>CM045988.1:13415305-14015305 GCA_025175895.1 Wurfbainia villosa | reverse complement strand
TCTGTCGAGACTAGCACGAGGTATACTCCTTGGTATATCCAAGCAGCTGATTCTCACTGGCTGGAGACATTGTGATGTCCGGAGTTAATCGTGGATGCTAGTTATGGTAACTAGTTCATTGGAGTGACCAGCCGTAAGACTTCATATGGTTCTCTGCATATATAGATATGTCAATGAAGTTCTTACTGTGGCTTAAGTGCGATGTTCCTTTGACTTGCGGTATTCAAGTCATCTTGATCATGGAGACTTATGCTTTGACATCTTAAGCAAACATCTCCGAGGAGATGTGGACCCGGGATGATTGGGTATAAGTCAAAGTGATCGAAGGTGTTTGAATAGCCTATAAAGGATTCACCACTCCTTGCGAGGAGATGTATACCCATGGCCTCTCGTCGGATTGTTACTAAAGTCTTTGGCCAAAGCATTACATGTTTAGAGTACTCTTCGATACATGTGGAGTAACTAGAACTGTAGGACGAGGAAATGATACTTGGGCTAGGTGTGACGTAGTCGCCTAGTGGGACCGACACAATAGACCATGTCCTGAACCAAGTGGGTATAAGATGAGTGAAGGGAATGGGGCACGATTCATTCGAAGCATCAAGGGTTTCGTAAATAGTTCGATCAACCGTTGATCTTTTGGTTAATTGGGGATCATGATGTACTACTAGGTGCCACTCATGATCGCTCTATAATTAATGGTTAATTATAGACGGCCAACATAAACCGAGAACCTATTTGGTCACACGCACAACGAGTGTAATCCAAAGGATTTAAAACGAGCTTGAGAATGGGATTCTCAGACCGAGAGAAACTATGTTTGGTTGGACCAAACATAAAGCGAGCATGAAATTGTTTCAGTCGCAATGGAAGCGTGGATGGGCAGTGTCTTATGAAGACATAATGGATGGACCAAAATGGTTTGGTTCTAATCCAATGGATAAGAATAAACCAAAGGGTTTGGTTTATTTTAAACGAATGAACCAAAAGTTGGTTCGGTTCGTTTTAACTTAAAAATAAACCATCATGGTTTGGTTTATTTTAACTTATCTTAATGGAGCGGGTTAACGGGCTTTATGGATATGATCCATTAACCATTAAGAGAATTAGTTCTCTATAAAAGTGGGCTTAAGGGATTGTTAAACCCTAATCATCCAAAACCCTAGCCTCTTAGAGTTGCCGCCCACCCCAATTGTTGGAGTTGGCCAACCCTAAAGTCGCCGCCCAGCTTTGTGCCGCCGTCCAAGACCCTTGCCGGCGTCCAAGCTCCAGCCGGTGAACCTCCGGCGACCCTCCGGTGATCTCCTATAGGTTTGGCATCAAGGTGAGGCTTTTCTCTCCTTGTTTTGGCCGGCGCCTACTCCTCCACCAAGCTGTCCAGTTTTCTGGACAGCTTCTCCTCCTCTCGTCGGAGCGTCGTTTGGACGACGGTTAGTGCTCCGACAGCGGCTAACTTACCGGGGATTTGATCTCCGGTAATCCTCTGAGGTGGAGGACGAAGGATTCGTCAAATGGTTGACGAACACCTCTCCGGAGAAGCGAGTTTTGAGAACTCGTTTTGGATCCGAATTTGGATTCGGATCGTGATCATCTCTCGATCACGTCGTCTTCAACACGAGGCTAGTAACCCGTACGAAGACGATGCTCGTGACTTAGCGAAGTCATCCCGAGGAGCTCGGCGTGGATACGGATAGAGACGATTCTTACGAGGATCGTTCCGGTTGATGCCGTTCCCGCTACACGTCATACGGAAGGTATAACGTAGTTTAATTTCCTTTTATTGCAAATTTTAATTTACGGTTATGTCTACACTTGTTGTAATAGCATGCGTGTGTTGTGTGTGTTGTAATAAATAGTAGTATTTATTATTTTTATTGCTTCCGCTGTGCTCATGTTTACGAAACATGATCGAACACACACACGCCGCGGTGCCGGAAACCCAACAGTGGTATCAGAGCCCAGGTTGTGTTTCGACATAATCATAAAATGGTTTTGCGATAGTCATAATGTATTTCTGGAAATTTTCTAATTTTGGAAATTTAGAAGTATTTATGGAAATTTTTCAATTTTGGAAAGTCTAGAAGTATTTATGGAAATCTTCCACTTTTGGAAAGTTGGAAGTATTTATGGAAATTGATATTTTCCATAAATAAAATATTTGATTAGATTCTGGAAATTTGTTTCCTAATTTAATCATGATTTGATTTGGGAAATCAAATCTTAAAATATTTTATTTCCATAAGTAGTTTTAATGATTTAGGAAATTGGTTTCCTAAATAGATTTTCCTTAATCAAATAATTCCATGAATAAAATATGTGATTAGATTTGGAAATTTGTTTCCTAATTTAATTATGATTTGATTTGGAGAATCAAATCTTAAACATATTTTATTTCCATAAATAGTTATGACATATAAGGAAATATATACATGACATAATTGTATGTCATGTAATTGCATTAGATGCATAACATTATGCCATGCGTGTCGTGACATGTAGATGTATGCCATGCCATGTAGATAATAGTTATTTGCATGCAAAGAGGATGAGACATAAAAACCCTAACTCAATATTAAAGCCTACACCTTCCATTAATATGGTTAGAACCAGAGTTCTGTTTCTTGTTTGGGTTGTTGGACTCACTCCAAGCCCTCGAACCGAACATGTTCAAACCATGGAATAGTTTAATACTAATATGGTAAGAGTCAGAGGTCAATCGTTAGCTTTGGTTGTTGGACTCTCTCCAAGCTGGGCTAATTGGTTGAATGCGCTCTAACCATATTAAAACTATGTCCTGATTAATGGGTTGGCTTTAACCTGGAGCATCGATTTGTTGGACTCTCTCCAAGGTCGATGTAAAGGGAGGTGAAGTTGGGTGCTATGCATATGATGCATACTTGTTAATGTGTTAACAACCCAATGTATGTGTAAACATTCAATTAGTTGATAGCACATTGTGATAGTTACATATACATGATATGTAATCGGTATACTTGATACCCACCATCATAGCTAAGAATGGCTTGTTGGACTCACTCCAAGGTTGTTCTTATCTATGATGGATATCAGCCCATTCGGAGATGGACCTACGATCTCCCGAAGTGATTTTGGGGTTTTTGAATTCGAAAAATGAATGGGATTTATAAATGTATATTGATGCATTTTAAAATCATCTTTCTCATATATGCTCGTTTTGTATTTCTAAGTTAATATATTGATCATGATGTGTTTGAATTTGCATTCCATTTTGGATTCAAATAAATTGACTGGGCCGAGCTTCATGGACTGGCTTAGAAGCTTGAGAATTGTTCTCAAGGTTGAAAAGCTTGCAAATGTCCTCGAAGCGCCTTTTCCCGCCCGTCCTAGTGACGATGCAACTCTGGACCAATTGTTGGCCTATCAGAAACATATGAGTGATTCTGAACAAATGAGTTGCATCATGCTAGCCGCAATGGAACCCAAGCTACGAAAGCAGCATGAGCATATGGATGCTCATATCGTAGTTCTTCATCTTTGTGAGTTGGTTGATGAGCAAGTGAGATTCGAAAGGTTCGAAGTCTCAAAGCTCCTCTTCACCTCTGAGATGCTAGGAGGTTCATCTGTGGTATCGCCAATATGTCAAGACCGTGGAGTCTTCCGAGAAGCATGAGTAGTTGTTAGTTGATTCCTCGAAGAAAGGTTCTAAGAGGAAGTCAAAGGAACAGCAGAAGGGAAAGAAGAGAAGGGCTTAGAAGGTAGAACTAGCATAAAAGGAAACTTGCCATCATTATGGCAAGGAGAGCCATTTGCGAAGAAAGTGCAAGATTTATCTTGAGTCCGTGAAGAAGGATAAGGCATCGGATGCCCCATCTTCTTCAGAAATCTTCTTTATTGATTGTCATTCTATTTCCTCAGACACTTGGGTATTTGATACTGGGTGTGGCTCACATATATGTAATGACATACATGGGCTAAGGAATAGAAGAAGACTAAGGAGAGAGTCAAAAT
This sequence comes from Wurfbainia villosa, assembly GCA_025175895.1. NCBI lineage: Eukaryota > Viridiplantae > Streptophyta > Magnoliopsida > Zingiberales > Zingiberaceae > Wurfbainia > Wurfbainia villosa. The sequence continues at coordinate 14,011,318 of CM045988.1, read as the reverse complement.
TACGTGTTGGGAATGGAGCAAAGGTTCGCACTCGCCATCTAAAACGTATTTGTTGGAACTCCTGTAGGACTTGTCTTAGAATCGACAATTGCTTTTATGTTCCTTCGTTGATAAAGAACATCATTTCTATTTCTTGTCTAAATAGAAATGGGTTCCATTTGACTTTTAGTAACAATTGTTGTTACATAACTTTGAATGGAGTTCTTTATGGGATTGGAACTTTAAGCAATGGCATTTATACGTTGGACGTATCCAGTGACATTTTCAATATCGAAGCGAGCAACACGCGTGCTCGAAAGGATAATCACATAGACTCCTATATGTGGCATTGTCGTCTTGGCCATATAAGCAAGAAATGCATGTCCGAATTACACCGATGTGGAATTCTGGAATCGTTTGAATTGGATTCATACGATACATGCGAATCATGCTTAAAAGGAAAGATGACTAAGTTACCTTTTACTGGAAAAGGTGAACGAGTGGGAGAGTTACTAGGTCTAGTACATACTGATGTATGTGGACCTATGTCAACTCAAGCATTAGGAGGCTATAGCTACTTCATTACCTTCACCGATGATCACTCACGGTTTGGGTATGTGTTCTTGATGAAACACAAGTCTAAAGCTTTTGAAAGGTTCAAAAAATTCAGAAATGGAGTAGAGAAACAACATGACAAAAGTATTAAAATACTTCGATCGGATCGAGGTGGTGAATACTTAAGTCAAGAGTTTCTTGATTATCTAAGAGACAATGGCATATTGTCTCAATGGACTCCGCCCTATACACCACAAAGATAATGGTGTATCCGAGAGGCGAATCGACCTTGTTGGACATGGTCGTCAATGATGAATCATGCGACTCTTCCCAAGTCCTTTTGGGGTTATGCACTGCATAAATCGTTTACTTGTTAAATGTAATGCCTACTAAGGTAGTCTCAACTACTCCATATGAGATATGGAATGGTAAGAAACCTCATGTATCTTACTTGAAGATATGGGGTTGTCTCGCTTATGTGAAGCGGATCAGATCGCATAAATTGGATGCTAAGTCCGATAAATGTCTATTTATTGATACCCTAAGGAAACAAGGGGTTACCAATTCTATCATCTGTGGAACAAAAGGTGTTTGTTTCAAGGCATGCCGTGTTTCTAGAGAAAGAGTTTCTCTTGCAAGAAAACAGTTGGGAGTGTCGTCGAGCTTGAGGAGGCTCGAGAGACTCAAATAGACATTGGGTGAAGCACTGTGAGACAACTCATAGTGATGAGCAATCGGCTGAACCTATTGTAACACCACATCTTCGTAGAGCTGGTAGAACATGCTATCTTCCTGAGAGATATGGATTTCGTAAGTGAATCGAACGACGTGTTACTCATTGATGATGAGGAGCCTACAGTTATGAAGAAGTGCCGACAAGTTCAGAAGGGATAAGTGGCTTGGTGCCATGAAGTCGAAATGGATTCCATGTACGAAAACCAAGTTTGGAACTGGGGTGACCCACCCGAAGGGATAAAGCCTATAGGGTGCAAGTGGGTTTTCAAGAAGAAAACCGACATGGATGGTAATGTGATTACCTATAAGGCTAGATTGGTGGCGAAAGGATATCGTCAAAAGTAAGGTGTTGATTATGACGAAACCTATTCGCCTGTAGCTATGCTTAAATCCATTCGGATGCTCCTGGCCATAGCGGCTCATTATGATTATGAGATATGGCGGATGGATGTGAAAATAGATTTCCTTAATGGAAACCGCCGAGGACGTGTATATGATACACCGAGGGTTTCACATCGGTTGATAAAACCAAGGTATGCAAATCGACGGTCCATTTATGGATTGAAGCAAGCATCCAGAGTCGAATATCCGCTTTGATGAGACAATCAAAAGTTTGATTTCACAAAATCCGCATTTAACCTTGTGTGTACAAGAAGGTTAGTGGGAGTGCAACAGATTCCTAGTATTGTATGTCGATGACATACTACTTATAGGAAACGATGTTTCAATCTTACAGTCAGTGAAGGTTTGGTTATCCAAGACATTCTCCATGAAAGACCTGGGAGAAGCAACCTACATCCTCGGGATTAAGATCTATAGAGATAGATCGAAACGGTTGCTTGGTCGTTCGCAGTCTACATATATAGACCGAGTGCTAAAGAGGTTTAGCATGTCGGAATCCAAGAAAGGTTTCCTACCCATCAGGCATGGGGTACACCTTTCGAAGTCTATGTGTCCGCGCACAGAAGACGAGAGGATTTGCATGAGTAAGATTCCCTATGCATCCGCAATAGGATCTATCATGTATGCTATGTTATGTACGAGGCCCGATGTATCGTATGCTCTGAGTGTCACGAGCAGATACCAGTCCGATCCAGGAATGGATCATTGGGTGACTGTTAAGACGATCCTTAAGTACTTAAGAATAACTAAGGATGCGTTCCTAATATATGGAGAAGGGTACATGGTGATACGTGGGTATATGGATGCCAGCTCCAGACAGACAAGGATGATTCCATGTCTCAGTATGGGTATGTATTCACCTAGAATGGAGGCGCAATAAGTTGGAAAGGTTCCAAGCTTGACACTATAGCGGATTCTGCCACTAAGGCAGAATACATTGCAGCTTTGGAAGCAAAGGAAGCGGTTTGGATCAAGTAGTTCATCTATGAACTTGATGTGGTCTCATCAATGATCCAAACATGTGCTTCGCCGCTATCATCTTATCAGAGAGATCATCAGTAGGAACGAAATACAAATCGAAAAAAAATTCCCACTGAAAGGAACTTAGCGGATCCTTTGACTAAAGCATTACCTCAAAGTAAGTTTGAGGGTCATGTTAGAGCTTATGGTATTGGATACCGTAGCGATTGGCATTAGGCCAAGTGGGAGTCTGTTAGTAATATATGAGAGATGTCCTAAGGCAATCGCCTTATGTATGAACCATTTATATGATAAATGAAGATTCACTATTTGAGTATACATGTTTTTATGTATTTGATTGGATCTTAAACTCATTTACTGAATGTCCACGATACGATTCACAGCATGAGAGAATTTGTGATTGGATCACAACTAGTGAGTATCTCTACATGTGTAATTGTGATGTATCGGAATTATCCCTAGTCGATGAATTAATGGATTTGGACACCATCAATTCTGTCGAGACTAGCACGAGGTATACTCCTTGGTGTATCCAAGCAGCTGATTCTCACTGGCTGGAGACATTGTGATGTCCGGAGTTAATCGTGGATGCTAGTTATGGTAACTAGTTCATTGAGTGACCAGTAAGACTTCATATGGTTCTCTGCATATATAGATATGTCAATGAAGTTCTTACTGCGGGCTTAAGTGCGATGTTCCTTTGACTTGCGTATTCAAGTCATCTTGATCATGGAGACTTATGCTTTGACATCTTAAGCAAACATCTCCGAGGAGATGTGGACCCGGGATGATTGGGTATAAGTCGAAGTGATCGAAGGTGTTTGAATAACCTATAAAGGATTCACCACTCCTTGCGAGGAGATGTATACCCATGGCCTCTCGTCGGATTGTTACTAAAGTCTTTGGCCAAAGCATTACATGTTTAGAGTAAAGTACTCTTCGATACATGTGGAGTAACTAGAACTAGGACGAGGAAATGATACTTGGGCTAGGTGTGACGTAGTCACTAGTGGGGAACACAATAGACCATGTCCTGAACCAAGTGGGTATAAGATGAGTGAAGGGAATGGGGCACGATTCATTCGAAGCATCAAGGGTTTCGTAAATAGTTCGGATCAACCGCTGATCTTTTCGGTTAATTGGGGATCATGATGTACTACTAGGTGCCACTCATGATCGTTCTATAATTAATGGTTAATTATAGACGGCCAACATAAACCGAGAACCTATTTGGTCACACGCACAACGAGTGTAATCGAAAGGATTTAAAACGAGCTTGAGAATGGGATTCTCAGACCGAGAGAAACTATGTTTGGTTGGACCAAACATAAAGCGAGCATGAAATTGTTTCAGTCACAATGGAAGCGTGGATGGGCAGTGTCTTATGAAGACATAATGGATGGACCAAAATGGTTTAGTTCTAATCCAATGGATAAGAATAATCCAAAGGGTTTGGTTTATTTTAAACGAATGAACCAAAAGTTGGTTCGGTTCGTTTTAACTTGAAATAAACCATCATGGTTTGGTTTATTTTAACTTATCTTAATGGAGCGGGTTAACGGGTTTATGGATATGATCCATTAACCATTAAGAGAATTAGTTCTCTATAAAAGTGGGCTTAAGGGATTGTTAAACCCTAATCATCCAAAACCCTAGCCTCTTAGAGTTGCCGCCCACCCCAATTGTTGGAGTTTCGGCGCCAACCCTAAAGCTGCCGCCGCCCAGCTTTGTGCCGCCGTCCAAGACCCTTGCCGGCGTCCAAGCTCCAGCCGGTGAACCTCCGGCGACCCTCCGGTGATCTCCTATAGGTTTGGCATCAAGGTGAGGCTTTTCTCTCCTTGTTTTGGCCGGCGCCTACTCCTCCACCAAGCTGTCCAGTTTTCTGGACAGCTTCTCCTCCTCTCGTCGGAGCGTCGTTTGGACGACGGTTAGTGGTCCGACAGTGGCTAACTTACCGGGGATTTGATCTCTGGTAATCCTCTGAGATGGAGGACGAAGGATTCGTCAAACGGTTGACGAACACCTCTCCGGAGAAGTGAGTTTTGAGAACTCGTTTTGGATCCGAATTTGGATTCGGATCGTGATCATCTCTCGATCACGTCGTCTTCAACACGAGGCTAGTAACCCATACGAAGACGAAGCTCGTGACTTAGCGAAGTCATCCCGAGGAGCTCGGCGTGGATACGGATAGAGACGATTCTTACGAGGATCGTTCCGGTTGATGCCGTTCCCGCTACACGTCATACGGAAGGTATAACGTAGTTTAATTTCCTTTTATTGCAAATTTTAATTTACGGTTATGTCTACACTTGTTGTAATAGCATGCGTGTGTTGTGTGTGTTGTAATAAATAGGAGTATTTATTATTTTTATTGCTTCCGTTGTGCTCATGTTTACGAAACATGATCGAACACACACACGCCGCGGTGCCGGAAACCCCACATAATAGTCGACTGCCAGTTCGGTTCAGTCAACTGGACTTCGTTTGTAGGCAAACAAAAGCAAAGTGACCTCAACCAGTGCCTCGACTAGGTTGTAGTCGAGGCGGCACCTCAACTGGTGAGGTGGAGTTGGGTGGTGAGACTTGGGAAGTTGAGATAGTGCTATGGAAGCACTCGACCAGTGCCTCAACTAGAGTCTAGTCGAGGTGGCACCTCGACTGAACCACTCGACTGGCGCCTCGACTGGTCGTTCTGATGGAGGCACAGAAGCAAGGTGCACTTGATTGGCGCCTTGGCTAGGAGCTAGTCGAGGTGGCACATCGACTGGATCACTCGACTAGCGCCTCAACTAGTTTCAGCACAGGTATGAAAACAACCGATCAGAACTAAGGCAGACTAGACTAGTGCCTCCACTGGGGTATCAGTTGAAGAAGTGCCTCAACTAGCGAGGCGACCGTTGTGTTGCAACATTCGGAATTGCGAGCGCCGATAGGGGATGTTGAAGGCTTCAAGGGGCTTATAAGAAGGAGTCTTATGGACATTTTTGGGCGTCGATTCTTGGAGGAAAAGAGGGCAAAGTGCTGTTGCATTCCAACCTTCTAGGGTTTCTCCCACACAACCAAAACAAGAAATCAAGTAAAGACATTTGTGTAAAGTGTTCTTGTTTCTTCATTTCGTTTACATCTTGTATTTGGTTGTTATTTTTTTTAGCTCTATTGTGAGAGGTTTCTCCACCTCTGGATTGTTTCTGAGAAGGAGAAGATTTAGTGGTGGTGTGCATCATTAGAGCTCACGAGGGCTCGGTCGTGGAGTAGGAACTAGGGTCTGAACCATGTAAAATCCGTGTGTCGCGGTGTGTTGTGTGCATTGTATTTGTATTTGTATTTGTATTTGTACTTGTATTTCCCCTGCGTACTAATGAATGTAGACAAGCACGACGAATTCCATCAATGAAATCGATGAATTGCTATTCACCCCCCCTCTAGCGACGCCAATGGTCCTACAGTGTAAAGAATGAAAATGAAACACACGTTACACAAGAATACTTGAACACTTGATTGCTTGCTTGTTGGTTGCTTTGGATGAGCTTGGAAGGTCTGGAACACAACAGCAATTCCCCTTCAAGATCACCAAAAATAAGCAAGTTCAACCCTCCATTGTAGCCTCCTTTTATAACCTGCATCGGGCTGATTTTCAGCTTGACAGTCGACTGTCAAAAGGCCCCAGTCGACTGCCCACCTATCTGTTGTCTCACAATGGACTAATCCACATTGATTTTCTGCCAACAGACACTTGAACAGTCAACTGCTAAGCTATCAGTCGATTGCCCAGTCAACTACGAAATATGTTCTCGTGTCCACTAATGCTAGTCGAATACTCTACCCAACAATCGATTGCAAGTGACCAGTTGACTAGTCTAATCCACTAGTCGATTGCCAGAGCCACAGTCAGCAGTTGACCTTCAGTCAACTACTCGACCAGTCGACTGAGTCATAACCCCAGTTAATTGCCCGAGTCAACCAAGCCTCTCGAGTGTTGTGCACTTAACCAGTCGACTGGTAAACCTCAAAATTGAGGTTTAACTCAAGTATGATCCCCTCATACTTGATATTCACCCTAGGCCTAGACCTAAGCCTTCTATCCACCTCCATCAACCTCATACCCTCATGATCGATTTGAGTCCTCCATAACTCCTTCACCCTTCGTGCTAGCCTTCAAGTGCTTTCATCGGCTTCATCATGCCATCGGGTACCCTTAGCCTAGACCTAAGCCTTCAAGCCACTTCTATCAGCCTCAAGCCCCTGATTCGAGTCCACGATTCCTCACCCTTAGCCCTAACCTTTTGATGCATGCAGGTATGACTAAATGTAGTTCTACTAAAAAGTAGCGATTAGTTTAAGTAAATTTCTTTCTCTCCCTTATAAAGTAGGATTAACATTTCACACAATAATTCCAATTTCATTTTATTTTGAACGATATATAAACTCCATTTTTTAAAAGGTATAAACTTTTCATATTTTTGCAAAACAAATCTTTTAGGCTCCCTTAAATTCTTGATCTCTCCCTTAAAGTAACATTAATATGCTTACATTTAAGTTCTCAACTTAAATCTACTTTCAAACAATCATGAATCCAAGTTTTGAAAATATTTTTAAAAATTTTAACCATGAATTTAAGATAAAATATTTTTGAATTTAACATTTTAAAATTCATTTTGAAAATTATTTAAACATAAGTAATTTGTAAAGAAAATAATTTTGAACAAAATATTTAAACTTATAACTCTAAAATGTACTAATTTTGCAAGCTAAGTTTTCCTAAGCTCCCCCTAAAATGTTGTCGGAAAGAAAAAGAAAATCATTGGTTGGTTTAGTTAACCTTATTCTTCTCACCCAATCTAGGTTCTCAGTACATGTTAATCTTATGTTTTTATGAGATGTCTTTTCATTTTTACTTGATTAAGTTTAATAAATATTAAAGTATTTAAAATTGTGTCAGATTCAAGTTTAGCTTTTAGACTAGGCAAATAAATGCTTTCTAAATCAACTTCTAAGTAGTGGCGAGGCAAAGGGCTTCTTGGATATTAGGTGGGTCACTTCCTAAGACAAAGTTAACATAAGAATCAAGTACTTGACTACCTTTGAACTATGCTTTGTGATGCACGCAAGCACGACCTCAAATCTTTGGTCGAGATCGCCAAAGATTTGAAGTGCACACTCGCTCTCAACGCCCACAAGTGCATGGTTGTCATCAAGTAATAATTTATGTATCGATCCCACAGAAACTGTGATTCCATTACTGTTTTTCCTGTGAATGTTGTTTGTTCATAGAAAATATCTTGTGAGTCAGATGTGAGGTCGACAATGGTCTTAGCTCAAATACGGTGTCATTTGGAGAAAGCGAACGAATGGCTCAAAGTTTCTTAAAAGATTCCAGGATTTCAGTTTCACTTGTGCGTTGTTGAACATGATATCAATTTAATGTTCCTAGGATCTCTAGTTATGATCTTACGGGAGGATCATCGTGTGTTATCCCGATGAACTTTTGCTTCTACCGGGAACTACCTATTCCTAGTCAAGTTTCTCTTTCGAATCACCAAAGCTCAAGAGGTTGATATCTTTGGGATCCCCCTATCACTGGCGTCCCTCAACCCTTCTAAAGTTGATGTCTCCTACTTTGGGCCTTCTGCTAGAATAGGTTCTTGAGATTCTAGGATGTCCTATTAATCCTTATGAAGAGGTGGATCATATTCCATATCCTACTCTTTCACAGCCTACTTCCTACAGTTATGGGAGGGAGGATGATTGTAAGGTTCCTCCGTTCTCCTATATTTCGATACAAAGGCTTTCCACCCTTGTATCAACCACGTGCAGTAGAAATAAAATCAAAACATAACTTTCATTGATCTAAACAACATAAATTGTAAATATATTCAAAAGCAACGAATAAATATTTAAACTAGTCTGTCCAACATACACAAGCTACTCTCTAATCCTAGAATTGAAGTACCTACTCCATGAATAAAGAAGAATAAACACAAGACAATTTTTATACATCATTACAATCCAAATAGTTGTAAGAAAAGATAAAGTATGCTCAGTTGAATCCAATGTGTGCCTTGGTCGCTCTTCAAGGTGTTGGAGCATCGATTTGGGTCTTCTAGCCACTTCCTTCCTCCTCGTTGCAAGCCTCCGGTGCTTCTTAGGGTACCTTTTTGCCATCCCAGTCGTTGGCCCTCCCCCTTTAGGTTTAGGCGTGCCTTTCTTTATATAGGGGTGCACCCTGGCTTTCCTTAATTGCCTGCAAACCCTGATTTGCATAAGTCACGTTGATGCCACGCGGTTGTGTGGAATCCACACGGCTGGTCGTATAGAAGCCTGGAAATCAAACTCTGAATCTGGCGTCGGGCATAGGCATGATCATGTGAATTTCACACGGCCAGCCGTGTCTTCCTCTGGAACTCTATTTTGATGCTATCCTTCTCGTCCAAAGTGTGCCCGTGTCTTGGGAACACGGTCGGTGCACGCTTGCCCTTCTTGAGCTCCTTTTGTAGCGTCATTTTGCCTCCAAAACACCATCCTACATGTAAAAAATAGCAAACGCAGATCTCCGAACTAGAAAATAGAAAATAGGTGCAAGCTAAAGGAAATATGCATGAAACAAGTATGAAATACAATGAGATGTGTGTTAAAACTACTCCAAAAATCCTATATGATTTGCACAAATCAAAATCCTCTAGACTTAGATTTTTGCTTGTCCTCAAGCAAACCTCAATGTCATGGATTTCGAAAAGTATTGTTCCCACACTTAGCATGTTAACTAAAATTATCAAGTTGTACTTTCAATCAAAGCAAATAGATATGTTCTAAAAGTTCACTAGGTTAGGTTTTCGTTCATGTGCCGAGAGAATTTCCTAAGAGATATACATTCCATGTTGAGTTAAGTCGTCATCCTATAGCTTTCCGAAGGTCTCCAATTTTTAGGCACTTTCCTACCCTAAGCGAGGGTCATTCCCTAGAATTAGTATAAAGTCTCAAAGGCGTGCTCGATATTTGGAGAAATTGGTAGGTGTTTCCCCAGTAACCTAACTCGGTCTCAATGGGGCACCTAACTATTTCCACCCACTACAACTATTTTTTTACTATCATTCTTTTCTCTCTTTTTTTCTATATTTTTTCTTTTCTCTTTTTTTATTCTTTTTTTCATTATCCTCACTAGCATTTTTATTTTTTCGAATTGGCTTACACAATATGAGCATCTCTAGTAACTAAAATACTAATTTTAGAGTCACCTATGAATTCTAGAGTACTAAACTATCGAGATGAATCATAACTACGTCTGTACTAAATTCTCCCTTTTAGAATATTCAATGAGTGTAGGTGGGATAAAAGCTAACAAGTGAAAATCTAGAACATCCATCAAAGCATCTAAAAATAAAGTACCAAGAGATAAAGGAAGTTAAACTTCTCTGGCATGAAAACATATCGTAGAGATTTTTTAAAACGTCACTGAGGCAGCTTAAAGTGACCAAAAACTAAGTGTTGAAAGGAACCTCAATACTATATGCATGAGCAAATAAATGCAAATAATATAGCAGAACAAATAAAAACTAAACCTAGATGTCAAAAAACTAAAACTAGCAGAAGAATAAAGCAAAATGTAGGTCTCCCCCAGACTGAAATAGTAACTGTACCTCTAGCGTGGTGGCCTCGACGGGAAGTCTGGCGGTCTCGACATGTTGAGCTCGTTGGAGAATTGCGTACTTAGCCGCTGGTGCCACATGTACATGTGGTCAATCTGGGAACTGGTGGATGTGGCGGCTGCTCTGTGCTCTTCCTCCCTGGCCCACTGTGAACGTGCATCTTGTATAAATTGCTGAACCTCCTAACGATAGACAACCTCCTTTTAAAAATAGTGTTGGGCATGGCCGTAGAACTCCTCGGCTCTCTAGAAATGGTCTCATATGACCTGAAACTCAGTCTACATGTATGTGTTGTGCACCTCCCATCGTTTCCCCTGTGTCTGCTGCTTTGTGAAGATGTCATCGAGGCATGATGGAAACTCAGAGAAGTTGTAAGTAGACGATCTTGTATCATGCTCAAAAGAATGAAAAGAATGTGGTGCAGGATTAGGGTGTGGGCTTCGAGGGCTCCTATACATGGGTGGACCCGAGGGTGAGTGATGTGAAGGTGGTGAAGGAGGTGCATGGGTAGAGGGTCCCTCGTATGGTGGGGAGTCCACTACCCTATCCAACCGCCAATTGGTATGGTTGGTGATGGTGGTACGATCAGTATCGAAGAGCCTAAGGGGTGGCAAGTTCTTCCTTACAAAACAAAAATAGTTTCCCTCTCTCACTATCATCTTCATTGCCATGCACACCCCTAGGTCTATGCTACGACTCCCCTCTACTCTATCCAATCCCTCACAATCGTATCCCATCATATCGCATATGTGGGCCAACAACCCTCCTAAGATAATGTCCCCCTTCAATGCTTTACCTACCTTAACTAGATGCCTAATGAAATAGGACCCTACATCAATAGTATTTCTCTCTTGCAATTGTTGGAAGTATGAGGAATACAATCAAAGTCCCACATTGGTAAGACATGGAAAAGATCATATGCTTATAAGATAAAAGATATCTCCATTGGTATGAGACCTTTTGGATAAAGCCTAAAAATAAAACCATGAGGGCTTAGGCTCAAAGTGGACAATATCATGACATTGTAGAGATATATGATTCTTATTGGCACTAATAATTGGTATCAGAGTCATGGTCCATGTCAAGCCATGAACCTCGAACGAAGGAAGTGGAGCTCCTATGTCCGGATCAAGAGAATCAGACACTAGGCAGGAAGTCCAGTTGGGTCGGGAGGACCGAATAACTGACAGGAAGTCCAGTTGGCCAGAAGGACTAGACAACTGGCAGGAAGTCCTGGTGAGTTGAGGATCGGACATCAAGCAGAGGAAGTCCTTCGAGGACGGATAGACTTAAGGGGGCTCAATGTGGTCCTTCGTTTGAGGGGGGGATTTTTGGGAGTATGAGGAATATAATCAAAGTCCCACATTGATAATACATGGAAAAGTTCATGTGCTTATAAGATAAAAAGATATCTCCATTGGTATGAGACCTTTTGGGTAAAACCCAAAAATAAAATCATGAGGGCTTAGGTTCAAAGTGGACAATATCATGTCATTGTGGAGATATATGATTCTTATTGGCACTAACAACAACATGTCCGATAGGCAAAGAAGTTCGCTCAACCTCATAACTCCATCACTCTCTCCCCTACCAAAAATAGTACTTGCCATGACTTGATGAATATATCTAAAAATAGAGTTTTGAAGTCGAGAGGCTTTGGCTCTTGATGGGTCATACGCATTTTCCCCTGTCAAATCGAACCAAAATAATTTTGCATTGAATTAGGTAGGGGTTATCCTTTCTCCCCCACTAGGTAGTCTGAAACAAAGGTTCCATTAGTTTAGGGTCCACTCATGTTCTATGTTAAATAACCTAAAAGTGATTTTGCCCTCTAGACTATCTACTCCAGATAAGATCTCCGCATCCACTGAACTCAAGAATTCTAGGACTACCCTAGGGTAAGTTGGGCACCTAACTCCCATGATCTCTTCCCAACCTACTTTTGCAAGCAAACTTTGCATATCCTCAAACAGACCTAGGGTTTCTAATAAAGGAACATCTAAATAGCAGGTAGTAGTTATCTTGCAAGAAGAAAGCATGTTAAATCTATTCTTATGTGCATCATCTCGAAATATTATGCCTAGAGGAGTATTATCTTCCTCCGGTTCTTGTTGGGTGTTTCTTCCCCTCGACCTTGGCCTTGAAAAGGCAACCCTTATTGCGGTGTGCTTTGTCCTCTTCATTGTCACCTCTTGAATGCTTCTTGAAGGTTGGAGATGGTTGTTTGGAGGTTGAAGATGAGGGAAAGCAAGACTTAGTGCAAGGGATTTGAGTCACATGGCCGATTTGGAGCAACCACATAGCTCATGCCCCTTTTAAAGGGGTGCAACATGACCCTGTGGAATCCACACAGCTAGTCGTTTGTGGCTCTATTCTGGGCGCTCGGGAAAGGTTTGAAAATTAGCACGACCATGTGAGATTCACACGACCGACCATGTGTGACTCTAGATTTATCTTGGAGTGCACACGATCCAAGACTTTTCACATGCCCTGCCATGTGCTCTTCTGCCCATTGGGCACGACCGTGTGAAATTCACATGGCGACCCATGCTTCCTTATGGGGTTCTAAACAAAAAATCTCTCTTCTACCTAGGAAAAAATTCTATATACAACTAAGCACTCATAATGACAGTAATAAACCAAATCTAAAGCCTAAACTAGCATGCATGAATGTAAAACCCAATAAAGTTAAACTTGAGTTGCCTCCCAATAAGCGCTTGTTTAAGGTCTTTAGCTCAACCATACTCCTATACTTTAGCTCAGCTCCGGTGGTTTCGTAAACTTCCACTCATCTTTGTCAGAATTTTTAACTTTGCTCTATGCCTTAGCCCTTGTAGGAATAATATACTTACCCAATGTGGGTTCCAGACCCGTTGTGCTAGCAAGCTTGAACTCCAATCTATTGTCTCTCATTGTCAGAGTTAGCTTATGATTATTTACGTCGATGATCATTCCTGTTGTAGCTAAAAATGATCGTCCAAGAATTACTGGGATTTTTGGATCTTCTTCCATTTCCAAGACTACAAAATCTATAGGTAGTGTAAAATCCCCCACCCAGATAGTAACATCTTCCAAAATCTCCAGTGGATATCGGTACGAGTGGTCAATAAGTTGTAACGTCATAGTTGTCAACTTTAAATTTCTTAGCCCTAATTTCTTGCATAATGTGTATGACATCAAGCTCACACTGGCGCCTAAGTCACAAAATATCTTACTAATCATGGTCGTCCCTATATAACACGGAATATAGAAACTCCCCGGATCTTTTAGTTTCTGAGTGGTCCCGTTCTGGAGATAACACTAGATTCCTCTGTAAGGGTCACTGTCTCTGTCCACTCGACATTTCTGCAGTGTGCCAAAATATCTTTCATAAACTTTGCAAATTGGGGCATTTGGTGCAAAGCTTCGAGTATTGATACTTCCACTGAGATTGATTTCAACATGTTTAAGAATTTTCCAAACTCAGCATCTCTCTTCGCGTCGGTTAGCCGCTGTGGAAATGGTACTGTCATGGGTGGTTGAGTCCTTCTTGAAGGTTCACGCTCCATTTTTTCGGCACCTTCCCTCATGGTCTCCTTAGGAGGTTCTTTTACCTCTGAGCCTTGTTCCGGCTCGGCAACTAATCTGCTCGGTGATGTTGGATCGAGAAGCGTCGCTAGAGGGGGGGGTGAATAGCGATCGTAAATCTTTTCGACGTTTCGTTCGAGTAGATAATTAAATGAGTAAGAGCAGCGGAAAATAAAGAGACACGTTTATTTTTACTTGGTTCACAACCTAGTGGTTGCTACTCCAAGGCCCTATCGGTCCTAGACCGCGTACGGAGGGCAAAGCACTATAATGTCTCCTCCTCGTTGGAGGTAGGAGACAACGATCACAAAATCGAAAGTAAGAAGATGAGGCAACAAGCCTACCTCACCTCGTTACGATTAAAACAAAGAATACAATAAAAATAATTACTTGCTACTGCTGCCGACGAAGGAGATTTGAACTTGTCGTTGCGTCGGCGTTATGACAGCGTTGGAGCGTTGGCGTTGTAGGAGCACTTGAGAATAAACTTGATGTTATTTGGAGTTGGAATCCTCCTCTCCTTTTATAGATTTTGGCCTCTGAATATGTCTCCTCTTTTTTTGGAACAGATCATGAAGTTATATAATTTTTATCGCGAAGTGGCCACGTCAAATCTTATCTGTTTTGACCTAGCGCAAAGGCTGATTCGTCGCCATCAGTCGACTGATGACTCCCATCATTCGACTGATGAGCATCAGTCGACTGCCCAATGTCCAGCAATCGACTGCCAGCCTGGCCACTTCCCTGCAGTAAGAGGTTAGCTCGAAAAATGATAAATGTGACGGTTTCTAACCGTCCAATCTTGACCTAGACCTTCCACAGGAAGTCTTAGTCGGATCGCCGCCTATGGTCATCCCCATAAAGAGGACACGACCTTACAATCTCTCACTCACACGAGCTTTCCTCGATACTTACCTTGTAGCTCTCACTTTCTGCCTTCCACTCGATTCCTTCGGCTCCCTCCGAAGTCATTCGAGTGTCGCCCGACCACCGCGGCTTCCTCCAGGTGTCGCTAGCCTACAGCTCCAGCTTTAGTACTTTTCTGCACACTCGATTTAGCTCGTGAGATAACGATGTAAACTTAACTTTGTGTCTTTGCCATAATCAAAACACAGGTTCGATTATCTAGTGCCCCTGCACCAACAGGTGATTCCTTCATAATCCTCCCACTCCGTAATGTCACCGCTTTGCATTGCTCCACTGGATTATCTTCAGATTTTCCTAGTAGCTGACCCGGTGTTCTAGCAGACTAGCTGTAATATGTGTTATCTAAATCTCTAGTGTCTTTTGTCGACTAGCGAGGTCCTTCACAAATGATTTTAACTCTTCCAGTATCACTTTTGTGTGCGAATGCTGACGTTGGAATTCAGTGTTCACATTTGGTTGCATTTGAATGAAGTTCTCCATCATTTGCTCAAGTCGAGATTTTAGTGGTTGATGCTACCCACCGCCCTGCTATCCGTACCCACCTGACTATTGGAGATTTCTCGAATTTTTCTTATATGAAAGGTTTGGATGGTTCCTCCATCCGGGATTGTACATGCTCGAATGTGGATTGTTTGGTCTTGGATTATAGTCACCCACCGCATCGGCATGCTCAACTTTTCTTCAGAACTTCTCTTCCTTCCACAATAGTCCTCTCGGTATGTTGTTACTCCATCACTAAAGGAATTGGTTGCACATGCAAAAGCAGGGGTTAGGGAGTCAAACCTTCTGCTCAGTGCGTCCATCCTTTCCACTAGATGATCGATGGAGTGAAAGGCATATCTTTCGACTGCAAGTGTTGGATGACTACATTCGGAAGCCCATTGATAGTGGTTTTGGGTCACCTCCTCAATCAGTTCTTCTTCTTCCTTGATAGTCTTGTTCATCAAAACTCTTCCTGCAGCAGAATCCAGGGAAACCTTCGTGGCGTACGTGATCTCATTATAGAATATATGGATCACCAACCACCTCTCGAGACCGTGGTGGGGACACTGATGAAGTAACCCTTTGTAGCGATCTCAGGCTTCAAACAGGGACTCTCTTTCCTTCTAACAGAAGCTAGTGATTAGGTGGTGCATGTGAGCTGTCTTACTCGGTGGAATGAACTTATTCATAAACTGCATCTCACACTACTCTCATGTGGTTATGCTTCCTGAAGGCAGGGAGTGCAGCCACGTCTTCGCCTTGTCCTACAGTGAGAATGAGAATAGGCTCATCTGTGGGTATTCCATTGAATTTCAAGGTTGAGCAGATTTTTGAGAACATTTCTAAGTGTCGGTTAGGGTCTTTAGTTGGAACTCCTCTGAATTGGCTCTGTCGGACCATGTGTATGAGTGCGGGCTTCAATTCAAAATTATTGGTTGTTATTAATGGTCCAACTATACTAGGTCTATATCCTCTAACACTAGGAGTTGCATAATCCCTCAAAAGATGGTTACCTATGTTTGCCAAAGGAGCACCGTGTTCCTTCATATCTCTCTGTTCGGCTCTCCTTCAATGATAGGTTCTGTCTATTTCTAAGTCGATCGGAAGTAGATTTTCCAACCTTATGTGTTTGTGCATACGATTAACCAAGCTACACAATCAGGAGTATCTATGCTACTTATTGAAAGGAAATCAAATAAACTAAAAGTAATGAACCAAATAAAGAAAACATAAAAAAATGAATTAAAACTAACTTAACTGAAAATGAAATATGACTAGTGAAATAAATCTAAACTGAATAGAGATAACAAAAATCTAAAACTATATAAACTGAAATAAAGTAAAACTAGAAAGCAAATCTAATCTAGTTCCGATCCAAAATATTCACTTTCGATCCGTTATCGAATCTACAATCCTCAACAATGACGCTAAAAACTTGATGCATGAAAGCACGACCTCAAATCTCCAGTCGAGATCGCCAAGGATTTGAAGTGTGCACTTGCGCTCAACGCTAGCAAGTGCACGATTGTCATCAAGTAATAATTTATGTATCGATTCCACAGAGATTGTGAATCGAGTATCATTTGCCCGGTGAATGTTGTTTGTTCGGAGGAAATATCTTGCAAGTCAGATGTGAGGTCGACAAAGGTCCTGGCTCAAAATACGGTGTCACTTGGAGAAAGCGAAGGAAGGGCTCAAAGATTCTTAAAAGATTCCAGGATTTCGGTTTCACTTGTGCGTTGTTGAGCATTCTATCAATTTAATACTCCTAGGATCTTTAGTTATGATCTTGCGGGAGAATCATCGCGTGTTATCCCGATGAACTTTTGTTTATATCGGGAACTACCTATTCCTAGTCAAGTTTCCATTTCGAATCGTCAAAGCTCAGGGGGATGATATCTTTGGGAGCCCCTTGTCACTGGGGTCCCTCAACCCTTCTAGAGTAGATATCTCCTACTTTGGGCCTTCTACTAGAATAGGTTGTTGGGGTTCTAGGATGTCCTATTAATTCGTATGAAGAGGTGGATCATATTCCATATCCTACTCTTTCACAGCCTATTTCCTACGGTTATGGGAGGGAGGATGACCGTAAGGTTCCTCCTAGGTTCTCCTAGATTTTGATAGAAAGGCTTTCCACCCTTGTATTGACCACGTGCAGTAGAAATAGAATCAAAACATAACTTTCATTGATCTAAACAACATAAGTTGCAAATATATTCAAAAGCAACGAATAAATATTTAAACTAGCATGTTTAACATACACAAGCTACTCCCTAATCCTAGAATTGAAGTATCTACTCCATTAATAAAGAAGAACAAACACAAGACATCTTTTTATGCATCATTACAATCCAAATAGTTCTAAGAAAAGAGATAGTATGCTCGGCTAGATCCAATGTGTGCCTTGGTTGCTCTTCAATGTGTTAGAGCATCGATTAGGTCTTCGAGTCGCTTCCTTCCCCCCCGTTGCGAGCCTACGGTGCTTCTTAGGGCACCTTCTTACCGTCCCAAACGTCGGGCCTCCCCCTTTAGGTTTAGGCATGCCATTCTTTATATAGGGGTGCACCCCGACTTTCCTTAATTGCCCGCGAACCCTGATTTGTATAAGTTGCATTGCCGCCACACAACCGTGTTGAATCCACACGGTCGACCGTGTGGAAGGCTAAAAATCAAACTCTGAATATGGCATCAGTGTTAGTAATATATGAGAGATGTCCTAAGGCAATCGCCTTATGTATGAACCATTTATGTGATAAATGAAGATTCACTATTTGAGTATACATGTCTTATGTATTTGATTGGATCTTAAACTCATTTACTGAATGTCCACGATACGATTCACAGCATGAGAGAATTTGTGATTGGATCACAACTAGTGAGTATCTCTACATGTGTAATTGTGATGTATCTAATTATCCTAGTCGATGAATTGATGGATTTGGACACCATCAATTTCACGAGACTAGCACGAGGTATACTCCTTGGTGTATCCAAGCAGCTGATTCTCACTGCCTGGAGACATTGTGATGTCCGGAGTTAATCGTGGATGCTAGTTATGGTAACTAGTTCATTGGAGTGACCAGCCGTAAGACTTCATATGGTTCTCTGCATATATAGATATGTCAATGAAGTTCTTACTGTGGCTTAAGTGCGATGTTCCTTTAACTTGCGGTATTCAAGTCATCTTGATCATGGAGACTTATGCTTTGACATCTTAAGCAAACATCTCTAAGGAGATGTGGACTCGGGATGATTGGGTATAAGTCGAAGTGATCGAAGGTGTTTGAATAGCCTATAAAGGATTCACCACTCCTTGCGAGGAGATGTATACCCATGGCCTCTCGTCGGATTGTTACTAAAGTCTTTGGCCAAAGCATTACATGTTTAGAGTAAGGTACTCTTCTATACATGTGGAGTAACTAGAATCCGTAGGACGAGGAAATGATACTTGGGCTAGGTGTGACGTAGTCAGCCTAGTGGGGACTGACACAATAGACCATGTCCTAAACCAAGTGGGTATAAGATGAGTGAAGGGAATGGGGCACGATTCATTCGAGCTACTGATGGGTTTCAGAAATAGTTCTGGATCAACCGTTGATCTTTTCGGTTAATTGGGGATCATGATGTACTACTAGGTGCCACTCATGATCGTTCTATAATTAATGGTTAATTATAGACGGCCAACATAAACCGAGAACCTATTTGGTCACACGCACAACGAGTGTAATCCAAAGGATTTAAAACGAGCTTGAGAATGGGATTCTCAGACCGAAAGAAACTATGTTTGGTTGGACCAAACATAAAGCGAGCATGAAATTGTTTCAGTCGCAATGGAAGCGTGGATGGGTAGTGTCTTATGAAGACATAATGGATGGACCAAAATGGTTTGGTTCTAATCCAATGGATGAGAATAAACCAAAGGGTTTGGTTTATTTTAAACGAATGAACCAAAAGTTGGTTCGGTTCGTTTTAACTTAAAATAAACCATCATGGTTTTGTTTATTTTAACTTATCTTAATGGAGCGGGTTAACGGGCTTTATGGATATGATCCATTAACCATTAAGAGAATTAGTTCTCTATAAAATAGGGCTTAAACCCTAACCCTAGAACTAATCCAAACCCTAGCCGCCCAACACATTGTTGCCGCCCAGCTTGTGGTGGCGCCGTCCAGCTCCTTGCCGGCGACCAAGCTTCAGCCGGTGAACCTCCGGCGACCCTCCGGTGATCTCCTATAGGTTTGGCATCAAGGTGAGGCTTTTCTCTCCTTGTTTTGGCCGGCGCCTACTCCTCCACCAAGCTGTCCAGTTTTCTGGACAGCTTCTCCTCCTCTCGTCGGAGCGTCGTTTGGACGACGGTTAGTGCTCCGACAGCGGCTAACATACCGGGGATTTGATCTCCGTTAATCCTCTGAGGTGGAGGACGAAGGATTCGTCAAACGGTTGACGAACACCTCTCCGGAGAAGCGAGTTTTGAGAACTCGTTTTGGATCCGAATTTGGATTCGGATCGTGATCATCTCTCGATCACGTCGTCTTCAACACGAGGCTAGTAACCCGTACGAAGACGAAGCTCGTGACTTAGCGAAGTCATCCCGAGGAGCTCGGCGTGGATACGGATAGAGACGATTCTTACGAGGATCGTTCTAATTGATGTCGTTCCCGCTACACGTCATACGGAAGGTATAACGTAGTTTAATTTCCTTTTATTGCAAATTTTAATTTACGGTTATGTCTACACTTGTTGTAATAGCATGCGTGTGTTGTGTGTGTTGTAATAAATATAGATTTATTATTTTTAATTGCTTCCGCTGTGCTCATGTTTACGAAACATGATCGAACACACACACGCCAAAATCCAACAAAGGGTATCGTGAGCCAGTTGTGTTTCGACATAATCGTAAAAATGGTTTTGCGATAGTCATAATGTATTTCTGGAAGTTTTCTAAATTTTGGAAATTTAGAAGTATTTATGGAAATTTTTCAATTTTGGAAAGTCTAGAATTATTTATGGAAATCTTCCACTTTTGGAAAGTTGGAAGTATTTATGGAAATTTATATTTTCCATAAATAAAATATTTGATTAGATTCTGGAAATTTGTTTCCTAATTTAATCATGATTTGATTTGGGAAATCAAATCTTAAAATATTTAATTTCCATAAGTAGTTTTAAAGATTTAGGAAATTGGTTTCCTAAATAGATTTTCCTTAATCAAATAATTCCATGAATAAAATATGTGATTAGATTTGGAAATTTGTTTCCTAATTTGATTATGATTTGATTTGGAGAATCAAATCTTAAACATATTTTATTTCCATAAATAGTTATGACATATAAGGAAATTACATACATGACATAATTGTATGTCATGTAATTGCATTAGATGCATAACATTATGCCATGCGTGTCGTGACATGTAGATGTATGCCATGTATGCCATGCCATGTAGATAATAGTTATTTGCATGCAAAGAGGATGAGACATAAAAACCCTTAATCAATATTAAAGCCTACACCTTCCATTAATATGGTTAGAACCAGAGTTCTATTTCTTGTTTGGGTTGTTGGACTCTCTCCAAGCCCGGCTCGAACCTGAATATGTTCAAACCATGGAATAGTTTAATACTAATATGGTAAGAGTCAGAGGTCAATCGTTAGCTTTGGTTGTTGGACTCTCTCCAAGCTGGGCTAATTGGTTGAATGCGCTCTAACCATATTAAAACTATGTCCTGATTAATGGGTTGGCTTTAACCTGGAGCATCGATTTGTTGGACTCACTCCAAGGTCGATGTGAAGAGAGGTGAAGTTGGGTGCTATGCATATGATGCATACTTGTTAATGTGTTAACAACCCGATGTATGTGTGAACATTCAATTAGTTGATAGCACATTGTGATAGTTGCATATACGGGATATGCAATCGGTATAGATGATACCTACCGTCGTAGTTATGAATGGCTTGTTGGACTCTCTCCAAGGTTGTTCATAACTATGATGGATATCAGCCCATTCGGAGATGGACCTACAATCTCCCGAAGTGATTTTGGGGTTTTTGAAATTCGAAAAATGAATGGGATTTATAAATGTATATTGATGCATTTTAAAATCATTTTCTCATATATGCTCGTTTTGTATTTCTAAGTTAATATATTGATCATGATGTGTTTGAATTTGCGTTCCATTTTGGATTCAAATAAATTGACTGGGCCGAACTTCTTGGACTAGCTTAGAAACTTGAGAATTGTTCTCAAGGTGGAAAAGCTTGCGTATGTCCTCGAAGCTCCTCTTCCCGCCCATCCTAGTGACAATGCAACTCTGGACTAATTGTTGGCCTATCAGAAACATGTGAGTGATTCTGAACAAATGAGTTGCATCATGCTAGCCGCGATGGAACCCAAGCTACGAAAGCAGCATGAGCATATGGATGCTCATATCGTAGTCCTTCATCTTTGTGAGTTGGTTGATGAGCAAGTGAGATTCGAAAGGTTCGAAGTCTCAAAGCTCCTCTTCACCTCTGAGATGCTAGGAGGTTCATCTGTGGTACTGCTCAATATGCTGAAGACTGTGGAGTCTTCTGAGAAGCATGAGCAGGGGACGGTGCTGTTAGTTGATTCCTCGAAGAAAGGTTCTAAGAGGAAGTCAAAGGAACAGCAGAAGGGCTAAGAAGGTAGAACTAGCACAAAAGGAAACTTGCCATCATTATGGCAAGGAGAGCCATTTGCGAAGAAAGTGCAAGATTTATCTTGAGTCTGTGAAGAAGGATAAGGCATCGGATGCCCCATCTTCTTCAGAAATCTTCTTTATTGATTGTCATTCTATTTCCTTAGACACTTGGGTATTGGATACTGGGTGTGGCTCACATATATGTAATGACATACATGGGCTAAGGAATAGAAGAAGACTCGTCAAGGGAAAGTCAAATTTACGTGTTGGGAATGGAGCAAAGGTTCTTTTCGCCGCCATCGAACGTATTTGTTGAAACTCCTGCGAGGACTTGTCATAGACCTGGACAATTGCTTTTATATTCCTTCATTGATAAAGAACATCATTTCTATTTCTTGTTTAAATAGAAATGGTTTCCATTTGACGTTTAGTAACAATTGTTGTTACATAACTTTGAATGGGGTTCTTTATGGGACTGGAACTTTAAGCAATGGTGTTTATACGTTGGACGTATCCAGTGACATTTGCAATATCGAAGCGAGCAACAAGCATGCTCGAAAGGATAATCAAATAGACTCCTACATGTGGCATTGTCGTCTTGGCCATGTAAGCAAGAAACGCATGTCCGAATTACACCGATGTGGAATTCTGGAATCGTTTGAATTGGATTCATACGATACATGCGAATCATGCTTAAAAGGCAAGATGACTAAGTTACCTTTTACGGGAAAAGGTGAACGAGTGGGAGAGTTACTAGGTCTAGTACATACTGATGTATGTGGACCTATGTCAACTCAAGCTTTAGGAGGCTATAGCTACTTCATTACCTTCACCGATGATCACTCACGGTTTGGGTATGTGTTCTTGATGAAACACAAGTCTGAAGCCTTTGAAAGGTTCAAAGAATTCAGAAATGAAGTAGAGAAACAACATGACAAAAGTATTAAAATACTTCAATCGTATCGAGGTGGTGAATACTTAAGTCAAGAGTTTCTTGATTATCTAAGAGACAATGGCATATTGTCTCAATGGACTCCGCCATATACACCACAACATAATGGTGTATCTGAGAGGCGTAACCGGACCTTGTTGGACATGGTCAGGTCAATGATGAATCATGCGACTCTTCCCAAGTCCTTTTGGGGTTATGCACTTCAGACAGCTGTTTACTTGTTAAACAGAATGCCTACCAAGGTAGTCTCTACTGCTCCATATGAGATATGGGCTAGTAAGAAACCTCATGTATCTTACTTGAAGATATGGGGTTGTCCTGCTTATGTGAAGCTGATCGTATCGCATAAACCGGATGCTAAGTCCGATAAATGTCTATTTATTGGATACCCTAAGGAAACAAGGGGTTACCAATTCTATCATCCTGTGGAACAAAAGGTGTTTGTTTCAAGGCATGCTGTGTTTCTAGAGAAAGAGTTTCTCTTGCAAGAAAACAGTGGGAGTGTAGTCGAGCTTGAGGAGGCTCGAGAGACTCAAATAGACATTGATGAGATACCTGGTGAAGCACAACAGCCGACAACTCATAGTGATGAGCAATCGGCTGGACCTATTGTAACACCACATCTTCGTAGATCTGGTAGAACACGCAATATTCCTGAGAGATATGGATTTCTCGTAAGTGAATCGAACGACGTGTTACTCATTGATGATGAGGAGCCTACCAATTATGAAGAAGTGCTGACAAGTTCAGAAAGGGATAAGTGGCTTGGTGCCATGAAGTCGAAAATGGATTCCATGTACGAAAACCAAGTTTGGAACTTGGTTGACCCACCTGAAGGCATAAAGCCTATAGGGTGCAAGTGGGTTTTCAAGAAGAAAACCGACATGGATGGTAACGTGATTACCTATAAGGCTAGATTGGTGGCGAAAGGATATCGTCAAAAGCAAGGTGTTGATTATGACGAAACCTATTCGCCTGTAGCTATGCTTAAATCCATTCGGATGCTCCTGGCCATAGCGGCTCATTATGATTATGAGATATGGCAGATGGATGTGAAAACAGCTTTCCTTTATGGAAACCTGCTCGAGGACGTGTATATGATACAGCCTGAGGGTTTCACATCGGTTGATAAAACCAAGGTATGCAAATTGCGACGGTCCATTTATGGATTGAAGCAAGCATCCAGGAGCTGGAATATCCGTTTTGATGAGACAATCAAAAGGTTTGATTTCTCACAAAATCCAGACGAACCTTGTGTGTACAAGAAGGTTAGTGGGAGTGCAGTCGTATTCCTAGTATTGTATGTCGATGACATATTACTTATAGGAAATGATGTTTCAATCTTACAGTCAGTTAAGGTTTGGTTATCCAAGACATTCTCCATGAAAGACCTGGGAGAAGCAACCTACATCCTCGGGATTAAGATCTATAGAGATAGATCGAAACAGTTGCTTGGTCTTTCGCAGTCTACATATATAGACCGAGTGCTAAAGAGGTTTAGCATGTCGGAATCCAAGAAAGGTTATCTGCCCATCAGGCATGGGGTACACCTTTCGAAGTCTATGTGTCCGCGCACAGAAGATGAGAGGATTTGCATGAGTTAGATTCCCTATGCATCCGCAATAGGATCTATCATGTATGCTATGTTATGTATGAGGCCCGATGTATCGTATGCTCTGAGTGTCACGAGCAGATACCAATCCGATCCAAGAATGGATCATTGGGCGGCTG
Organism: Wurfbainia villosa; assembly: GCA_025175895.1. Classification (NCBI taxonomy): domain Eukaryota; kingdom Viridiplantae; phylum Streptophyta; class Magnoliopsida; order Zingiberales; family Zingiberaceae; genus Wurfbainia; species Wurfbainia villosa. Next base: position 13,986,705 of record CM045988.1, on the reverse strand, counting down.
TTAAGATGATTTTTAAGTACTTGAGAAGAACTAAGGATGTGTTCCTAATATATGGAGAAGGGTACATGGTGATACGTGGGTATACGGATGCGGCTCGCATGACAAGGATGATTCCATGTCTTTGTCTGGGTATGTATTCACCTGGAATGGAGGCGCAATAAGTTGGAAAGGTTCCAAGCTTGACACTATAGCGGATTCTGCCACTAAGGCAAAATACATTGCAGCTTTGGAAGCAGCAAAGGAAGCGGTTTGGATCGAGAAGTTCATCTCTGAACTTGATGTGGTCTCATCAATGATCCAAACATGTGCTTCGCCGCTATCATCTTATCAGAGAGATCATCAGTAGGAATGAAATACAAATCAAGAAAATTCCCACTGAAAGGAACTTAGCGGATCCTTTGACTAAGGCATTACCTCAAAGTAAGTTTGAGGGTCATGTTCGAGCTTATGGTATTGGATACCGTAGCGATTGGCATTAGGCCAAGTGGGAGTCTGTTAGTAATATATGAGAGATGTCCTAAGGCAATCGCCTTATGTATGAACCATTTATGTGATAAATGAAGATTCACTATTTGAGTATACATGTCTTATGTATTTGATTGGATCTTAAACTCATTTACTGAATGTCCACGATACGATTCACAGCATGAGAGAATTTGTGATTGGATCACAACTAGTGAGTATCTCTACGTGTGTAATTGTGATGTATCGGAATTATCCCTAGTCGATGAATTGATGGATTTGGACACCATCAATTCTGTCGAGACTAGCACGAGGTATACTCCTTGGTGTATCCAAGCAGCTGATTCTCACTGGCTGGAGACATTGTGATGTCCGGAGTTAATCGTGGATGCTAGTTATGGTAACTAGTTCATTGGAGTGACCAGCTGTAAGACTTCATATGGTTCTCTGCATATATAGATATGTCAATGAAGTTCTTACTGTGGCTTAAGTGCGATGTTCCTTTAACTTGCGGTATTCAAGTCATCTTGATCATGGAGACTTATGCTTTGACATCTTAAGCAAACATCTCTAAGGAGATGTGGACCCGGGATGATTGGGTATAAGTCGAAGTGATCGAAGGTGTTTGAATAGCCTATAAAGGATTCACCACTCCTTGCGAGGAGATGTATACCCATGGCCTCTCGTCGGATTGTTACTAAAGTCTTTGGCCAAAGCATTACATGTTTAGAGTAAGGTACTCTTCTATACATGTGGAGTAACTAGAATCCGTAGGACGAGGAAATGATACTTGGGCTAGGTGTGACGTAGTCAGCCTAGTGGTGACACAATAGACCATGTCACTGAACCAAGTGGGTATAAGATGAGTGAAGGGAATGGGGCACGAATCATTCGAGCTGCTGAAGGGTTTCAGAAATAGTTCTGGATCAACCGTTGATCTTTTCGGTTAATTGGGGATCATGATGTACTACTAGATGCCACTCATGATCGTTCTATAATTAATGGTTAATTATAGACGGCCAACATAAACCGAGAACCTATTTGGTCACACGCACAACGAGTGTAATCCAAAGGATTTAAAACGAGCTTGAGAATGGGATTCTCAGACCGAGAGAAACTATGTTTGGTTGGACCAAACATAAAGCGAGCATGAAATTGTTTCGCAATGGAAGGCGTGGATGGGCGTGTCTTATGAAGACATAATGGATGGACCAAAATGGTTTGGTTCTAATCCAATGGATGAGAATAAACCAAAGGGTTTGGTTTATTTTAAACGAATGAACCAAAAGTTGGTTCGGTTCGTTTTAACTTAAAATAAACCATCATGGTTTTGTTTATTTTAACTTATCTTAATGGAGCGGGTTAACGGGCTTTATGGATATGATCCATTAACCATTAAGAGAATTAGTTCTCTATAAAATAGGGCTTAAACCCTAACCCTAGAACTAATCCAAACCCTAGCCGCCCAACACATTGTTGCCGCCCAGCTTGTGGTGGCGCCGTCCAGCTCCTTGCCGGCGACCAAGCTTCAGCCGGTGAACCTCCGGCGACCCTCCGGTGATCTCCTATAGGTTTGGCATCAAGGTGAGGCTTTTCTCTCCTTGTTTTGGCCGGCGCCTACTCCTCCACCAAGCTGTCCAGTTTTCTGGACAGCTTCTCCTCCTCTCGTCGGAGCGTCGTTTGGACGACGGTTAGTGCTCCGACAGCGGCTAACATACCGGGGATTTGATCTCCGTTAATCCTCTGAGGTGGAGGACGAAGGATTCGTCAAACGGTTGACGAACACCTCTCCGGAGAAGCGAGTTTTGAGAACTCGTTTTGGATCCGAATTTGGATTCGGATCGTGATCATCTCTCGATCACGTCGTCTTCAACACGAGGCTAGTAACCCGTACGAAGACGAAGCTCGTGACTTAGCGAAGTCATCCCGAGGAGCTCGGCGTGGATACGGATAGAGACGATTCTTACGAGGATCGTTCCGGTTGATGCCGTTCCCGCTACACGTCATACGGAAGGTATAACGTAGTTTAATTTCCTTTTATTGCAAATTTTAATTTACGATTATGTCTACACTTGTTGTAATAGCATGCGTGTGTTGTGTGTGTTGTAATAAATATAGATTTATTATTTTTAATTGCTTCCGCTGTGCTCATGTTTACGAAACATGATCGAACACACACACGCCGCGGTGCCGGAAACCCAACAATCAGGCATAGGCACGATCGTGTGAATTTCACATGGTCGATTGTTTCTTCCTCTGGAACACTATTTTGATGCTATTTTTCTCGTCCAAAGCATGCCCGTGTCTTGGGAACACGGCCAGAGCACGCTTACCTTTCTTGAGCTCCTTTTGTAGCGCCATTTTGCCTCCAAAACGTCGTCCTATCCCTAAAAAATAGCAAATGCAAATCTCCAAACTAGAAAATAGAAAATAGGTGCAAGCAAAAAGAAATATGCATGAAACAAGTATGAAATGCAATGGGATGTGTGCTAAAACTACTCCAAAACCCCTATATGATTTGCACACATCACTTTGGTCTAACTAGATTAAGACTCAATGAGTTAACTTCGGTTAGTTCCACTCAGCTTAATGCACTAGGTAGGACATGCCTCATCCAACCTAGGCATGCATCTTGAAGAGTTTCCCTAACTTACTATCAATTCACTTCGCCTTAATACTATGTTTTTCAAGATTAAACTATTTCCTATCTAGGTCATTCTAAATTAAGCAAGTAAATAACTAAACATGCAATAGTTTATTTAATTAATGAAACATGCAAAGTATTGGCTCCCCCTAAGTAATAGCTTTAATGGGTAAGTGAATTTGACCTTTGGGGATCCAATACTGGTTAGGTTCAATTTAGTTAATTAGAAAAAATTTAGGAACCCATGCTTGAACTCGACTCTGAGTATTTCTATTAAATAAAGACATGTAAAAAAATTTTGTTGTCTTAGCCTTGTATCTGAGTCCGAATTTATTGTACACGACTCGTTGAAACCCAAGCATCATGTTGAGATACTTTGAACCCGAGGTGAACCTTTCAACATTTCCTTAAGCTCTTCTTCATACTTGACTTTTCAAGTTAGAGTTTTCTTCCTCAAGCTTCGCAATTTAAGTTGAGTCTCTATCTTGAAATTGGCAAGTTGAAGACTTTGAGTTGACTTACAATTTAAGTACTTTGACGTTTTTAAGGAGCAACTCAATGTAGGGTCGTTTGGTGACCGCTAGAGGGGGGTGAATAGCGATTTGTCGTTGGATGGAAAAATTCGATCATGCTTGAATTGCTCTTTTGATTGCTTGATCTTTGGTTGCTTGAATTGCACTTGAAGACCCTGATTTGCAGCAACAAATTGCCCCAAACACGTCCAAGAATCGGTTGCAAATCCTCCCTCCACGAGCTCCATTTAAAGCTGCTCCTTGGGCTGGATTTCGCCTAGCAGACGACTGATCGGGACCATCAGTCGACTGCCCCTGTATCCGTTGTCTCACAACGGCATGAACCATGTCGAACAAGTCCAACGGATACACCATCAGTCGACTAATGGCTCAATCAGTCGTCTGCTCGGCCTGATCACTCGACTGGAGAACTCACTGTGCTCGAATTCTCGACCATCAGTCAACTGATCACTAGATTAGTCGACCGCTCAGGCTAGCAGTTGGCTGCCCAACTCTGGCAGTCGACTGCCAGGGCACTTCTCACAGTCAAATCCTAGTTGACTCCCATCAGTCGACTGACCATAGGTCTCAGTCGACTGATACACCTCAAACATGAGGTTTTAACCCAAGTATGGTGCCCCCATACTTGCTAGACCACCCGTAGCCTAGACCTAAGCCTTCTAGCCACCTCTGTCAGTCTTGCACCTATCGGATCTCTCCAAGTCATCCATGACTTGTTCATCCATATGCTAGCCTTCAGGTGCTTCTATCGGCTATTGTCATGCTAACGGTGTCTACACCGCCAAGGCACATTGGACTTACACTTCCAAGACTCTCGCTTGGACTTTACGTCGCCAACCATTGGACTTATACTACCAAGACTCCCGCTTGGACTTTACGCCGCCAATATTCCCCTTGGACTTTCTAAATGCCAAGACTCAAGCTTGGACTTTCCCTTGCCAACCCATGTTGGACTTTCCATGCCAAGACCCATTCTTGGGCTTTCCTTTGTCAACCCATGTTGGACTTTCCCTTGCCAATATCCATGCTTGGACTTTCCATGCCAAGTACACAAGACTTGGGCTTCTCCCATGACAATGGTCATACCATCGTCAAACATCAAATACTAACCTGGGTCGATTGCTCCAATCTCCCCAACACATGTCAGACATCAATGTCAGACATTAATGTCAAACATCAAAACACTACACGAGTCAAACTCGAGTCTGGTCAATCGTGACCTGGGTCGATTGCACCAACAATCTCCCCCTTTTTAATGTTTGACAAAAACCAAATACTTTTGAGTTAGGCCCCGAACTCAAATTCCCTTATCAATTTTCCCAAATTGGTAATTCCATATATTCTCCCCCTTTTTAACACACATCAAAAAGGTTCACTCCAAGGAGGTCAGTGTCTCATATCCTAATGAGATCTTACAATCTCCCCCTTGGTCCAAAAACCTCTAGGATGCCTACAATCTTCCTAGTGATAAGTCTCATATCACTTAAGAGAGGCAATCCTACAAACTCTCTCAATTTCCAAATTGGACATCTCAAAATCCTATTTTTCCCCCTCATGGGAAAAATAACATCCATCATCCCATGATGGATACCTCCCCCTAAAGGCTTGCTCCCCCTTGACCATTGCACCAACAATGTCCTTGGGAAGTCCCTAAGCCAATAGGAACTCTAAACCATCAAAAGTAAGGTCTAAAGTTCAACATTGAACTTTCCAACACCTTAAAATTGATACATCACCCTAACAACTCTCCTAATCCATATCCAATGAATTTTCACCTTTTATAATGCTTCCTAAAGCATATCCTAGGGTTAAGAGAAGTTAGGGAACCCTAACATAGTTGAAAATGGGCTAATCATACATTGTTTTCTCGAAATCAGCATTGACAGTCAATTTTATTAGGCAACAGTCAACTGCCCTCATCATCAGTTGACTGCCACTGAGAGCAGTCGACTGATATCTGCGAAATGCAGATTTCAAACTTCAGAAATGATTTTTCAAAATGCATAAGTAATTATACGTAATTTTAAAAATCATGAAACTTCATACGTATAATATTTATTACCAATACAATGGGTGAAAAATATTTTACCCATAAAATAATGAAATTGACACAAAGTTCAAAAGTGAAGAAAAACTTCAATGTTTTAGCTCACTTTCTATCAACTTCATCAATGGTGATTGCTATCAAAAGATAGACTTCACCAAGGTTTTTCAAAATGATTTTGAAATATTTTTACAACCTTTAATTCCATTTTTCTAAACATCTCACTTATATCTAAATGTGTGAAACACATACAAGTCAAGTTCTAGTGAGATATGGGCTTTGTTCATTTAGGGTCTCATGCATTTTTCTAGGCAACATTATTTGTTTCCCTTATGCATGGGACTTCAAATCATGCCTTAGTCCTTAAATCCATTTTATTTATGCATGAATGATGATTATGGCATAATTGATACAAGAATAAAAGCATGTATCATATAATCATGATGTCATGGCATGTGATAATATAAAAACTAAACATACATGATATTTGAATAACCCTAAGTATTATCATGACATTTTATATGATTAAAAATAAATATGATGTCATGACATGGTAAGGCAAAATAAAACATGCCAATTATAAAATACTAAGGTATAAGATACCTAAGTGTTAAGCCGAAATTGTCATTTCTAAGATTAAATCTATTTTTGCCTTGATGCCAACTATTTCCCTAGTGTGCCAAAAATCTAAAATGACACACCATGACTTCTAAAATCTAATTGTACCAATTTAATCATTTTTTTAACTTCTCAAAGTTTGGCACATCCTAAAGTGTTTTAGGACCATAATTCAAATCACATTTCCAAGGTACCCATAACCTTGAAAATGACCTAAAGTGTCACCTTTACTATGGTTAGGTTAACTACCTATTCATTTAAAGTTGGCACACCTAAACCCATCCAGCATGAATCGATCACGCTCCTAGCTAGGAACCCAATACCTATTGGAGCTCCTTGGGTTTACTAGGTATTCGCTAGGGATAACTTCTCTAGATACTCTCCTAATGACCCTCCTAGGCTTAGTAGCCTTGGTCATTTGGGTCTTGCCTAGGTTAACTCTAGGGGTAACTCCCCTTATAACCTTCTTAGTGGCCTCCCTAGGTTTCCTTGAAACCCTAGCCACTAGGCACACACCTTGGTTACCCTTAGGGATGCCTTCCTTAGTAACCTTGGTCTTTCTAGACCTAGTTTGAGTTTCATAATCAAATGGAACACTATGGTAGGTCTCCTTAGGCTTAGGTTTGTGACCCAAACCTTTCTTGCCCTTGGTGGGACCTTGCTTTCTAAGACCTAGATCTTGACTCTTAGACCAAGATTTTTGATCATATAATTGAGTTTTGCATTTTTGCAAGGGTCCTCTCCAATTTCTCAAGTCTTGACCTCAAGGCTTAGTTTTCTAGCTCTAATTGTCCAATTTTTGATTTTTCATCTATTCTTTGGATATTATTTTTACTAGGCATATGCCTAGTCCATTTAGGGTTAAAACCTAGGTGATCTTCTATTTTCTTAATGGATTCCCTAGGTAAGGTTTTTCTAGGGATATTAGTCCCAAATTTCTCCTTATTTGAAATATAATGTGATTTTGCACCACGACTATAAAATCTATTTCTATCATGCTCTTTATGATAAATAGCAAGATTACTCCTAACATACTTTTGCCTATTAATTAAGGAAGGAGCAAAATTAGTTACCTTAGGGTTTGCCTTAGAGGCTCCCCCTACATGTGTAGCTCCCTTTTGAGTCTTCTTCTCCTCCTTTGGGCATTGACTTCGGTAATGACCCGGTTGTCGACATTTGAAGTAAATCACTTGCTCCTTGCTTTTGATTATTGGGGGACTGACATCCTTGACCTTTGGCATCGGTGGAGCTTTCTTGACCCTTTTAGGGCACTTACTCTTGTAGTGTCCTTGCTCCCAACACTCAAAACATATTATATGATTTTTAATTTTGACTACAATGTTTGAGTTACCTAGGTCAATGGCGGTCGGATTTTGAGCTTCTTCATCTTGATCGGATGTTGAAGGCTCTTCTCCTTGCTCCGACATGGAAGGTGATCCCTCTTCCCCCTCAATCCTAGAGGTGGAGGCTTCTTCCATCTTTTCTTCCTCTTTCGATCCGGATATTGATTCCCTATCAACCTCCGAATCCTCAAGCTCTTGGGATGAAGATGTGCTTGCTTCTTCTTGAGCTTGAGAGGATAAGCACTCTTCTTCTTCTTCTTCTTCTTCTTGGACCGGTGATGGATTTTCGTGATATTATGTCAATTCGCTCCAAAACTCCTTGGCATCCATGTAATCCCCTAGGCTACACAAGATGTCGTTAGGAATCAAATCAAAAATAAATTTGACTACCTTCTTATTTTTCTCGAAGGCTTGGACTTGCTCTTCGGTCCATCTCTTCTTCTTGAGGTATCCACCTTTCGGTCCTTTAGGATATTCAAATCCTTCCATAAAAATGGATCATTCTTCAAAGTCCCTCATCATGATGAAGTCCTCAATTCTTCCCTTCCATGAATTGAAGCCTTCTTGTCCATAAAATGCATATGAGATCGGTGTGTTGATGTCTCATCCTAATTGTTCTTCAAACTCCATCTTTCCCTCTAGCGTCTTTTGCTCCCGGGTGTTAGTCCGTAGAAGAGCTCCAAGCTCTGATACCAATTGTAGGGTCGTTCGGTGACCGCTAGAGGGGGGCGAATAGCGATTTGTCGTTGGATGGAGGAATTCGATTGTGCTTGAATTGCTCTGTTGATTGCTTGATCTTTGATTGCTTGAATTGCACTTGGAGACCCTGATTTACAGTAACAAATCACCCCAAACACGTCCAAGAACCAATTGCAAATCCTCCCTCCACAAGCTCCCTTTAAAGCTGCTCCTTGGGCTGGATTTCACCTAGTAATCGACTGATTGGGACCATCAATCGACTGGCCCTATATCCGTTGTCTCACAACGACATGAACCACGTCAGACAAATCCAACGGATACACCATCAGTCGACTAATTATGCCCATCATTCGACTGATGACTCAATCAGTCGAGTGCTCGGCCTGATCACTCGATTGGAGAACTCACTATGCCCGAATTCCTGACAATTAGTCAATTGATCACCAGATCAATCGATTGCTCAGGCCAGCAGTCGACTACCAGGGCACTTCCCCCAGTCAAACCCTAGTTGACTCCCATCAGTCGACTGACCATAGGTCTCAGTCAACTGATACACCTCAAACATGAGGTTTTAATCCAAGTATGATGCCCCCATACTTGCTAGACCACCCGTAGTCTAGACCTAAGCCTTCTAGTCACCTCCGTCAGTCTCGCGCCTATCAGATCCCTCCAAGTCATCCATGACTTGTTCATCCATACGCTAGCCTTCAGGTGCTTCCATAAGCTATTGTCATGCTAACGGTGTCTACACCGCCAAGGCATATTGGACTTATGCTGTCAAGACTCCCGCTTGGACTTTACGCCATTAACCATTGGACTTAAGCTACCAAGACTCCCGCTTAGACTTTATGCCGCTTATATTCCCCTTGGACTTTCCAAATGCCAAGACTCAAGCTTGGACTTTCCCTTGCCAACTCATGTTGGACTTTCCATGCCAAGATCCATGCTTGGACTTTCCTTTGCCAACCCATGTTGGACTTTCCCTTGCCAAGACTCATGCTTGGACTTTCCATGCCAAGTACACAAGACTTGGGCTCCTCCCATGACAATGGTCAAACCATCGTCAAACATCAAATACTAACCTGGGTCGATTGCTCCAATCTCCCCAACACATGTCAGACATCAATGTCAGACATTAATGTCAAATATCAAAATACTACACGAGTCAAACTCGAATCTGGTCAATCATGACCTGGGCCGATTGCACCAACACTCAACTCGATCCTCGGATTTAACTAACTTCCTACTTAGGCATGCAATAATTTTATACATTCTATCTTCTATGGGAGAAGTTACCTTATTTGGTCCTTCAAAAATGGATGTGGATCCGTGTCTTGACTCAGACTCGGACTCGGATTTGCATCCTTAGCTTGATTCGGGTTCCGACTCGGACTCGACTAGATATGCTTTTTCCACTAATGACATGAAGTTCATCTTTGGCTCTTCCACATCTAGTTCCTTAGAGTTGTTTGTCCCTTGGTGCAACTCGATTAATATTTTCCAAAGTTCCTTGGAATTCTTGAATGGTCCGACTCGGTTTAGTTCCTCTTTTGTAAGCCCACATTGCAAGGTGTTTAAAGTCTTGTAATCAACTTGGGCTTTTTCCCATATTAGTGGTCCATTTCTCCGGATCAAACAACTCTCCTGAATCATCTATCAGAGACACAAACTCTTGTTGGTGCAACAATGCCCCAAGCATTTATATATATTTTGATGTTTGGATAATCATCTAAGTTAGGCAATGTTTTGTGATCTAATTGTATACATGTTTAAGTGACAGGAAAATCCAAGTATGAAGACTTGGTAAAAGACAAGTCCAAGTGTGATCTTGGCAAAGAGAAGTCAAGGAAAGTCTTGGCGGCATAAGTCCAAGCATGTAGTCTTGGCGGCGTAAAGTCCAAGCAGTCCTTGGAAAAGGAAGACCAAAGGAAAGTCTTGGCGGCATAAGTCCAAGCATGTAGTCTTGGCGGCGTAAAGTCCAAGCGTACTTTGGCAAAGAAGAAACCCAAAGCATGACGAAACCGAAGGAAGCTTTTGAAGGCAAGCGCATGGATGGAGTCGTGGACTCAGAGAAATCCTAGAGGCGCAAGGCTGATGGAGAAGCTAGAAGGTTAAGTCTAGGCTTAGGTTATGTTTTCAAGTATGAATTAGTCATACTTAGAGTGTGCCAGTCGACTGGAACATGGTGTCGGTCGAACTGGCCCTTAAAATATAGCATTAGAGTTTGGAAGGTTATCACCAATCGGGGTTATCCTGGTCGAACCGGTGACAATGACTCGACTTCGCAAAGATATAAGCCGCCGATCGCCATTATTGTCGGGCCGATCGCATAAATAGCGTTCGTGGCCGATCGCTCTGGCGATATGCAAGACGAATCGCCGCCATTGGCGGTCGGATCGATAGTCTTCCGTTGGCGATGGCGACGGCAAATCCCGCAAATCCGCTGTTAAGACGTTAGAATCGGCGGCAATAATCGATGTAAGTCATCGGCCGATAGACCTCCAACGGAAAGAGGCTCTTTCCTATAAAAAGAGCCCAAGGGAGCAAGAAGAGCCTAATGCTTATATTAATCTTTCTTCTAAGCTCCTACAAGTTTTCCAAGCTTTTTAAGTGTATTAATCTCTTTTCTCCTCTCAAATCTTCATTGTCATCTTTTGTAAGAAGAGGAGGTCTTTGTAAAGAGAAAGCTTCATAGTGAAATTGCTTGGGTTGATCCACCTTAAGGATCGCCGTGGAGTAGGAGCGTTATCTCCGAACCACGTAAAGGCTTTGTTAGCATTGGTTTTTGTTTTTACATATAATACTTGTGTTTGCTTTCGCTAATTACTTTTGTAGAAATGAAAAGAGCTATTCACCCCCCCTCTAGCTTTCAAACGATCCCTTACAAGTGGTATCAGAGCCCGGATCGCATCGGAAGATCTAGCAATCAACCGGAGCAAAGATGGCATTTCAAGAGGGGTATAGCACGGCGAGGCCTCAGTTCTTCGACGGCAATGATTTTGGATATTGGAAAGGTAGGATGGAGTATTATTTAATGAACGATATTGAAAATTGGTTTAGTATTGTAGATGGTTTTGAGAAGCCGGTCGACGAATTCGGAGCACCACTACCGACAAAGGATTGGACAAGAGAGATGGCCAAGAAAGCACAAGCGAATGCAAAAGAAATGACCACACTTCAATGTGGTTTATCCAAGGAGCAACTATCTAAGGTCGGGCCATTCAACTCCGCAAAAGAGCTTTGGGAGAAGCTCATCGAACTCAACGAAGGATCCAAAGAGACAAGAAGGGCCAAGAGGGATCTTTTGATTGGCCAACTCCAAAGCTTCACTATGAAGACAAATGAAACGGTGAGCCAAATGCACGGGCGCTTCAAGAAGATAGTCAACGGACTACACGTTATAGGTGAAAAGGTCGACAACCGAGACCTTGTGAGGTATGTACTACAAGCCTTCCCTAGGACCACCTTATGGGCCTCAATGGTAGATGCCTATAAGGTCTCTAGGGATCTTTCATTAGTTAAATTAGATGAGTTATTTTGTGAATTTCAATTGCATGAACAAGCTAACACTTCATCCAAAGAGAAGGATATAGCTCTTGTTGTAGGAAAGAAGGAGAAGAAGAAAAAGGAAAAGAAGGAGGTGTCTTCCTCATCCGAATCCGAGGAGGACTCATCAAGTAGTGAGGATGAGTTGTCGGCAAGTGAGGTAGCACACTACGTCAAGAAATTTGGTGGGAAGTCAAGGAGGCTCACCAAGAAGGATGTGAAGAGGATGTTTCAATCCTCAAGAGGTAAATCTTCTAACAATTCAAATTCTATTTCTAACGTGATGTGTTTTGGTTGCAACAAGAAAGGGCATATAAAGCCCAATTGCCCGGAACTAAAGAAAAAGGAGGAGAAGGATAAGAAGAAGAAGGAAAAGAAGAAGAAGGAGGCGATGTTGGCACAAACGTGGGACACTCTAAGTATGGAGGAGTCTACGACGATGAAGAAGTTTGCCATTCAACCGGAACTTAGCCCTCATGGCATTGAAGAAACCGAAGCTCAAGCGAGGAGTCTTCTTCCTCTTCAAGTGATGAATCATCATCAAGTGATGATGATGAGGTAAATGACTCACCCAAAGTAGATTTACTTTATAAGACTATTGCATGTTTACAAAATGCTTTAAATAGATCAAAAACTAGGATTAAGGATCTAAAATTAGAAATCAAATCATTTAAGAATATAGATGCATCATGTGATAAATCATCTAGTGATGATGAGTGTACTCTTAGGGATGAAAATGATGAGTTAAGAAAAGAAATAAGTAAATTAAGAACATGCCTAGAAAAGTTCACTAATGGTTCCAAATATCTAGATATGATTATCAAGGACCAAAGGGCAATTTACAATAAGGCCGGTTTAGGATATAAACCTAAGGAGAAAGAGGTAGCATTTGCATCCCTAGTTAGTAGAAAATCCATGATTAAAAGCAAGGGGAGAAAAGCATGGGTACCAAAGAAATTTATAACTAATGCTAGTGGTCCTAAGATTTGGGTACCTAAGGATTGTGTTTTTCATGTGACATAGGTAGAAGATCCAAGCTTGTGGATAGTTGATAGTGGGTGCTCAAAGCATATGACCGGGGATGAGAGAAAATTCTCCACTATCAACCACACTAGCCAAGGAAAAGTGTCTTTTGGTAATAGCGGCAAACTTAAAATTTTAGGAAAGGGCACCATTGAGGTATCTCCCAATCTTGCTATTCATAAAGTTCTATTAGTTAAAAATATGAAATTTAACTTACTTAGTGTAAGCCAATTATGTGATGCAAATTTTGATGTTAAGTTTGATTCCTCAAAATGCTTTATAAGACACAAAACTATAAATGATTGCATGTTAGTAGGCTTTAGAAAATCAAATATATATTATGTTGATTTATCTTATGCTACTAATCCTTCCACTAAGTGTCTTATTGCAAAGAGGAAGAAAGTTGGCTTTGGCATAGGAGACTAGGTCACATAAACATGAAGAATATAGCCAAAATAGCAAAATTGAAGCTAGTCAAAGGATTGCCTAGAGTCAAATATCTCAAGGACAAGATGTGTGATGCTTGTCAAGAAGGGAAACAATCAAAAACATCACACAAAGGTAAAAATTTACTTAGTACCGCTTTACCATTAGAATTGCTACATATGGATTTATTTGATTGCCATAGTACCCCATCTATAATTGGTAGTAAATATTGCTTGGTAATAGTAGATGATTTTTCTAGGTTTACTTGGGTGTTTTTCTTGAAAAATAAGGATGAAACCTTAGAAATAATCATAGGATTTAGCAAAAGAGTAGAAAATGAAAGAAAACTCAAAATCAACCGGATCCGTAGTGATCATGGTGGAGAGTTTGAGAATTCTAACTTTTCAACTTTTTGCTTAGAACAAGGGTACAAGCACAAATTTTCTTGTCCTAGAACACCCCAACAAAATGGGGTTGTGGAAAGAAAAAATCGTGCCCTACAAGAAGCGGCTAGGACAATGCTTAATGCATATTCCTTACCTAGCTACTTGTGGGCGGAAGCGGTTAATACCGCTTGCTATATCCAAAATAGGGTATTAATTCATAGGTTTTTAGGAAAAACTCCATTTGAATTGTGGAATGGTACAATTCCAACAATTCATTATTTTAAGGTCTTTGGATGTAAAGTCTATATCTTAAATACCAAAGATAACCTAAGTAAATTTGAGTCCAAAGCGGATGAGGGAATCCTAGTTGGATACTCATCCACTAGTGTAGGATATAGAGTTTACAATAAAAGGACTCAAAATATTGAAGAATCTTCAAATGTTCAATTTGATGAAACTTCAAATACATACCCTAGAAAATCCCCTATTGATGATGACATAAATAATGAAAATCAAGAAATTACCAAACAATTTCAAGATTTAAACTTAGGGGGTAATAATCAAGGGGGAGGATTGGATCAAGGGGAAGTAAGGGATGATTCCGATAATGAACATAGAATTGAAGTAAATCATGATCAAACTCAACTTGATACACCTCCTAGAACCATAAGAGTTCATCAAAGTCACCCATTAGATCAAATTGTGGGTGAATTATCTCAAGGAGTTAGGACTAGGTCATTCCATAGGGACCCCACTAGTCATATAGCTCTAATTTCTCAAATTGAGCCCAAAAACATTAAAGATGCATTATTTGATCCGGATTGGATCTTAGCAATGCAAGATGAATTGGCTCAATTTGATAGGAGTCAAGTGTGGGAGTTAGTTCCTAGACCAAGTGAAAACACTATTATTACTACAAGATGGGTCTTTAGGAACAAACTAGATGACCAAGGGAATATCACTAGAAATAAAGCACGATTAGTTGCAAGGGGTTTTAATCAAGTTGAAGGACTTGATTATGATGAAACATATGCCCCGGTTGCTAGATTAGAGTCCATTAGAATACTTTTAGCATATGCCTCCTATATGGGTTTCAAACTCCATCAAATGGATGTCAAATCGGCATTCCTAAATGGGTTTATTAAGGAAGAGGTGTATGTAGAACAACCTCCCGGGTTTGAAAATATGGACTACCCAAACCATGTATACAAACTTAGGAAAGCCTTATATGGTTTGAAACAAGCTCACCAGGCATGGTATGAAAGATTGTCAACCTTCCTAATCTCCAAGGATTTCAGAAGGGGTAGTATAGATCAAACTCTCTTTATAAAGTCAACATCTAAGGACATTTTTGTAGCCCAAGTGTATGTTGATGACATTATCTTTGGGTCAACAAATGATGAGCTTCTTGAAGACTTTATTCAAAATATGGAAAAAGAGTTTGAGATGAGTCTAGTTGGAGAATTAAATTTCTTCCTAAGTTTGCAAGTTAAACAAACTAGTGAAGGAATTTACATTTATCAAACCAAATATGCTAAGGAAATGATTAAGAAATTTGGTTTAGAAAATGCTAAGGTAGTGTCAACTCCAATGGCAATCAATTCCAAAATAGATAGTGATAGTGAAGGAAAACAAATAGATCTTACCCTTTATAGGAGCATGATTGGTAGCCTCTTGTATTTAACCGCTAGTAGACCCGACATATTATTTGTGGTTGGTATGTGTGCTAGGTATCAATCATGTGCTAAGGAATCTCATTTAGTTGTCGTTAAAAGAATTTTAAGATATGTCAAGGGCACACTAAATGTAGGTCTATGGTACCCTAGGACTAGGTCATTTGAATTACTTGGGTATACCGATTCCGATTATGCCGGGTGCAAATTGGATAGGAAAAGTACTAGTGGTGGATGCCAATTTCTTGGGTCCTCCCTAGTTAGTTGGAGTAGTAGGAAGCAACATTGTGTTGCTTTATCAACCACCGAAGCCGAATATGTTGCTATGGGTGGTTGTGTAGCTCAACTATTATGGATGAAACATACCTTAGAAGATTATGAGCTAACTTACTCCAACATGAAAGTACTTTGTGATAATGCGAGCACCATTAACTTGACCAAAAATCCGGTGCATCACTCTAGGACCAAGCACATTAAAGTGAAACATCACTTCATTAGAGACCATGTGGCTAAGGGGGACATTGAGCTTAATTACATTGAATCTAAGTCCAACCTAGCCGACATCTTTACCAAGCCTCTCCCCGAACTAGAATTTTCATCACTTAGGAGAGAACTTGGGATGTGCTTTGTAGAATAGAAGTGTAGTTTTGCATGATTCTATAGAAATACTAGGATTTATACCTTTAATCATCTCACAAAACACTTAGGAAACCATGATTTTTGTATTGAGCCACCTAGACAACATGTGAGATGTTAGGAAGATGCACTTGGTTCATCATGCTTGTTATGATGCATTACTATGAACCAAAGTGTCATCTAGAAACATTAATCCTTCATTGGACCAATCATTGGGAAGGCCTATGTACAATTAATGTGCATATAGCTCCAAGAATATGATTGGAAATGTCAAATAAAATAAAATGTAAATTATGTCTATCAAACCTTGAGAAACAATTTCCTATTGATAAGCCAAAGTGATACAAAGTTTTGCAAAAATATCATAACTTTTGCAAAATCTCAAGATTGTGTCAATATCAAAATCTAGAGGTAATATAATTTTAAAATAATTTTTCCTTGATAGGAAATGATCTAACAATATTACCCACGAAATTTCGTGATTTTTTGATCTTTATTGAATTAATTATGAATTTGTAATCCGCCAAAAGGCTATCGGTCGATATCATCGACCGTACCTAACGCCGCTGATCGATACCAATATCGAACCGGCTTACGGTTCGATTCGTTATCGGGCCGACATTTATGGCAATCGGCCGACGCATCTGAAATGGTTCGTATCACCGATCGATTCGGTGATCACCATCATTGACTACCATATATACGGCGACCGACGCGTGCATGAGTTCGTATGCGACGCCGATTCGGCCATCGATCACCATCGATTCTGCCGACTAATGGCCAATCGGCGGTGTCGCTTTTTAGGGCTTTCCAACGGTTCGACTCGCCAAAACCTCTCGATTTCTCTCTTCTTTTCCCTCGATGCCCACCGCACCTCTTAGCCGTTCTCTTTTGTTTTCCGGACTTCATCGACACGTGATCCCATTTGGAGTGCTCTCCAACTCGGGGACCTTCTCTTGTCACCCGCTCGTTTCTAGTTTCCAAATCCACTCGGCTAGGGTTCCGTGGTCCCGCATCGATCTTTGTTCACCATGCCGCCTAGGTATATTTTCATTCATGATCAATGTTTTGTTTTGTTCCTATGATTGTATTTCACTAACCCATGCTTATCTTGTTGTCTCTGTTCATGCATCATCAACCTACATTGTGCATTTTTTTTTTGTTGTCTTTTCGCCCATTTAGAATTAAGCACATTGCTACTAAGCGCACCCGGGCACCTCCGACCAATGAGGGCCCGTCAAACCCTCAACCCTCTGTTGATCCTCGATTTCCAAATTCCGCCCTTGAAAGTGCTTTTCATAAAAACAAATTTCAACTTATTCCACCTAGGTCAATGGATTCCAAGTTTCTTAAAGACTTCTGTTTCGACATTGTTCAAATCATCCAACATTACAACCTTGAGTCTTTGGTTTTCTGTGAACATCACGTAAACATCACCCTCCTCTCTGAATTTTTCAACAACCTACGACCGGTTGGAGATGGGCTGAGATACCGGACTCGCGTTGCTCAGCGCGATCTGGATTTCAGTCCCCAGATCTGGACCGATTTTCTCGGATGTCTTCCTTCCGAGATTGATTTCACTCTATATCCATCTTAGAGTGAACCTCTTCCATCTCCCTTTGAGGAGATTTCTTTAGATTCCCTTCATGATACCTTCTATCACTATCCTCGACCTTTGAACACCAATTTATTTCAATCACAAGAACTGTCTGCTTCTGACAATGTCCTTTATAAGGTCATTGCTCATTGTCTTCTTCCCATAGTTACCCGTGGTTTGGCCTTGGTTCGCCCTCCACACCTACTTCTCATGCATTTCTTTCGTCAATACTTAGACATTAACATTGGTCTCAATACCTTCCAATGCATCATTCATTTCATAAGGCCAAACAATGGGAAGATTCACATACCATTTGGAAATGTCCTCACTCAATGGCTCAGCTCTGTAGGCATTGATGTGAATATAGGAGTCATTAAAGTCATGAATAGGAAATATGATCAGATGACTCGACGGAGTTTCTCATTGGCGGGCCTGAAGGCCGACAGAGGATCCATCTTCTGGGACCCAGCACGGCGGGTAGCAGGTGCCGCTCCGGCACCAGAGGATGCTACTGCAGGAGTAGCTAAGGGTGGTGCTGCAAGTGTTGCTGAGGGGACTGCTGCAGGGGAGACTGCTGCAGGCGATACTGTTCTACCAGACACATCCCTCGGTGCCCGCTTCGATGCTTTTGCGGAGCGGGTGGACACACGTTTTGAGGAGCTGCGCCTCGAGCATCAGGAGCTCCTCTCCCTCGTGAGAGAGGTGCATCGGCAGCAGCAGGACATCTTGGCGATTCTCCGCCCTGCTGCACCTGGACACCCACCTCACGATGGTTCGTCATCGGCACCGATGGATGCTAAGGACGACGATCGTTAGATCGCTTATTTTCTTTGTTATTTTCTTTTTGGCCGTATGTACGGCATAAACTCCTACTTATGTAATGACTTTTGATTGATGAAATTGTTTTTTTTTTTATTCACTTCTATTAGTGCCTACAATTTGTTGTTTATCAAGTTTAGAAGTTGAGCATATAGTACGAAGTTATGAATATTGATACGATACAATTACACTTTTTGTGTCATAATTTTGTTGTTTTAAATATCGTATCAATCCATTAATCTGATGAACATGTTTTTCGTCTAATATTTTTCATATGTTATATTAGTCGAATAAAATGTGTATGCCAAGTTTCGTGATTTTTGGACACCCACGTAATTTTCTACGCATTTTCAAACCTTGACTGAAAAACTCAAAATTCAGATTTATGCGATATCGATCATTAGTTATTGGTAGTCATTATCAGCTTGACTGAAAAGCGGTTTTTCATCGTTAAAAGGTTCAATTTTGACATTATACAATTTCCACAGATATATATGATACCTTGTATGGAAAGGCGGATTTTCTTGGTGCCTTTAGGGGAGCTACATCCCTTATTTATATAATTGTTGGTGCAAGACTTGGACATATTTGCCTATTGCTTATGTTTTGTTTATCATGAAACATGTCTTGGATTTAGGGGGAGCTTCATATCAATTTTATACCTTTGTTCAAGATGTGTTAATTATAATTCTTTCCTGCACTTATTGAATAACCTCTTCCCTTTTTGTTGTATGTCAAAGGGGGAGAAAGGATATTTAAGTTAGAATTCATATTGAAATATGTTTATGTGTTAAAGATCTAACTTAAATGATTGCCAAACATCAAAAAGGAGGAGATTGTTGATGCAACAATGCCCCAAGCATTTATATATATTTTGATGTTTGGATAATCATTTAAGTTAGGCAATGTTTTGTGATCTAATTGTATACATGTTTAAGTGACAGGAAAATCCAAGTATGAAGACTTGGTAAAAGACAAGTCCAAGTGTGATCTTGGCAAAGAGAAGTCAAGGAAAGTCTTGGCGGCATAAGTCCAAGCATGTAGTCTTGGCGGCGTAAAGTCCAAGCAGTCCTTGGAAAAGGAAGACCAAAGGAAAGTCTTGGCGGCATAAGTCCAAGCATGTAGTCTTGGCGGCGTAAAATCCAAGCGTACTTTGGCAAAGAAGAAACCCAAAGCATGACGAAACCGAAGGAAGCTTTTGAAGGCAAGTGCATGGATGGAGTCGTGGACTCAGAGAAATCCTAGAGGCGCAAGGCTGATGGAGAAGCTAGAAGGTTAAGTCTAGGCTTAGGTTATGTTTTCAAGTATAAATTAGTCATACTTAGAGTGTGCCAGTCGACTGGAACATGGTGTCGGTCGAACTGGCCCTTAAAATATAGCATTAGAGTTTGGAAGGTTTATCGGATCTGGGGTTATCGGTCAGGTCGGTGACGATCGACTCCATTTCGGCTGATCTAAGATGGCGCAATGATCGCCTAAACAGAATGGCCCGTGCCGATCGCGGCCACGATGGATATCGAATCGCCATCGCTGGTAGTCAACTGATAGTCTTCCCGTTGGCGATGACGACGGCAAATCCCACAAATCCGGCTATTCAGAAGCCGTTAGAATCGGCGGCAGTCGACTGATGTAAGTCATCAGTCGACTGATAGACCTCCAACGGGAAAAAGAGGCTCTTTCCTATAAAAAGAGCCCAAGGGGAGCAAGAAGAGCCTAATGCTTATATTCTGATCTTTCTTCTAAGCTCCTACAAGTTTTCCAAGCTTTCTAAGTGTATTAATCTCTTTTCTCCTCTCAAATCTTCATTGTCATCTTTTGTAAGAAGAGGAGGTCTTTGTAAAGAGAAAGCTTCATAGTGAAATTGCTTGGGTTGATCCACCTTAAGGATCGCCGTGGAGTAGGAGCGTTATCTCCGAACCACGTAAAGGCTTTGTTAGCATTGGTTTTTGTTTTTACATATATTACTTGTGTTTGCTTCCGCTAATTACTTTTGTAGAAACGAAAAGAGCTATTCACCCCCCCTCTAGCTTTCAAACGATCCCTTACAACTCTTTCCTAATACTAAACCACACTTCTAAGTCGATCTTGTTGGGAGTATTGGGAATACAATCAAAGTCTCACATTGGTAAGATATGGAAAAGATCATGTGATTATAAGGTGAAAAGATATCACCATTGGTATGAGGCTTTTTGTATAGCCCAAAAATAAAACCATGAGGGATTAGGCCCAAAGTGGACAATATCATACCATTGTAGAGATATGTGAATTTAATTTACACTAACAATTGGTATCAGAGCAATGATCCATGTTAAGTCATGCACCTCAAACTAAAGAAGTGGAGCTCCCATGTCTGGCTCAAGAGAACCATACATCAGGCAAGAAGTCCAGTTTGGTCAGGAGGATCAGACAACTGACAGGAAGTCAAGTTAGGTCAGAAGGACCAGACAACTAGCAGGGAGTCTAATTGGGTCAGGAGGACCAGATAGTTGGTAGGAAGACCTCGTGGGTTGAGGATCGAACATTAAGCAGAGAAAGTCCTTTGAGGACAGATAGATTTGAGGGTGGGTCAATGTGGTCCTTCTTTTGAGAGAGTTGTTCGGAGTATAATCAAAGTTCCACATTGATAAAATATGAAAAAGATCATGTGCTTATAAGATGAAAAGATATCACCACTGGTATGAGGCCTTTTGGGTATAATCCAAAAATAAAACTATGAGGGCTTAGACCTAAAGTGGACAATATCATACCATTGTGGAGATATATAAATCTTATTTGCACCAACTGATCTTAAGGAAGCACTCTATTCACCTCTTCAAGTAACAAAAGTCCTCTACATTAAAGAGAGGAGGACGAACAATGTTATACCCTTCTTGATGCAACATTGTAAAACTATTTTACTATCGAATTAAAAATTTACAAAAATTAAACAAAGACAAGAATTTTAAAAAATGATAAAAATAAAGAAAAATTTCTTTTTGCTTGATTCGGTGGTTCACCAAATCTCGAACACCCCCACTTTGATACTAATTGTAGGATCGATGAGACCAAGAGAGGGGAGGTGAATCTCGGTATATAAAAATTTTCTTTTATTTAATTTAAAAACTACTTTTCTTCTCTTTTAAAACTAGAGTTATTGCAGCAGAAATGTAAATAAGATAAAGACAAGTGAGTAAGCTTTTTTACTTGGTTCGCAATTCGAGCTGGATTGCTACTCCAAGGCGCATAACCCTTCCTAGGGTTATCTCGTCGGGCAATCCACTAAGATCCCTCCGACTTGAGAACTCTCAATTTCCGAGGAGTTTTTCACATACAAAAATTGAGTGAAAGGTAACACTTTACCTTCCCTCGTAGGTTTAAGTACAAGTGTGAAATGAAATACAAATGTAAACAAGTATATCGACACTTAAGGTTTGAAGTTGTAGCCCGAACTACCGACGGAGTATCGTGATGGTGGGTAGGAGCTCTTGTAGATGACGAACGAAGATGCAACACTTTAAGGAACGAAACTGCCTCTCCATTTATTTTATAAGCCTTTTCCAAGCGCCTGGACCACATCCTAGTCACCTTCACATCAACCCGTTGATATGGATATTCGACCTTCCCAGGCACCTAGACCCGATCCAGGCGACTCCAAGTCACCCTTATCCGCTTCGATGTTGTTTCATAATTTTTCCATCCCAGTCGATTGGACATGGTCCAGTGGCCTGGAGTACTTATCATCTCAGTCACACAATCTCTAGTGAAATGACAGCTCGCCTTGCTAACTCAGCATCTCCGTCGCCTATACCTGGTCTAGTCGACTGGGTCTAAGGCACCTGGACCCTCTAATCGCTTGGAGACCTGAAACATAGAATTAGCTGGATAATAGATAAAAATTTGAATTTGACAATAGTAATATTAGTCGATCTCAACTTTGGGGTACAACTCTGACCCTCCGTCAGATCGATGCTTATCTTTGTCCTCAATTGAGGACTCGGTATCACCACTCCCCTCAAGAGCTTACATATCGACTATCTGGTCATCCTAACCCAGGCGACTTACTCTGCTTGACATCCGATCTTGACCCACTAGGTCTTCCTGCCAACTGTCTGGTCTCTTGACCTAGTCGAATTTTCTACCAGCTGTTCGGTCCTCCTGATCCAAATGGTCTTCTGTCAGATGTCCTATCCACTCAATCCATCTGGATTTCTTGGCTGGTGTCTGGTCCTCCTGATCTATCAAGACTTTTTCCTAGTATCCGATCAGCTTAACCTACTAGGACTTCTAATACTTTTGCCTAGTATCTGATCAACATGGCCTACCAAAACTTCCCTGTTAAACCTGTACACTTAACACATATATTAAATCAAAAGTATTTCCTAACTTTAAACATTGCTCATACATCTAAATATAGGAGTGATGCTTCCTACATCAATAAGTAAGGTATTGAATCACTTACAAAGTTATTCAATTTGATATTAAAAATGAAAAAAAATGTCTTATCAACGGAGGATAAATTTTTTAGTTCCTTTATATAAAAGCAAAGGAGATATATATTATTGTGCAAATTATAGGGGTATTAAACTAATGAGCCATACTATAAAAATATAGGGGAAAAAAGTAATCGAAAAAAATTTAAGGAAAAAGACCACAGTTTTCGAAAATCAATTTGAATTTATGCAAGAAAGATCAATAATAGAAGTTACAACTAATTGAAAAGTATTGGGAATGAAAATAAGACTTACACATGGTATTTATATATCTTGAAAAAAAACTTATGATAAAGTCCAAAGAAAAATTATGTGGGGAATTCTAGAAAAAAAATGTGTTAACATAGAATATATTGAAATAATTAAAAATATGTATGAGAATACAATGACAAGAGTGAAAGCACCAGGAGGATTAACCGAAGTATTTCTCATAAAGATATGATTATATTAAATATAAGTTTTAAATCTCTGTATTTTTATGCTAATCATAGATGAACTCATGACTAGACACATTCAAGATATGGTACCATGGTATCTGTTATTTACATATTATATTATTTTGATAGATGAGACACGTGAATGAGTAAATGATAAACTTGAATCTTTGAAGGAAATGCTAGGAGCAAAGGGTCTTACACTTAGTAGAGTAAAGACAGAATATATTCAATTTAAATTTAAAATGTTAGATATAATGAGACAATTGTTAAGTTAGGAGATAATGAGTTACTTGTAACTGAAAGTTTGAAAGATTTAGGATCATTTTTGTAAAAAGATGAAGGGGCTGAGAAATATGTCTTATATAGAATACAAACAAGACAATTGAAATGGAGGAGACCATCGGGTATTCTTTGTGATCGTAAAGTGCATTTAAAACTTAGAGAGAAATTTTATAAAATGACAGCTAAACCTAGTATGTTATATAGAGCTAAATATTAGACTATGGCTCGAGCACATTAACAGAAAATAAAAGTTACAGAGATGAGGTTGTTAAGATGGATGTGTGAACATACAAGGATAAAGAAAATATGAAATAAGAATATTCGGACAAAAGTTAAAGTTGTACCTATTAAAAAAAATTTTGAGAAACACATTTAAGATAATACAGATATGTACTTATACGATCAATAGATGTTTTAGTTAAACGATGTAAAACTATTACAAAATATGCAACTCAAACGAGAAAGAGAAAGATCAAAGAAGATTTGATTAGTAATGAAAAAATAAGATAAAATTTATTTAAATATAGATAATAATATACTAAAGGATAGAGTCCAATGACATAGAAATATCTGCATAGTCAATCCACCTAATGGGATAAGATTTGGTTGTTATTGTTATTGTAATAGCTAAATATATGTTTCACCGATAATTTTTAAAAATAAATAGTCAGTAAACAAATAAAAGATACTAAGCAAAATTTATTTTCACAAATAAATAATAATAATTATCGATCAAAATTCAGATGGTTAATATTTTTAATATGTTACCTTTCAAAATTAATTTTCGTCAATCAAAACATTAAAAATATTAGTCAAAATTTATTTTAGCCAATAAATAATTTATAATTATATATCTTGGTCAATATTTTTTTAATTTTTTATTAGCTAAAATTAAGTTTGGTGTAAAAATTTTAAAATCCTAGTCAACCTTTATTTTAACTAATAAATAGTCATAATTAGCGACTAAAACTCCAATCTATTTTTAAAGAGTTTACGATACTTTTTCACAGGATAAAATTAAGTTTAATCAGTATAAAAAATAAAAAATATTAATCAAAATCTATTTTGATAAATAAATAATTTATAATTATAGATCATTTTTTAATATTTTACATGTCCAAATTAAATTTAATAGATAAAAAAATGGCATGAAGAACGGACAGAGCTGCGAACCTATTGACTCTTCTAAGAATGCAATCATTGTAAATCTTCCACGGACTTAATTCCTGTTTGGATTTGATTGAGTTCTTAGCACACTCAACCAAACTCTCTTTATCATTTGAAAGTACTAATTGATCCTTCAATTTGTCAAATTTTTCATGCATGCAGATGTCCTCCATGGTGAACTCAATCTCACACCTCCATCATCCGCGCTACCAATCCAAACCCTTCGCCTTATCCTGCCCTAATCAAACCACCCCACAATCCAACCTTTGCCGGAAGACTACGACGATGGCATCGCCACCATTTCCCTCTCCCTCTCCCTCTCCTGATGATCCCTTCACGTCCTCTGAAACCTCCTCTCATTCTTGCCCAACTTACTTTCGATGGATTCATGAAGACCTAAAGCCATGGGCATCGACTGGGATCACGCGTGACATGGTGGAACGTGCCCGACCGATGGCCGCATTTCGCCTGCAAGTCATCGGTGGCCGGCTGTATGTGGAGCAGTACCACCACGTTTTCCAGACACGCGATCTCTTCACCTTATGGGGCTTTGTCCAGCTCGCCAACCGCTTCCCCGGTCGGCTCCCAGACCTTGACCTCATGTTCAATTGTGAGGACCCGCCCACCGTCAAGAACTCCCCCTCACCCCCGCCTCTCTTCCGATATTGCAAGGATGACACCACCGTCGACATCGTCTTCCCCGACTGGTCCTTCTGGGGATGGTAATTAATATATATATAGTTTCTATTTTCAAGCTTCCTTAATCATAGCTGTTAAATATTATTGTATCATTTTAGGCCTGAGATCAATATAAAGCCGTGGAATAAATTGAGTGAGGAAATGAAGGACGCAAACAAGAGGATGAAGTGGAAAAAGAGACATCCATATGGATATTGGAGGGGCAATCAATGGGTGTCTAGCCATCGACAAGACCTCATGAGGTGTAACCCTAGCAAGGGTCATGACTGGAATGCGCGAGTTCATGATCAGGTTAATTTGTTATGCAACTTTTTACAAGAAAATTACTCAAGTTGATCCCCTAAGAATCACGTTAATATATATATATATATATATATATGAATATTATATCACAATTATATTGTGGATAACCAATAGGATTGGGCGTCAGAGATCAAGAACGGATTTAAGGAATCAAACCTCGCTGAACAATGCACCTACAGGTACTTGCATGCATGTATATATCGCTCATTAATTATCATCGAGTCGATCGTCATGTAGTGTTTATATAAATAATCTTATCTGATCTCTATTGAACTTGCATGCTATAAGGTACAAGATTTTTGTAGAGGGAAGGTCATGGTCAGTGAGTGAGAAATACACCTTGGTCTGCGACTCGCCCAACTTATTCGTGACGACGCACTTCTACGACTTCATGACGAGGAGCTTGATGCCTGGACAACATTTTTGGCCTATCAATGAAAATAGCATATGCAGGTCAATTAAATTTGCAGTCGATTGGGGCAACAAAAACCAGGACAAAGTAAATCATATATACTACTTGGTTATTAGTTTAGTTCTAAGTTTTTGTTAACTGGTAATTAAGTATATCCTCTAAGGCTCGTGTTGGATCAAGAGCAGGCGAAAAAGATAGGCAAGGAAGGAAGTAACTTCATTTTGCAGGAAGTGAGCATGGATTATGTATACCAATACATGTTACATCTACTCACTGAATACGCCAAGTTGTTGCGTTACAAGCCGAGTTTGCAAGAGAAGGCCACTGAATTGTGTTTGGAATCGATGGCCTGTGACAAGGAAGGGAAGTTGAGGGAGTTCTTGATGGAGTCGATGGTGAGGTGGGCTAGCGGTGCAGAGCCATGCACGTTGCCACCGCCGTACGGCGCAGAAGAGTTGGAAGAGTTGAGGACGAGGAAGATTGCCGCTACCAAGGAAGTGGAGAAATGGGAGCATGAAGCTTGGGACAAAGGACATTAATTAACTAGCTAGCACGTGCACATAATTTGCTGCTACAAATTATATATGTGCAGTTTTTTTTTGATGATTTACTTATATATTGAGTTAAATGTAGAAAAGAAAAATAGATAAAATCGATTATGACAAGAAATTTTAACGTAAAGGTTGTTTTAAAAGTAGAAAAAAGAGGGGGAGTGCCTCCAATACAAGGAAATCCCTAGCTAGCTTGCATTAATTTTAAATACTAATATGTGAAATTCATTTTAGCGTGTCTGTTTTGCACCTGGAAAGGTTGAGGGCCTTGAAGATCAATATTCCCTCTTCAATTTTGTCTTACAAACTGCTTATTTAGATGAAGCTCACATTTAAATGTCGAGTTGTCCATTTAATTTAATTAGACTTTAAATCTTGAATATAATTAATCTCTATTTAATTTGATATATACCTATCCAATTTTAGAATCTTTAAATATTCTTTGAGTTTAATTTGTTCAAATCTCTTAAGGTCCTCTAATTAATGAATTCTAATTTTTACACAAGTTTCAAAAAATATGCTCGATCTATTGGCCGTGTCAAAATTGAATCATGAGAAACTAGCTAACAATATGAATTTACACTTGTAGGATAAATTAAATTTTATGAAGGGCGAATTATATTAAAGGTGTAAATATGTGTAGTTAAACTGCAGTCTCTTGTTCCAATTCTTACCAACTTTTATTCTGACTGAACAGAAATTCCAAAATCATTCATTTTTATAAAAAGAAAAAAGAAAAAGACAGTAAAATCAACAAAAGGTAGTTTAGCCACCACCTCAAAACGAAATGACGATTGGCGTGATGCGGTTTGGAAGGCAAGAAAACCTGTTGGTTGTCACCATTGCTATTGATGAGTGTTTGACATATTTTACATTCAAAACATTAATTAAACATACATACTACAAATAAAATTTGGGATAGAATCGTCGGTCTTGTTGTTTAAAAATCCTTAACTTTTAGACTCTATATAATTAAGTTGGAGGATTTTAAAAAAATTATGAATAATAATTTACAGAAATTAAAATTTTCAGAAGACAAAGGTCAAACCAATTCTCCATGTGTTTGCCTCAGCTTAACAACATTGAGGGCATGAGAAACACCGCGTGAAACGCGGCTCAAAATAACCAACGCATATACTTCTATAGCTGTCAGACTAACCGGATCTATCCAACTCAAAACGAATTGCAGAGATTAGGGATACCAATTCACATCGTACAAAAACAAATCTCTAAAATTATTTTGTCGCTTTTTTAAAAAATATTATCTTAATGGGTCATTCATCAGCAATTTGGTAAGTTACCAGACTTACAGAAGTATCAAAAACAATCAGGACATGGTCTTAGGAAACCTCAAAAGAGTTATTTTTGCTTGCATATTCTCATCTCCAAATCCTGTTCCGCTTCATCGATAATCTTAAGTTCTTCCAAATAAGCATTTAGTTTCTTCATCTGTTCTTCTTGGATGCTCAGAGGAGCTTTTTCTTTGTAACATGCGCTATTCACTTCCTGTGCCAAAAGATCATGCTTCCTGCCAGTATCACCAAAAAGCATATAATGAGTATCAAGTGAACGAACTAAAATTTATAACTAAGGAGATAAATACAGGTAAAAAGTGGCTGACTAACCAAACAAATTAAGCGAGTTATATTAGTATAGGGATCATAACCTATGTAAATGGGCTAAATTCAACTAATCATCTTTAATGGCGGCAGAACAAGAATGTAGTGCTTAAGACTGCAAATTTCAAATATTTTGTTTGGTCCATAAAAGAAAGCAGAGTGCAGGATTGGGATCACTGGTTCATCACCATTAAAGGAGTTGAAGTTGCTAAATATCTCTTGCCATCAAGGAAATAAAATATTAGGGCACTGGAGAGGTAAAAGAGATACATGGTTACTGGAGATCAACAGTGAAGGGTAAATAAATAACAGAAGACATTAAAAAAATGCGGTGAAAATTACTTTTGTGTCTCTTCCCTTCTTTTTCTCAACTTTTCACGTTCAGCTTCTGCATCAAGTGTTCCTTGGAGTTGCAGATATACAGACAGAGATTCATTGACAACATCAACTGCACATCCAGCTGGAGCCATGTCATTCTCAGTTAGGACCTGCAGAAGTTGACAAACATAGACTAATATTTCAGTAAGAGATCACAAATATTTTGTTGAGTTAATGCCTAACCAGAAAACGGATAGAGCTGCTGGAAATAACATGGTGAGGCCAAAACTAAAGGAGATGGGCAAAGGTGCAAGAAAAGGAACCAAATAGTAAACAAGAGAAGGATCAATCTTAAAAAACTACTAGTTTCAAATGTCTTGCATCTTAGGGCAGCCTGCTCCCACGAATGTGAAGTTCAGAGGAAGAGTCGAATCATATTGGGTCTATTATACACAATCTCTCATACATTGCCTGAGGCTATGTTTACGACTCGAATCCATGACCACAAAGTCATGTAGCAATAACTTTACCATTGCGCTAAAGTTCCCCTTACGGGGCTAATACAACATTCATATGAAGAAAACACAGACCAAAAGGTTGAAGACCAATAAATACATTTGGAATCTTAATTCCAGCAGATAAACTAGAATTTTAGCTAATTGAAGGGAATCACAGCATAGACCATAAATCAAATAACTCCAAAGGCATGGAAAATAGGTAGCACAAATCTGAAAGAGGGGCAGTAAAACATTATCCACGTAATTAACATCATTAGGTTGGAAACTCAAATGGAAAAATAAGGAACAAAAGAAGACATCTATTTTATGAACTTGCTATTGCATACTAAAACAAATAAGATATGTCACCAAATGTCTACTAGCTTTCTAGACAACAGATTAACCTTCAAAGAAGAGACTGCAGCAAGTGTTAGTATCTCAAACTCATAGGTCCTCATGGTGTTGGCAATGTCATGCTGCCGACAAATTGCAAAAGCTGGATATCTGAAATGAGGATATAAACAAATATCGATAAAATTTCCCATCCATCAAGAAGCAAACTAAAATTATCTTAGTAAGATACTTGTCAACCAGCAAGACATTGTACTGAAAGTTGGAAAATTGACTGATATCTATTTGTGCATATGCACTTAAAAATATGGGTTGATTTCTCATTGCCATTTCAACCGTTCTAGTTAGAAATCATTTTATAAATGTACTTTCTTAAGCACATCATGCTTTTGAAATAGTAAAGGCACCCCCTAGGCCCCTAGTATCATACTTCTGAAATGGTAAAAAAACCCCAAGGCCCCTAGCATCCTAATCAACACAGCAGGTGACAAGATAAAATATTTGTCCTTGGTGTGAACCGACATTGGATTTCATAGAATAGTTAGAACAATATAACTCTGGAATTTAAATTTCACCCCCTTGAGAAACTGACTCTACCAACTGGTAAGTGAACAGTTTGCAGCCTGTTTACATTTTCATGGAGACAGGAATGCCAGAATGTTGTTCTAAAAGATATGTTAACTACAATGTTTGCTTCTGAAATTTGGATAGACCAGTGCGCAATTGAAACCAAAGACTGTCCAATTAACCTGAAGAATATTTATATATATTCAGCGACGAACTGATAATGCTGGTCTGAAATCATATTATTATAAATGGCAAGCATTTAAATCCATGACTAACAAAGAAAACTTGTTTTGATGGGTTCTGTTTAGAAAACCTTTCACTTTTGTCATTTTGTGGACGCAAGGAACGAAGCTTCCTCACAGTAGCATTGACAATCTCCATATCATTCTCGATTTTCTCATTTGACCAGGCCTACAGAAAAATGTTGGAGAATTAAAATCTTAAAACTTGACAACAAATTCAAAGTAAGACAATGCTTACTTCTATAACTGAAGGGTAATCTGAAATCATAATAGATTCTTTCCTGCAGCTTCCTTCTGCTTGAGGAAGACGCTGCCATAATTCTTCAGTAACAAATGGCATTAAGGGATGTAGCAAACGTAAGCCAGTATCTAGACAGATCCACAATGTATGCCTAGCATCTGCTCTAGCAGACTCAAACTTCGAATCGGTGAAGTAGGGTTTGATAGCTTCGATGAATACATCACAGAGCTGAAATTGCCACCATGAATATACTGCTGTGGTTGCATCTGAGAACTTGTATATTTCAAAGGAAGAAATAGTTTTGGCTATAGCATTGTTTAGGACAGAAAGTATCCACTGGCAAACAGGTGGCATGAATATCACATCAAGCTTCTCTGACGGAGCATAATCATCTCCAAGTTTCATCATCGCAAAACGTATAGCATTCCACAACTTATTACACCATTGCCGATAGCCAATAACTCTCAAGACATCCAGATTAATCTTGTCCGACTACGGGAAAAACCATGTTAGTTCCACAAGACAAGCTTTGCAATGTCAACTAAATATGAGAAGAAGATGACCTGGGCTGTATAAGAAACAAGAGCAAAACGAAGAGCATCAGCACCACATTCAGGAATACCATTTGGAAAATCCTTAGTCTGGTCCAGCTTTGCCTTTTCCAGTTCACTTCGATCCAAATTACTAGCTTCCAACCTTTTGTGCAAGCCTTCCAGTGATATTCCATTTATTACCTCAAGCGGATCAATAACATTGCCTTTTGATTTTGACATTTTCTGGCCATGTGCATCTCTTATCATAGGGTGCAAATATACCTGCAGATAATAAAAGGTACAAGTGCCTAAGTAAACTAGCCAATTTCATGTGCTTAAACAATAGAAGCATTTCCTAACAAGCAATATTAGTATGGAAAAAGTTTTAAATTGTAAATGGCAAAAATAAAGTGTGCTCCAAACACAGCATATTTGGTGAGCAGCTAGGAGGGCAACAATACAATATATGATTGTACTGTGAGTCCATATCAATTGGACAACTGTGATGTTTGACAACTAATGGATAAGAAAAGTAGCATCGAGCCAATTAGAAGACATTTATGTTGGTGCAATCGGCCCAGGTCACGATTGATCAGACTCAAGTTGGACTCGAGTAGTGTTTTGATGTTTGACCATGTTTTGGGGAGATTGTCGGTGCAATCGACCTGGGTCATGATTGACCGGACTCAAGTTTGACTCGAGTGGTATTTTAATATTTGACGGTGGTTTGACCATTATTTGACTAAATGGTTAACAAGGGTTTCACATATGATGGAGAAGTCCAAGTCTTGTATACTTGGTATGGAAAGTCCAAGTGGGACACTTGCAATGGGAAAATTCAAGTCATGGGTATTTGGCATGGAAAGTCTAAGCATGGGTCTTGACAAGGAAAAGTCCAAGCTTGAATCTTGGCAAATGGAAAGTTCAACATAGGTTGACAAGGGAAGTCCAAGGGATGATATTGGCGGCATAAAGTCCAAGAGTGAAGTCTTGGCAGCATAAATCCAATGGTTGGCGGTGTAAAGTCCAAGCGGGAGTCTTGGCAGCGTAAGCCCAATGTACCTTGGCAGTATAGACCAGCTTAGCATGACAATAGCCGATGAAAACACCTGAAGACTAGCATATGGATGAACAAGTCATGGATGACTTGGAGGGATCCGATAGGCGTGAGGCTGACGGAGGTGGCTAGAAGGCTTAGGTCTAAGCTAAGGGTGGTCTAGCAAGTATGAGGGCATCATACTTGGAGTTAAACCTCATGTTTGAGGTTAACAGTCGACTGGGGCTTTGGATCAGTCGACTGGTCAAGTGTTTTGATACTTGGCGGTAGTCGACTGCGTGATCGTGGCGATCAGCTATCAGACGCATCATCGCGACGCAAGGCACCTTAACTAGTGCCTCGACTGGTGTCCCAGTCGAGGCGACGCCTCGACTGGCCTCGGCTGCGGCGGCCACAGATGCAAGGCGCCTCGACTGGCGCCTCGACTGCTTGATCAGTCGACTGCCAATGAAGAGCAGTTGACTAATGGGTTGGTCGCGGGAGCAAAATGCTCGATAGCCGACTGGTCAGTCGGCTATGGCCCTAGCAATCGACTGATGGGTTATGGCAGTCGACTGCCAGTGTAACTGTTGGCTTGAATGTTGATGTGGATTAAGTCCGTTGTCTCACGGCATTGCTTAACAATCGATCAGGACTTATAGCGGTCGGATCCGTGAAATCAGTCGCAAGGAGGCTTAAAAGGAGCTCGACGGGAGGGATTTCTACAGTGATTTCTTGGACGTTTTTGAGGCGATTTGCTGGTGCAAATCAGGGTCTTCAAGCACGGTTCAAGCAATCAACAAACAAGCTTCCAAAAGATCATTTGTAAAGTGTTCTTTGCATTCTTTTGTGTATTTCACTTGTATTTGCTTGTTTATTGTTTCCTATTATTGTAAGAATCATTGTACGAGGTTTCTCCGCCTCCGACTTGTTGTCGAGAAAGAGTTCATTGGTTTAGTGGTAGCATTTGCGTCGCTAGGGCTCGTTCAAGCCCAACCCGTGGAGTAGGAACCTTAAGGTTCTGAACCACGTTATATCTTTGTATTGTGATTGTGTATTTGTCTTTATATTCGTATTCTATTTTGTATTTCCTCTGTGCTAATCGAATTGTAGAGACGAATGATCGAAATCCATCACGCAACGTCAAAACGCTATTCACCCTCCCCCCCTCCCCCCTCTAGCGATGATCAATTCCCCAACAATTTATAGGTATGACTTGGAGCAAAGGCAATACAGTACATTGCTGCAACAACCAAAGGCATTTATAAGACAATGCTTCTAATGTTAATATATTAAGAGACACAATCGCATCAAGTACAAATAGGCCAAACCATGATAGACACTATGAGGTATAGAGGTTGAAGTTGCAAAATAATTCCTCGAGTAATGATGTTATCATGTTTTTTCACCACGTTATTTCTGCTTCAACTCAGCTGACATAAAAAACATAACCTTGAGACTAATTTATCAAACAGTGCAATAACTTTGCAGGATTTAGGCTCAAGGCTCAACGCCACAGCAAGAAACACCAGTGTCATACCAGTGGGTAAGCACAGAAAGCATGTAGAGAAAAAAGATTCCACAACAGAAAATAGAGGGCAATGACCTCATTATTTTCCCTTTCTCTTTCTTCCTCTTTCAATCATCTCTCTCTTTAAATGCATGGCACCGTTTCTTTCTCGTCTCCCTATCTCTTTTTAAACAGCACAGAACTGCTAATTTTTTTTTTTTTCATTTTTGCCAACAATGTATTTATAATAAATAAAGAGAAACCCCATTCGAACCAAATATAATTTACATCAAAAACTGAGCACTTCAGGTTTGATCGAACTACCATAAAGTGAAATCTGCAACCCATCAGAACCAAATCCCAACTTTGATCCTTGCTATTACCTAAATTATTCAAACCCTCAAATTTTGCAGGCAGGAAAGTTCATAATATCTTTGACTGAACTTACACAAATGTTACTCTTTGAACGGTATAAATCATATGAAGCTGTTATATAATCCTATAATTCCTGTTATGAATGTTTAGATACCTTTCTGAAGGGCACATCACCACCAAGTTGCATCCCCAACATAACCATCCGTGCAACCCAGAAGAAAAGGATATCATGTCCAGTTTCAAGCAAAGTAGTTGGATAAAATGCCTTGAAATCAGCCGTAGCATCTGGCCAGCCAAGAACAGACAATGGAAAAAGACCTGATGAAAACCATGTATCCAGCACGTCTGGATCTTGTGCAATCTCAAATTTCTTCCCTGAGAAAATCCTTTTTGCCTCAATGATTGCCTCCTGCTCATTTCTTCCAACCACCCAATGATCATTGTAAGAACCCACATCTTTAAGTTGATCATCTTCAAGTCTCACATACCAGGCAGGGATGCGATGTCCCCACCAAAGTTGCCTCGAAATGCACCAGTCACGTATATTCTCAAGCCATCTGCATTTAAAAACAAACAAGATTAACAACCAAAATAGATGACCTATTAGAAAAATATAAGTAAACTCTCAATTTCAGTTAACTACAAATCTGAATTACCTTTTCCATTCTTGTTCATACTGATGTGGAATAATCTCAATCTTCTTATTTTCACTCATGACAGCATCAAGAGCTAGCTTTGCCATGCTTTTGCAATCAACAAACCACTGAGGTTTTATCATGGGTTCTACCACATCATTACTTCTAGAACAAATGCCAAGTTTCATTTCATTTTTCTGAGCTCCTCGGTATAAACCCTGATCAAAGGAAGACATACAATAAAATTGGTGAAACCACAAAATTAAATGATAATAAATGCATATAAAAGCAGATGCACCTATACCTTCGCCTTCAATGCTTCTACAACAGCTACACGGGCAGCAAATCTGGGAAGCCCTTCAAAGTCAGCACCACCATTGCTATTAATCTTCCCTTCATCAGTAAAAATATTAATGAAAGCAAGATTATGACGTTTTCCAACTTCAAAGTCATTTGGATCATGAGCTGGAGTGATCTGCAATATGATTTCAAGAAGATAAGTATTTTAACACAGTGAAAGGTGGATGCAGTGATTGATTATAGGACTGTTGTGGAGATACAAGCTTACCTTGACAGCCCCAGTTCCAAATTCAGGATCAACCAGGATATCATCACATATTATTGGTAGCTTCTGCCCATTGAAAGGATGAACTGCACACTTTCCATGTAGATGAGTGTACCGTTTATCCTTAGAATGAACAGCAATTGCAGTATCACCAAGCATTGTTTCCACTCTTGTTGTAGCTACTACAATCTCACCCATGCCTCCCTCAAGTGTATAAGCAAAGGAAGTCAAGACACCAAATTGAACATCATGCTCATAACCAGGGACCTTTCTATAGGTCTCTTCTGTAATTTCCTCGTGATCAACCTAAAATTAATAGACAATGAAGATAGTATATGGTATCAAAGCTAATATAAAATTTAATGCAGTTTTAAATAAAATTTCACCCATACCTCAATATCAGATATTGCAGTTCGTAACGTGCAGTCCCAATTGACAAGACGATGATCCCTAAAATCGGACCATACATCAATGTGAAAAGAAGTTTCCAGAAAACAAAAATTGAGAAAAATAAGATAGAACATTGCAACCACTATTTTGAAAAACAACTTGATAGGCTGCTTAGTGATCACATAGGCTTATGCAATAAGGAATCACATTGCATCAGTTTATAGCTGCAAAAGATTAAGGAACTTAAACAAATCTCTAGCTTCTTAAAGTCTAACACAGGCTGCTATAAGAATCCAGTTATTATCAATTCAAATTGAATGATTTGATTCAATCAGGACCCCAATGATTCCCCACCCATAGGGACGAATTGTGGGTTAAGAATTGGTGATTCAATACAAATCAATATGAAAGTTGGCGAAATTGTCATGTAGCCTTTGTAGGCATTACGCCATGCCCATAGCTGGAGACCTACTTGGAACTTGATATAAAATCCTAGACCCGGTCTTGGTTTAGCAAATTTGCTAATTGATAGTTGGAGTTGACAAACAAAGCAACAATATTACTGGATTGCATTTTCTCTCTGAAGAAGTAGCAATCAATCCTTATATGCTTTGGTTTCTCTTGAAAGAGAGATCAAAGACCATGTCCAGAGCAGTT
Organism: Wurfbainia villosa; assembly: GCA_025175895.1. Classification (NCBI taxonomy): domain Eukaryota; kingdom Viridiplantae; phylum Streptophyta; class Magnoliopsida; order Zingiberales; family Zingiberaceae; genus Wurfbainia; species Wurfbainia villosa. The sequence continues at coordinate 13,950,400 of CM045988.1, read as the reverse complement.
TAATTGTCCCAATCAAGTTGAACATTTCCCTAGTTAGTAAGTTATTTGATTCAGCTAATCTTAAATGTTGCTAGGGTCAAGTTTGAAAATGTCGAGCCGTGCTGTCCAAAACGGACGGTTTTCACAGTTCGGATGCGGGACCAGCACTGGTACTCTCCTGCACGCACGCATGTGTGATGCCGGCACAGTGTGTGACAGAAGGAATCAATCTTGAGAGACCATGGTTAATAAAAACAATTATATAAACGAACAATAAAAACTTATTCGGAAGCAGCGGCGAAGACGATCGACAACAGATTAGCTTGCAAAGGAGATCAATAGTGACGGCAAGACAGCAACAAGGTAGTGGCGAGGCGATGATCACTTCAAACAAATACATACAAAAGTATTTTTTTTATTTTGAAAAGAGGAATGATACTAGCAATTGAATTGGGGACCGAAGGTGACAGAATCGTGCGATCATCAACGGTGGAATCGCAATCAGTTGCGGATTTGCTATTCGCGATCAATTGCGGAATCGTGATCGTCGTGAGTGGAAGCTGAGAGGCGACAGAATTAGGAACGAGAGAAAAAAAAAAGATATATATATATATATATATATTGTAAAATTTAAAATAAAAAATAAAGGGTAATCTAATGTACAAAACTCCTACCAATGCGGAGTTCTGGAAAATAATCTATTGTACATAATCTTATCCTACTTTACAAGGAACTGTTTTCGTGACTCGATCTCGTGACCTTTAGGTTATACGACAGCATTACTGTCGTGCCAAAACTCTCCTTAAAAAAATATTTTAATTAAAATTCTGAATTCGAATTTATAATTTATTCAAAATCAAACCTTAAATTATTTTTATTTTTTTAATAATTAAAAATAGATTAAAATTTTGAAATATATTAAAAACTTTGAAATAATTTTAAAATTTTTAGTTGTTAAAAATTTTAAAATATATAAATTTAAATCTTCTAAATATAGCTATTATGCTTTATAAACTGTAATATATAAATATATATTATATAAATCAGTATAATTAAAAAAAAATAATAGTTAATTTATATAATTATTATTTATAAATTAATATTTTATTATTTTTATATTAAAGAAAAATAAAAATAAATTAAAGTGAAAAATAAAAAAAAATCATGTGAAATTATTATATTAAAGAAGTCTATAACATATACTTATTATAAATCTGTATTAATATTTAGACTTTTTATTTAGTGTATAAAATATTTTATTTGGATAGTTTAATTGGTGATAGATCAGTAGATTGAGAAGGGACCAACTAAAATGGTATAATAGATAATTTTCTCATTTTAATTTTTTCTAATAATCTGGTTATGAATAGTATATGATCTTATACTAGCTAATATATTTTTTTAAGAAAAGAGAAGAGTACCGGATCACGTTCAAAAGTGAAAATAATAAATCGCAAATTGACTTTCTTATGGTTAAGAAAAGAGATAGAAAGATTTGTAAAAATTGTAAGGTCATTCTTGAAAAAAGCTTAACTATCCAATATAGGTTAGTAATATTGGATGTACGCCTCAAATATAGTATTAATAGAAGGAAAATATACACGACTCCTAGAATTAAGGGGTGGAAGTTAAACGATGGAAAACAAATCATATTTAAGGAGAATGTAGCAGAACAAATATTAGATGAAATATACGATGACCCTAATACAACATGGGATAAGATGGTATCAAAGTTGAAAATAGTAGTTAAAAGTATACTCGATGAGTCAAAGGGACATGCACTACCAAGTAAGGAATCTCGGTGGTGGAATGAGAAAGTACAAAAGAAAGTGAAGGAAAAACGAATATCCTACAAGGAATTATATATTTGTAAGAATGAGAAAAACTTGAAAAAATATATAATAGCCAACAAAGAGACTAAGAAAGTAGTGAATGAAGCTAAGAATGAAATTTTTGAACTGTTATATCGAAAATTAAATACCAAAGAAGGAGAAAGAGACATTTATAGAATAGCTAAAGAGAGAGAGGGGAAGTCAAAAAATTTTAATCAAATAAAATTTATTAAAGATGAATGCAATAGAATACTAATAAATGATGAAAAAATAAAAGAGCAGTAGAAGAGATATTTTCATCAACCTTTTAATGAAGGTTTAGATGACTAATTTAATTTAGATAATTTAAGTACGTCAAATGAGTATAAAAATTTAAATTTTATCGTAGAATTCAAATTTCAGAAGCAGAACAAGCTTTAAATGGAATGTAAAATGAAAAAGTCATTGAACTAGATGATATTCTGATAGAGGTATAGAAATGCCTAGGGAAGCAAGGTATTGAATAACTTACAAAATTATTTAACATGATATTGAAAACAAAAAATATGTCTGATCAATAGACGGTAAGTACTCTAATTCCCTTATATAAGAATAAGGGAGACATACAAACTTGTGCAAAACTATAGGGATATTAAACTAATGAGTCATATCATGAAACTTTAGGAAAGAGTAATAGAAAAAATATTAAGGTAGGAGACCACGGCTCTTGAAAATCAATTTGGGTTAATGCAGGAAGATCGACAATAAAAGTTATACATCTTCTCAGACAACTAATTAAAAAGTATCGGAAGCAAAAACAAGATCTACACATGGTATTTATCGACTTAGAAAAAACTTATGATAGAGTTCCAAGAGAAATTATATAGAGATTTCTAAAAAAAAGAGATGTTAGCGTAACATATATTGAACTAATTAAAGATATGTATGAGGAAGTAACGACCAAAGTGAAGACTTTAGGCGGATTAACTGAAGTATTTCCAATAAAGATAGAATTACATCAAGGATCAGCTCTAAGTCCCTATCTTTTTACACTAATCATGGATGAACTCACCGGACATATTCAAGACATAGTACCGTGGTGCATGTTATTTGCGGATGATATTGTTTTGGTAAATGAGACACATGAAGAAGTAAATGTTAAACTAGAATCTTAGCAGGGAACACTAGAAGTGAAAGATTTTAGGTTTAGTAGAGTAAAGACAGAATATATGGAATTTAAGTTTAGACGTAATAAGACAAGTGCTAAGATAGAAGATGAATAGAGGAACGCGTCAGGTGTTTTATGTGATCGTAAAGTACCTCTAAAACTGAAAGGGAAGTTCTACAAAATGACGGTTAGACCTGCTATGTCATATATATATTTGAATGTTGGAGTTCTGACTAAAGCATGAAAAAATGAGATTCAGATGAGGATGTTAAGGTGGATGTGCGGACATACGAGAATGAAAATAATAAGAAATGAGAACATTAGAGAAAATGTCAGAGTTGCATCTATTGAAGGAAAACTCCGAGAGACACGTTTAAGATGATACGGATATGTACTTAGACGACCAATAAATGCTCCAGTTAAGTGATGTGAAACAATGACAAATATACATTTCAAACAAGGAAGAGGAAGACAAAAAATGACTTGGTTAGCAACAATAAAACAAGATAAAATTTATTTAAGTATAAATGATGATATAATAGAGGATAGAATCCAATAGCATAGAAGGATTCATATAGCCGACCTCATCTAGTGGGATAAGACTTAGTTGTTATTGTTGTTGTTGTTAATCTAGTTATGAATATTCATTGTGAATTATTTTTTACTATTTTCAATTTCTTATAATGCATAGGTAGACAAATGACACCAAAACAACAATCTTATGATCTAGCTTAAAGATGCACACATCGATTAGAGAATCGATTTAATTGACAATATTTGCATTGCGATATAATTAGACAAGACAATGGAGTTACATGCTTAAAGCAAGATCTTGCTGGTGGATATCCGAATGTTTTTAAATATTCAAAAGTTTCTCAAGAAATTCATCATACAATGAACGAGAAACTTGATGACAAAAAAGAATTAAAGTATAAACAACAACAAAACATAAAATTTTTTATAGGGAGACCTCTGGAGAACCAATCTATAATGAATTTGAATGTCATAATGAAAGTTTAAATGACGAAGAACTTTTAGCGGCTCTCAATGCCTCTAGAACTCAAATATAAATATGAGCAACATATATAATATGGTGGTAATATGGTTGGTGTTGGTGGAAATGACTCAATTAGTGTTAGTGGAAGTGGTTGAACTAATATATCGACACTGGAGAAAAATGCAAGTGTTTGTATTACTTCAACACAAGCTGATATTGATCATTTCTTTCCTTTTATGGGATGAAGGCGTACAGTTGAGTTGATATTGCAATGATCCACTAACATTTCCAGACCAAGCTAGCAAATAAACTAGGCTTAATGATGCCTATACAATGGAGAAGAAATCAATCAGCCAAAGTATTGCTGAATTTTTTCATTTCAATCGAATTTATTCCAATACAGTAAATAACACATACTACCACAGCATGGTATCTAACCTCAAATGTGGTTCTGATATTCAACCTCCAATTGCATATGAAATTATTGATTCGTATTTAGATGAATAAGTGGAAGAAATCAAGATTTAGATCTCATTATGCAAAAAACAATGGGACTTATATGGGGTTACGTTGATGTGTAATAGCTGGACAAGACCTACACAGATGAGCATTATCAACTTTCCACTATACTGCAACAAAAAAGAGATATTTCATAAATCCATTAGAATATCATAATGCATCTTATATATATATCGTTTGATGGATATTGTAGCTTAAGAGATGGTGTAAAACATATAGTACTGTTGACTACAGAAAATGGTGTCAACTTTAAGAGGGTTAGAGAGTTATTGGAATAAGACTATCAAATATTATTTTGGACACCATGTGCAGCATATTGTATCCATTTAATGATGGCAGACATCGATAAACACGATATAGTGAAGAAGGTAATAAAGAGAGGTCAATTGCTAATAAAATTCATATATAATCATCATTGGGTTCACAAATTAATAAGGAAATTTATTGATGGAGAGATTTTACTACCAAAAGCAACTAGATTTGCAAATCACTTTCTCCTATAAAAGTCGTCTTAGAAACAAGTCGGATTAAAAGCTATGTTCACTTCTAAGGATTAGGAAGCCTCTGAAACTTTAGCACAACTGAAGGTAGAAAGGCACAAAAAATTATTATATCTACTAGATTTTGAGATTATATTGCGTATATTCTTATAGCAATAAAACTCTTGCATATTGTTTTACGTAAAGTCGACATGGACAAGAATCCACAAATGAGCAACTTAATGAAACAAAAAAAGAAAATTAAGAGGTGTTTACAATCATCGACCAAATATCAATGTTATATTAATATAATCACTACAAGGTGGGACGATCAAATGGAAAAGTAATTCATTTGGTAAGTACATTTTTTTAATAGTAAAAAAAAAAATTAATAATGTTATTAATAATTATATATGTTTAATTATTTTTTGTTATTATCTCAATCCGACATATCAATATTGCTATAATCTTGCCACAAATGATGCTCTATTAGTGGCCCTCAGAAATATAATATTAAGACTACAAATAAATAGAGAATTAGTTAATGAAGCTATTAATAAAAGTCGATTATTTCAATAGGCATATGGTTCTTTTACCGTTCCTTTTGCAATGTCATGCAAATATAAAATGGATGATGTAAATATAACCTAAATTATTACTAATTATTGTCTACAAATATAAATATTATTTTAAGTTTGTTCTTATTTATCTTACAACTGAGTAGTGGTTACAATATGGAGGATCAATCCCAAATTTAAAAAAGATTGCAGTACGAATTCTCTCGAAAACGTCTTCAAATGGTTGTGAAAGAAATTGATCAACTTTCTCCCTCATTCATACAAAAGTACGAAATTGTCTTTCTTATCATCGCTGGAAAAAAATGATCTACATTTATTATAATATGCATCTTCAACTAAAAGCAATAACAAACGAGAAGGAAGAACTTAACAATGTAAACCTCTTTAATATTAGATTTATCCAAACTGACAATGATCCAATAATGGATTGGAAGAGTGTTATTAAGGTTGAAAATTCATTAATTGATGAAGCAAGAGATATATCACGGCCATCTCAATTTCTTATTTAGCAGATTGAAAAAGAACAAGTTAAAGGAGATATCATTGAGGAAAATGATGATGATGAAGCTTTTGATCAAGAATTTAGATTTTCTGAATCTCGACCTTGACATTCTCAAACATCTCGATTATAAATCCAACAAACATCCCTAGATAAAGGCAAAGGTAAAGATTTTGTAATTCTCACTAAAGAGAAAGGAAAGGGCAAAATTCCCACTCTTAAGGAATGAGATAAGTTGAGAATTAGTAAACATACATTCGATGTAATTAATGAGCAAAAACATGATGATAGTGATGAAACATCATCAACTTTAACACTGCAATACAATGAGCAGTTTGAAATGATAATAGTGATTTTGATAACAGTGCAAATACTCATGGAAATGATGATAGTTGTTATTTCATAAAAAAGAGATATCTTATTACATAGAGGAAGCCTTATTTATAACAAAAATTAGGACCTAGTCAATGGAATAAATCAAACTCTGTCCTAGGAATAATTCAACTTTATCCTAGGAAATAATTATCCCTAATGATATTCAGATAAATTCTCCCTGGTCATATATATAATATTCTAACACTCCCCCTCAAGCTGAAGAATATAAATTATATGCACCCAGCTTGTTACATATGTAGTCAATTCTGGGACCTCTCAGTGACTTAGTAAATATATCTGCTAGTTGATCATGTGAATTAACAAAACTAGTAGATATTTCTCCAGATATGACTCTCTCTAACAAAGTGACAGTCGACTTCAATATGCTTCGTCCTCTCATGAAAAACTGGATTTGAGGCGATATGCATGGCGGTCTGGTTATCACATATAAGTGACATTTGTGTAACTTCTCCAAATCTTAGCTCCTGAAGCAACTGTTTGAGCCATATAAGCTCTTGACTGGCTATGACCATAGCTCGATATTCTGCCTCTACACTGGATCTTGCCACAATATTCTGCTTTTTGCTTTTCCAAGAAACAAGGTTACCTCCGACAAATATACAAAAACCAGAAGTATATCTCCTATCACTGGGAGATCTTGCCCAGTCTGCATCAGAATATCCTATGACTCGAGTATGTCCTTTATCTTCATACAAAAGACCCTTTCCTGGAGCGCTTCTGATATATCGAAAATGCGAATCACAACATCTCAATTTTCTTTACATAGAGAGTTGAGAAATTGACTTACTACACTTACTGCAAATGAGATATCTGGACGAGAAACAGTAAGATAACTTAGTCTCCCTACTAATCGCCTATATCGTTCAGGATCTGGTAGAAACTCCCCCTAATTTGGCAGGAGCTTGACATTAGAATCCATAGGGTTGTCAACTGTCGTTGAGTTTAATATTTTTGTTTCTTCTAGAATATTCATTGCATACTTCCTTTGGGATATAATGATTCCATTTCTGGACTGTGCTACTTCTATCCCCAAGAAATATTTAAGTCTGCCGAGATCTTTTGTCTGGAAATGTTTGAAAAGATGTTTCACCTGTGAGATCCCGAGATGATCACTACCTGTGATGACAATATCATCAACATAAACCACTAGGTAGATACAACCAGTAGATGAGTGATGATAAAAGACAGAATGGTCAGCCTCGCTCCGAGTCATACCGAACTGTTGAATTACAATACTGAATCTACCGAACCATGCTCTAGGTGACTGCTTGAGACCATATAAAGATTTTCGTAAGCGGCACACAAGACCCGAAGACTCCCCCTGAGCAACAAAACACGGAGGTTGCTCCATGTAGACTTCTTCGAGTAGATCACCATATAAGAACGTATTCTTGATATCCAACTGATATAAAGGCCAGTGTTGAATCGCAACAATGGACATGAATAAGCGTATAGAGGACATCTTAGCAATCGGAGAAAACGTGTCCCCATAATCCAGTCCATAGACCTGAGTATAGCCTTTAGCAACAAGACGAGCCTTAAGCCGATCAACCATTCCGTATGGACCAACCTTCACCATATATAGTCATCGACAACCAACAATTGACTTTCCTAGTAGTAGAGGAACGAGGTCCCAAGTCCCACAACTCCGTAAGACACTCATTTCGTCCAGCATAGTCTGTTTCCATCCTGGATGGGCAAATGCATCTCCTGCAGTCTTCGAAAGAGAAACAAACAACAAGGAGGAAAGACAAGAATAATAGGAAGGAGAAAGACGATGGTAACTCAAAGAAACATAATGAGGAGAAGGATTATGAGTGGAACGTATATCTTTCCGGTGCAGATAGAATATCAGTCAAAAGATGGACGGAGGAAGGAGCGAGGACACGGCTCGGAGATGATCCCGTGGCGAAGTCGGTGTTCGCAGCGGCAGCGGGACGAGGACGACGCTGATAAACCTGCAAAGGAGGAAGAATTGAGGCTGGGGGTGATAGAGACTCCTCCGGAGGATCAAAGACTGGTACAGATATAGAAGGATAAACCTCGGACGACGACTCTGAAGACCCAAAGAAAAGAACTGAATCAAAGAATGTAACATCAGCAGAGATGAAATACCGGCGGAGTGTAGGAGAGTAACACTTATACCCTTTCTGGGATCGTGGGTACCCAAGGAAAACACATTTATGCGACCGAGGAGAGAATTTATCAATGTCAGGATCAAAAGCATGAGCAAAACATGTAGAACCAAAGACCCTAGGTGGTAAAGGATGAAAGGACTGCTTCGGATAAAGTACATGATGTGATATTTGACCCTGTAAAGTGGAAGAAGGCATGCGATTAATGAGATAACATACAGTAAGTACGGCGTCACCCCAAAAACGAAGAGGAACGTGAGAGTGAAGGAGAAGAGTTCGGGTGGTCTAGAGAAGATGACGATTCTTGCATTCTGCAACTCCATTCTGTTGGGGGGTATGAGGACAAGACATCCGATGTAATACGCCATGAGTGTTAAGGCAATCTCTTGCCGTAATATGGTTTTGATGGTGTGGCAAAGGGTTTAAGTTAGTGTGTTATGTTGATTTGATATGTGCGTTGAAGTCGCGTGCGAGGACTTAATGGTCGCCGCGTGGGCGTGGCGAGTTCACATCTCTGACTCGTGCCTTGAGTCGGTGAAGGATAGCCTGCGAGCCGTGCGCAAGCATCCGAGGGGCCGTCGGACGAAGCTTAGGTGAAGTCGGAGGAAGTAGACTTGAGGCAAGAGAGGCGAATGAGCATTGCAGTCGTCGCGATCTTTGATCGGCCGGGCGTGGTAGAAGCGAAGAGAACCGAGGCGAGGACTCAGAGATGAGTGGAGCGAATGTAACCGGGAAGGGTAGCTCTTAGGTGACACTTGGCCGTTTGGCGAAGTGTCGGATCGATTCCGACACGATCATTGCCGGGGAATATGCGATCGGTCGGTGATCGAATCGATGTCGATCGGTAGTATAAGACGATTTAGCAGCGGCGGTAGCCGTGGTATGATCGTGATATCGGCCGATCGACCCGAGGAATGGCGGATCGGTGATGGCATCTGCGAACCGAGAATGGAGTCGACTTCGATTGAGCACTCGGTCGAGGATCGGTGATGGTAGGATCGGTCGGTGATGTGGATGATATCCAGCGTGGAAGCGGCAGATTATTAGGCGGGGAAGAAACCCTCTTCCTCTATAAAAGGAAGGGATGGGGCTTTGGGAGGTTAATGCTTGACGCCCAACTACTCCCAAAGTGCCCTAAGCGATTTCTCACTCTTCTACTTGCTCTAATCTTCATTCCATTGTAGAAGAGTGATCTTTGTAAAAGAGGTTACCTCCACCTAGCTTTGTGCAAAGGAGAGATCTAGTGGATAGATCATGGAGTGATTCAGCAGTGAGCGAATCGAGCCGTGGATTAGCGGCGTATCCGTGAACCACGTTACATCTCGTGTGTTTGTATTGCTTATTGCATCTTTTGTATTGTCTTTATTTGTATTTGTATATTCGCTTAGCTAACGTTTTGTAGGCGAGTAAAATCGACATCAAATGAATGAGGGCTATTCACCTCTGGCCGCCAATCGATCCCCAACAAGTGGTATCGAGCAAGGTTGCTTGTCCGGACTAACCGCGACAAGCTCTACATCAAAATGGCCGTCTCGAACATCCACCCCAGTTCGACGGCGAATTCTCTTGGTGGAAGAAGCGAATGGAGGTATTATCCGAGACCGATTTTGATATTATGCGTATAATGGAAAATGGTTTCGAGTAGCCTAGCTATGAAAGGGGTGAACCACTTGAAAAATACCGAAGGACTAAGAAGCAAAGAGAGGAGCACCTTGCAAACTCAAAGGCAAAACATCATCTTCTCAATGTGCTCTCTCAACAAGAGATCAACCAGATCGAAGAATGTGCTAGCGCCAAAGAGATGTGGGAAAAGCTTGTAGAACTCCATGAAGGCACATCCGAGGCCAAGCTAGCAAGGAGAGACCTCCTCCGCTCCCAACTATCCAATATAAAACTAGAAAAGGGAGAAAAGGTAACTTCCCTACATTACAGATTTAAAGAAATATTAATTGGGCTATGAGTGTAGGAGAAAAGCTCTCAATGGGATATGGTAATGAAGGTCATAGATGTCTTTCCCGGTCCTCAGATGGAGCTCCACGTGGTGGATTCATTTTACATCTCGAGAACTTGGAAGTAAGTACCTTGGAGGAGTTTTCTCAACAATGGAGCTCACGAAACGAGGCTCGAAGGAATACAAGAAGAGCGAAAATCCAACCTTCAAGAGGAGTAGCTTTGATGGCGAGCAAGGGAAGAAGAAGATGGAAATCCTCCTCCTCCGATGATGAAGCATCCTCATCCTCCTCCATGGATAGCACCGAAGAAGCATATATGGTAAGGAGGGTAAGACGTGCTTTAAAGGGTTTTCATTTTAATAAATCTAATGATAGGAATAGAAGACCAAGGGAGAAGGTCATATGCTACAATTGCCAAGGAGAGGGACATATAAGGGATAATTGTCCCCTCCTAAACAAGAGCAAGGAAGAGAAGAAAAAGAAAGAAGAAAAGAGGAAGAAGAAGGGGAGCAAGAGAAAGGAAGAAGAAAAGAAGGCAAAAGAAAAAGGAAAGGTCATGGCACTCAAAGCAAAGACATGGGATGACCTTGCTTCCTCTTCCTCATCCGATGAAGAAGAGCATGTCTACTCAAATTTAGCACTAATGGCTCTTCATGACTCGGATTGCTCCTCCTCCTCAAATGAAGAATCAAGCTCAAGTGGAGAGAGCTCAAGTGAAGGGGGAGCTTCTACATCCTCCTCATCCGAAGAAGAAGAGGACATGGAAACTATGGTAACGAATGCCTCTCCTAAGAAAATAATTTCCATAATTTCTAGTTTAACTAAGGACTTATTTGGAATGAAAAAGAAAAATAAAAGCATGCTTAATCAAATTAAGGCATTGGAAAATAAGCTAGAAAATGCATGCTTAAATGATAATATTTTTTCTAGCTTAAATGATGCATGCTCACATGATCTTTATGTGCCATTAGATGTTAATGATACATGTATAAATGAAAATAGGGCCCTAAGGGAAAAGGTAGACTATTTAACCAAAGCCCTAGAAAAATTCTCAATTGGCTCCAACACATTAAATATGATTATTGGGAGCCAAAGAGCTAGCTTCAACAAAAAGGGCCTAGGCTACAAAGAAAAGAAAAATGAAAAGGCCTATAAATGCCTAATTGCTAGGGGACAAGATAAGAAGAAAGTAATAGCTAGAAAATGGATCCCCAAGGAATACTTAGTGAACCCAATAGGAAAGAACTTATTTTGGGTTCCAAAATCCATCCTTAAGGGTTAGGAAAACCCTAGGGTAGTCAACCATATGGAATTGACCTATATCATATTTTGGTTGACTTAGTATGGCGGGACAATATTTTTAGAATAGTGTTGGGTGATGATAACGTGCCCATAAATAGATAATAATGCTTAAATCATGATGATTAATGTAATTGCTATGTATGTTTGAAATCATGATTTATGATTTTAATATTTGGCACACAATCATGAGAAATAGGGTTGAATCATGCTTTAGGTGATATTTTGTTTATTATCATCATATAATACCTAATGCATGATTATTATTTAATGAATACATGTATTTCATGATCATAATGTGAAATTAATTTATATATGTCATTATGATCATGTAGGGTTCATTGAGTTGATACTTAACCATGATAGAATTGCATGAATACAAGGGTTAAGTATATACAAATACCCTAGGATGCATCTCACACTCACTATAGGCTAACTTGATTGCAAACTTAGAGTGAGATGTTAGGATGATCTGATACAAATGTCCACTAATGCCTATGACATTTAGATGGTCATTTAAAGTATCAAAATAAGCGATAATAATAGATCAATCACGGGAAGGCTTATGTTTAATTCATGTATATATGCCCAAAGATCATGGTGGATATTTCATATGTTTTGAAACAATTTCTTAATCTAAAATCTAAGTATTCATGTTTCAAACAATTCAAAGCAAGACTAGGTGTTAAAATGGATACTCTTATGATCAAAAAACCTAGTAGTTTTTAAAGCTTATGGATTTTTGGCAAATCATTGGAAATATAATGATTTTTCATGAAAACCTATTTTTCACCGATATATATATATATACTTAAAAGAAATGTGTTCCCAATTTCATGATTTTTGAATTTTACGGAATTTTAACGCATTTTGAAATTCGTCCGTAAATCGAAATCCGAAACAGTATGTCGATCATTTGGTATTGAACTGAAGACGGTCGATTTTAAATCAACTTGTGGTATTTTCTTTCTATTAGACTTGATGTCATGTGTTTTTAACTTAGTGTTAATCTTTTTGATGGTGTCAAAGGGAGAAATAATTATGTTTAAGTAAATCGCGATAGGGAGAAAATTTGTATGAGGAGTTTAAATGGGTTAAGGGGAGTTGCATGTATTCATCTCGTGTTTATGTTTACATGCTTTCTTTCCTTAGAAATTTTTATCAAATGTTTTACCTAGCTTAAGCGGATTGCACACACGTAAAGGAGATTGTTAAAGCAATCTCTTCGTAATACGGTTTTGATGGTGTGTGAAGGGTTTAAGTTAGTGTGTTATGTTGATTTGATATGTGCGTTGAAGTCACGCAGACTTAGTAATTCGCATACGTGGGAGTGGCGAGTTTCACATCTCACGTGACTCGTGCCTTGAGTCGGTGAAGGATAGCCTGCAGGCCGTCGCTTGGAGCATCCGAGGGACCGCCGGACGAAGCTTGGAGTGGCCGGAGGAAGTAGACTTCGAGGCGAGAGGCGAGCATTGCGAGCCGTGCGCGATCCAGGGGCGTGGCCGAGAACGAAGAGAACTTGGGCGAGGACTCAGGAGATGAGTGGCGAATGTAACCCGAAGGGGTAGCTCTTAGGTGACACTTGGCCATTTAGCCAAGTGTCGGATGGTTTTCGACACCGATCATTGCCGAGGAATGGCGGTCGGTGATCGATCGATGGGTCGATCGACGGGTATAAGACCAGTTTAGTGCTTAGCGGTCATTTGCCGTGGGCATGATCGGCCCGATGTCGCAATGATCGTACCGAGGAATAGCGATCGGTGATGCGTGTCTGCAGACGCGAATGGAGTCGACTTCGAGTTGAGCACTCGGTGATCGAGCGTCGTGATCGTGATGGTAGGATCGATCGTGATGCGATCTGGATGGATGATATCCAACGTGGAAAGCGGCCGTTATTAGGCGGCGACTACGAGGACCGATCGGTGATCGAGGCATCGGATCGATCCTGTGTCACGGAAGAAACCCTCTTCCTCTATAAAAGGAAGGGATGGGGCTTTGGGAGGTTAATGCTTGACGCCTAACTACTCCCAAAGTGCCCTAACGATTTCCCACTCTTCTACTTGCTCTAATCTTCATTCCATTGTAGAAGAGTGATCTTTGTGTAAAAGAGGTTACCTCCACCTAGCTTTGTGCAAAGGAGAGATCTAGTGGATAGATTGCGGAGTGATTCACCGCGAGTGAATCAATCGAGCAGTGGATTAGCGGTGAACCGCATTACATCTCGTGTTTTGTATTGTTTATACATCTTTTGTGTTGTCTTTATTTGTATTTGTATATTAAAACGCGCTAAGCGTTTGTAGACGAGTAAAATCGACATCCATAACGAGCGAGAGGCTATTCACCCCCTCTGGGACGATCGATCCCCAACAAGTGGTATCGAGCAAGGTTGCTTGTCACGGACTAACTTGCGCCATGAGCTCTACATCAAAATGGCCGTCTCGAACATCCACCCACGAGTTGAATTCTCTTGGTGGAAGAAGCGAATGGAGGTATTCTTGAGACCGATTTTGATATTATGCTTATAATGGAAAATGGTTTGAGTTGCCTAGGGATGAAAGGGGTGAACGATTGAAAAATCACGTTGGACTAAGAAGCGAGAGGAGCACCTTATGGCTCAAGGCAAAACATCGTCTTCTCGATGTGCTCTCTCAACAAGAGATCGGATCGGAGAATGTCTGGCCTTGAAGAGATGTGGGAAAAGCTTGTAGAACTCCGTGAAGGCACATCAGAAGTCCAGCTAGCTAGGAGAGACCTCCTCCGCTCTGACTCTCAAACATCAATTAGAAAGGGAGAAAAGGTAACTTCCTACATTACTAGATTTAAAGAAATATTAATTGGGCTATGAGTGTAGGAGAAAAGCTCTCAATGGGATATGGTAATGAAGGTCATAGATGTTTTCCCGGTCCTCAGATGGAGCTCCATGGTGGATTCATTTTACATCTCCAGAACTTGGAAGTAAGTACCTTGGAGGAATTTTTTCTCAACAATGGAGCTCCACGAAACTAGGCTTGAAGGAATACAAGAAGAGCCAAAAATCCAACCTTCAAGAGGAGTAGCTTGATAGCAATAACAAGGGGAAGAAGAAGATGGAAATCCTCCTCCTCCGACGATTTAGCATCCTCATCCTCCTCCATGGATAGACCAAGAAGCATATATGGTAAGGAGGGTAAGACGTGCTTTAAAGGGTTTTCATTTTAATAAATCTAATGATAGGAATAGAAGACCAAGGGAGAAGGTCATATGCTACAATTGCCAAGGAGAGGGACATATAAGGGATAATTGTCCCCTCCTAAACAAGAGCAAGGAAGAGAAGAAAAAGAAAGAAGAAAAGAGGAAGAAGAAGGGGAGCAAGAGAAAGGAAGAAGAAAAGAAGGCAAAAGGAAAAGGAAAGGCCATGGCACTCAAAGCAAAGACATGGGATGACCTTGCTTCCTCTTCCTCATCCGATGAAGAAGAGCATGTCTACTCAAATTTAGCACTAATGGCTCTTCATGACTCGGATTGCTCCTCCTCCTCAAATGAAGAATCAAGCTTCCGAGAGAGCCTGGCTGAAGGGGAGCTTCTACATCCTCCTCATCCGAAGAAGAAGAGGACATGGAAACTATGGTAACGAATGCCTCTCCTAAGAAAATAGTTTCCATAATTTCTAGTTTAACTAAGGACTTATTTGGAATGAAAAAGAAAAATAAAAGCATGCTTAATCAAATTAAGGCATTGGAAAATAAGTTAGAAAATGCATGCTTAAATGATAATATTTCTTCTAGCTTAAATGATGCATGCTCACATGATCTTTATGTGCCATTAGATGTTAGTGATGCATGTATAAATGAAAATAGGGCCCTAAGGGAAAAGGTAGACTATTTAACCAAAGTCCTAGAAAAATTCACAATTGGCTCCAACACATTAAATATGATTATTGGGAGCCAAAGAGCTAGCTTCAACAAAAAGGGCCTAGGCTACAAAGAAAAGAAAAATGAAAAGGCCTATAAATGCCTAATTGCTAGGGGACAAGATAAGAAGAAAGTAATAGCTAAAAAATGGATCCCCAAGGAATACTTAGTGAACCCAATAGGAAAGAACTTATTTTGGGTTCCAAAATCCATCCTTAAGGGTTAGGAAAACCCTAGGGTAGTCAACCATATGGAATTGACCTATATCATATTTTGCTGACTTAGACGGGGACAATATTTTTAGAATAGTGTTGGGTGATGATAACGTGCCCATAAATAGATAATAATGCTTAAATCATGATGATTAATGTAATTGCTATGTATGTTTGAAATCATGATTTATGATTTTAATATTTGGCACACAATCATGAGAAATAGGGTTGAATCATGCTTTAGGTGATATTTTGTTTATTATCATCATATAATACCTAATGCATGATTATTATTTAATGAATACATGTATTTCATGATCATAATGTGAAATTAATTTATATATGTCATTATGATCATGTAGGTCAGGTCGATACTTAACCATGATAGAATTGCATGAATACAAGGGTTAAGTATATACAAATACCCCCTAGGATGCATCTCACACTCACTATAGGCTAACTTGATTGCAAACTTAGCATGAGTGAGATGTTAGGATGATACAAATGTCCACTAATGCCTATGACATTTAGATGGTCATTTAAAGTATCAAAATAGCAATAATAGATCAATCATGGGGAAGGCTTATGTTTAATTCATAGACATATTGCCCAAAGATCATGGTTGGATATTTCATATGTTTTCAAAACAATTTCTTAATCTAAAATCTAAGTATTCATGTTTTGAAACAATTCAAAGCAAGACTAGGTGTTAAAATGGATACTCTTATGATCAAAAACCTAGTAGTTTTTAAAGCTTATGGATTTTTGGCAAATACGTGGAAATATAATGATTTTTCATGAAAACCTATTTTTCACTGATATATATATATACTTAAAAGAAATGTGTTCCCCAAATTTCATGATTTTTCGAATTTTCTGGAATTTTTAACGCATTTTTGAAATTCGGTCCAGAAATCAGAAATCCCGAAAGCGGTCACGACAGTAGTCCAACCACGATCGACGACCAATATCGCATCAAAGAAAGGTCAATTCCGATTTTAAATCAACTTGTGGTATTTTCTTTCTATTAGACTTGATGTCATGTGTTTTTAACTTAGTGTTAATCTTTTTGATGGTGTTAAAGGGGGAGAAATAATTATGTTTAAGTAAATTGTGATAGGGGGAGAAAATTTGTATGAGGAGTTTCATGGGTTAAGGGGGAGTTGCATGTTGCTATATCATGTTTATGTTTACATGCTTTCCTTCCTTAGAAATTTTTATCAAATGTTTTTACCTAGCTTAAACGGATTGTCACACATCAAAAAGGGGGAGATTGTTAAGGCAATCTCTTGCCGTAATATGGTTTCACGAGCGGTGGCGCGGTTGGGTGTTATGTTGATTGATAGCATGCGCATCAAGTCACGCAGACTTAGTAATCGCACACGGAGCCGAGCGAAGTTTCACATCTCACGACTCGCCTCGAAGTGAAGGATAGCTAAGGCCGCGCTGAGCATCCGAGGGACCGCCGACGAGAAGCTCGAGCGAGGAAGTAGACTTTCGAGGCAAGAGACGCGAAGGAGCATCGCAGAGCCGCCGCTCGATCGCCGAGGACGCGGCCGAGAACGAAGAGAACTTCAAGGCGAGGGACTCCGAGAGACGAGCGAGCGAACGTAACCCGAAGGGTAGTTTAGTGACACTCGCCATTCGCCAAGTGTCGACGGGTTTTTCGACACGGCCGACCGCCAGTGGAACGGCAATGATCGATCCGAGTCGACGGGTCGATCGACCGTATAAGACCGCTTTAGGCGCCGATCGCCGCATGGTGGATCGCAATGATCGATGCCGGCGCACGATCGCTGTGGAACGGCAATGATCGATGGCACCGCGGCACGGGCACGTACGTAACGGAGTCGACTACCGAGCACTCGATCGATCGAGCATCGATCGACGATAGGATCACCGATTGACGCGATCGGCTGATGATATCCAACGCGAAAGCGGCCGTTATCGAAGACGATTACGGTGACCAATGATCGATCAAGGGCATCACGACCGATCCTCGTCAACGGGAAGAAACCCTCTTCCTCTATAAAAAGGAAGGGGATGGGGCTTTGGGAGGTTAATGCTTGAACGCCCAACTACTCCCAAAGTGCCCTAAACGATTTCCCACTCTTCTACTTGCTCTAATCTTCATTCCATTGTAGAAGAGTGATCTTTGTGTAAAAGAGGTTACCTCCACCTAGCTTTGTGCAAAGGAGAGATCTAGTGGATAGATTGCGGAGTGATTCACCGTGGACGAATCGAACCGTGGATTAGCGGCGTAGCCGTGAACCACGTTACATCTCGTGTTTGTATTGTTTGTCTATCTTTTGTGTTGTCTTTATTTGTATTTGTATATTCCGCTTGCGCTAACGTTTTGTAGACGAGTAAAATACGACATCAAACGAACGAGGGCTATTCACCCCCCTCTAGCCGGCCAATCGATCCCCAACAATGAGATGCCAAGAAGGTCCGAAACGGAGTAGATAGATACTCACGTGCATTATCACTCTGCAGGGATCGAAGAGGGATACCAAATTGTGTTTTTACTTCATTAAAAAAAGATTGAAAAATAGAAAACAATTCCGACCGATCCTTCATCAGATATAACCAAGTACAACGAGAAAAATCGTCTATAAAAGTAACAAAATATCTTGACCCCAATGAAGAGGCAACACGACTTAATGACTCGGACATCTAACGAACAAAGGGGAACGAGTCTACTTATAATGCGAGGAGAAAACGAACTACGAACATACTTACCTAACTGACATGACTCACAAGACAAAGATTCTAAGTGAGACAGACTACGATATAACTGTTTTAACTTATCAAGACCAGAATGTCCCAACTGAACATGAATAACAAGTGGAGACGTTGCCGCCGCACCAACAAGAGAGTTTTGTTGAAGTCGATATAGGTTATGCGACTCACATTCGAAGCCAATCATCCTCCCGCATTTCGTCTCAGAAGAATGTAAGATTTAGTAAACGAGACGACACAATCAAGAGATCGAGAGTAAGTTCGATACTTATTAATAACAAATTAAAGGGAGCCCTAACATAAGTTAACATTACTACACAGGTAGAGATTGGGGAAAGATTTAACAATATCAACACTGTACTAGCTGAGAACCATTCATTACGGTAACACAGGTAAATAACCTGAAGCAGAGCAGTGAAGAAACAGAGATCTATTAGCCGCGTGGAGCCCCGCATGGTGGCACCAAGAGTCAGTCAAATACCCATGACCAAGAGCGAGATACGCCAAGAAGAAATTACTACCAGGTAAACCAAGAATTCAGTCATGTGGAATTGTAATCCCTTCGATCCTCATACCATTTCAACAAAAGAAAGGCGGTGGAGTTGGATATGATGTCATTTGTGAAGTGGAAGCTAAAGAAGTAGCCAGAACTCACGAAGCGGCGTGACGAGGAGTCGACCGTGGAGACTCGACATTTATCAATCGTGTGTCTGGTCGATGTGATGATCGCACAGGATGTCCTTGCCCCCTTACGAGGTGGAGGTTTGTTGTTGTTCGAGAGACGAAGTGAGCGTCGGCATGAGCGGAGGATGCGATGTCGAGACTTTGGCGAGGCGGAGGAGAGTCGCCAGTAAAGTCCGTGGTGGCCTCATGGGGCTGCCGAGTTGATCACGAATATGAGAAGCGATCGTGGCGGACCGTATAACGAGAGGCAAAAATTTCTTCCGATTTTGAGCTCTGCGGGAGTGGCCGTGGAAGCGGTCGTTGAACTCGCATAGGAGGCTGAGGCGATCCCGGATAAGTTGGCATAGAATCCTTGATCGATAGGCATTAAGAATGGTGCGAGGTCGTCCATGAACTTGATAGAGGCGTCGAGAAGTGTTCGTAAAAAGTTGTTGAGTCGTGTCGAACATCCTTGCGAGGTCTTATGAGTCACGGAAGACATCACGAGAGATGGATGGATGGTGGCTCGACGATAACACTGGCGTCGATCTTTTTCCATAAGAGCGGTCGTAAATCGTGGTTAGTAAAATTGAGAAATCGACTCAATCTTGGAGGTAGTCGTGAAGGAAGGTTGGATGGTTCTTTGCCGGAAGTCTTTGGAGAAGCGACCTTTGCTCGACCCGTGGGATCTTCGAGAGAAAGGTGTTGTTTAGCAGCGGAGTGGAAGCGGCGCGCCAAAGAGCGAGGGGATCGCGGTCGCGGTGGCGCGTCACCATGAGCGCGTGATGGGGTTTTTCTGTGGTCGGAATGAGCGATAAAGGCGAAGACCGGTTAGCGTGAGATCGAAGGAAGAGAAGAATGGCTCGATCGGAGAGGGATGGTCACCGCGGCGAGCTCTTTGGCGACAACGAATAGCTCGATCAAAGGTTAGCGGCGGTGGCCGCGAGCTTAGCGGCGATATGGCCGGCCCGCTGCGGGTTCTGCGATGGTGAGCCGACAGAAGAAGCCGGTGGCGAGATCTGAATCGCCGCGGAGGCGAACTCTTGAGTGCGGTTGGTGTCTGGCGTTGGTAGAAGGAGGCGACCGGAAGGAGAGGGGCAGTAGACACGAGAACAACGACGGGCGAAGCGCGGAACGGGGACTTCACGCGGTCGTCGAGCGAGCCTGTGAAGGAAGGCGAGGATCCGTCCGAGAATCACTGTGTGGGAAGAAGGCATCGGCGGTCACGGTGAGCTCGGAAAAGAACGCGCTAGTTAGCGGCCGAAGCGTCTTTCGGCCTATTTGGAGGATATCAGCGTGGCGAGGAAAGCCGCGGCGTCCCTCGCGGGAAGAATTGCGTCGGCTGGGAAGAAGGACCTGGCGGAAGAAAGTCTGCGTCATTGGGAAGGATCTGTGTGAAAAAAATCACAAAGAAACCTAATCTATGGCTTTGATACCATGTTATTTTATAAAAAAGAGATATCTTATTACATAGAGGAAGTCCTATTTATAACAAAAATTAGGGCCTAGTCAATGGAATAAATCAAACCCTATCCTAGGAATAATTCAAACTTTATCCTAAGAAATAATTATCCCTAATGATATTCAGATAAATTCTCCCTAGCCATATATATAATATTCTAACAATAGTAATGGTGCATCCTATGGTTGTCAAACTTATGTTCCACCGACTCCAACATTAAAACCTTTGGACATGCTGATATAAGAGTGACGAACAAAGGGAACCTCATGACTATCAAGATATACGAGAGAGTTTGGCTGATTCTGATCGGATTTCATCGTACTCTCAGCCTTCTTATTATAGATGCATCATATGGTGATCCATCATAACTGAGCTCGAGGATGTATGTTTATCCTTATCCTATAATTGTACCAATTCTGATTCCAGTAGTACCAGTTCAAATCCAATTCCAATGGTGAATCGAGACATGCTGATGGACATGTGGAGAAATCAATATCAATATTATGTCATGGGATAAATATTTGATTTGAGTATTAAAGAATTACGGGGTTAATCCAAGTAGGATGTTGCAAGAAATAATGCTTTCATCTGATTCACGATATTCCTTTTAGTATTAATAAGATAACATATTATGATATATCAATTTTAATTCAAGTTAATCATATATCAATTTTCTTAAAATAAAAATATATTTATTTACTTTTGTCTAATAGATATCAAACATCACAAGAAAATATATCGAAATATAAACTCAACAATAAACACTTGAAATAAAACAAATAATGAGAATTTAAAATAATTAAATATTAATAGAAATATTTTTTAATTAATATATATTAATATTTAAAATATTAACAACATGATACGGTATCGAAACCGCATCATTCCGATTGCGGACGAAAACCTCAACATGGATCGAGATTTTAAACACTAACTAGAGTTATATTCTGTCTTTGTACTAGACATCTAGACATGCCTATAATAGTCTACTTTTTTCTCTTCTAAATTCTCCTAGAAGAGCTACTGATGTGAATCATCTACCTTTTATGAGAACCTACTCAATTTGTATCAATGTATCTCAAGACCTAAAGATCATATATTTGGGGGGAAAAAAAAAAAGAGCCCGTTTCCTACAGGATTCTTGAGATATCATAGAATTTTTAGAGCCACTTCCCAATTATCATGATACGAGGGATCTCTAAAATCTGACTAATTATATTAATGTAAATAAGATGTTAGGTCTGGTGATTATACAATCTTGTTTCCATATCTGTCTTCTAAACTTCCCAAGGTCACTTAATGTTAATGGTTCCATTATCTTAGTACTAAGGTAGTTAAATTGAGGAGAATCATTTTGGTGAATCATCAAATCATGATTTGTATGGAACTATGAATTGCAAGGTTCAATAAAAAATTATAAAATGTTTTAACAAAAATTCTACTTTATTCATAATAGTTTTAATATCTAAAAGGATGTAAATATCATATTTCATTTAACAGCATAATAGAATATATGGAATAATTTGACATTGATTTATAATAAAATTAAATGTTTTATTTTCAACTCACGACAAAGTGCAAATTATTATTTATTTTATTTAATTAAAAAAATAGTTGAAATAAGTTATAGAAGGCTTTCTCGGCAAATGTTTTTGGCATAGAAAATCAACTGTCATCAAACACATTTAACATAGAAAAAATATGGTCATCAAATGCTTTTGGCATAGAAAAGGTGGTGTTGTCAAATCAAAGATCCTAAGACATGACATCACTTTTAAGTCCATCAATTTTCATCCTTATCGTCATTTTATTTATAAGTGAATTTGTATTTGTAATAAATTTATTTTAATTTTCAGTAGATTAGTATATTAGGTTTAGCTTCATTTTTTTAATGTGTTAGATTTACTTTTAGCTGATTAAATTTAACTTTTAATGAGTTTCCTTTTTAGTTTTAGAACCATATAAAAATAAGATTTGCTGAGAATTTTATTAATGGTCACAATTTTTTTCCAAAGGGCTGTAGATGAACCAAAACCAATTTGAATTTATGGTGAAAAAATTGACAATAGAAGTTATACATCTTTTTAGATAATTAATTGAAAAGCATCGAGAATGAAAGCAAAACTCACACACGGTATTTATTGATCTTAAAAAAGATTATGATAGTCTCAAAAGAAATTACCTGGAGAATTCTATAAAGAAAAAGTGTCAGTATAACATATATTGAAATAATTAAGGACATATATGAGAATGCAATGACAAGAGTGGAAAAGTTATAATGATTAATTGAAATGTTTCCCATAAAGATAGGGTTATATCAAGGATCAGTTTTAAGTCTCTTTCTTTTTACACTAATCATATATGTACTCATTAGACACATCAAGATATGGTATCATGATGTATGTTATTTGTAGATAACATTGTTTTGATAGATGAAACACGTGAAAGAGTAGATACTAAACTTGAATATTGGAGAAAAATACTAGAAGTGAAAGGTCTTACACTTAGTAAAGTAAACACAAAATAAATAGAATTTAAATTTAGGAATGTTAGATACAATAAGACAATTATTAAGTTAGAAGATAATGAGTTATCTGTAACTGAAAGTTTTAAATATTTAGAATCATTTTTGCAAAAGAATAAAGTGGTTGAGAGAGATATCTTATAAAAAATACAAATATGATGGTTGAAATGGAGGAGAACATTGAGTATTTTATGTGATTGTAAAGTATCTTTAAAATTTAAAAGAAAATTTTTACAAAACGACAGTTAAACTTGCTATGTTATATGAACTGAATGTTGGACTACGACTCGAGCACATGAGTAGAAGATGAGAGTTGCATAGATGAAGATATTAAGATGGATGTGTGAACATATAAGAATGGATAAAATAAAAAATGAGAATATTAAAGCAAAAGTTGGGGTTGCACCTATTAAGGAAAAACTTCAGGAGATACATTTAAGATGGTATGAATATGTACTTAGACGACCAATAGATGCTCTAATTAGGCGATGTGAAATTATTACAATATACAAATCAAACGAGAAAGAAGAAGATAAAAAAAAAAAACTTGGTTAGTAAAGATAAAACAAGATAAAATTTATTTAAATATAAATGATGATATAGTAGAGGATAAAACCCAATGACATAGGGGGATTCATATAGCCGACTCCACCTAGTGGGATAAAACTTGATTGTTATTGTTATTGGTTGTAGATGAACCAAAGGTTCATGAGCAAGTTTGGCATTCAACTTGGTAAGAGTTTGTTTATATTCGTTCAATAGACACAAGGTCAATCGAATGAACAAACTTGAACCACTTATTAAAGTAAATGAATAAGTTTGAACATATGTGTTCAACTCGTTAATATTCATGAACAAAGATTGTGAATTGTTTGTGAAAAATATCACGAACAATGTCTACACACAAAATTTGTGAACCATGTGAATCAACAAAGTTTTAATCAAACTTATAAATAGACAAATAAACTCTCAAAACAAACAAGCTTGTAATATCAAACTCACTAACCAACTAAACAAGTTAAGTTTCAAACAATCAACAAGCTCAAATTGCAAGCTCGATAACATCCAAACAAATCAAGCTCAAGCTCATAAAATAGAAACCAATCTAAGCTTGAACAACCTTTTTAACGACTTGATTCATTTTAGGCTCAGTTTGTTTGGCTCAATTACCCTATCAAACAAGCTTGAACAAAAACTTGGCTCTGTTATTTTTCCTTCCAATTATCTAAAAAGTGCATTGTTTTATATGTAAAGTTATCGTATTACGTTTCAAATCATGAACTGTATGGTGTTAACATCTATTTGTGGCACTAATTTGACATTAGGATAAGTTAAAGTGAAAATTTGTTTGGCCCTAAGCATACCGACCTCATCAAGATGTGAGACTTTACTAGCTCAAACTCAGAATGGAGAATGTAAGGAATTTGATGGTGAACAACTTTATCTAAATGATCTTCTGTAACTCTGAAAGCCAATGTGATCCAGAAGATGTCACTTATATAGTGTAAAAGCCTAAAATTGAGAGTGTAGGTGGTCATCTCAGTGTTTTATATAATTGGAAGAGATTATCAATGTCATCATAGCCCCAAGCCATGTCACCATATAAAAGTTTCTTGCTTATGTCCAAATCTCATAAGAAGAAATGGCATATGCTGATAAAAGTAACATCAATGGTCTACCAAACAAGGGCAAGTAATTGGGCATTAAACCGCTCCTGTATAAATTTGGTAGACTCAGAAATCTCAGCAACTCAGTAGTGAGGTGTTCTAACTCAGCTGGGCCCACAAACCAAACTCTTATTGTCGCAACTTACATAATATAGTTGTTATTTAGTTTATCTATGATAACCATTGTTTCGAAATCAAACATCATGAATGTAAGGGAGTTTTGAAGGATCCATCAAACAAAATAAATGCAGATTGTTTTTTGTTTTTTGTTCTTTGTATTTCTTTAGAAAAAATGGGATCAGTAATTTAAACCAATTGGCCTGCCCAAGAAGACACAGGTGGCTCGATATATGTTGATCATTGGCAACTATAGTTTAAAATTTCGACCCATGCCAATGTTTCAATCTATTATCGGAACAATACAATTTCGATACTGTATCGTACCAGAATGATACGGTTTCGATATCGTATCGTGTCATGCCAATCTGATTTCAATATTTTTTAAATATAAAATCTATTAATATTTAAATATTTGATTTTTATTGGGTAAAAGTCAGATTTAGATTAATTGAAGTCCATTAAAAAAGTTTAATCTATATTTAATTTAGATATTTGGATCAGTTTAAAATTAAATTCAGATTATATATAAAATAATTTAATTTATGAATAGTAATATATTTTATAAAGTTAGAAAATATATTATATTTAATTTTTTTATTTAAGGGAAGAAAATATTAAGAGGTTTCGTCTTTTAGGAAAAAGAAATAAATGTTTAAAAAATTAAAAAAATAAAATCACAAAAATAAAAATAAAAAGCATGCCATTTGATGCTACCCTACGAAGAGAATCATGGCACCTCCGCATCCCTGCGGAGGGTGACACGGGGAATCGCAACCCCTCGGTGCCCCTCGCGAGGTCACACCTTCACGGGGGGTGTCGCGGGGGATTGTGGCCCCTCCGCACCCCCATGAAGGGCGTCATGGGGGATCACGACCACTCAATTTCCCCACGGAGGGCATCGTAAGGGATCGCATGCTTGTCGAGGGTGCCGGCCGAGGGGGGGGGGGATTATTTGGCTCGCAAAGGATGCCTCTAGGGCATCACGCTTACGAAGGGTGTCGGTGTCAACCAACACAACACAAGATTTTAAACCGTGTTGACAATATTAGTGATTCAAGTGGCAATGATGTTTTTCATTGCTTCCATAGAAGGGATAACAATGCCAAAGCTATACAAGCAAGCAAAGGATCTTAAGTAGGGTCGTAAGATCACCTGGCATAAGTGTGCACGTGGGAAATGAAATGTACGTGTGCGAAAATGGCAAGTTATGCGCCTATAGTGACCGTGTTGTTGGACAGTAGCTAGATATGCATGAGCAACGATAGTGATGCTCGATAGCAATGGTGCTTCCCATCAGAAAGCTACAATTCCATGAAGTAGGTCTTTATGCCCAGTTATCGAGATCATGCGGTAGCATGAAGGGCATAGCATTTCCAGAGGAGGATCACATAGCGACTATTGTGCAAAGGTTATATGATTGGATGGCTGCATTTTGGTTACTAGAGGAAAGCACAGTGGGAACCCCGTGAAGGTTGACATGATCATGAAGGATTGCACAAGGGACACAGAGAAAGTTAATGTGATTGCAGGGCTCAGGTTGATGGATCTAGATCACACATTGTTGGAAAGAGAAAAAGAATTGAGCAAGAAAGCCCTAGGGATTCAAGGCCATGTCGTGGAAAAAGTTTAGTTTATTCCAAGGTTTAAAATCTCGACTCGTATCGGAATTTCGGTCTGCGACCGGAACGATACGGTTTCGGTATCGTATCGTCCGTGCCGATACTATTTCGATATTTTTTTAAACATTAATATTAATTATTTGATTTTTTTAAAAATTTTAGTTAATTTTTAAAAAAGAATTTAAGATTTAATTTTATCTAAATTATAAATTCGAATTTAGAATTATAATTAAAATATCTTTTATTTTTTAATTTTTATTTAATATATAAATTAATTAATAATTTATTTAATTAAATTTTACAGTTATATATATATATTTATTTTATTTTATTTTAGAAATATAGAAATTTCATGCGATCGCGATCGCAGTTTCTCACCGTGATCACGCAGCGCGATCGGGAATGCGATCGCACTGCGCGATCGCCTCTGCGCCGTCGCCGTCGCCGCCGCCTCCTTCCAGTCGTCGCCGCCGCCTCCTTCCGATACAGTACGCTTTAGGTTTCGGTTTCAGTGGTTCGTCGGAACGAATTTTTTCGGCAATTTCATCCGAAACGGCTCGGAATTTAAAACCATGGTTTATTCGTCTATTTGTCTTTTGTTTATATATATAATTCACAAGTAATCTTAGATATTGATGATATTTACATTTACTCCTACAATAGCTATATTATAAGGCAAATATAAACCTCATGACATATGGTGCCATATATTATGGTGAGCATAGTTTAAAATCTCGAGCCGTAACGGGCGGTACAGAGGAAATTTATCATTTCGTCTGCCGCTCGACACCAGTACCATACCGGCATCGTGAGGTCGTGGGCCTCTGCAGAGCCACCACGGTGTCATGGCGACCACGAGGTCGTGGCGAGGAACACAGAGTCGCAGCAAGGAACTGCCCAGCATGCGGCGCCAGGTGAGCACAATGAACTTTTGAATTTTAATAAAAGTTTATGTTATCAACTTCTAACTTTAGTACAAATAAAATAAAAAATCAATCAAAATTTGCTAGAATTATCCTATTAATGTATAAATATTTTGTAAATTTATATTAAATTTTATTTATATATTATGAATAATAATTTTTTATTATTAAATTTCATTTTATTTTATATTTAATCTTTACAAAAAAAAAAAAAAAACTACAACCCGGTGCACGAAGCTCAGCTTGCGAAATGGAGAAGGAATCCATTGTCTGTGGCCTTACCTTCTTTTTTGCAAGAAATTTGTTTCAGATTGAACCGTGACCTCTTGATCACAAGTATTTAATCTTTACAATCGAAATTAATTAAATTAGTCGTTCTATTATACTTAATTTTTTAATTATAATTATTTTTCGATGTCTTTTTCTTTTTTAATTATTTTTTAATTTTTTTAATATTTAAGTTAAAAAATATTTTTAATTAATATATTTTATAATTAAAAAGTGCCAAAATTGTATTTGCATGATACGATACTAAAATTGTATCGTCCCGATCACAGATCGAAACCTCAGCACAATTCAAATTTTAAACTAGTATAGTTGATGTCATTTTCTTTAGATATGGAGTGCATATCATCGTAACACCACATATGCGTTATGCATGGAATAGACTGGAAGAGCTTTTCTAAATTTGATTGAGAAAAATAAGTGTTTTCAATTGTAGGGATTATAGGATTTCAAATCTCCATATAACTGTAGAATAACCCAGTGCATGAAGCTCCTGTCAACGTGGGATCCAGGAAAGGGTCTATTGTATGTAATTTTATACCACTTTACAAGAGGTTGTTTTCATACAACTATAGCAAACAATAAATATTAATTGAGGGAGCTAACCTGTAAATTAAACCTTCTTTGTAAAGCCTGACAAATGCTTCAGTAACGGCCTTGGATCTAGCATCATCCATGGTAAAGCACTGTTCTAAGAAACAAGTAAAACAATATGAGATAGGACCTTATTTTCCATGAGAGTGCGTGAGTACACCCATTTAGGATCTCCTATACTGACCTCACGAGACCAGTCAAGCGAAGCTCCTAACCTACGTTCTTGGTGTAGTATTTGACCCCCATAGTCATTTTTCCATTTCCAAACCTACCAAATAAAAATAAAAACATAAACTGAATGACCATGTGAATATCAAATAGGAACAGCAAATCCCAATCAACACAAAACATCACATTGAAGAGAAATCATTTTTCTGACAAAAGGATGTTACTCTTCAAAGCTATAGAAAGTCATGCCCAAAATAAAATACTGGTAAATAACCCACCTCAGACACAAATTTGTCACGCCCAATATCATGCCTGGTTAACTTGCTTTCACGCATGAGCTTCTTCTCCACAACAACCTGATAACAAAGTTATCAATTAGGCATAGGATTTGGTGATAGACCTCAAGTATCACTTTTTTTACTCATGTATGCAAGCAAATAATTACAATACCACAACACAGTAAAGGGCTTCGGCAGATTTAATTAGCAGGAGAGTGACTAAGAGAGATGGTGATAATTAATGGAAAAGGAAACATTTCTGTCATTCTACAAACAGGTTGCATACAAAATCTTTAGCATTGCAAGACATACAAGAGAAATCTAATATTATTAATCCTTGAGAGGTAAATAACTTATTGGACCCCTTTAAACTCAATGCTCCTATTAAATTGCACCGCAATTTTCTTATTCCTCAATCTTACCAGTTGAATATTAACAGAAACTGATATTTTTTTCGACCAAGTGTACTGTTGGTCCAATATACCAACCTTATGGAAGTAATAATTGAGCATATCAATAAAATTACAATAGATCAATAGATGATTCAGCAAATTTGATGAACAAAAACCATGTCTAAGGGAATAGTTGTAATTAGTGGAAATTCCTATCTTATCACTCCCAAAAATTTAAGAGATTGCAACATAGGTTGTTAAGAAAACCCTCCAAATGCACTTATTCTTGTTTTTATTGCAAAGGGTCTCAAATTCACATGTCTTTTTCTGATCCTAGATTATCAAACATTTATCACTAATCTTCTTAAAATGTTCACATGATCCATAAAACTGCATCGCTACACCTTGGAGATAACTGGTTATAAATTACTGTCACACAAGAACCAATACAATAGAAAATGATGAAAATAAGAAAGAATTTAAGATCTGATCAGGCAAATAGGAGCAATACTAAAAAATATTGTGGTCATCAAAATTAGTTTGCAGCATACTGCATACAGTTTGAGACTGAACCCAATGGTGGTTTTGCTCAAACTTAAAAGTTGACAGAGACCACAACTTGCAAAGCCCTACTGTTTTAACTAAAAACATGTGCACTCTCCTATAAATTGCATTGATGCATTGACTAAGCACCTCACTCATCATTCTTTATGTTGCATAACTAAAAATCATGCCCTACAGAGTAATAAGATGGAACAAAATCAAGGCTAGATACAGTTTATGAGCATTATGAAAAGAATTACCACCTGGGTTGCTATACCAGCATGATCGATTCCTGGCACCCATAGGACATTATAGCCAGACATTCTCCGCCAGCGAATAATTGTATCCTAAGATTACACAACAAGCCATATAAATGCTAAATAAAACAGAGAAAGCAATAACATTTGGAAAACCTAATATAGAGTCACCTGTATAGCAGCAGTAAGACCATGACCTATGTGAAGAGCACCAGTCACATTTGGAGGTGGGAGAACCTATAGGAAATATATGATTGCTATCAGCTTGCTATCACCTAAGTACCCATATGAGCAAGAGCTTCATTTGTTTGGGCCCACTTTTTGTTTTCTTAGCCTTCTCGTTCAGACAACCAGACAACAGTTAATTTCCTCTCAACCTCATGAATTTCCAAACAACGAATCTATGGGAAAGGAACAAACAGAAAAAAAATGCAGTCGAAGACTAGAAAAGGACCCATCTCAACCACGCTATTTATAAATGCTATTTTTTTTAATCTTTTCTATCTTGTTTCCAACACCATGATTCCCTGTCTTCTGGTAATTTAGACTACATATCTAGAAGAATATTATAGGATAAAATGAGCCTATTCTATATCAAGACAACTAATTTCTTAACTTAAAAATGTTGCATTTCACCAAAAAGATCCATAGACTTCAATTTTTTATGCTTTAACTTTTCCTAGATGTAAAAGACTTGAATCTTACTTCACTGGAGTAGTAGTTTATCAACTAATTATTCATAAGCTATCCATGATAATTGATACCAGAAAATGTCTGTGTAGAGTTAGATATTATAAGTGAGTTAGTTTATTGTAAAGCACATACAATTACAAAAGGAGGTTTTGAGCTGTTTGCATCGGCCACAAAGAATCCTGATTCTTCCCACCAAGAATACCATCTAAGTAGATATAGAAAAAATATATAATATGGTCAGAAACTCTGTAAACTTTTGCTATTATTTGAAAAGGTCAAATATACTTACGATTTTTCAACAACGCTTGGATTATATTGCTTGGCCATCTGGCAAGAAAGTTGCTTTTTTTGACCATCTGGAGTAGCAGGGTCAATAAAGTTCTCTGTCTTCTCTTCATCAAAATCCCTCCTTCTCTGCTTCCGGTCACTCTTCTTAGGACCATCAGTAGGCTTTTGTGCCTATCAAGCAATGTATTGTAAGAATTCCATAAACTAATTCTTTGTTATAATGACATCTATGGAATAATGAATTAAGGATTATGTTATTACCTGGAGTTTTGCAGCCTCCGCCTTTTGTGCAGCCTTGAGCTTTTTTTCTTCTTTCAGTTTAGCCTAGTAAGTTGGAATAACCAAGTAAAAAAAAGAAATGAATGAGCGAAGACTAATTTCCAAGAGGAAAGAAAGAAACCATTCAATCATGTGAATAATAAATATTGATCATCAACACACCTGAGGAATGAGAAAAAAGCATGGAAAAAAGGATTCATACACCTTACATTACTTATTTGTTCATTAATCTTCTCAATTTTTATTTAGTTTACTGCTGGTACTGTCAGAAAACAAGGACTATGTTAGTAGGAAATTGGATTTTGAGGAATCAAATATTGCTTAGAACAAAATCAGTATGTAGATTGTGTGCATTGAACTCTTTCTTAATAAGAAGGGTGTGAAGTGTCAGACACTAGGGTCGGGGAAATCCAACATTTAAGTGCCAACAATCGAGAATGTCATGGCATTCTGTTCAGAAGCATTCTGAAGGCAGCATAACAGAATCAGTCTGTTGATAGTCAATTTTAAGCTAATTAAGAAGAGACTTAAAAACGAAAACAAAAGCAGAATGATTTTTGCTCCAAATAAACTGTTGCAGTTTTCACCTCACGGAGAGTTAAAAAGATAATAGTAACAATGGGCAACAATATTTATTTTGTTTCCAAGGCATGTAAAGTAGCATAATTATTAACCAAAGAACAGATAGGATATGCATTGCACTGTTTTTATAAACAACAAACCTTTTGCTCCTTCTTCATCTTCCGTTCCAGATCTTCATCATCAGTCTGCATATCAATGCAAAGCTAAATAAGAAATGCTAAAATCTATTTTTTCACTTTAGCAGATAATACAGTAAACAAAAATATACTACTAAGTCCTTCGCTAAAAATGATAACAGAGATGGACATGACTTAAATTAATTGTCCCAGTAACAGTCTTGAAAAAAAAAACCGTCATAATTAATTAAAATTTCAGGAAAATTCTGTTTTCTAATGAGAGAGAAGAATTGCTTTTTGGATAAATGCTAGTAAAGGTGCTAACAAAGTATCATTATCATCATTCCAATATTTTTCCTATACAGAAAGGATTAAGGGGAGAAGGTGGAGAGTTGAAAATAATGAAATGGTGATAAAGTAATAGCAAAGCAGGAACAAAGATTTAAAGAGTGACAGATAATCAGTGCATCAGATTCAGTTACATGAACTAAAGTGGTTAAAACCTCAGAAAATATTAATGTGACTAATAAAGAAAGGAAAACACTGAAAAGAATTTGAAGATGGACAAGAGAAAGGAACTTGAAAATGAACAAAAGAAATTCTATGGAAAATACGGATCTGACAATAACAAGTAGTTAAAGAGAATATTTCAAGCCTCCAAGGACAAGTATCTTGAAATTTAAAAATAATAATAAATACAATTGTATATTTTAATTAACAAATTGTGTATTTTAGCAGACATAGGAAATCACCATTCAGAAGAAGACATCACACAACAGTATCATAATCTAATACCATCACCCAAAACCATGAAAGGAACTGATAAAATCAGCAAACCTTATCTAGTTTATTTGGATTTTCCAGCTTATCATCCACCGGCTGCATAGAATTATTAGAAATTTAGTAAAGAGAAATTACCAAATAAATCACATTTATCATATAACAACTGTATAAAAAATAACAACGATGCTTAGCAAACAAACTTCAGAAAATAATAAATACATTGAAGCTGTCAAATACACATGGAGAGACAAAGGACCCTTTTCAGTTCTTTATGAGCTTGCCTTTCTGTTTAAAATAAACTCGATCATCTATACTCATAACTAGAATCTGATGGGAATGAAGGTAAAAGAAAGCCCTCGAAGTTAACCCATTAAGCAATTTAGATATGGCATTACCATTCAACAAAAGAGATTTGACTTACCGGAGCCATTGAACAATCAGTCTCAGCAATCAATTCACCAATTTGAGCACCTATTAAGCTTGAGCACATTAGACAAATTCTAGAAACTAAAACAAATATCACTGTAGTAGTTAAAATAGGTAAGATCCACTAAAACAACATTAACAAAGGAAATTCCACGAGATTTCAAATGGCGTACAGAAAAAAAAAATCCGAACAATTCATCATTGGTTCCACCAATTCTTCATACTTTTGCATCATCGTTAAGTAAAAGGGAATGATCAATTTAAAAATGGTTTTTTGTTCCCTACTAATCCTCCAAGATTCCAAATTTTTTTACATCCTCAAAAAACAAACGTATCTAAATGCACCAAAAAAACTTAACAATATTCGTTGGTAAATCGCCAAAAGCTGAAGGATTTAATTCATCCCATGAATGTAACAAAAATATATACATGTCCCAACTTATCTTGTCCTATGTTACTGCCTATGCATGGGAAGAAAACTCAAGGCACGAAACGGCGTCCGACTGTGAGAGAATACATCATCCGACAGCGGCGATCGAAAGAGAAAACAGAGGGATGAACACGGGATCAGGAATAAATAGAAGATTTCGGAACAACGAAGTTACTTTCAGATGTGCTTTGCGCTCTCCGCTACGCTCGACGGAGGTCACGAATCCGGCGGCTGGGTAGGAGGAAGGGCGTCACAGTTTCTCAGAAGCTGAGTTCGACGCTCACCAGATGCGATTAGGGATCAAAGCATTGAACCGGTGGGGTGGGACTTTTGGAATTCGACTCGGTTGGTTCAAATGAAAGGCTACTGAACCGGAACTCTTCGCAGGGGAAAAAACTGAGGGCAACTGATTGAATCTTGATATGGATTTTCGTTATACTTAAAATGTATATTTAATTTTTATATTTATTAAAATATATAATTATTTTTCATTAGGCTCTTCTTTTATTTGCAATCAACTACAATCAAATACATCAATTAATTCTTAAATTTTTTATGTTCATAAACATCAGTAAATTGTATTATAAACGACTACAAACTTTTATCCGATTTATTATAGACTTGTCATTAGCAGTCGATTGATCCTACAATAAATTTAAAATATAACTTTAATATTTCAATCTAGGTTGAAGAGTATGGTTATATTTAGAATTAATAAATGAGTGCAATGAGTTTGATTTGAAGTATTTTCTGATATACTTAAGATTATTAGTGAGTTTTAACGAAAATTAGTAGTTGAATAATGCAGTTGACTGATATTTATAAATTCAGCAGAGCAAGTTTAGAAATCGACTGTCTACACAACAATTGACTACTGATAAAAGAGGGAATTAATTGGAAACAATTATGAATTTTTACAAATATGGAAGTTATGTATGCATTTTGGATATACAATTCAATATATTGCCAAAAAAAATTATAATATACTTGTACAGTTGATAAACCCCTAGGTAAATCTGTTCGGGAATATGAATTGCTTGAGAAGATCTATGCAGGCTAGCTTCCCTCCAGAAGATGGCCCAAAATAGTTTACATAGGATTCCAACCTCACACTCACATTGGGAATATTTTCGACTAAGAACATCCTCGAAATAATACATTTATTTTGGGAACATCCCCTATCAAGACCATCCTTGAAACCGTTTATATAGGACCCCAATAGTACATTCACTTTGCTAACATCTCTAATAAAAAATATCCCTAAAATAGTTTACATAAGACTTCAGTCGTGCACTCGCTTTAGAAATATCCTCAAGATACATAGAACTAGCTCTGCACTCACGTTGGGAATATCCTCGTAACATGTTGCACTCTGGGAACATCCTAAACCGAGAACATCCCCATGACTTAACACTCGTGCTACAGGGACATTTCTAACTGAGAACATCCATGTCAAGCTAGACTCCTCCAATCTAGATTTCTAGTTGTTCCTGACAACTACAACTCTAACACAAAGCTGCTAGTAAGCACCACGACAATGCAGCCTATGCTAGATGTGACACAAAATGAGCTTTTGAACTATGTCAGTAGTACCAAGTATGATGTTGGTATTATCATCGCTGACGCTCGACATCCTTCTGCCAAATGAGTCAATTCTGAGTTGATATGGCTCCCCACATGAACAACAACCTCCACTAATATAAAAAGGTAGGTGAAACCCAACCAAGGTAAGCAATTCTCTATCTCTTATGTGCACATGAAAGCATTTGTCCATTCCTTCTCCTTTCTCTCAGCTTTGTGCTGACTTGATCATCAAAGGGATCATCCCGACCATCATTGGCAGTTGCTGAACTGGCCATCATTGGCGTGTGCTAATGCATGTTGAAGTGCAGGTCTCGAAGTCACTATTGCAATGAGAAGTAAAGGCTCTACCGGAAAGGAGTTGTTTAGGTGTTGGGGAGTACACCACATCAAATTAGCATCATATATGGGAAGTAGAGTAAAAACGAAGATGATGAGTACAAGGAGGCCCAGGGTAGATTCACATAGTGCGCGGTTAGGGGAGCCGAGACACCCCCTCTTCTGATCATGTTAGAGACTACAAGAGGCCCCCTCTTGTGAGGGCAACTTATGTGCCTTATTACTGCCATGGTAAAGGAGGTGCTCAAGCATGGTCAAGCCATGTTTGTTACTAAGGAAGAAGCAAAGTCCCAATGGAGGAGCCACTAGTAATAGAGCCCATGATGTATAGTTTGTGGGAAGCGACTTTTGCTTCTCAAGTTAAGAGAAGGCCAACAAGCCCGACATAACCACCTCTGAAACAAGTTATAGCTCGACAAATGTCTTTCTTTGTAGACATACTAGAGGAGGGGTTGTTGTCTAACTATCGACCACTTCAGGTGAATGAATAAAATGACACCACAAATCTAGAAAAGCACTTGTGTTATTTTGAGAATGTGACTTTTCTCCACTAATATTCTCAATGCCCTAAATGTCATCTTTATCAATGTTAGAACTTTGGTGAGCGTTAGAGGGGGGTGAATAGCATGTTCGTTTATTGATGGAATTCGATCGTGCTTGATCGTCTACAACATTTGTTAGCGCAGCGGAATAATAATACTAACACAAATACAAAGATACAACACACACATACGATAAGCGATATAACGTGATTTGGAACCTTAGGGTTCCTACTCCACGAATTGGATTCGAATGAGCTCTAGTGATGCACACACCACCACTAATCAATAAACTCCTTCTCGACAATACGTCGAAGGTGGAGAAACCTCGTACAAGCGATCTTACACAAATAAGAGAGAAATGTAAACTAATACAAGTAAACTACACAGATACAAGTAAAGAAAATTTTATAAATGTGAAATTGAATGTTTGTTGTGCACCAACAAATCGCCTCAAATCGCCCAAGAAATCACTGCAAAAATCCTCCCCTTCGTGCTCCTTTTAAAGCTGCGACTCAGGCTAATTTCCACCTAGAAGTCGACTACTCATATCCATCAGTCGAATACTCCTGTAGTTGTTGTCTCACAATGACTTAATCCACGCTAAAAAATTCCAACAGATATCTAGCAGTCGACTGATCAGACCCATCAGTTGACTGCTCATAGCCTCTAGTCGACTACCAAACCCTAGCAGTCAACTCAGAAACATTCAGTGCTCGTGTGCTCGACTAGCAATCGATTGCCCTCCATGGCAGTCGATTGTTCAAGGCTAGTCGACTATCATAATATGACAGTCGACTGCTAAGGTCATTTACTCGCAGTCGAACACCAGTCGACTCTCGGTAGTAGACTAGTCATAATCCTAGTCAACTGCTCAGTGTTAACTCGACTGCCGAGTGTCAAAACACTTAACCAGTCGACTAATCCATAACCCCAGTCGACTACTACACCTCAACTATAAGGTTTACCCTAAGTATAATGCCCTCATACTTGCTAGACCACCCTTAGCCTAGACCTAAGCCTTCTATCCACCTCTATCAGCCTCATGCCTATTGGATCCCTCCAAGTCATCCATGACTTGTTCATCCATATGCTAGCCTTCAGGTGCTTCCATCGGCTATTGTCATGTTAAGCTAGCCTACACCGCCAAGGCACATTGGGCTTACGCTACCAAGACACACGCTTGAACTTTACACCGCTAACCATTGGACTTATGCTGCCAAGACTCCACCCTTGGATTTTACGCCGCCAATATCAACCCTTAGACTTTCCATGTCAACTCTATGTTGGACTTTCTAATTACCAAGACCCAAGCTTGGATTTTCCCTTGCCAACCCATGTTGGTCTTTTCAAATGCCAAGACTCAAGCTTGGACTTTCCCTTGCCAAGACCTATGCTTGAACTTTCCATACTAAATACTCAAGACTTTGACTTTACCATTGGCAAGACCCATGCCTGGACTTTCCATGCCAAGTGTCCCACTTGGACTTCTCCATCATATGATCAACCACATGTCAAACATATAGTCAACCCATTTGTCAAAACAATGATCAACTCATCGACAAACATCAAAACACAACATCAAAACACTACTTGAGTCAAACTCGAGTCTGGTCAATCGTGACCTGGGTCGATTGCACCAACAATCTCTCCCTTTTTGATGTTTAACAAAAAACCAAATACCTTTGAGTTAGAACACTAACTCAAATCAATCCTCCCAATTTTCCAAATTGGGAATTCCAAATTCTCACTCAATTCTCATCACATCACTTCTCCCTATTGATGTAGAAAGCATCACTCCTTAGTTTTGATGTATGAACCATAATTAAAGTTAGGACTTACTTAAGTTCTAATATCAATGTTAAGTGTGCAGGCTTAACAAGAAGTCCTAGTAGGTCGTGTTGACTGAATACTAGGAAAATATCTTGACAGATTTAGAGGACTGGATACCAGGCATGAAGTCCAAATGGGTCATGTGGACCAGACATTTGGCATGAAGACCGGTTGGGTCAGGAGATCAGACAATCAATAAAATATCCAGCTGGGTCAGCCAGACCGGACAACTGGTGGAAGCTCTGGTGGGTCACATCGAATGTCAAGAGTGGTAAGTCCGGCAGATAGCCGACAGGTAAGCCTCGAGTAGAGAGGTGAGGTCGAGTCCTGTATAGGGGGACAAAGTTAGTCGTCGATCCGATGGAAAGTCCGCGTGGGACTTAGTGTTGGGTTTCCGGTACTGCGACGTGTGTGTGTTCGATCACGTTTCATAAACATGAACATAGCGGAAGCAATAAAAATAATAAATCTACATTTATTACAACACACACAACACACGCATGCATATTACAACAAGTGTAGACATAACCGTAAATTTAAATTTGTAATAAAAGGAAATTTATCTACGTTATACCTTTCATTATGGACATGCAACCGAGCGATCCTCGCTAGAATCGCCTCTATCCAGATCCACGCCGAGTTCCTCGGGATGACTTCGCTAAGCCACGAGCTTCGTCTTCGTGCGGGTTACTAGCCTCGTGTCAAGACGACGCGTGATCGAGAGATGATCACGATCCGAATCCAAATTCGGATCCTAATACGAAGTTCTCAAAACTCGCTTCTCGGAGAGGTATTCGCCAATCAATTGACGATCCTTCATCTTCCACTCAGAGGATTACCGGAGATCGAATCCCGAGTTATCCGCCGTCGGAGCTCTAACCATCGCCCAAATGATGCTCCGACGAGAGAAGAAGCTGTCCAAAAACCCAGCTTACTTGGTGGAGGAGTAGCGCCAAAACAAGGAAGCCAAGTGCTCACCTTTTCACCGAGGCCTAGGAAGATCAGGAGTCGGGAGGATCACCGGTGAAGCTTGGGCAGCAAAGTTGGGCGGCCAAGGGTGAAGCGACAAGCTAGGGTTGGCGAGTCTCGAGGAGAGGTGGCGGCAACCTTTGCTAGGGTTTTGGATTAGGGCTTAATTATCCATTAAGCCCTCTTTTTAGAGAACTAATTCTCTTAATGGTTATTGGATCATAACCATTAGGCCCATTAACCCTCCATTAAGATAAGTTAAAATAAACCAAACCATGATGGTTTATTTTAAGTTAAAACGAACCGAACCAACTTTTGGTTCATTCGCTTAAAATAAACCAAACCCTTTGGTTTATTCTTATCCATTGGCTTAGAACCAAACCATTTTGGTCCATCCATTATGTCTTCATAAGACACGGCCCATCCACGCTTCCATTCATTGCATTGAAAGCGATTTCATGCTCGCTTTATGTTTGAATAAACCTAGTTTCTCTCGGCCCGAGAATCTCATTCTCAAGCTCGTTTAAATCCTTTGGATT
The DNA here is from genome assembly GCA_025175895.1 of Wurfbainia villosa. NCBI lineage: Eukaryota > Viridiplantae > Streptophyta > Magnoliopsida > Zingiberales > Zingiberaceae > Wurfbainia > Wurfbainia villosa. Next base: position 13,910,852 of record CM045988.1, on the reverse strand, counting down.
ACGCTCGTCGCGTGTGACCAAATAGGTTCTCGGTTTATGTTGGCCGTCTATAATTAACCATTAATTATAGAGCGATCATGAGTGGCACCTAGTAGTACATCATGATCCCCAATTAACCGAAAAGATCAACGGTTGATCCGTAACTATTTCTCAAACCCTTGATGCTCGAATGAATCGTGCCCCATTCCCTTCACTCATCTTATACCCACTTGGTTCAGGACATGGTCTATTGTGTCAGTCCCCACTAGGCTGACTACGTCACACCTAGCCCAAGTATCATTTCCTCGTCCTACAGATTCTAGTTCCCACATGTATCGAAGAGTACCTTACTCTAAACATGTAATGCTTTGGCCAAAGACTTTAGTAACAATCCGATGAGAGGTCATGAGTATACATCTCCTCGCAAGGAGTGGTGAATCCTTTATAGGCTATTCAAACACCTTCGATCACTTCGACTTATACCCAATCATCCCGGGTCCACATCTCCTTAGAGATGTTTGCTTAAGATATCAAAGCATAAGTCTCTATGATCAAGATGACTTGAATACCGCAAGTCAAAGGAACATCGCACTTAAGCCACAGTAAGAACTTCATTGACATATCTATATATGCAGAGAACCATATGAAGTCTTACGGCTGGTCACTCCAATGAACTAGTTACCATAACTAGCATCCACGATTAACTCCGGACATCACTATGTCTCCAAACCGGTGAGAATCACCGCTTGGATACACCAAGGAGTATACCTCGTGCTAGTCTCGATGTAATTGATGGTGTCCAAATCCATCAATTCATCGACTAGGGATAATTCCGATACATCACAATTACACATGTAGAGATACTCACTAGTTGTGATCCAATCACAAATTCTCTCATGCTGTGAATCGTATCATGGACATTCAGTAAATGAGTTTAAGATCCAATCAAATACATAAAACATGTATACTCAAATAGTGAATCTTCATTTATCATATAAATGGTTCATACATAAGGCGATTGCCTTAGGACATCTCTCATATATTACTAAAAGACTCCCACTTGGCCTAATGCCAATCGCTACGGTATCCAATACCATAAGCTCGAACATGACCCTCAAACTTATTTTGAGGTAATGCCTTAGTCAAGGGATCCGCTAAGTTCCTTTCAGTGGGAATTTTCTCGATTTGTATTTCGTTCCTACTGATGATCTCTCTGATAAGATGATAGCGGCGAAGCACATGTTTGGATCATTGATGAGACCACATCAAGTTCAGAGATGAACTTCTTGATCCAAACCGCTTCCTTTGCTGCTTCCAAAGCTGCAATGTATTCTGCCTTAGTGGCAGAATCTGCTATAGCGTCAAGCTTGGAACCTTTCCAACTTATTGCGCCTCCATTCTAGGTGAATACATACCCAGACTGAGACATGGAATCATCCTTGTCTGTCTGGAGCTGACATCTGTATACCCACGTATCACCATGTACCCTTCTCCATATATTAGGAACACATCCTTAGTTCTTCTCAAGTACTTAAGGATCGTCTTAACAGCCGCCCAATGATCCATTCCTGGATCGGACTGGTATCTTCTCGTGACACTCAGAGCGTACGATACATCGGGCCTTGTACATAACATAGCATAAATGATAGATCCTATTGCGGATGCATAGGGAATCTTACTCATGCAAATCCTCTCATCTTCTGTGCGCGGACATATAGACTTCGAAAGGTGTACCCCATGCCTGATGGGTAAGAAACCTTTCTTGGATTCCGACATGCTAAACCTCTTTAGCACTCGGTCTATATATGTAGACTGCGAAAGACCAAGCAACCGTTTCGATCTATCTCTATAGATCTTAATCCCGAGGATGTAGGTTGCTTCTCCCAGGTCTTTCATGGAGAATATCTTGGATAACCAAACCTTCACTGACTGTAAGATTGAAACATCGTTTCCTATAAGTAGTATGTCATCGACATACAATACTAGGAACACGACTGCACTCCCACTAACCTTCTTGTGCACACAAGGTTCGTCTGGATTTTGTGAGAAATCAAACTTTTTGATGGTCTCATCAAAACGGATATTCCAGCTCCTGGATGCTTGCTTCAATCCATAAATGGACCGTCGCAATTTGCATACCTTGGTTTTATCAACCGATGTGAAACCCTCAGGCTGTATCATATACACGTCCTCGAGCAGGTTTCCATTAAGGAAAGAAGTTTTCACATCCATCTGCCATATCTCATAATCATAATGAGCCGCTATGGCCAGGAGCATCCGAATGGATTTAAGCATAGCTACAGGCGAATAGGTTTCGTCATAATCAACACCTTGTTTTTGACGATATCCTTTCGCCACCAATTTAGCCTTATAGGTAATCACATTACCATCCATGTCGGTTTTCTTCTTGAAAACCCACTTGCACCCTATAGGCTTTATCCCTTCAGGTGGGTCATCCAAGTTCCAAACTTGGTTTTCATACATGAAATCCATTTCCGACTTCATGGCACCAAGCCACTTATCTCTTTCTGAACTTGTCAGCACTTCTTCATAACTGGTAGGCTCCTCATCATCAATGAGTAACACGTCGTTCGATTCACTTACGAGAAATCCATATCTCTCAGGAATATTGCGTGTTCTACCAGATCTACGAAGATGTGGTGTTACAATAGGTCCAGCCGATTGCTCATCACTATGAGTTGTCGGTTGTTGTGCTTCACCAGGTATCTCATCAATGTCTATTTGAGTCTCTCGAGCCTCCTCAAGCTCGACGACACTCCCACTGTTTTCTTGCAAGAGAAACTCTTTCTCTAGAAACACAACATGCCTTGAAACCAACACCTTTTGTTCCACAGGATGATAGAATTGGTAACCCCTTGTTTCCTTAAGGTATCCAATAAATAGACATTTATCAGACTTAACATCCAATTTGTCTGATACAGTCCGCTTCACATAAGCAGGACAACCCCATATCTTCAAGTAAGATACATGAGGTTTCTTACTATTCCATATCTCATATGGAGTAGTTGAGACTACCTTGGTAGGCATTCATTTAACAAGTAAAATCTAGTGCATAGCCCCAAAAGGACTTGGGAAGAGTTGCATGATTCATCATTGACTGACCATGTCCAACAAGGTCCTAAGATTCGCCTCTCGGATACACCATTATCTTTGTGGTGTATAGGCGGAGTCCATTGAGACAATATACCATTGTCTCTTAGATAATCAAGAAACTCTTGACTTAAGTATTCACCACCTCGATCCGAAGTATTTTAATACTCTTGTCATGTTGTTTCTCTACTTCTGAATTCTTTGAACCTTTCAAAGGCTTGACTTGTGTTTCATCAAGAACACATACCCAAACCGTGAGTGATCATCGGTGAAGGTAATGAAGTAGCTATAGCCTCCTAATGCTTGAGTTGACATAGGTCCACATACATCGGTATGTATTAGACCTAATAACTCTCCCACTGCGTTCACCTTTTCGAAAGGTAACTTAGTCATCATGCCTTTTAAGCATGATTCGCATGTATCGTATGAATCCAATTCAAACGATTCCAGAATTCCACATCGGTGTAATTCGGACATGCGTTTCTTGCTTATATGGCCAAGACGACAATGCCACATATAGGAGTCTATTTGATTATCCTTTTGAGCACGCGTGTTGCTCGCTTCGATATTGAAAATGTCACTGGATACGTCCAACGTATAAATGCCATTACTCAAGGTTCCAGTTCCATAAAGTATGGCATTTAAAGTTATATAACAACAATTGTTACTAAACGTTAAATGGAAACCATTTCTATTTAAACAGGAAATAGAAACAATGTTCTTTATTAGAGAAGGAACATAATAGCAATTCTCCAGTTCTAAGACAAGTCCTACAGAGAGTTCCAACAAATACGTTCCGATGGCGAGTGCAGCAACCGTTGCTCCATTCCCAACACATAAATTTGACTCTCCCCTTGATGAGTCTTCTTCTATTCCTTAGCCCATGTATGTCATTACATATATGTGAGCCACACCCAGTATCAAATACCCAAGTGTCTGAGGAAATAGAATGACAATCAATAAAGAAGATTTCTGAAGAAGATGGGGCATCCGATGCCTTATCCTTCTTCACGGACTCAAGATAAATCTTGCACTTTCTTCGCAAATGGCTCTCCTTGCCGTAATGATGGCAAGTTTCCTTTTGTGCTAGTTCTACCTTCTTAGCCCTTCTCTTCTTTCCCTTCTGTTGTTCCTTTGACTTCCTCTTAGAACCTTTCTTCGAGGAATCAACTAACAAAGACTGTCCCCTCATGCTTCTCGAAGACTCACAGTCTTGACATATTGGCGATACCACAGATGAACCTTCTAGCATCTCAGAGGTGAAGAGGAGCTTTGAGACTTCGAACCTTTCGAATCTCACTTGCTCATCAACCAACTCACAAAGATGAAGGACTACGATATGAGCATCCATATGCTCATGCTGCTTTCATAGCTTGGGTTCCATCGCGGCTAGCATGATGCAACTCACCATTTCAGAATCATTCACATGTTTCTGATAGGCCAACAATTGGTCCAGAGTTGCATTGTCACTAGGACGGGCGGGAAGAGACGCTTCGAGGACATTCGCAAGCTTTTCCACCTTGAGAACAATTCTCAAGTTTCTAAGCCAGTCCAAGAAGTTCGCTACTAATTTATTCGAATACAAAATAGAACGCAAATTCAAAGACATCATGATCAATCTTAGAAATACAAAATGAGCATATATGAGAAAATGATTTTTTTAAAATGCATCAATATACATTTATAAATCTCATTCATTTTTCGAATTTCAAAAACCCCAAAATCACTTCGGGAGATCGTAGGTCCATCTCCGAATGGGCTGATATCCATCATAGTTATGAACAACCTTGGAGAGAGTCCAACAAGCCATTCATAACTACGACGGTAGGTATCATCTATACCGATTGCATATCACGTATATGCAACTATCACAATGTGCTATCAACTAATTGAATGTTCACACATACGTTGGGTTGTTAACACATTAACAAGTATGCATCATATGCATAGCACCCAACTTCACCTCCCTTTACATCGACCTTGGAGAGAGTCCAACAAGCCGATGCTCCAGGTTAAAGCCAACCCATTAATCGAGAAATAGTTTTAATATGGTTAGAGCGCATTCAACCAATTAGCCCGGCTTGGAGAGAGTCCAACAACCAAAGCTAACGATTGACCTCTGACTCTTACCATATTAGTATTAAACTATTCCATGGTTTGAACATGTTCGGGTTCGAGCCGGGCTTGGAGAGAGTCCAACAACCCAAACAAGAAACGGAACTCTGGTTCTAACCATATTAATGGAAGGTGTAGGCTTTAATATTGTTAAAGGGTTTTATGTCTCATCCTCTTTGCATGCAAATAACTATTATCTACATGACATGACATACATGGCATACATCTACATGTCACGACACGCATGGCATAATGTTATGCATCTAATGCAATTACATGACATACAATTATGTCATGTATATATTTCCTTATATGTCATAACTATTTATGGAAATAAAATATGTTTAAGATTTGATTCTCCAAATAAAATCATAATTAAATTAGGAAACAAATTTCCAAATCTAATCACATATTTTATTCATGGAATTATTTGATTAAGGAAAATCTATTTTGGAAACCAATTTCCTAAATCATTAAAACTACTTATGGAAATAAAATATTTTAAGATTTAATTTCCCAAATCAAATCATGATTAAATTAGGAAACAAATTTTCAGAATCTAATCAAATATTTTATTTATGGAAAATATCAATTTCCATAAATACTTCCAACTTTCCAAAAGTGGAAGATTTCCATAAATACTTCTAGACTTTCCAAAATTGAAAAATTTCCATAAATACTTCTAAATTTCCAAAATTAGAAAATTTCCAGAAATAACATTATGACTATCGCAAAACCATTTTACGATTATGTCGAAACACAACCTGGCTCTGATACCACTGTTGGGTTTCCGGCACCGCGACGTGTGTGTGTTCGATCACGTTTCGTAAACATGAACACAGCGGAAGCAATAAAAATAATAAATCTACATTTATTACAACACACACAATACACGCATGCATATTACAACAAGTGTAGACATAACCGTAAATTTAAATTTGCAATAAAAGGAAATTTATCTACGTTATACCTTTCGTATGACGTGTAGCGGGAACGGCATCAACCGGAACGATCCTCGCTAGAATCGTCTCTATCCGTATCCACGCCGAGTTCCTCGGGATGACTTCGCTAAGCCACGAGCTTAGTCTTCGTACGGGTTACTAGCCTCGTGTTGAAGACGACGTGATCGAGAGATGATCACGATCCGAATCCAAATTCGGATCCTAATACGAGTTCTCAAAACTCGCTTCTCCGGAGAGGTATTCGTCAACCAATTGATGAATCCTTCGTCCTCCACCTCAGAGGATTACTGGAGATCGAATCCCCGGTAAGTTATCCGCTGTCGGAGCTCTAACCGTCGTCCAAACGACGCTCCGACGAGAGGAGAAGAAGCTGTCCAGAAAACTGGATAGCTTGGTGGAGGAGTAGGCGCCGGCAAAAACAAGGAAGCCAAGTGCTCACCTTTTCATCGAGGCCTAGGAAGATCACCGGAGGGTCGCCGGAGGATCACCGGCTGAAGCTTGGACGCCGGCAAGGAGTTGGACGGCGGCACAAGGGCTGGGCGGCAAGCTAGGGTTGGCGCCGAGAGTCTCCAAGGAGAGGTGGGCGGCAACCTTTGCTAGGGTTTTGGATTAGGGCTTAATTATCCATTAAGCCCTCTTTTATAGAGAACTAATTCTCTTAATGGTTATTGGATCATAACCATTAGGCCCATTAACCCGCTCCATTAAGATAAGTTAAAATAAACCAAACCATGATGGTTTATTTTAAGTTAAAACGAACCGAACCAACTTTTGGTTCATTCGTTTAAAATAAACCAAACCCTTTGGTTTATTCTCCTCCATTGGATTAGAACCAAACCATTTTGGTTCATCCATTATGTCTTCATAAGACACGGCCCATCCACGCTTCCATTGCGACTGAAACGATTTCATGCTCGCTTTATGTATGGTCCAACCAAACCTAGTTTCTCTCGGTCTGAGAATCTCATTCTCAAGCTCGTTTTAAATCCTTTGGATTACGCTCGTTGTGCGTGTGACCAAATAGGTTCTCGATTTATGTTGGCCGTCTATAATTAACCATTAATTATAGAACGATCATGAGTGGCACCTAGTAGTACATCATGATCCCCAATTAACCGAAAAGATCAGCGGTTGATCCGTAACTATTTACGAAACCCTTGATGCTCGAATGAATCGTGCCCCATTCCCTTCACTCATCTTATACCCACTTGGTTCAGGACATGGTCTATAGTGTTAGTCCCCACTAGGCTAACTATGTCACACCTAGCCCAAGCATCATTTCCTCGTCCTACGGATTCTAGTTACTGCACATGTATCGAAGAGTACCTTACTCTAAACATGTAATGCTTTGGCCAAAGACTTCAGTAACAATCCGACGAGAGGCCATGGGTATACATCTCCTCGCAAGGAGTGGTGAATCTTTTATAGGCTATTCAAACACCTTCGATCACTTCGACTTATACCCAATCATCCCGGGTCCACATCTCCTTAGAGATGTTTGCTTAAGATATCAAAGCATAAGTCTCTATGATCAAGATGACTTGAATACCGCAAGTCAAAGGAACATCGCACTTAAGCCACAGTAAGAACTTCATTGACATATCTATATATGCAGAGAACCATATGAAGTCTTACTGGTCACTCAATGAACTAGTTACCATAACTAGCATCCACGATTAACTCCGGACATCACTATGTCTCCAGCCAGTGAGAATCAGCTGCTTGGATACACCAAGGAGTATACCTCGTGCTAGTCTCGACAGAATTGATGGTGTCCAAATCCATCAATTCATCGACTAGGGATAATTTCGATACATCACAATTACACATGTATAGATACTCACTAGTTGTGATCCAATCACAAATTCTCTCATGCTGTGAATCGTATCGTGGACATTCAGTAAATGAGTTTAAGATCCAATCAAATACATAAAACATGTATACTCAAATAGTGAATCTTCATTTATTATATAAATGGTTCATACATAAGGCGATTGCCTTAGGACATCTCTCATATATTACTAACACTTAGTAGTCGAGATCGAGGAGTATTACTATTGCTATATTATTTTATATCTGTGCTAATATTGTTTTGTAGGGATTAGTCAACTGATTGGATTCTAGTTGATTGATGTCTAGTCGACTGGGTATGGGTCAGTCGACTGGATACCTAGATGGCAGAATTAGCTAGTTATCGATCGGAGATTTAGCAGCGCAAATGGAAAGAGTTCCAGTCGACTGGGGAGTTTCAGTTTACTGGAGAGCCAAATTTTCTGATGCAGAGCCGGGTGACCTAGAGTCGACTGAAGTGTGTTCAGCCGACTGGAAGACCAGAAGTTCCATATCAACAGGCTGATGTGGAGTCGACTGGAAGGCATTCAATGTTAGGGATCTTTGGAAGGCTAGAGGGGGGTGAATAGCCTTTTTCTGAATTCTACAAAAAGGGTTAGCGGAAGCAAAACAAGAACTAAATGAAAAACACAACAAATGCTAACACGAAAGCATTTACGTGGTTCAGAGATTAAGCTCCTACTCCACGGCGATCCTTAAGGTGGATCAACCCAAGCAATTCCACTAAGAAGCTTTCCTTTACAAGACACTCTCCTCTTCTTACAATGATGAAAATGAAATTTAGGAGAAGAGGAGGAATTAACACAAAGAAAGCCTTTGAAATTCATGGGGAGCTTGAGAGTAAGGTTGGAAGATAAGCACTAGCCCCCTCAAAGCATCCCACACCTACTTTTTATAGAGAGAGGGTTGTTTTTCCCGTTGAGCCACGATCAGTTGACTGATGGTCTCCATCAGTCGATTGCTGTCGTGGCTAATGGCTTCCGATCAGCCAGATTCGCAGGATTTCACAAGCGTCATCAACCAACGACAGACTCATCAGTAGACTGATTCATCCATCAATCGACTGATGAAGTGATCACGACAAGCAGTCGAGTGAGACCCCATTCTGTGCCCGATGTCGACTTGATCAGTCGACTGCCAATCTTTGCAGTCGACTGATGATGGAACCAGTCGATTGCCAACCCTTGGCAATCGACTAATCGTCAGGTTTTCAGCCTGACTCAGTCGAACACCTGATCAGTCGAGTGATACGATGTATCAGTCGACTAATACTCATCAAGTATGATAATTTCATACTTGAATTAACTCCCTAGACCTAAACTCAACCTTCTAGCTTTTCCTTAAGTCTTGCGCCTCCAGGATCCCTCCGAGTCCATGACTTATTCATCCTTTGTGCTTGCTTCCAAGAGCTTCCTTCGGTTTCGTCATGTCTTGGATTCTCTTTGCCAAAGTACGCTTGGACTTTACGCCGCCAAGACTACATGCTTGGACTTACGCTGCCAAGACTTGCCTTTGGACTTCCTTTGCCAAGGTCCGCTTGGACTTTACGCCGCAAAACCCTTTCCTTGGACTTCTCTTGCCAAGATCACACTTGGACTTTTCCTTTACAAGTCTTCATACTTGAATTTTCCTGTCACTTAAACATGTTCACAATTAGATCACAAAATATTGCCTAACTTAGATGATTATCCAAACATCAAAACATATAAATGCTTGGGGTATTGTTGCACCAACAATCTCCCCCTTTTTGATGTTTGACAATCATTTAAGTTAGGTCTTTAACATATGCACATAATCATATTTCCAATATGAATTCTAACTTAAAGTTTCCTTCTCCCCCTTTGACATACATCAAAAAGAGAAGGATTCATACAATAATGATTTCATGAAAGAATTATATCTTGAACTAAGGTATAAGATCGATATGAGGCCCCCCCTTAATCCAAGACATGGTTCATGATGTGTGAATAACATGTGGAGCAAAGCATAAACAAAAGATATAAGATTATGTCCTAACTTTGCACCAACAATATAAATTTAGGGGATGAAAAGATTTTACTATGTTGCTCCCCCTAAAACAATGCATTAATTAGTCCTATACCCTTTTAATTACTTGAATTATCATACCATAGGGTTAGGATACTTAAAAATACACTTAGGACCAAGGAATAAGGCTGAACACAGAAAAAATGGGGAGGCAATCAACTGGTATCTGAGTCAGTCGACTGCCACACATGAAATGGCAATATCAGCCAATTTCAGCCTTTTCAGCCCAACTTCGAAAATGCACTAAAAATTCCAGAAACATTGAAAAATCATGAAATTTTGTGTACATATTTTTGAAATCATTGTCTATCAAGGAAAAAATTGTTAGTAATATATGAGAGATGTCATAAGGCAATCGCCTTATGTTTGAACCATTTATATGATAAATGAAGATTCATTATTTGAGTATACATATTTTCATGTATTTGATTAGATCTTAAACTCATTTACTGAATGTCCATGATACGATTCACAGCATGAGAGAATTTGTGATTGGATCACAACTAGTGAGTATCTCTATATGTGTTATTGTGATGTATCAGAATTATCCCTAGTCGATGAATTGATGGATTTGGACACCATCGATTCTGTCGAGACTAGCACGAGGTATACTTTTTGGTGTATCCAAGCAGCTGATTCTCACTGACTGGAGACATTGTGATGTCCAAAGTTAATCGTGGATGCTAGTTATGGTAACTAGTTCATTAGAGTGACCAACCGTAAGACTTCATATGATTCTCTGCATATATAGATATGTCAATGAAGTTCTTACTGTATCTTAAGTGCGATGTTCCTTTGACATGTGGTATTCAAGTCATCTTGATTATAAAGACTTATGCTTTGACATCTTAAGCAAGCATCTCTGAGGAGATGTGGACCCGGGATGATTGAGTATAAGTCGAAGTGATCGAAGGTGTTTGAATAGCCTATAAAGGATCCACCATTCCTTGCGAGGAGATGTATACCCATGGCCTCTCGTCGGATTGTTACTAAAGTCTTTGGCCAAAGCATTACATGTTTAGAGTAAGGTACTCTTGGATACATGTGCAGTAACTAGAATCCGTAGGACGAGGAAATGATACTTGGGCTAGGTGTGACGTAGTCAACCTAGTGGGGACTGACACTATAGACCATGTCCTGAATCAAGTGGGTATAAGATGAGTGAAGGGAATAGGGCACGATTCATTGTAGCTGCTGAAGGATTTCAGAAATAGTTCTGGATCAACCGTTGATTTTTTCGGTTAATTGGGGATCATGATGTACTACTAGGTGACACTCATGATCGTTCTATAATTAATGGTTAATTATAGACAGTCAACATAAACTGAGAACCTATTTGGTCACACGCACAACGAGCGTAATCCGAAGGATTTAAAACAAGCTTGAGAATGAGATTCTCAGACTGAGAGAAACTAGGTTTGGTTGGACCAAACAAGGAGCGAGCATGAAATCATTTCAGTCACAATGGAAGCGTGGATGGGCCGTGTCTTATGAAGACATGATGGATGAACCAAATTGGTTTGGTTCTAATCCAATGGTGGAGAATAAATCAAAGGGGTTTAGTTTGTTTTAAACGAATGAACCAAAGTTGGTTCGGTTCGTTTTAACTTAAAATAGACCAAATCGGTTTGGTTTATTTTAACTTAAATTAATGGAGCGGGTTAATGGGCTTTTGGTTATGATCCAATAACCATTAGGAGAATTTGTTCTCTATAAAATAGGGCTTAAGGGTTTTGTGAAAACCTAATCCAAGGAATCCCTAGTTGCCGCCCACCCCTCCTCTCCTCTAGTGGTCAACACCCAACCCTAGCCGCCGCCCAGCTTTGTGCCGCCATCCAAGTTTGTTGCCGACGTCCAAGCTTCATCCGGCGATCCTCTGGCAACCCTCCGGTGATATTCTTTGGGTCCGACGACAAGGTGAGCGTCTAGCTTCCTTATTTGGCCGGCCCTATTCCTCCACCAAAGCTGTCCAGTTTTCTAGACAACTTGTTTATTTTGTGTCCGAGCATCGTTTGGACAATGTTCAGAGCTCCGACAGCAGCTTTCTTGCCGGGAATTCGATCTCCGGTAATCCTCATAGGTGGAGGATGAAGGATTCGTCAAATGGTTGACGAATACCTCTCCAGAGAAGTGAGTTTTTGAGGACTCGTTTTAGATCCGAATTTTTGATTCAGATTGTGATCTTCTCTCGATCACATCGTCTTCAACATGAGGCTAGTAACTCGTACGAAGACGAGGCTCGTGACTTTGTGAAGTCATCCTGAAGATACTCAGCGTGGATATGGATAGAGACGATTCTAGCGAGGATCATTCCGGTTGATGCCTTTTCCGCTACACGTGATACGTAAGGTATACGTAGTATAAATTTTCTTTTATTGCAAAATTTGAATTTATGGTTATGTCTACACATGTTATACTATGCATACGTGTGGTGTGTGTGTTGTAATAAATTAGATTTATTATCTTATTTCTTCCGCTGTGCATATGTTTACGAAACATGTTCGAACACACACTCGCCGTGGTGCCGAAAACCCAACAGTAGTATCAGAGCCCAGGTTGTGTTTCGACAAAATCGTAAAATTGTTTTGCGATAGTTATAATGGTATTTATGGAAATTTTCTACTTTTGGAAAGTTAGAAGTATTTATGGAAATTTTTAATTTTGAAAAGTCTAGAAGTATTTATGGAAATCTTCTACTTTTGGAAAGTTAGAAGTATTTATGGAAATTGATATTTTCCATAAATAAAATATTTGCTTAGATTTGGAAATTTTTTTCCTAATTTAATCATGATTTGATTTGGAAAATCAAATCTTAAAAATATTTTATTTTCATAAGTAGTTTTGATGATTTAGGAAATTTGTTTCCTAAATTGACTTTCCTTAATCAATACTTTCCACAAATAAAATATGTGATTAGATTTGGAAATTTATTTCCTAATTTAATCATGATTTAATTTGGAGAATCAAATCTCAAATATATTTTATTTCCATAAATAGTTATGACATATAAGGAAATTTTGTACATGTCATAATTGTATGCCATGTAATTGCATTAGATGCATATCATTATGCCATGCGTGTCGTGACATGTAGATGTATGTCATGTATGTCATGCCATGTATATAATAGTTATTTGCATGCAAAGATGATGAGACATAAAAAACCCTTACTCAATATTAAAGCCTACACCTTCCATTAATATGGTTAGAACTAGAGTTCCGTTTCTCGTTTGGGTTGTTGGACTCTCTCCAAGCCCGGCTCGAACCCGAACATGTTCAAACCATGGAATAGTTTAATACTAATATGGTAAGAGTCAGAGGTCAATCGTTAGCTTTGGTTGTTGGACTCTCTCCAAGCCGGGCTAATTGGTTGAATGTGCTCTAACCATATTAAAACTATGTCTTGATTAATGGGTTGACTTTAACCTGGAGCATCGACTTGTTGGACTCTCTCCAAGGTCGATGTGAAGGGAGGTGAAGTTGGGTGTTATGCATATGATGCATACTTGTTAATGAGTTAACAACCTGATGTATGTGTGAATATTCAATTAGTTGATAACACATTGTGATAGTTGCATATATGTGATATGCAATGGGTATATTTGATACCTACCATCATAGCTATGAATGACTTGTTGGACTCTCTCCAAGGTTGTTCATATCTATGATGGATATCAACCCATTCGGAGATGGACCTACGATCTCCCGAAGTGATTTTGGGGTTTTTGAAATTCGGAAAAATGAATGGGATTTATGAATGTATATTGATGCATTTTAAATCATCTTTCTCATATATGCTCGTTTTGTATTTCTAAGTTAATCTATTGATCATGATGTCTTTGAATTTGCATTCCATTTTGGATTCGAATAAATTGACTGGGCCGAACTTCTTGGACTGGCTTAGAAACTTGAGAATTGTTCTCAAGGTTAAAAAGCTTGCAAATGTCCTCGAAGTGCCTCTTCCCGCCCGTCCTAGTGATAATGCAACTTTGGACCAATTGTTGGCCTATCAGAAACATGTGACTGATTCTGAAATGGCGAGTTGCATCATGCTAGCCACGATGGTACCTGAGCTGCGGAAGCAGCATGAGCATATGGATGCTCATACCATAGTCTTTCATCTTTATGAGTTGGTTGATGAGCAAGTGAGATTCGAAAGGTTCGAAGTCTCCAAGCTCCTCTTCACCTCTGAGATGCAAGTGTTAGGAATATTTTAACGGCTAGAGGGGGGTGAATAGCGTCAATGGAATTCTTTCGCGTTTGTTTCTACAATTTCGTTAGCGCAGCGGAAATAGAAAAGTAATAACAATAACGAAATGCACAACACGCTAACACAACGATATAACGTGGTTCGGAACCGCACGGTTCCTACTCCACAGATCGAGCTCTATGAGCTCTAGTGATGCACATGCAACCACTAATAAACACTCCTTCTCGGAACAATCCGGAGGCAGAGAAACCTCGTACAATAATGATTACAACAATAATCAATTAGATACAAGCAAATACAATATGAAATACAAATGCAAGTAAAGGAAAAACACTTTACAAGAGCTTTGGATTGCTTGATCTTTGATTGCCTTGAACTAGCTTTGAAGGACTGGAAAGCACCAACTTCCCCCTTCAATTTTGCCCAAGAAAATCGCTATCTTTTCCTCCATCACGAGCTCTTTATATAGCTTCAACCTGTGCTGGAAAAGGTCAATCAGTCGACTGATCGGGACCATCAATCGACTGATGCCACTGTTGTCGTGAGACAACGGCTAGATCCACGTTGGATAAGTCCAACGGATCTACAGGGCATTACTATATTTAATTTAGCTGGCACAAGCAAAACTTAAATATAATAACCAATCCTTTGCCTTTATAGAATATGATACAAAATGTTCCCTATTCAACCATCACATGATTGGTTCTAGGGCTATAACTAACATCGACTACCCACCTCTCGCAAATGATCACAGGCCATAACCCGCAGCTTAAACCCTGTTGATTCGCCGACCGCCACATGGCACTGGGGCCGACCGGGCACACCTCAAACATGAGGTTTTAGCCCAAGTATGGTTCCCCCATACTTGCTAGACCACCCTTAGCTTAGACCTAAGCCTTCTAGTTGTTGGGTTTCCGGCACCGCGGCGTGTGTGTGTTCGATCATGTTTCGTAAACATGAGCACAGCGGAAGCAATTAAAAATAATAAATCTATATTTATTACAACACACACAACACACGCATGCTATTACAACAAGTGTAGACATAACCGTAAATTAAAATTTGCAATAAAAGGAAATTAAACTACGTTATACCTTCCGTATGACGTGTAGCGGGAACGGCATCAACCGGAACGATCCTCGTAAGAATCGTCTCTATCCGTATCCACGCCGAGCTCCTCGATGACTTCGCTTAAGTCACGAGCTTCGCCTTCAGACGGGTTACTAGCCTCGTGGTTGAAGACGACGTGATCGAGAGATGATCACGATCCGAATCCAAATTCGATCCAAAACGAAGTTCTCAAAACTCGCTTCTCCGAGAGGTATTCACAACCGCTTGACGAATCCTTCGCCCTCCACTAGAGGATTACCGAGAGATCAAATCCCCGTAGTTAGCCGCTGTCGAGCACTCAACCGCCGCCCAAACGACGCCCGACGAGGAGAAGCTGTCCAGAAAACTGGACAGCTTGGTGGAGGAGTAGGCGCCGCCAAACAAGGAGAGAAAAAACTCACCTTGATGCCAACCTATAGGAGATCACGGAGGGTCGCCGGAGGTTCACCGCTGGAGCTTGACGCCGACAAGGGTCTTGACGGCGGCACAAAGCCGGGCGGCAGCTTTAGGGTTGGCGCCGATTAACTCTCCAAGGAGTGGGCGCAACTCAAGGGGGGCTAGGGTTTGATTAGTTAGGGTTTAACAATCCCTTAAGCCCACTTTTTATAGAGAACTAATTCTCTTAATGGTTAATGGATCATATCCATAAAGCCCAAGTAACCCGCCTCCATTAAGATAAGTTAAAATAAACCAAACCATGATGGTTTATTTTAAGTTAAA
This sequence comes from Wurfbainia villosa, assembly GCA_025175895.1. NCBI lineage: Eukaryota > Viridiplantae > Streptophyta > Magnoliopsida > Zingiberales > Zingiberaceae > Wurfbainia > Wurfbainia villosa. The sequence continues at coordinate 13,894,749 of CM045988.1, read as the reverse complement.
ACGAACCGAACCAACCTTTTGGTTCATTCGCTTAATATAAACCAAACCCTTTGGTTTATTCTCATCCATTGATTAGAACCAAACCATTTTGGTCCATCCATTATGTCTTCATAAGACACGCCCATCCACGCTCCATTGCGATCAAACAATTTCATGCTCGCTTATGTTTGGTCCAACCAAACATAGTTTCTTCCTGGCCTCGAGAATCCCATTCTCAAGCTCGCTTTAAATCCTTTGATTACACTCGCTGCGCGTGGTGACCAAATAGGTTCTGCTTATGTTGGCCGCCTATAATTAACCATTAATTATAGAACGATCATGAGTGGCACCTAGTAGTACATCATGATCCCCAATTAACCTAAAAGATCAACCTGATCCGTAACTATTTCAAACCCTTCAAGAGCTCGAATGAATCGCGCCCCATTCCTTCACTCATCTTATACCCACTTGGTTCAGACATGGTCTATAGTGTCCCTCACTAGGTCCGACCACGCCACACCTAGCCCAAGTATCATTTCCTCGCCCCACGGATTCTAGTTACTCCACATGTATCAAGAGTACTTTACTCTAAACATGTAATGCTTGGCCAAAGACTTTAGTAACAATCCGACGAGAGGCCATGGGTATACATCTCCTCGCAAGGAGTGGTGAATCTTTATAGGCTATTCAAACACCTTCGATCACTTCACTTATACCCAATCATCTCGGTCCACATCTCCTGAGATGTTTGCTTAAGATGTCAAAGCATAAGTCTCCATGATCAAGATGACTTGAATACCGCAAGTCAAAGGAACATCGCACTTAAGCCACAAGAAGAACTTCATCGACATATCTATATATGCAGAGAACCATATGAAGTCTTACTACCGTCACTCCAATGAACTAGTTACCATAACTAGCATCCACGATTAACTCCGACATCACAATGTCTCCACCAAAGGAGAATCACCGCTTGATACACCAAGGAGTATACCTCGGTTACTCTGGCGTAATCGATGGTGTCCAAATCCATCAATTCATCGACTAGGATAATTCCGATACATCACAATTACACATGTAGAGATACTCACTAGTTGTGATCCAATCACAAATTCTCTCATGCTGTGAATCGTATCGTGGACATTCAGTAAATGAGTTTAAGATCCAATCAAATACATAAAACATGTATACTCAAATAGTGAATCTTCATTTATCATATAAATGGTTCATACATAAGGCGATTGCCTTAGGACATCTCTCATATATTACTCACAGACTCCCACTTGGCCTAATGCCAATCGCTACGGTATCCAATACCATAAGCTCTAACATGACCCTCAAACTTACTTTGAGGTAATGCTTTAGTCAAAGGATCCGCTAAGTTCCTTTCAGTGGGAATTTTCTCGATTTGTATTTCGTTCCTACTGATGATCTCTCTGATAAGATGATAGCGGCGAAGCACATGTTTGGATCATCGATGAGACCACATCAAGTTCAGAGATGAACTTCTTGATCCAAACCGCCTTTGTCGCCTAAAGCTGCAATGTATTCCGCCTTAGTGGCAGAATCCGCTATAGTGTCAAGCTTGAAACCTTTCCAACTTATTGCGCCTCCATTCTAGGTGAATACATACCCAAACTGAGACATGGAATCATCCTCGTCTGTCTGGAGCTGACATCCGTATACCCACGTATCACCATGTACCCTTCTCCATATATTAGGAACGCATCCTTAGTTCTTCTTAAGTACTTAAGTATTATCTTAACAGTCACCCAATGATCCATTCTCGATCGATCGTATCTGCTCGTGACACTCAGAGCATACGATACATCGGGCCTCGTACATAACATAACATACATGATAGATCCTATCGCGGATGCATAGGGAATCTTACTCATGCAAATCCTCTCGTCTTCTGTGCCCAGACACATAGACTTCGAAAGGTGTACCCCATGTCTGATGGGTAAGAAACCTTTCTTGGATTCCGACATGCTAAACCTCTTTAGCACTCGGTCTATATATGTAGACTGCGAAAGACCAAGCAACCGTTTCGATCTATCTCTATAGATCTTAATCCCAAGGATGTAGGTTGCTTCTCCCAGGTCTTTCATGGAGAATGTCTTGGATAACCAAACCTTCACTGACTGTAAGATTGAAACATCGTTTCCTATAAGTAGTATCTCATCGACATACAATACTAGGAATACGACTGCACTCCCACTAACCTTCTTGTACACACAAGGTTCGCTCGATTTTGTGAGAAATCAAACTTTTGATTGTCTCATCAAAATGGATATTCCAGACTCGGATGCTTGCTTCAATCCATAAATGGATCGTCGCGAACTTGCATACCTTGGTTTTATCAACCGATGTGAAACCTCAGTGTATCATATACACGCCCTCGAGCAAGTTTCCATTAAGGAAAGTCGCTTTCACATCCATCCGCCATATCTCATAATCATAATGAGTCGCTATGGCCGTGGAGCATCCGAATGGATTTAAGATAGCTACAAAGTAATAGGTTTCGCCATAATCAACACCTTGTTTTGACGATATCCTTTCGCCACCAATCTAGCCTTATAGGTAATCACATTACCATCCATGTCGGTTTTCTTCTTGAAAACCCACTTGCACCCTATAGGCTTTATGCCTTCAGTGGTCAACCAAGTTCCAAACTTGGTTTTCGTGACATGGAATCCATTTCCACTTCATGGCACCAAGCCACTTATCCCTTTCTGAACTTGTCAGCACTTCTTCATAACTGGTAGGCTCCTCATCATCAATGAGTAACACGTCGTTCGATTCACTTACGAGAAATCCATATCTCTCAGGAATATTGCGTGTTCTACCAGATTTACGAAGATGTGGTGTTACAATAGGTCCAGCCGATTGCTCATCACTATGAGTTGTCGGCTGTTGTGCTTCACCAGGTATCTCATCAATGTCTATTTGAGTCTCTCGAGCCTCCTCAAGCTCGACGACACTCCCACTGTTTTCTTGCAAGAGAAATTCTTTCTCTAGAAACACAGCATGCCTTGAAACAAACACCTTTTGTGTTGGGGATTAGATGCCCGCTAGAGGGGGGGTGAATAGCGTGATACCGTACGTAGATGGAATTCTTTCGCGTTCGATCGTCTACAATCTTGTTAGCACAGCGGAATAGTAATAACAAATAAATATAACAAGACACACAATCACAACATGATCATATAACGTGGTTCGGAACCACACGGTTCCTACTCAACGGATTGAGCTCTAACGAGCTCTAGCGATGCCAATGCAATCACTAATCAATAAACTCCTTCTCGACAACAAGTCGGAGGTGGAGAAACCTCGTACACAAGATTACAACAATAATCTAAAGAAATACAAGCAAATACAAAGGAAATGTAAAGAACACTTTACAAAACTAGGGTTTGAGCGCTTTGCTTGTTGGTTGCTTGGATGAGGTTGAAGGGCCCCAAATGCACTGCAAATCGCCTTCAAATCGCCTCAAGAAAGCTTCCCAAGAACTGATACCGCAACCTCCACGAACAACTTCCTTTTATCTCGCCGGCCGATTTCCGCTGGCCGACGCCATAAATCACCGATCCGCTAACATCAGATGTGAGACAACGGCTCAATCCACGTTGGACAAGTTCCAACGGGACTCTCACTAGTCGACTGCCAACATTGGCCGATCGCTAACGCCTCGTAGTCGACGCTCGGTCGGCTATGGAGCGTTCGTTTCATGACTCGGCCGTGATCGCCATCTTCCGATCATCGCGTTGATACCGATCCGCTCCCATGAGCAATGACCGCCAGAGCTTTAAAGCTCTCAACCGGCAGTCGAACTCGAGTCGACTCCCGTCAGTCGAACCGGCCATAATGCCAGTCGACTGCCAACCTCAAGAATGAGGTTTTAACCCAAGTATGGTGCCCCCATACTTGCTAGACCACCCTTAGCCTAGACCTAAGCCTTCTAACCACCTCCATCAGCCTCACGCCTCTCAGATCCCTCCAAGTCATCCATGACTTGTTCATCCATCGCGCTAGCTTCCAGGTGCTTCCATCGGCTATGTCATGCTAATCTGTCTACACCAGGCACACATTGGACTTACGCCGCCAAGACTCCGCTTGACTTTACGCCGCCAATATCAATCCCCTCGACTTCCCAAATGCCAAGACTCAAGCTTGGACTTTCCCTTGCCAACCCATGTTGGACTTTCCATGCCAAGACCCATGCTTGGACTTTCCATTTGCCAAGACCCATGCTTGGACTTCTCATTTGCCAAGACCCATGCTTGGACTTCTCATGCCAAGTGCTCAAGACTTGACTTTCCCTATTGCCAAGTGTCCCACTTGGACTTTCCATGTGCCAAGGACCCATGACTTGGACTTTACCTTGCCAAGACCCATGCTTGGACTTTCCCATAATCACATGGTCAACCCTGGTCAACCATCAAGTCAATTATAACCTGGGTCGATTGTATAAACAATCTCCCAACATATTAACCGACATCAATGTCCAACATCAATGACTGTCAAACATCAAAACATCACTCGAGTCAAACTCAGTCCTCGTCATCGTGACTGGCCGATTGCACCAACAATCTCCCTTTGATGTTTGACAAAAACCAACAAATCATGAGTTAGAGCACTAACTCAAATCCTTACCAATTATCCCAAATTGGTAAACACTCACCAAATGTTCTCTCCCCAAATATTTAAGTGAAAATGTAAATCAAATGTTCTCCCAAACATTCTCCCCCTTTTTGACTAACATCAAAAAGGTTATCTCTCCAAGGAGGTCAATGTCTCATGTCCCAATGAGATCTTACAATCTCCCTCTTGATTTAAAAATATCTAGGATGCCTACCATCTTCCTAGTGATAAGTCCCATATCACTCAAGAGAGGCACTCCTATCTCACTCTCCCAATTTCCAAATTGGGTATCAAACACCCATCAATTTTCAATTGATAACATTCTCCCCATAAAAAAAAACATCCATCATCCCAAGATGGATACCTCCCCCTAAAGGCTTGCTCCCCCTTGACCATTGCACCAACAATGTCCTTGGAAAGCCCCTAAGCCAATAGGAACTCTAAACCATCAAAATTAAGGTTCTAAGTTCAACATAGAACTTTTACTCACCCTAAATTTGATACTTTGACCTAACACAACTCCTAATCCATATCCAATGGATTTTCACCCTTCATAATGCTTCCCAAAGCATATCCTAGGGTTAGGAGTGGTTAGGGACCTTTACCATGACTGAAAATGGGCTAAACAACCTTGTTAACCCGAAATCAGACCTGGCAGTCGACTGGCTGAATTGAATCGCCATCCATCGATCGATTGCCACCATGGCGCCGATCAGATGAAATTCAATTTCAATTTATCGATCGAATTTCAGAAATTCATAAATAATTATACGTATATCGAAAATTCATGAAAATTCATACGTATAATACTTATGACCAAAACAATGGGTGAAAAATGTTTGAAAAATATTTTACCCATAAAATAGTGAAATTGATACAAAGTTCAAAACCATTGAAATTTTCAATGTTTTGGCCCTACTTTGTATCAACTTCATCAATGGTGATTGCTATCAAAAGATAGACTTCACCAAGGTTTTCTAAATTGATTTTAAAATATTTTCAAAATCTTATTTTTGGATCATATTCCTTGGGCTCTATGTACATGACTTGTACACAAGCTTTCCCAATGATCCACCAATAAAATTAGATGAGTTTTAGTTCATCTAGATGCAAAAACTATGCACCTTGAACTTAACTCATATCCTAGCATCTCACATGTATCTAGGGTGTATAAATACACATACATGTCAATTGGATGTGAGATGTGGGTTTTGGTTATCCTAACCTAGGGTTTCATGCATTCTCTAAGGCAACCCTACTTGATTCCCTTATAAATGGGACTCCAAGTCATGTCATAGTACTTAAATCAATTTTAATCAAAATTTTCTTAAATGCATGAATGATTATGGCATTAATGAAGATATAAATAAGTATATGCTCATAATCATGATGTCATGGCATATGATATAAAAATAATCATACATGACATTAACCTAAAACCTAAGCATACTCATGACATATAAAATCATAGAAATAGGCATGATGTCATGACATGGCATATGACAAACAAAGCATGGCATATAAAATGTATAGGTATAATAATACCTAAATTTTAATATTAATTGCCGTTTGTTGAGACTTGCTTGTTGGGATTTAAACATATTTTGCCATATTAACCTAATCTCCCTAGTGTGCCAAAAACCCAAAATGGCACACTAAACTCTAAACCTAAATTGTGCCAATTTGATGATTTTTCTTAATTTTAAAAATGCATTGGCACATCCTAAGATCTTTTAGGATATTAATTCAAATCTATTTCCAAGGTAACCATAACCTTGAAAATGACCTAAAGTGCCACCTTTACCATGGTTAGGTTAACTACCCTTCCATTTAAAGTTGGCACACCCTAACCCATTTAGCGTGAATCAAACACGCTCTTAGGAACCCAAAACCGATTTGAGCTCCTAGGGTTAACTAGGTATTCCTTAGGGATAACCTCCCTAGATACCTTCCTAATGACCCTCCTAGGCTTGTTAGCCTTGGTCATTTGGGTCTTACCTAGGTTGACTTTAGGGGTGACTCCCCTTGCAACCTTCTTAGTGGCCACCCTAGGTTTCCTAGAAACCCTAGCCACTAGACACACCCTTTGGTCAACTCTAGGGATGACTTCCCTATTGACCTTGGTCTTCCTAGACCTAGTTTGTGTTTCATAGTCAAATGGAACACTATGATAAGCTACCTTAGGCTTAGGTTTGTGATCCAAACCTTGCTTGCCCTTGGTTGACTTTTGACTCTTAGGTCTTAAGTGTTGACTTTGACTTTTTGACCTAGGAGTTTGACCATTAGACCCTTGAACTTGATTTTGTATATTTCTAAGGGTCTTTTCTAATTTCTCAAGCCTTGACCTCAAGGCTTGGTTCTCTAATTCTAATTGCCCAATTTTAGAATTTTGATTTAAATCATGTGCATGGGATTTTCTAGGCATATGCCTAGTCCATTTAGGGTTAATGCCTAAGTGGTTTTCTATTTTCCTAATGCTTTTCTTAGGAAGAGTTTTTCTAGGGACATTAGTCCCAAATTTCTCCTTTCTTGAAAAGTTTACCCTCTTGGCTCCTAAGCAAAATTCCTTACTTCTAGCATGCTCTTTATGATAAATAGCAAGACTATTAAAATTATTCCTAGCATGCTTTTGACTATAGGAATTAGAAAGAGCATTACTAAAATATACCTTAGGGTTAGCCTTAGCTCCCCCTACATGTGAAGCTCCATTTTGCCCCTTCTTCTCCCCCTTTGGGCATTGACTCCTATAGTGCCCCTTTTGATGGCACTTGAAGCAAATGATGTGCTCTTTGCTTCTTTGACTTTGGGCACCGACTTCCTTGATTTTTGATGCCGGTGGAGCTTTCCTAACCTTCTTTGGGCACTTGCTCTTATAGTGCCCAAATTCCCTACACTCAAAACACATAATATTATTTTTATTTGACATTAGAGTGTTTGAGTTACCTAGGGTAGTGGTGGAGTTTTCTTGAACTTGCTCTTCCTCTCTACCGGATGTCGATGGTTCCTCTTGTTGCTCCGGTGTTGAGGATGGTCTCTCCTCCTCAATTATAGAAGTGGATGCTTCTTCCACTTCCTCCACCAATCTGGAAGTTGATTCCCTATCAACTTCGGACTCCTCAAGCTCTTTAGATGGAGATGTGCTTGCTTGAGCTTGAGAGGGTGTGCACTCCTCTTCTTCTTCTTCTTGTTGGATTGATGATGAGTTTTCATGGAGCTTTGCCACTTGGCTCCATAGCTCCTTGGCATCTATATAATTACCTAACATACACAAGATATTGTTAGGTATTAACTCAACCAAAAACTTTATTACCTTGGTGTTTTTCTCGAAGGCTTGGACTTGCTCTTCGGTCCATCTCTTCTTTTTGAGGAAACCACCTTTTGGTCCTCTTGGCAATTCAAAGCCTTCCATTAAGATAGCCCATTCCTCAATGTCCCTCATCATTAGGAAGTCTTCAATTCTTGACTTCCATTGTTTAAACCCTTCTTGTCCATAGAAGGTATAGGGGATAGGTGTGTTGATATCCCATCCAAGCTTGTCTTGGAGTTCCATCTTCCCTCTAGCCCTTTAGCTCCCGGCGGTTAGTCCGTAGAAGAGCCCCGGGCTCTGATACCACTTGTTGGGGATTAGATGCCCGCTAGAGGGGGGGTGAATAGCGTGATACCGTACGTAGATGGAATTCTTTCGCGTTCGATCGTCTACAATCTTGTTAGCACAGCGGAATAGTAATAACAAATAAATATAACAAGACACACAATCACAACACGATCATATAACGTGGTTCGGAACCACACGGTTCCTACTCCACGGATTGAGCTCTAACGAGCTCTAGCGATGCCAATGCAATCACTAATCAATAAACTCCTTCTCGACAACAAGTCGGAGGTGGAGAAACCTCGTACACAAGATTACAACAATAATCTAAAGAAATACAAGCAAATACAAAGGAAATGTAAAGAACACTTTACAAAACTAGGGTTTGAGCGCTTTGCTTGTTGGTTGCTTGGATGAGGTTGAAGGGCCCTGAAATGCACCTGCAAATCGCCTTCAAATTGCCTCAAGAAAGCTCCCAAGAAGCGATGCCGCAATCTCCACGAGCTTCCTTTTATCTCGCGTCCGATTACCGCAATGATCGCGCCATAAATCACCCGATCGATGCCTAACATCAGATGTGATACAACGGCTCAATCCATGTTGGACAAGTTCCAACGGGACTCTCACGATCGCCAACATTGGCGTCGGCCGATCGCTAACGCTCGTAGTCGATCGCCACGGGCTGCTACAGCTCGGCCGTGCCGACGAGTCTGACATCGCGCGATCGATCGCCATCGACACCTGATCATGCTCCCATGAGCGTTGACCGCGAGTTCTTAAAGCTCTCAAACGATGAACTCGAAGTCGACTCACCGAATCCGGCCATAATGCTGGGCCGACCGCCAACCTCAAGAATGAGGTTTTAACCCAAGTATGGTGCCCCATACTTGCTAGACCACCCTTAGCCTAGACCTAAGCCTTCTAACCACCTCCATCACCTCACGCCTCGGATCCTCCAAGTCATCCATGACTTGTTCATCCATCGCGCTAGCTTCAGTGCTTCCATCGGCTATGTCATGCTAACGGTGTCTACACCGCCAAGGCACATTGGACTTACGCTGCCAAGACTCCGCTTGGACTTTACGCTGCCAATATCAATCCCCTTGGACTTCCCAAATGCCAAGACTCAAGCTTGGACTTTCCCTTGCCAACCCATGTTGGACTTTCCATGCCAAGACCCATGCTTGGACTTTCCATTTGCCAAGACCCATGCTTGGACTTCTCATTTGCCAAGACCCATGCTTGGACTTCTCATGCCAAGTGCTCAAGACTTGGACTTTCCCAATTGCCAAGTGTCCCACTTGGACTTTCCATGTGCCAAGTACCCATGACTTGGACTTTACCTTGCCAAGACCCATGCTTGGACTTTCCCATAATCACATGGTCAACCCTGGTCAACCATCAAGTCAATTATAACCTGGATCGATTGTATAAACAATCTCCCCAACATATTAACCGACATCAATGTCCAACATCAATGTCAATCATATGTCAAACATACTTTGTCAAACATACTTTGTCAAACATCAAAACATCACTCGAGTCAAACTCGAGTCCTGGTCAATCGTGACCTGGGCCGATTGCACCAACATTTTGTTCCACAGGATGATAGAATTGGTAACCCCTTGTTTCCTTAGGGTATCCAATAAATAGACATTTATCAGACTTAGCATCCAATTTGTCTGATACAGTCCGCTTCACATAAGCAGGACAACCCCATATCTTCAAGTAAGATACATGAGGTTTCTTACCATTCCATATCTCATATGGAGTAGTTGAGACTACCTTGGTAGGCATTCTGTTTAACAAGTAAACAACTGTCTGAAGTGCATAGCCCCAAAAGGACTTGGGAAGAGTTGCATGATTCATCATTGACCTGACCATGTCCATCAAGGTCCGGTTACGCCTCTCAGATACACCATTATGCTGTGGTGTATAGGGCGGAGTCCATTGAGACAATATGCCATTGTCTCTTAGATAATCAAGAAACTCTTGACTTAAGTATTCACCACCTCGATCCGATCGAAGTATTTTAATACTTTTGTCATGTTGTTTCTCTACTTCATTTCTGAATTCTTTGAACCTTTCAAAGGCTTCAGACTTGTGTTTTATCAAGAACACATACCCAAACCGTGAGTGATCATCGGTGAAGGTAATGAAGTAGCTATAGCCTCCTAAAGATTGAGTTGACATAGGTCCATATACATCACTATGTATTAGGCCTAGCAACTCTCCCACTCGTTCACCTTTTCCCGTAAAAGGTAACTTAGTCATCTTGACTTTTAAGCATGATTCGCATGTATCGTATGAATCCAATTCAAACGATTCCAGAATTCCACATCGGTGTAATTCGAACATGCGTTTCTTGCTTACATGGCCAAGATGACAATGCCACATGTAGGAGTCTATTTGATTATCCTTTCAAGCACGCTTGTTGCTCGCTTCGATATTGCAAATGTCACTGGATACGTCCAACGTATAAACACCATTGCTTAAAGTTCCAGTCCCATAAAGAACTCCATTCAAAGTTATGTAACAACAATTGTTACTAAAAGTCAAATGGTACCCATTTATATATTAAAAACAAGAAATAGAAATGATGTTCTTTATCAACGAAGGAACATAAAAGCAATTGTCCAGTTCTAAGACAAGTCCTGTAGGGAGTCTCAACAAATACGTTCCGATGGCGAGTGCAGCAACCTTTGCTCCATTCCCAACACGTAAATTTGACTCTCCCTTGACGAGTCTTCTTCTATTTCTTAGCCCATGTATGTCATTACATATATGTGAGCCACACCCAGTATCCAATACCCAAGTGTTTGAGGAAATAGAATGACAATCAATAACGAAGATTTCTGAAGAAGATGGGGCATCCGATGCCTTATCCTTCTTCACGGACTCAAGATAAATCTTGCACTTTCTTCGCAAATGGCTCTCCTTGCCATAATGATGGCAAGTTTCCTTTTGTGCTAGTTCTACCTTCTTAGCCCTTCTCTTCTTTCCCTTCTGCTGTTCTTTTGACCTTCTCTTAGAACCTTTCTTCGAGGAATCAACTAACAAAGACTGCCCCTCGCCATGCTTCTCGTAAGACTCCACAGTCTTGATATCGAGCAAGCATACAGATGAACCTTCTAGCATCTCAGAGGTGAAGAGGAGCTTTGAGACTTCGAACCTTTCGAATCTCACTTGCTCATCAAACAACTCACAAAGATGAAGGACTACGATATGAGCATCCATATGCTCATGCTGCTTTCGTAGCTTGGGTTCCATCGCGGCTAACATGATGCAACTCATTTGTTCAGAATCACTCACATGTTTCTGATAGGCCAACAATTGGTCCAGAGTTGCATCGTCACTAGGACGGGCGGGAAGAGGCGCTTCGAGGACATTTGCAAGCTTTTCAACCTTGAGAACAATTCTCAAGCTTCTAAGCCAGTCCAAGAAGCTCGGCCCAGTCAATTTATTCGAATCCAAAATGGAACGCAATTCAAAGACATCATGATCAATCTTAGAAATACAAAACGAGCATATATGAGAAAGATGATTTTAAAATGCATCAATATACATTTATAAATCCCATTCATTTTTCGAATTTCAAAACCCCAAAATCACTTCGGGAGATTGTAGGTCCATCTCCGAATGGGCTGATATCCATCATAGTTATGAACAACCTTGGAGAGAGTCCAACAAGCCATTCATAACTACGACGGTAGGTATCATCTATACCGATTGCATATCCCGTATATGCAACTATCACAATGTGCTATCAACTAATTGAATGTTCACACATACATCGGGTTGTTAACACATTAACAAGTATGCATCATATGCATAGCACCCAACTTCACCTCCCTTTACATCGACCTTGGAGAGAGTCCAACAAGCCGATGCTCCAGGTTAAAGCCAACCCATTAATCGTGACATAGTTTTAATATGGTTAGAGCGCATTCAACCAATTAGCCCAGCTTGGAGAGAGTCCAACAACCAAAGCTAACGATTGACCTCTGACTCTTACCATATTAGTATTAAACTATTCCACGGTTTGAACATGTTCGGGTTCGAGCCGGGCTTGGAGAGAGTCCAACAACCCAAACAAGAAACAGAACTCTGGTTCTAACCATATTAATGGAAGGTGTAGGCTTTAATATTGATTAAGGGTTTTTATGTCTCATCCTCTTTGCATGCAAATAACTATTATCTACATGGCATGACATACATGGCATACATCTACATGTCACGACACGCATGGCATAATGTTATGCATCTAATGCAATTACATGACATACAATTATGTCATGTTTATAATTTCCTTATATGTCATAACTATTTATGGAAATAAAATATGTTTAAGATTTGATTCTCCAAATCAAATCATAATTAAATTAGGAAATAAATTTCCAAATCTAATCACATATTTTATTCATGGAATTATTTGATTAAGGAAAATCTATTTAGGAAACCAATTTCCTAAATCTTTAAAACTACTTATGGAAATAAAATATTTTAAGATTTGATTTTCCAAATCAAATCATGATTAAATTAGGAAACAAATTTCCAGAATCTAATCAAATATTTTATTTATGGAAAATATCAATTTCCATAAATACTTCCAACTTTCCAAAAGTGGAAGATTTCCATAAATACTTCTAGACTTTCCAAAATTGAAAAATTTCCATAAATACTTCTAAATTTCCAAAATTAGAAAATTTCCAGAAATACATTATGACTATCGCAAAACCATTTTTACGATTATGTCGAAACACACCCTGGGCTCTGATACCACTGTTGGGTTTCCGGCACCGCGGCGTGTGTGTGTTCGATCATGTTTCGTAAACATGAGCACAGCGGAAGCAATTAAAAATAATAAATCTATATTTATTACAACACACACAATACACGCATGCTATTACAACAAGTGTAGACATAACCGTAAATTAAAATTTGCAATAAAAGGAAATTAAACTACGTTATACCTTCCGTATGACGTGTAGCGGGAACGACATCAACCGGAATGATCCTCGTAAGAATCGTCTCTATCCGTATCCACGCCGAGCTCCTCGGGATGACTTCGCTAAGTCACGAGCTTCGTCTTCGTACGGGTTACTAGCCTCGTGTTGAAGACGACGTGATCGAGAGATGATCACGATCCGAATCCAAATTCGGATCCAAAACGAGTTCTCAAAAACTCGCTTCTCCGGAGAGGTATTCGTCAACCGTTTGACGAATCCTTCGTCCTCCACCTCAGAGGATTACCGGAGATCAAATCCCCGGTATGTTATCCGCTGTCGGAGCACTAACCGTCGTCCAAACGACGCTCCGACGAGAGGAGAAGAAGCTGTCCAGAAAACTGGACAGCTTGGTGGAGGAGTAGGCGCCGGCCAAAACAAGGAGAGAAAAAGCTCACCTTGATGCCGAACCTATAGGAGATCACGAGGGTCGCCGAGGTTCACTGCTGAGCTTGGACGCCGGCAAGGGTCTTGACGCGGCACAAAGGCGGCGGCAGCTTTAGGGTTGGCGCCGATTAACTCCTCCAAGGAGTGGGCGGCAACTCAAGGGGGGGGGGGGGCTAGGGTTTGGATTAGTTAGGGTTTAACAATCCCTTAAGCCCACTTTTATAGAGAACTAATTCTCTTAATGGTTAATGGATCATATCCATAAAGCCCGTTAACCCGCTCCATTAAGATAAGTTAAAATAAACCAAACCATGTGGTTTATTTTAAGTTAAAACGAACCGAACCAACCTTTGGTTCATTCGTTTAATATAAACCAAACCCTTTGGTTTATTCTCATCCATTGGATTAGAACCAAACTATTTTGGTCCATCCATTATGTCTTCATAAGACACTGCCCATCCACGCTTCCATTGCGACTGAAACAATTTCATGCTCGCTTTATGTTTGGTCCAACCAAACATAGTTTCTCTCGGTCTGAGAATCCCATTCTCAAGCTCGTTTTAAATCCTTTGGATTACACTCACAGCGTGTGACCAAATAGGTTCTCGGTTTATGTTGGCCGCTTATAATTAACCATTAATTATAGAACGATCATGAGTGGCACCTAGTAGTACATCATGATCCCCAATTAACCAAAAGATCAACTGCTTGATCCGTAACTATTTCAAACCCTTCAGCACTCGAATGAATCGTGCCCCATTCCCTTCACTCATCTTATACCCACTTGGTTCAGGACATGGTCTATAGTGTCATCCCACTAGGTCGACTACGCCACACCTAGCCCAAGTATCATTTCCTCGTCCTCACTGATTCTAGTTACTCCACATGTATCGAAGAGTACTTACTCTAAACATGTAATGCTTTGGCCAAAGACTTTAGTAACAATCCGACGAGAGGCCATGGGTATACATCTCCTCGCAAGGAGTGGTGAATCTTTATAGGCTATTCAAACACCTTCGATCACTTCGACTTATACCCAATCATCTCGGGTCCACATCTCCTGAGATGTTTGCTTAAGATGTCAAAGCATAAGTCTCCATGATCAAGATGACTTGAATACCGCAAGTCAAAGGAACATCGCACTTAAGCCACGAAGAACTTCATCGACATATCTATATATGCAGAGAACCATATGAAGTCTTACTACCGGTCACTCCAATGAACTAGTTACCATAACTAGCATCCACGATTAACTCCGACATCACAATGTCTCCACCGGAGAATCACCGCTTGGATACACCAAGGAGTATACCTCGTGCTAGTCTCGACTGCGACATCACAATTACACATGTAGAGATACTCACTAGTTGTGATCCAATCACAAATTCTCTCATGCTGTGAATCGTATCGTGGACATTCAGAAAATGAGTTTAAGATCCAATCAAATACATTAAACATGTATACTCAAATAGTGAATCTTCATTTATCATATAAATGGTTCATACATAAGGCGATTGCCTTAGGACATCTCTCATATATTACTAACACTAGTCACCTCCATCAGCCTCACGTCTCTCGGATCCCTCCAAGTCATCCATGACTTGTTCATCCATCGCGCTAGCCTTCAGGTGCTTCCATCGGCTATGTCATGCTAACGGTGTCTACACCGCCAAGGCACATTGGACTTACGCCACCAAGACTCCGCTTGGACTTTACGCCGCCAATCATTGGACTTATGCTACCAAGCTCCCGCTTGGACTTTACGCCGCCAAAATCAAACCCTTGGACTTCTCAAATGCCAAGACTCAAGTTTGGACTTTCCCTTGCCAAGAACCATGCTTGGACTTTACCAAATGCCAAGTGTCCCACTTTGACTTCCCATGCCAAGTACTCAAGACTTGGACTTTCCCATGACAATTATATTGTCATATGTTTTTGTCGAAACATCAAAACATCACTCGAGTCAAACTCGAGTCCTGGTCAATCGTGACCTGTGCCGATTGCACCAACAATCTCCCCCTTTTTGATGTTTGACAAAAACCAAACAAATCATTTGAGTTAGACCACTAACTCAAGTCTCTTACCAATTATCCCAAATTGGTAAATACTCCCCAAATGTTCTCCCCCAAACATTCTCCCCCTTTTTGACTAACATCAAAAAGGTTTCCTCTCCAAGGAGGTCAATGTCTCATGTCCCAATGAGATCTTACAATCTCCCCCTTGGTCCAAAAATTCTTAGGATGCCTACCATCTTCCTAGTGATAAGTCCAATATCACTCAAGAGAGGCAATCCCATTTACTCTCTCAATTTCCAAATTGGGTCTCTCAAAAGTCCCATCAATTTCCCAATTGATGTCATATTCTCCCAATAACTTCTCCTCTTCAAGGAGAAAAATACATCCATCATCCCAAGATGGATACCTCCCCCTAAAGGCTTGCTCCCCCTTGACTATTGCACCAACAATGTCCTTGGAAAGTCCCTAAGCCAATAGGAACTCTAAACCATCTAAATTAAGGTTAGAAATTCAATATTGAACTTTCCAACACCTTAAAATTGATACAAACCCTAAACACTTCTCCTAATCCATATCCAATGGATTTTTACCCTTTATAATGCTACCCAAAGCATATCCTAGGGTTAGGAGTGATTAGGGACCATAACCGTAGCTGAAATCGGGTTAAACAACCTTGTTTACCCCGAAATCAGACTACAATGAAAGTGATTCGTAAATCACGATCGACCATCACCGATCGCCAACAATGGCCGATCGATAATCAAATTTCTAAATTTTTATCGTAGTTGAATTTCAGAAATTCATAAATAATTATACGTATATCGAAAAATCACGAAATTTGATACGTATAATACTTATGACCAATACAATAGGTGAAAAATTTTGGAAAAATATTTTTACCATTGAAATAGGAGATTGGTACAAAGTTCAAAACTATTAAAAACTTTAAAGTTTTTTTGATCCACTTTGTACCAACTTCTACAATGATGATGACTATCAAAAGATAGATTTCACCAAGGTTTTCCAAATTGATTTTAAAATGTTTTTGAAAGCCTATTTTGAACCATAATTTATTGGCTAAATATACATAGCTTGTATATTAGCTTTCCTTATGATTCTTGGTGATAATTAAAATAAGTTTGAGTTCATCTAGATGCACTACCCATGCATCTTGAACCTAACTTATTATCCTAGAATCTCACATGTATCTAGGGTGTATAAATACACATACATGTTAATGTGATGTGAGATGTGGGTTTTGATTCACTTTATCTAGGGTTTCATGCATTTCCTAGGCAACCCTACTTGATTCTCTTATAAGTGAGACTTCAAGTCATGCCATTTTCCTTAAATCAATGTTCAATCAAATTAATGCATGAAATGATCATGGCATAGTGATGGCAAAATAAAAACATAACCAATGATCATGATGTCATGACATATGATGAACTTTAAGAACACATGACATCTAAAATAACCCTAAACAATGACATGACATGGTATATGATAGGATGCGATTTCTGTTGGATCAATGCGGTTCGCTAGAGGGGGGGGGGTGAATAGCGAAAGAAAAAAACTTTTTCGAATTCGTTTCAAAAGAAATATACGCAGCGGAAAGATAAGCAAAACAAAAAGTAAAGGAGACAATAGAAACAAGATATTTACTTGGTTCGTAGCCGAAGGCTACTACTCCAAGGCCCTAGTGGTCCTTGACCACGCACGGAGGGCAAATCACTAAACAAACTCCTCCTCGTTGGAGGTAGGAGTTAATCGATACAAAAAAAACTTGAGGTAGAGGGACACTCCCCCTCTCCTCGTATACGATAAAAGCTCCGAAAATATAAATGACAAACTGATAACAAAAACTAAGACCGACGTACAATAATAAAGAAAGTTAAACCTAGACGTCGGAATGGAAGGACTTCGTTGTCGTAGAGTTGCAGAGAACGGAGGCTTTTGAGCACTTAGAATTGTTGATCAAACCCTAGGTTTGGCCCTCCTTTATAGCCTTTGAGCCCTTTTCGAGTGGGTCTTCAACCAATCACAAATGGACACCAAACCGCTTGAGGTGGAGTGATAAGCCTTGACTCGAATCGATCATTGACCATCACGATCGATGGCCATCATCGATCGATCGATGGCGATCGATCGATTGATACCTTCTAGCAATGATCGATACGGCAATGAGTCCTCCAGTCGGCAATGATCGTGATGCTTGCGCAAGTCAAAGTTAGCTCAATAAAACATAATTTCGATGGTCGTCGACCATCCGATCTCGACCTAGACCATCTATAAGATGTCTTTGGTCGGATCTACGCTAAGATCATCCCGTAAAGAGGATACGACCTTACTTACTCTCGCACACACGAGCTTACCTCGATACTTACATGTCGCTTTGCTTCCGCCTTCCACTCGATTCCTTCGGCTCCCTCCAAGTAACTCGAGTATCGCCCGACCACCGCGGCTTCCTCCGTGTCGCTAGCCTTCACTTATATCAATCTTCTCGCACATCGATTCAGCTCGTGAGAAAACAAAATAGACTTAACTTTTGTGTCTTTGCTATAATCAAAACACAGGTTCGATTTGGTGCCTCACCGCACCAACAATCTCCCCTTTGATATATGGCAAAAACACACAAAGTTAAGGAAATTAAGTGCATGAAACAAGAAAAGACAAGAAGCAAAAGTAGGAGTAGTAAAATATTTCTCAAGTTCTCCCCTTAGAGGAACCTCTCCCTTGACCGAGGGTGAGTACTTGAAAAGACTTTTAGCTCTCCAAACACAAAAGATAATGAGTTAAGTAAATGACATTACTTAACTTAGGCTTCTTAGAGTCAAAAATAAGTGCAAGTTAAGTAATCAAAAGTTAAGTCAAAGGTTAATTATTCAAAAGGTTTAACTTTTGATTTCTTAACTTGGGCCTTTAAAGTTTTCAATTCAAGAGTTGAAACCTAAACCTTACTCCCTTAACTTAGGTAATCAAAGTTTTAAGTTTTAAGTTATCAATTTCAAAAATTTGAAATTGAACTTTGGCCTTTTCTTGAACCTTAACTTTGGCCTTTTCTCGAACCTTAACTTTGGCCTTTTCTCCCCCTTTTGACATAAATCAAGGAAAAAGTGGGGGGGTTTTAAGAAAACCCTAAGTCCAAGCATGATGATTTTAGAAATAGTATGTGAAAATAATTCATCTAAATGTTCAACTCTAGTTTGACTTGATTGAAATGATATTATCAATAAGTCCTGATTAGAGTTGGTTAATATTAGTTGCATATTTATACTCCGAGGTTCATATTGACGCACTTGATCTACATCTTGGAACCTGGAGTAGGGTCCTAACATCTCACGCCCATCTACGTGGCTAAGTACACAAACACATTAGTCCTATGTGTTGTGAGATGTACTGGCTCCTTAAATCTATAGGTGCATGATATCTAAGGTATGTCCTATGCTAGTTCCATCAAAATGTAAGAAATAGTAGTAAGAAAATATAATTTGTAAGTTCCTATTCTATTACATGCCTAATTTTCGCCTCAAGAGACTAAATTCGCTTCGTAGTGGTTTAGTAAATATGTCTGCTAGGTTAGACTTCGAGTCAACATATTCGAGTTGTATGGAGCCGTTGGCTACATGTTCTCGAATGAAATGGTGTTTTACCTCTATATGCTTTGTCCTAGAGTGACATATAGGGTTCTTAGTTAGATTTATCGAACTTATGTTGTCTACAAAAATTTTAGTTTTGGTGAAGTCCAACCTAAAGTCTCGGAGAGTGTGCTTCATCCAAAGAAGCTGAGTTACACACTCACCCATCGCAACGATATTCGGCCGGTAGATAAGGCAACACAATGTTGCTTCATCGCACTAACTCACTAGACTCGAGCCGAGTAGTTGACAACAACCACTCGTGCTCTTTCTATCGAGTTTACTACCGGCATAATCTGAATCGGAGTAGCCGATTAGTTCGAACTCGGTAGATCTAGGATACCAAATACCGACATTAAGTGTACCCTTTAGATATCTAAGGATACGCTTAACTAGGGTTAGGTGAGACTCCTTAGTTTGAAACTCGGCGCACATACTTATCATGAATAGGATGTCGGGTCGGCTCATAGCTTAAGTATAGAAGACTTCCTATTTCGCTCCTATAGTACTTTAAGTCAATGGACTTACTTTCTAGGTCTTCTCCTATGTTAACATTTATCGCCATTGGGGTGTTTATTACCTTAGCGTCTTGCATTCCAAATCTTTTAATTAACTCCTTAGTGTATTTTTGTTGATATAGGTATATACCATCCTTAGTTTGTTTAATTTGTAGACCTAAAAAGAAACTTAACTCGCCTACCAAGTTCATTTCGAACTCACTTTCCATGAGCTAAACGAACTCGTTTAGTAAGGCTGAGTTAGAGGTTCCAAAAATTATATCATCTACGTAAATTTGAGCTATGAATATTTCTTTACCTAAGGTTTTTACAAAGAGAGTTGGGTCAACTAAGCCTTGGTTAAACCCTTTTGACTTAAGATGGATTGAAAGTCTCTCGTACTAAGCTCGAGGAGCTTGTTTAAGTCCATAGAGAGCTTTCTTAAGTTTTAGAACATGGTCGGGTTTATCTAGATTTTCGAATCCTGGGGGTTGGCTAACATAAACTTCTTCTTTAATGTATCCATTTAGGAATGCCGACTTAACATCCATTTGAAATAGCTTAAATCCTCGATGTGCGGCATAAGCTAGCAACATTCGAATGGATTCGAGTCTAGCTACTGGGGCATAGGTTTCGTCGTAATCTAAGCCTTCGACTTGGCTAAAACCTTTGGCGACTAACCTAGCCTTGTTTCTAACTACTTCACCTTTATCATCAAGCTTATTTCGAAACACCCACCTTGTTCCAATTATCGTTTTGTCTTTAGGTGGTGGTACTAATTCCCACACCTCGTTCCTAGTAAATTGAGCTAGCTCTTCTTGCATTGCAATAATCCAATCGGGATCAAGAAGAGCTTGTTCAATTGATTTGGGTTCTATCTTTGAAATTAAGGAAATTTGACTAAGGTTCCTATAGGATGCTCTAGTTCGAACTCCTCGATTAGGATCTCCTATCACTTGATCGATAGGGTGGTTAGTCAGAGTCCTAGATTGGGTTGGGATTGTGTCACCTAATGATTGATCAATGTGGTGACTTGGTTGAACACTAGTTTGGTGAGTCATCTATCACTTGATCAATAGAGTGACTAGGTTGACTTAGGTTAGGATTAACACTAGACCGATCTCGGATCGAGTAAGTTCTAGTATTAATCGTCTCGCTAATTGGGGTTTCCGGGTGTTTTGTAGGTTCATTTCCTTCATCGAACACTACATTGATAGTCTCCTCGAATCTTAGGGTGTCGTGGTTATATACTATATAAGCTCTACTTGTAGTCGAGTATCCTAGAAAGATTTCAGTCGTGGTTTTGGATGTAAATTTCCCTGGGTAATCCTTAGTGTTTAGGATATGTACCTTACACCTAAATACCCTAAAGTACTTGATGTTAGGTATTTTATCGTGATAAATCTCGTACGAGGTCTTAAGGTGCCTCATAAGGATCCTATTTTGGACATAGCAAGCGTGCTAACTTCGCCAAAACCTATCGGGTAGGTCGATTCGCTTCAACATGGTCCTAGCGGCTTCTTGTAGCGTTCGGTTTTTCCGCTCCACTAGGCCATTTTGTGAGGGGTCCTAGGGCAGGAGAATTCATGGTGGTATCCGTTTAGGTTACAGAAGTCGGTGAACCTTTGATTTTCGAATTCACCACCATGATCGCTTCTAAGTCTTTTAACCTTAAGGTCTTTTTGATTCTCAATTAATTTGAATAGATTAATTAATTGATCTAGGGTATCATTTTTATGTTTGATGAACCTAACCCAGGTAAACCTGGAGTAGTCGTCAATTATGACTAAGCAATATTGACTTCTATTGAGAGACTTGGCTCCATGTGAATCGAACAAATCCATATGCAGGAGCTCAAGTACACTTGAGGTTCGCTCTGGTTAGTTAACTTGTGTTGTGTCCTAGGTTGTTTTCCTTGTTGACAAGCATTACAGATTTTATTAACCAAGTTGTTGAGGTTGGTAAGCCTCGACTAAGCCACTCGACTCATCTTGTGGACGAGTCTTGGGTGAGTGACAGTCGTCGGTGCCACAACCATGATTCCTCTTGCCGTGTCATAAGACACTTAGTTGAGGAGTTGGTTAAATTGATCGTATAAATGTTGTTATTTCTAGTTCCTTTAAGAATTGTTTTAGAGGTTTATTTGGTATTAATTATGCATTCATTTTCTAGAAATATAACCTTATAGTTATTATCACACAATTGGCTTACACTAAGTAAGTTATATTCAAAATTCTCTACAAGTAATACATTTTTAATAACAAAATTGTGGTTAAGCTCGATATCACCGATCCGATGATTTTGAGCTTGCCGTTATTCCCAAAGGCTACCGATCCTTGTCGCTTGAATCGAAGCTTTGCGAATTTGAGTTGATCCCCGATCATGTGGAGCAATCACTGTCCAACATCCATTGATCCTACACACAAGGTGGTTGGATTGGATGTTAGATTTTTGTTAAGAAAATTGGTTGTAAGTTGTTAACCCTAGGTCATCTCACCGGAGTCTATATGATCAAGCATGTTATACTTATGTGTTTTTTTTTGAGATGACTTTCAATTAAGTTGATTGAGTGGATTTAGGTTCAAGTAATTTTATGTTAGATTTGGATTTAACCCTAGGCTTGTCAAGTTTACCTTTTCAAGATCATGGCTTCCAGGTCGTGGCGAGGCACAGGGGCCTTCTTTTATCGGATCATCGACCACTTCCTTAGACAAAGCCATTCTCAAGAAAATGATGACTTGACTTACCTAAAATTATTTCCTCGTCTAACTAGTTATTTTTGAAAAGAGGCTCCCCGAAGCTCAATCTTTTCGAGAAATTTTAGTTGGTTATGTTTTTGTTCTAAGTGAGTTCACAAGTTTTAAAGTACAAACTTTCTAAGTTAAAGCATGCAATTTCTAAGTTAAAGCATAAACATTCTAAGTTAAAACATGCAATTTCTAAGTTAAAGCACAAACATGTTTTGTACTGGCTCCCTAGACCGCTGAATCGGTTCGGTCTATCCACATAGTGGATTTGGTCCTTGGGAACCCAAAGACGGGTTGGATCCTAGAGTTGAAATCAAAAGTTCTTAGGGACCCATGCTTGACATGTTTCTTATGTCGACTTACAATCCATATATACGACCTATTAGTCGTGGTTTGAGTTAAACCCAGTCCAAATTTTGTTGTACACATTTTGAGATCCAAGTAGGAGGTCAAGTCCTTTGGATCCCGGCGAACCTTTCCAACGTGTTCCTAAGATCTTCGACTTGACTTTTCAAGAGAGAGTTCTCAACTCGAGCTTTTCAACTCGAGTTGAGTCCTTCTCTTGAACTCGACTAGTCGAAGAGGTTAGGAGACCTCGTGTTTGAGGAGTTTAACCTCCTCAACAAGGTCTCAACCTTGGACTCGGACTTAGCTAACTTCCTAGACAAAAACCTAACCGTATTATGTAAAGTATTAAATAAAGCTCGACTCACCTTAAGGGTATCTTTTGAACCGGATGCGTATCCGTGGCTTGACTTGAAGGTAACCGTGAGTCCGAAAGTCATCCTCAGTTCGACTCAAGTTCGGTCTCCGTGTCGACTCAATCGATTTCGCGCCATGAAGACGTGGTCTCGCCTTCTTCTCGGATGACGCTTCTTCCCATGTCGCGTTGAGTGCCTTCTTGTGCTTAGGTGCTTGGTGGTTGAGCTTGGGGCACTCGGACTTGATGTGTCCAAACCTTACACTCATAACACCTAATGTTAGAACTTTTAGACTTACCTTGGTTGGGTCGAGTCGTGGTTCGCCGTCCCTTGGCTATCCTTCGAGCTAGGTTCATTAGTTCGCAATCAACTCGGTCAACTTCTTCTTCGACTCGCCTTCCTCCTCGTGGTGGTGGCTTGCTTGCATTTTCTTCTTCTTTGAACTCGCAAACAAGGCTATACCTCTCGGTTCCGAAGTTGGATTGTTCATGTAATTCAAATCCAAAAGAGTTCGCCTAACCTAATTTTAGAAAGGTCCTTGGAGACCTTATAGGCATCAACCATGGATGCCCATAAGGTAGTCCTCGAAAAGAGTTTAGACATACCTAATAAGGTCGCGGACCTTGCCCGATTATGCGTGTAGGTTGTTGACTATGTCTTGGACACGGGCGTGGAGTCGCGCCGGACTCGTGTTCCTGCATTTTTAGTGTGTACAATTTATTGAATAACAAATCACGCTTGCAAACCTTAGCTTGATCCGATCCTTCGTGTAACTCGATTAGTTTTGTCCAAAGATCTTTTGCGCTATGAAGGGGCCGACGCGATTTAGCTCCTCCTTGGATAGGCCACATTGGAGGATTTGTGTCGCTTGGCGTCGGCCGACTTGTCGCTTTGTTGTAACGGGTCCATTGATCATAATCCAGAGTCACCCACTTCATTGGTCAAGTGTGAAACCCGTGCTTGAATTATGATCCACATCTCAATTTGGGTTTTGAGAAAGCATTCCATCCGACCTTTCCAAAGAACGGAAATCATCTCCGTTGTAAAACGGAGGTCGACGATGCTAAAACCTCGAGATGGGCCATTAGAACAAAAAAACAAGGAGACTAAAATGAAAATCTAGCAACAACAAAAACACACGAAAGTACCAAGACTTGCGTCTTGGATTAGTAGTGCGGGAAATAGAAAGAAATAAACGAAAAAATAGAAAGTTAAGCAAAGAAATAAGAAACTAAATAAAAAGTAAGTACTCACAACCTTCGATGTCCCCGAAAGGATACTAAACGTCGTTTTTTGAGGTTGAAAACAGCTTGTTACGGGGGTAAACCCCAGTAAGAAGTGTAGATCTGAGAGCTTCGATTTGGTAGGTAGACCGTGTCGTGGGTCAACTTGTACGAAAAGTTATGCCCGCTTTGACCGTCGGCTACTCCAAAAGCGAATACTTGCAAAACAAAATCAACGAAGAGTACCAAGACTTCGCCTTGGATTAGTAGGGAGAAAATTTGAACGAACGAAAATAAATCTGTGAAAAAGTTAGATTGGTGGTTTCACTAAATCTAAGCCCGACTCGATACCAATTGTTGGATCAATGCGGTTCGCTAGAGGGGGTGAATAGCGAAAGAAAAACTTTTTCGAATTCGCTTCAAAAGAAATATACGCAGCGGAAAGATAAGCAAAACAAAAGTAAAGGAGACAATAGAAACAAGATATTTACTTGGTTCGTGGTCAAGGCTACTACTCCAAGGCCCTAGTGGTCCTTGACCACGCACGTAGGGCAAATCACTAAACAAACTCTTCCTCGTTGGAGGTAGCAGTTAATCGATACAAAACTTGAGGTAGAGGGACACTCCCCCTCTCCTAGTATACGATAAAAGCTCCGAAAATATAAATGACAAACTGATAACAAAAACTAAGACCGACGTACAATAATAAAGAAAGTTAAACCTAGACGTCGGACTGGAAGGACTTAGTTGTCGAGAGTCAGATCAGAACGGAGGCTTTTGAGCACTTAGAATTGTTGATCAAACCCTAGGTTTGGCCCTCCTTTTATAGCCTTTGAGCCCCTTTTCGAGTGGGTCTTCAACCAATCACAAATGGACACCAAACCGCTTTGAGGTGGAGTGATAAGCCTTGACTCCTCGAATCTGATCATTGACCATCGATCGTGATGGCCATCATCGATCGTGATGGCGACATCGATCGATTGATAACCTTCTAGCCGATCCGATACACGCAATGAGTCCTCCAAGCGATCGACTGATGCTTGCTGCAAGTCAAAGTTAGCTCAATAAAAACATAATTTCGATGGTCGTCGACCATCTGATCTCGACCTAGACTATCTATAAGATGTCTTTGGTCGGATCTACGCTTAAGATCATCCCCGTAAAGAGGATACGACCTTACTTACTCTCGCACACACGAGCTTACCTCGATACTTACATGTCGCTTTTGCTTCCGGCCTTCCACTCGATTCCTTCGGCTCCCTCCGAAGTAACTCGAGTATCGCCCGACCACCGCGGCTTCCTCCGGGTGTCGCTAGCCTTCAGCTCCAGCTATATCAATCTTCTGCACACTCGATTCAGCTCGTGAGAAAACAAAATAGACTTAACTTTTGTGTCTTTGCTATAATCAAAACACAAGTTCGATTTCGGTGCCTCACTGCACCAACAATTTCATGTCATGATATATCAACTTTCATAAGCAATACAATAATACAAGTACTCATCCAGACACACAAGATTTTCAGAAACAAAAATTTTCATTTAACTTAAAAAATTTTAGTCTTTTACATTCAAAATGGAGATTGGCTATGCTCAATCTCACTACAAAAACTGACAACCACAAAAAATCTAATATCCTCAATATCTAATCGTCTGCAGGAGGTGGCGGTGGAGGAGGCTGCTGACTCAAGATCTAGGCCCGCATCATCTCTAACATATCGAGCTGACACTGCTCGATGCGGCTCTGGGACTCCTCTATCCGATCAAGACGTGCACCGAAGGATGCTTGACCTGCCAATATCTCTGACAGCCTAGAGTCAATCGATCACGATAGTCCCGAATCGGACTCACGGCCACGATGATCTGATGGACCCGCCGCTGATGCATCTGCCGACATCTGATCATCCTCATCAGCAGCGTCTGCATCCTCGTAGTCCTCTGGCCGCCTCGGGTACCGAGGAGGCTCTGCGTCTGGGTGGTAGTCGAGGCGCCAACTCCATCTGCCCATGTGCCCCATCTGTAGCTTTGCTAACGAAGTTACGAATCGCGATATACAACAGACACCTCGATAGCTCTCGAGAACCCTGTGGATGTTAACGCCACGGACTCTAGCCATGCTGTGATGATATGACCATTCGGCATATGCACTTTCCCTTGCAGGGAAGTGAAATGCACAATGCATGAAACATGTTTAATGCAAAGTTAATGTCTAACCTATGACGCATGGCGGAGAGACGAAATCGATGGGGAGGCCGAATCTTGGCCAGACCCCGAGTGACGAGGGGACGAAAACATCCAACAATGACCTTGTAAAGGAATAACTCAGTGATAGGGAATAAATTCTGGGCCGGTGGACGAGGATAACCAAAGATATGCTCATGCATGGACTCCATAGAGATATGGTCAAAGGGCTCGGGTAAAGGGAAATCCATGGTAGGGTAAAAAATAAAGGTGTCATCCGAGGGCTTACACTCGAGAAACTCCTGCAGTATCGCAGGAGTGAACTCTAACTCGCATTTTGCAATGCGAGTAGTGTAGGTAGGGTCGTCGTCTACCTTTTTCAGGTTCTGATAAAACTCCTTAAGGAGGTCATCATTAATGGGATGCGTGCATAAAACAATTTTCATGAGATTAAAGTATGCAATTAATTCCATGACATCGCTACAATGGCGATTGAAAAAGTCCCTATCGATGTACCTAACCAACATAGGTTGGTACAATCGAGATTCACCCTCGGGTGGATCATTCCTACGGGCTCTCCTATTATGAATGCAATGTAATGATATGACATGCATGGACAATAATGCATGATTAGATAAAAACTAAATTATAGTGGAAAGGCAAATTAGGGCTTGGGTAAGAAGAGTGTTACTTAGGCGCCATTTGGAGGTGTGACGATGGGATGCTCAGATATCGCTGAAGGGGTCACCGAAAAGTTCGCCGGAGGACTCAAACACCGGAACCCTAATCGGAAACAAGGAAATAAACCCTAGAACGAGTGAACTACGGCTTGAAATAAGTGAAAAAACGCAAGGAAAAAGGGCTTATCTAACAAACCTAAAAGCTTGGGCGGCTGGCACGTCCGGAAGGGTTGGTCGGAGACGGGGAGAGCGATCGGAGAGGAGAAGAGAAACTGAAGGCGCGCCGTGTGAAGACGCCGAACCCTAGTGGTTTGGCGTTATAAAATCACGATGCAGTCGACTGATGTGAGCATCAGTCGACTGATCGCGGTTTATTACCGGGTTTACCGAGCCGAATGACCGATCGGCTCGGCAATCGATCTTGAACCTTCGTGACGCGTGCTACGGTAACATCGATCCGATCGATGTTGCTCATCATCGATCGATAAAGCATATCACTCGACTGATCATCGAGCACTTGACTGATGACCCTCAGCCTCGGTGAACAGAGCTATCAGTCGACTGATGTATCCCATCAGTCGACTGATGTTCAAGCAGTCGAGTCATGAAGCCATCACTCGACTGATGACCGCATCGTATCGTGCTACAGTGTTATCAGTCGACATATATCTGATTTCCAGTTCTGAAATTCTGAAAATCTCGATTTCTTCATCTAATTAATCCATTTTATCATGTTTATTCTTGTATATCGAACATATTGATGTTACACTTACATTCATGTATTCGTTAATGTATTTTAATATTTTATTTCATTTTTGCAAACATTAACATTCAATGATTTCCAAATCCTAACATCTCACCCTTTCTAAGTGTTGAAATACACAATCAAGGTAAAAAACTTGTTTTGTGAGATGCAATCCATCCTAGACATTCCTTCCATGCAACATATGGTAAAACATATGAAGCATGGTGAGTATAAGACATCAAGTTGTGTGACACTTGAGTATCACTCTTGATGTTACTTTTACATGAACTTTTAAAGTGTGCCAACAATCAAAGTTACACACTATGACCTCTAAATCTAGATTGTGCCAATTTTATTGATTTTCATGTTTTTCAAAAACTATATTGGCACATCCTAAAATCCTTTAGGATTAAAGCTCAAATGTTTTTCCAAGGCACCCATAACCTTGAAAATAACCTAAAGTGTCATCATTACCATGGTTGAGTTAACTACTCATCCAATCATGGTTGGCACATTCTAATCCATTTAACATGAATCAATCACGCTCTTTGGAACCCAAAATCTATTTGAGCTCATTGAATTAATTAGGTATTCCTTAGGGATAACCTCCCTAGATACCTTCCTAATGACCTTTCTAGGCTTATTAGCCTTGGTCATTTTGGTCTTGCCTAGGTTAACCTTAGGGATTGCCTCCCTAACAACCTTCTTAGTGGCCACCCTAGGTTTCTTCGAAACCTTGGCCACTAGGCACAAACCTTGGTCAACTCTAGAGATGACTTCCCCATTGACCTTGGTCTTCCTAGACCTAGTTAGTGTTCCATAGTCAAATGGAACACTATGATAAGTCACCTTGGACTTAGGTTTGTGACCCAAACCATTCTTGCCCTTGGTTGACTTTTGACTCTTAGGTCCTAGATGTTGACTTTGACTTCTTGACCTAGGAGTTTGACCATTAGACCCTTTAAATTGATTTTGCATAGTGTTGAGGGTCTTCTCAAGTTTTTCAAGCCTTGACCTCAAGGCTTGGTTTTCTAATTCTAATTGCCCAATTTGAGAATTTTGATTTAAATCTTGGGCATTGGACTTTCTTGGCATATGCCTATTCCATTTTGGATTAAAACCTAGATGTTCTTGTATTTTCTTAATAGATTCCCTAGGTATGGTTTTTCTAGGGATATTAGTCCCAAATTTCTCCTTATTACTAAAATGGACACTTTTAGCTCCTAAGCAAAAACATTTATTCCTATTAGCATGCTTTTCATAAATTGCAGGAGAATTTAAATTCCTAGCATGCTTTTTAACATTTAAATTAGAAGATGCACTACTAAAATGTACCTTAGGGTTAGCCTTAGCTCCCCCTACTTGTGATGCTTCTTCTTGGGTCTTTTTCCTCCCCCTAGAGCATTGACTTCTATAATGCCCCTTTTGATGGCACTTGAAGCATATAATATGCTCCTTGCTCTTTTGACTTGGGGAACCGGCATCCTTTGACTTTTGTTGATTTTTGGGCACCGGAGAAGCTTTCCTAACCTTCTTTGGGCATTTGCTCTTGTAATGCCCATACTCCCTACACTCAAAGCACATTATATGATTTTTATTTGAAAATAAAGTGTTTGAGTTACCTAGGGTGGTGGTAGGTGTCGGAGTTCAATTTTGAGCTTCCTCATCTTGATCGGATGTTGAAGGCTCTTCTTGAGGTTGCTCCGGTGTAGAGGATGGTCTCTCCTCCTCAATTCTAGAAGTAGATGCTTCTTCCACCTCTTCTACTTCTTCTTTCTCCGATCCGGAAGTTGACTCCATCTCAACTTCTGATTCCTCACTTTCACTTGAGGATGAACTCTCCTCATGGAGTCTTGCCAATTTTCTCCATAGCTCCTTGGCATACATGTAATCCCCTAGCTTGCACAAAACATCATTAGGGATTAAATCTTCCAAAAGTTTCATTACCTTAACTTCGGTCTTGACCTTCTGGCGTTGCTCTTGGGTCCACTTTTTTAATTTTAGGACATTCCCCTTCTTATCCCTAGGGGGTTCAAGGCCTTCAACGAGGATGAACCAATCCTCTATGTTCATCATCAAGAATGTTTCCATTCTTGCTCTCCACGCCGGAAAATCTTCTGGATCATATGGAGGTGGAGTATTGATATCCCATCCAAGCTTGTCTTGGAATTCCATCTTCACCCTCTAGCATTTTGTCTTAGCTCCCGGCGGTTAGTCCGTAGAAGAGAACCTGGGCTATGATACCACTTGTTAGGAATATTTTAACGGCTAGAGGGGGGTGAATAGCGTCAATGGAATTCTTTCACGTTTGTTTCTACAATTTCATTAGCGCAGCGGAAATAGAAAAGTAATAACAATAACGAAATGCACAACACGCTAACACAACGATATAACGTGGTTCGGAACCGCACGGTTCCTACTCCACAGATCGAGCTCTAGTGATGCACATGCAACCACTAATAAACACTCCTTCTCGGAACAATCCGGAGGCGGAGAAACCTCGTACAATAATGATTACAACAATAATCAATTAGATACAAGCAAATACAATATGAAATACAAATGCAAGTAAAGGAAAAACACTTTACAAGAGCTTTGGATTGCTTGATCTTTGATTGCCTTGAACTAGCTTTGAAGGACTGGAAAGCACCAACTTCCCCCTTCAATTTTGCCCAAGAAAATCGCTATCTTTTCCTCCATCATGAGCTCCTTATATAGCTTCAACCTGTGCTGGAAAAGGTCAATCAGTCGACTGATCGGGACCATCAGTCGACTGATGCCACTGTTGTCGTGAGACAACGGCTAGATCCACGTTGGATAAGTCCAACGGATCTACCATCAGTCGACTGATCATACCCATCAGTCGACTGATGGAGTCCTCACTCGACCAGTCGAGTCTCGACTCCATTCTCAGAGCGATTTCGAGCACCGCCGATCGGTGATCACACGATTAGTCGATCGCTCGAGCCATCAATCGACGCTGCACGATCACAGGCCATAACCCACAGTCAAACCCTAGTTGACTCGGTCCAGTCGACTGCCACATGGCACTAGTCGACTGGCACACCTCAAACATGAGGTTTTAGCCCAAGTATGGTTCCCCCATACTTGCTAGACCACCCTTAGCCTAGACCTAAGCCTTCTAGCCACCTCCATCAGCCTCACGTCTCTCGGATCCCTCCAAGTCATCCATGACTTGTTCATCCATCGCGCTAGCCTTCAGGTGCTTCCATCGGCTATGTCATTCTAACGGTGTCTACACCGCCAAGGCACATTGAACTTACGCCGCCAAGACTCCGCTTGGACTTTACGCCGCCAATCATTGGACTTATGCTGCCAAACTTCCGCTTGGACTTTACGCCGCCAAAATCAAACCCTTGGACTTCTCAAATGCCAAGACTCAAGCTTGGATGTTCCCTTGCCAAGAACCATGCTTGGACTTTACCAAATGCCAAGTGTCCCACTTGGACTTCCCATTCCAAGTACTCAAGACTTGGACTTTCCCATGACAATTATATTGTCATATGTTTTTGTCGAAACATCAAAACATCACTCGAGTCAAACTCGAGTCCTGGTCAATCGTGACCTAGGCCGATTGCACCAACAACAAGAAGGTTCATCTGTGGTACTGCTCAACATGCTGGAGACTGTGGAGTCTTCTGTGAAGCATGAGCAGGGGATGGTGCTGTAGGTTAATTCCTCGAAGAAAGGTTCTAAGAGGAAGTCAAAAGAATAGCAGAAGGGGAAGAAAAAGGCTAAAAAGGCAGAACCAGTTCAAAAGGGCACTTGCCATCATAATGGCGAGGAGGGTCATTGGCGAAGAAATTGCAAGATTTATCTTGAGTTCGTGAAGAAGAATAAGACATCGGATGCCCCATCTTCTTCAGATATCTTTGTTATTGATTGTCATTCTATTTCCTCAAACACTTGGGTATTGGATACTGGGTGTGACTCACATATATGTAATGACATACATGGGTTAAGGAATAGAAGAAGGCTCGTCAAGGGAGAGTCAAATTTATGTGTTGGGAATGGAGCAAAGGTTGTTGCAATCGCCATCGGAATGTATTTGTTGAAACTCCCTACAGGACTTGTCTTAGAACTGGACAATTGCTTTTATGTTCCTTTATTGATAAAGAACATCATTTCTATTTCTTGTTTAAATAGAAATGGGTACCATTTGACTTTTAGTAACAATTGTTGTTACATAACTTTGAATGGAGTTCTTTATGGGACTGGAACTTTAAGCAATGATATTTATACGTTAGACGTATCCAGTGACGTTTTCAATATCGAAGCGAGCAATAAGCGTGATCGAAAGGATAATCAATTAGACTCCTATATGTGACATTATCGTCTTGGCCATTCAAGCAAGAAATGCATGTCCGAATTACACCGATGTGGAATTCTGGAATCGTTTGAATTGGATTCATACGATACATACGAATCATGCTTAAAAGGCAAGATGACTAAGTTACTTTTTACAGGAAAAGGTGAACGAGTGGGAGAGTTGCTAGGTCTAATACATACTGATGTATGTGGACCTATGTCAACTCAAGCTTTAGGAGGCTGTAACTACTTCATTACCTTCACTGATGATCACTCACGGTTTGAGTAAGTATTTTTGATGAAACACAAGTATGAAGCCTTTGAAAGGTTCAAAGAGTTCAGAAATGAAGTAGAAAAATACCACGACAAGAGTATTAAAATACTTCGATTGAATCGAGGTGGTGAATACTTAAGTCAAGAGTTTCTTGATTATCTAAGAGACAATGATATATTGTCTCAATGGACTCCGCCATATACACCATAGCATAATGGTGTATCTGAGAGGCGTAACCGGACCTTGTTGGACATGGTCAGGTCAATGATGAATCATGCGAATCTTTCCAAGTCCTTTTGGGGCTATGCACTTCAGACAACTGTTTACTTGTTAAATAGAATGTCAACCAAGGTAGTCTCTACTACTCTATATGAGATATGGAATAGTAAGAAACCTCATGTATCTTACTTGAAGATATGAGTTTGTCATGCTTATGTGAAGCAGACTGTATCGGACAAATTGGATGCTAAGTCTGATAAATGTCTATTTATTGGATACCCTAAGGAAACAAGGGGTTACCAATTCTATCATCATGTGGAACAAAAGATGTTTGTTTCAAGGCATGCTGTGTTTCTAGAGAAAGAGTTTCTCTTGCAAGAAAACAGTAGGAGTGTCGTCGAGCTTGAGGAGGCTCGAGAGACTCAAATAGACATTGATGAGATACCTGGTGAAGCACAATAGCCGATAACTCATAGTGATGAGCAATCGGCTGGACCTATTGAAACACCACATCTTCGTAGATCTGGTAGAACACGCAACATTCCTGAAAGATATGGATTTCTCGTAAGTGAATTGAACGACGTGTTAATGATGAGGAGCCTACCAGTTATGAAGAAGTTCTGACAAGTTCAGAAAGGGATAAGTGGCTTGAAGCCATAAAGTCGGAAATGGATTCCATGTATGAAAATCAAGTTTGGAACTTGGTTGACCCACCTCAAGGCATAAAGCCTATAGGGTGCAAGTGGGTTTTCAAGAAGAAAACCCACATGGATGGTAATGTGATTACTTATAAGGCTAGATTGGTGGTGAAAGGATATCATCAAAAGCAAGATGTTGATTATGACGAGACCTATTCACCCATAGCTATGCTTAAATCCATTCGGATGCTCCTGGCCATAACAGCTCATTATGATTATGAGATATGACAAATGGATGTGAAAACAGTTTTCCTTAATGGAAACCTGCTCGAGGACGTGTATATGATATAACCTGAGAGTTTCACATCGTTTGATAAAACCAAGGTATGCAAATTGCGACGGTCCATATATGGATTGAAGCAAGCATCCAGGAGTTGGAATATCCATTTTGATGAGACAATCAAAAAGTTTGATTTCTCATAAAATCCAGACGAACCTTGTGTGTACTAGAAGGTTAGTGGGAGTGCAGTCGTGTTCCTAGTATTGTATGTCGATGACATATTACTTATAGGAAATGATGTTTCAGTCTTACAGTCAGTTAAGATTTGGTTGTCCAAGACATTCTCCATGAAAGACCTGGGAGAAGCAACCTACATCCTCGGGATTAAGATCTATAGAGATAGATCGAAATGGTTGCTTGGTCTTTCGTAGTCTACATATATAAACCGAGTGCTAAAAAGGTTTAGCATATCGGAATCTAAGAAAGATTTCCTACTCATCAGGCATGGGATACACCTTTCGAAGTCTATGTATCCGCGCACAGAAGACGAGAGGATTTGCATGAGTAAGATTCCCTATGCATCCGCAATAGGATCTATCATGTATACTATATTATGTACGAGGCCCGATGTATCGTATGCTCTGAGTGTCACGAGCAGATACTAGTCTTATCCAGGAATGGATCATTGGGTGACTGTTAAGTCGATCCTTTAGTACTTAAGAAGAACTAAGGATGCATTCCTAATATATGGAGAAGGGGACATGGTGTACGTGGGTATACGGATGTCAGCTTCTAGACAGACAATGATGATTCCAGGTCTCAGTCTGGATACGTGTTCACCTTGAATGGGGGCGCAGTGAGTTGGAAAAGTTCTAAACAAGATAGTGTAGCGAATTCTACCACTGAGGCAGAATACATTGCAGCTTCGGAAGCAGCAAAGGAAGCGGTTTGGATCAAGAAGTTCATTTATGAACTTGGTGTGGTTCCAGCCATTGTTGCAGCAATACCGGTCTACTACGACAACAATGGAGCAATTGCACAGGCGAAAGAGCCAAGGTCTCATCAACGATCCAAACATGTGCTTCACCGCTATCATCTGATCAGAGAGATCATTAGTAGGAAGGAAATACAAATCGACAAAATCCCCTCTGAAAGGAACATAGCGGATCCTTTGACTAAGACATTACCTCAAAGTAAGTTTGAGGGTCATGTTAGAGCTTATGGTATTGGATACCGTAGCGATTGACATTAGGCCAAGTGAGAGTTTGTTAGTAATATATGAGAGATGTCTTAAGGCAATCGCCTTATGTTTGAACCATTTATATGATAAATGAAGATTCACTATTTGAGTATATATGTTTTCAGTATTTGATTAGATCTTAAACTCCTTTACTGAATGTCCACGATATGATTCACAACATGAGAGAATTTGTGATTGGATCACAACTAGTGAGTATCTCTACATGTGTAATTGTGATGTATCGGAATTATCCCTAGTCGATGAATTGATGGATTTGGACACCATCGATTCTGTCGAGACTAGCACGAGGTATACTCCTTTGTGTATCCAAGCAGCTGATTCTCACTGGCTGGAGACATTGTGATGTCCGGAGTTAATCGTGGATGCTAGTTATGGTAACTAGTTCATTGGAGTGACCAGCCGTAAGACTTCATATGGTTCTCTGCATATATAGATATGTCAATGAAGTTCTTATTGTAGCTTAAGTGCGATGTTACTTTGACTTGCGGTATTCAAGTCATCTTGATCATAAAGACTTATGCTTTGACATCTTAAGCAAGCATCTCTGAGGAGATGTGAACCCGGGATGATTGGGTATAAGTCGAAGTGATCGAAGGTGTTTGAATAGCCTATAAAGGATTCACCACTCCTTGCGAGGAGATGTATACCCATGACCTCTCGTCGGATTGTTACTAAAGTCTTTGGCCAAAGCATTACATGTTTAGAGTAAGGTACTCTTGGATACATGTGCAGTAACTAGAATCCATAGGACGAGAAAATGATACTTGGGCTAGGTGTGACGTAGTCAACCTAGTGGGGACTGACACTATAGACCATGTCCTGAACCAAGTGGGTATAAGATGAGTGAAGGGAATGAGGCACGATTCATTGTAGCTGCTGAAGGGTTTCAGAAATAGTTCTGGATCAATCGTTGATCTTTTCGGTTAATTGGGGATCATGATGTACTACTAGGTGCCACTCATGATCGTTCTATAATTAATGGTTAATTATAGACGGCCAACATAAACCGAGAACCTATTTGGTCACACGCATAACGAGCGTAATCCGAAGGATTTAAAACAAGCTTGAGAATGAGATTCTCAGACCAAGAGAAACTATGTTTGGTTGGACCAAATAAGGAGCGAGCATGAAATCGTTTCAGTCACAATGGAAGCGTGGATGAGCCGTGTCTTATGAAGACATGATGGATGAACTAAATTGATTTGGTTCTAATCCAATGGTGGAGAATAAACCAAAGGGGTTTGGTTTGTTTTAAACGAATGAACCAAAGTTGGTTCGGTTCGTTTTAACTTAAAATAGACCAAATCGGTTTGGTTTATTTTAACTTAAATTAATGGAGCAGGTTAATGGACTTTTGGTTATGATCCAATAACCATTAGGAGAATTTGTTCTCTATAAAATAGGGCTTAAGGGTTTTGTGAAAACCTAATCCA
The DNA here is from genome assembly GCA_025175895.1 of Wurfbainia villosa. NCBI lineage: Eukaryota > Viridiplantae > Streptophyta > Magnoliopsida > Zingiberales > Zingiberaceae > Wurfbainia > Wurfbainia villosa. The sequence goes on along the minus strand of CM045988.1, from coordinate 13,858,283 downwards.
AGGAATCCCTAGTTGCCGCCCACCCCTCCTCTCCTCTAGTGGTCGGCGCCCAACCCTAGCCGCCGCCCAGCTTTGTGCCGCCGTCCAAGTTTGTTGCCGGCGTCCAAGATTCAGCTGGTGATCCTCCGGTGACCCTCCGGGGATATTCTTTGGGTCCGACGACAAGGTGAGCGTCTAGCTTCCTTATTTGGCCAACCCTATTCCTCCACCAAAGCTGTCCAGTTTTCTGGACAACTTGTCTATTTTGTGTCGGAGCATCGTTTGGACGACGTTCGGAGCTCCGACAACGACTTCCTTGTCGGGGATTCGATCTCCGGTAATCCTCATAGGTGGAGGACGAAGGATTCGTCAAACGGTTGACGAATACCTCTCTGGAGAAGTGAGTTTTTGAGGACTCGTTTTGGATCCGAATTTTTGATTCGGATTGTGATCTTCTCTCGATCACATCGTCTTCAACACGAGGCTAGTAACTTGTACGAAGACGAGGCTCGTGACTTTGTGAAGTCATCCTGAAGATACTCGGCATGGATACGGATAGAGACGATTCTAGCGAGGATCGTTCCGGTTGATGCCTTTCCCGCTACACGTGATACGTAAGGTATACGTAGTATAAATTTTCTTTTATTACAAAATTTGAATTTATGGTTATGTCTACACATGTTGTACTATGCATGCGTGTGGTGTGTGTTGTAATAAATTAGATTTATTATTTATTTCTTCCGCTGTGCACATGTTTATGAAACATGTTCGAACACACACTCACCGCGATGTCGGAAACCCAACAAAAATAATTTGAAAATATATGTTTTTCGGATTTTGAAATTGATACAAATTTGAAAACTAGCAAAAGCTTTAACTATTTTACAAACTTTGTATCACTTTTGCTTAGCAATTGAAATCTGTTTTTCAAGGTATGATTAACATAGTTTAAATTATGTTTTATTTGACATTTCCAATCATATTCTTGGAGCTATATGCACATCAATTGTGCATAAGCCTTCCCAATGATTGGTCCAATGAAGGATTAATGTCTCTAGATGACACTTTCGTTCATAGTAATGCATTATAACAAGCATGATGAACCAAGTACATCTTCCTATCATCTCACATGTTGTCTAAGTGGCTCAATATAAAAATCATGGTTTCTTAGGTGTTTTGTGAGATTCTTAAAGGTATATTCCTAGATTTTTTATAGGATCATGCAAGTCTAGACCTCTACTCTACTAAGCACATTCCAAGTTCTCTCCTTAGTCATGTGTAATCCGCTTCGGGGAGAGCCTTGGTGAATATGTCGGCTAAGTTGAACTTAGATTCTATGTAATTAAGTTAAATGTTTCCCTTAGTCACATGATCTCTAATGAAGTGATGCTTCACTTCAATGTGCTTAGTCCTAGAGTGATGTACCTGATTTTTTTGTCAAATTTATGGTACTCACATTATCACAATAAACTTTGACATTGGAGTAGTGTAGCTCATAATCTTCTAATGTGTGTCTCATCCAAAGTAATTGAGTCACACAACTACCCATAGCCACATATTTGGCCTCGGTGGTTGACAAAGCAACACAAGATTGCTTTCTACTACTCCAACTCACTAGAGAGGATCCAAGAAATTGGCATGCAACACTAGTACTTTTTCGATCCAACTTGCAACCCGCATAGTCGGAATCGATGTACCCAATTAAATCAAAAGATTTTGTCCTAGGGTACAAAAGTCCTACATTTAGTGTGCCCTTGATATACCTTAAGATTCTCTTAACGACCACTAAATGAGACTCTTTGGCACATGATTGGTACCTTGCACACATCCCTACTGCAAATAATATATCGGGTCTACTAGCGGTTAGGTACAAAAGGCTACTAATCATACTCCTATAGAGTTTAAGGTCAATTTGTTTTTCTTCATGATCATTATCTATTTTTGTATTAGTTGCCATTGGGGTTGAAACTACCTTAGCATTTTTCAAACCAAATTTCTTAATCATTTCCTTAGCATATTTGGTTTGGTATACATAAATTCCTTCATTTGTTTGTTTGACTTGTAAACCTAGGAAGAAATTTAGTTCCCTAACTAGACTCATCTCAAACTCATTCTCCATATTTTTGATGAAGTCTTGAAGAAGCTCATCATTTGTTGACCCAAAGATAATGTTGTCTACATATACTTGGGCTTCAAAGATGACCTTAGACTTTGATTTAATGAAGAGAGTTTGGTCTACCTGACCCCTTCTAAACCTCTAGAGACCAAGAAAGATGACAATCTTTCATACCAAGCCCGGGGAGCTTGTTTCAAACCGTATAAAACTTTTCTAAGCTTGAATATATGGTTTGGATAGTCTATGCTTTCAAACCTGGGAGATTGTTCTACATATACTTCCTCCTTAATAAACCCATTTAGGAATGCCGACTTTACATCCATTTGATGGAGTTTAAAGCCCATGTAAGAGACATATTGATAACTACTATTTTGTCAGGTTATTTTGGTCCTTAATATCACTGTTTTAATCCTCTCGGGTGTTTATTTATCGATTATTTACATGTTTTATGAGTTGGATATATTTTTGGACCTTATTATAAATTCTCCTAATTTTTGGACTTATATGCAAATTTTGTCTTTGTTTGTAGGAGATCGAGATGAGCCACCAAACTAGACTTACAGTGGATTAAATATGGCTTCATCTAGGGTCATAAAGGGCATTTCAAGCTGACTTAGTTTGAGTTCTTTATCGAGATCGGAAGCAATTTAAGTAAGGGACAAGATCTGATCAATCTGGGTCATCCATGAAAGCGGCTTGATTTTGAGCCATCTACCCAGATCTGGATAGATCCGGTCCATACATTTTGATCTAGACATCTGAGCCCGTCATCTAGATTCGATCGATCATGATTATCTATTCAGATGGATCATATCCATCCATTCAAAGTCAGAGTGATTTCTGCCGTTGGATGCATAGCTAGCTTAAATGGATTAATCAGATTCATTAAACCCTAAGTATAAATGAGTGGCTAAGATGGGAAGGCGATTTGATCAGACGGCTATGGACATTTCCTCACTGATTGAAATCGCGCAGAAACAAATCTCTTCTCATTGCGCGACAAACAAACACCTCCGCCCCTTTCACACGCCGATCACCCGACGCCACCTTCCTCACCGATCGCCGAAGAGGTAAGGGGATTCCCTCCAATCTCCAATGACCGATGGTCTCCTCCATCCATTAAACCATCGGCAACCACAACTTCTGTTAGTAATATATGAGAGATGTCCTAAGGCAATCACCATATGGTCGTACCATTTATTTGATAAATGAAGATTCACTATTTGAGTGTACATGTTTTCATGTATTTGATTAGATCTTAAACTCATTTACTGAATAACCCCGATACGATTCACAACATGAGAGAATTTGTGATTGGATTACAACTAGTGAGTATATCTACATGTGTAATTGTGATGTATTAGAATTATCCCTAGTCGATGAATTGATGGATTTGGACACCATCAATTCTGTCGAGACTAACACGAGGTATACTCCTTGGTGTATTCAAGCAGCTGTTTCTCACTGGCTGGAGACATTGTGATGTCTGGAGTTAATCGTGGATGCTAGTTATGGTAACTAGTTCATTGGAGTGACCAGCTGTAAGACTTCATATGGTTCTCTGCATATATGGATATGTCAATGAAGTTCTTACTGCAGCTTAAGTGCGATGTTCCTTTGACTTGCAGTATTCAAGTCATCTTGATCATGTAGACTTATGCTTTGACATCTTAAGCAAGCATCTCTGAGGAGATGTGGACCCGGGATGATTGGGTATAAGTCGAAGTGATCGAAGGTGTTTGAATAGCCTATAAAGGATCCATCATTCCTTGCGAGGAGATGTATACCCATGGCCTCTCGTCGGATTGTTATTAAAGTCTTTGGCCAAAGCATTACATGTTTAGAGTAAGGTACTCTTGGATACATGTGCAGTAACTAGAATTCGTAGGACGAGGAAATGATACTTGGTCTAGGTGTAACATAGTCAACCTAATGGGGACTGACACTATAGACCATGTCCTGAACCAAGTGGGTATAAGATGAGTGAAAGGAATGGGGCACGATTCATTATAGCTGCTGAAGGGTTTCAGAAATAGTTCTGGATCAACCATTGATCTTTTCGGTTAATTGGGGATCATGATGTACTACTAGGTGCCACTCATGATCGTTCTATAATTAATGGTTAATTATAGATGACCAACATAAATCGAGAACCTATTTGGTCACATGCACAACGAGCGTAATCCAAAGGATTTAAAACGAGCTTGAGAATGAGATTTCAGACCGAGAGAAACTAGGTTTGGTTGGACCAAACAAGGATCGAGCATGAAATCGTTTCAGTCGCAATGGAAGCGTGGATGGGCCGTGTCTTATGAAGACATGATGGATGAACCAAATTGGTTTGGTTCTATTCCAATGGTGGAGAATAAACCAAAGGGGTTTGGTTTGTTTTAAACGAATGAACCAAAGTTGGTTCGGTTCGTTTTAACTTAAAATAAACCAAATCGGTTTGGTTTATTTTAACTTAAATTAATGGAGCGGGTTAATGGGTTTTGGTTATGAACCAATAACCATTAGGAGAATTTGTTCTCTATAAAATAGGGCTTAAGGGTTTTGTGAAAGCCCTAACCCTAATTGTGCTGCCCCTCCCTCTCTTCTCATTGTGCCGCCGCCCAACAAGGTGCCGCCCAACCTTGTTGCCACCAAGCCCTTGTGCCGCCGTCCAAGTTGTTGCCGGTGTCCAAGCTCCTGCCGGCGATCCTCCGGCGACCCTCCGGTGATCTTCCTTGGCTCCGGCGACTAGGTGAGCACTTTGCTTTCCTTATTTGGCCGACGCAACATCCTCCACCAAGCTGTCCAGTTTTCTGGACAGCTTGTTTCCTTCGTGTCGAAGCGTTGTTTGGATGATGTTTGGAGCTCCGACAGCGGCAACCTTGCCGGGGATTTAATCTCTGGTAATCCTCATAGGTGGAGGACAAAAGATTTGTCAAATCGTTGACGAATACCTCTCCGGAGAAGCGAGTTTTGGGGACTCATTTTTGAATCCGAATTTTGATTCGGATTGTGATCTTCTCTCAATCACATCGTCTTCGACACGAGGCTAGTGACTCGTACGAAGACGAGGCTCGTAGCTTTGTTAAGTCATCCCGAAGATACTCGACGTGGATACGGATAGAGGCGATTCTAGCGAGAGCCGACTCCGGTTGATGCCTTTCCCGCTACACGTGATACGTCAGGTATACGTAGAATAATTTCCTTTTATTGCAAAATTTAAAACTACGGTTATGTATACAAATGTTGTACTATGCATGCGTGTGGTGTGTGTGATGTAATAAATTAGATTTATTGCTTTTTAATTATTCCGTTGCGCACATATTTACGAAACATGTTCGAACACACACTCGTCGCGGTGCCGAAAACCCAACAGTGATATCAGAGCCCAGGTTGTGTTTCGACATAATCGTAAAATTATTTTGCGATAGTCGTAATTGTATTTATGAAAATTTTCTACTTTTGGAAAGTTAGAAGTATTTATGGAAATTTTTAATTTTGGAAAGTCTAGAAGTATTTATGGAAATCTTCTACTTTTGGAAAGTTAGAAGTAATTATGGAAATTAACATTTTCCATAAATAAAATATTTGATTAGATTTAGAAATTTATTTCCTAATTTAATCATGATTTGATTTGGGAATCAAATCTTAAATATATTTTATTTCCATAAATAGTTTTGACAATTTAGGAAATTTATTTCCTAAATTAAATTTGACTTTCCTTAATCAACACTTTCCACAAATAAAATATGTGATTAGATTTGGAAATTTGTTTCCTAATTTAATCATGATTTGATTTGGAGAATCAAATCTCAAACATATTTTATTTCCATAAATAGTTATGACATATAAGGAAATTTTGTACATGCCATAATTGTATGTCATGTAATTGCATTAGATACATATCATTATGACATACGTGTCGTGACATGTAGATGTATGCCATGTATGTCATGCCATATAGATAATAGTTATTTGCATGCAAAGAGGTTGAGACATAAAAACCCTTACTCAATATTAAAGCCTACATCTTCCTGGTTAGAACCAGAGTTCTATTTCTTGTTTGGGTTGTTGGACTCTCTCCAAGCCCGGCTCGAACCTGAACATGTTCAAACCATGGAATAGTTTAATACTAATATGGTAAGAGTCAGAGGTCAATCGTTATCTTTGGTTGTTGGACTCTCTCTAAGTCGGGCTAATTGGTTGAATGCACTCTAACCATATTAAAACTGTCTTGATTAATGGGTTGGCTTTAACCTGGAGCATCAGCTTGTTAGACTCTCTCCAAGATCGATGTGAAGGGAGGTGAAGTTGGGTGCTATGTATATGATGCATACTTGTTAATGTGTTAACAACCCGATGTATGTGTGAACCTTCAATTAGTTGATAGTACATTGTGATAGTTGTATATATGTGATATGCAATCGGTATATTTGATACATACCATCGTAGCTATGAATGACTTGTTGGACTCTCTCCAAGGTTGTTCATATCAATGTTGGATATCAGCCCATTCGGAGATGGACCTACGATCTCCCGAAGTGATTTTGGGGTTTTTGAAATTCGATAAATGAATGGGATTTATGAATGTATGTTGATACATTTTAAATCATCTTTCTCATATATGCTCGATTTGTATTTCTAGATTAATCACATGATCATGATGTCTTGGAATTTGCACTCTATTTTGGATTCAAATAAATTGACTGGGTCGAACTTCTTAGACTGACTTTGGATTCAACCTAAGAATTGTTCTCAAGGTTGAAAAGCTTGCGAATGTCCTCGAAGCGCCTCTTTCCGCCCGTCCTAGTGACAATGCAACTCCGGACCAATTGTTGGCCTATCAGAAACATATGACTGATTTTAAAATGGTGAGTTGCATCATGCTAGCCGCGATGGACCCCGAGCTGCGGAAGCAGCATGAGCATATGGATCCTCATATCGTAGTCCTTGATCTTTATGAGTTGTTTGATGAGCAAGTGAGATTCGAAAGGTTCGAAGTCTCCAAACTCATCTTCACCTCTGAGATGAAAGAAGGTTCATCTATGGTACCGCTCAACATGCTGAAGGTTGTGGAGCCTTCTGAGAAGCATGAGCAGGGGACGGTGCTGTTAGTTGATTCCTCGAAGAAAGGTTCTAAGAGGAAGTCAAAGGAATAGTAGAAGGGGAAGAAGAAAAAGGCTAAGTAGGCAGAACCAGCACAAAAGGGCACTTGCCATCATTGTGGCAAGGAGAGCCATTAGCAAAGAAATTGCAAGATTTATCTTGAGTCCATGAAGAAGAATAAGGCATCGGATGCCCCATCTTCTTCAAATATCTTCGTTATTGATTGTCATTCTATTTTCTCAAACACTTGGGTATTGGATACTGGGTGTGGCTCACATATATGTAATAATATACATGGGCTAAGGAATAGAAGAAGACTCGTCAAGGGAGAGTCAAATTTACATGTTGGGAATGGAGCAAAGGTTGCTGCACTCGCCATCGAAACGTATTTGTTGAAAATCCTATATGACTTGTCTTAGAACCGAATAATTTCTTTTATGTTCCTTCGTTGATAAAGAACATCATTTCTATTTCTTGTTTGAATAGAAATGGGTACCATTTAACTTTTAGTAACAATTATTATTACATAACTTTGAATGACGTTCTTTATGGGACTGGAACTTTAAGCAATGGTATTTATACGTTGGACATATCCAGTGACATTTTCAATATTGAAGTGAGCAACAAGCGTGCTCGAAAAGATAATTAATTAGACTCTTATATGTGACATTGTCGTCTTGGCCATGCAAGCAAGAAATGCATGTCCGAATTACACCGATGTGGAACTCTGCAATCGTTTGAATTGAATTCATACGATACATGCGAATCATGCTTAAAAGGCAAGATAACTAAGTTACCTTTTACTGGAAAAGGTGAATGGGTGGAAGAGTTGCTAGGTCTAATACATACTGATGTATATGGACCCATGTCAACTCAAGCTTTAGGAGGCTATAGCTACTTCATTACTTTCACCGATGATCACTCACGGTTTGGGTATGTGTTCTTGATGAAACACAAGTCTGAAGCCTTTGAAAGGTTCAAAGAATTCAGAAGTGAAGTAGAGAAACAACATAACAAGAGTATTAAAATACTTCGATCGAATCGAGGTGGTGAATACTTAAGTCAAGAGTTTCTAGATTATCTAAGAGACAATGGTATATTGTCTCAATGGACTCCGCCATATACACCACATCATAATGGTGTATTTGAGAGGTGTAACCGGATCTTGTTGGACATGGTCAGGTCAATGATGAATCATGCGTATCTTCCCAAGTCCTTTTGGGGCTATGCACTTCAGACAACTGTTTACTTGTTAAACAGAATGCCAACCAAGGTAGTCTCTACTATTCCATATGAGATATGAAATAGTAAGAAACCTCATGTATCTTACTTGAAGATATGGGGTTGTCCTGCTTATGTGAAGCGGACTGTATCAGACAAAATGGATGCTAAGTTTGATAAATATCTATTTATTGGATACCCTAAGGAAACAAGGGGTTACCAATTCTATCATCCCGTGGAACAAAAGGTGTTTATTTCAAGGCATGCTGTGTTTCTAGAGAAAGTGTTTCTCTTGCAAGAAAACAGTGGGTGTATCGTTGAGCTTGAGGAGGCTCGAGAGACTCAAATAGACATTGATGAGATACCTGGTGAAGCATCACAGCCAATAACTCATAGTGATGAGCCATCGGCTGACCTATTGAGACACCACATCTTCGTAGATCTGGTAGAGCATGCAATATTTCCGAGAGATATGGATTTCTCGTAAGTGAATTGAACGACGTGTTACTCATTGATGATGAGGAGCCTACCAGTTATGAAGAAGTTCTGAAAGGTTCAGAAATGGATAAGTGGCTTGAAGCCATGAAGTCGAAAATGAATTCCATGTATGAAAACCAAGTTTGGAACTTGGTTGACCCACCTGAAGGCATAAAGCCTATAGGGTGCAAGTGGGTGTTGGTGCAACAATACCCCAAAGCATTTATATGTTTTGATGTTTGGATAATCATCTAAGTTAGGCAACAAATTATGATCTAATGGTGAACATGATTAAGTGACAGGTAAAGGCAAAGTCCAAGTATGATCTTGGCAAGAGAAGTCCAAGGTAAAGGTTTGGCGGCATAAGACCAAGCATGTTGTCTTGGCGGCATTAAGTCCAAACGGACATTGGCAAAGGAAGTCCAATGACAAGTCTTGGCAACGTAAGTCCAAGCATGTAGACTTGGCGGCGTAAAGTCCAAGCATGCCTTGGCAAAGGAAACCCAAGACATGACAAAACCAAAGGAAGCTCTTGGAAGCAAAGCGCAAAGGATGAACAAGTCGTGGACTCGGAGGGATCCTGGAGGCGCAAGGCTTAAAGAAGAGCTAGAAGGTTGAGTCTAGGTCTAAGGGGTAAAATCAAGTATGAATTACTCATACTTGATGAGTATCAGTCGACTGATATGATGTATCAGTCGACTGGTCAGGTGCTCGACTGAGTCAGGATGAAACCCTGACCATCAGTCGACTACTTTGGTTGTGGAAGTCGACTGATGTTGCGATCGATCGCCAACAGCGATGGCGATCGGCCCGATCAAGTTAAATCGACCGCAGTGGAGTGACACTCGACTACGACTGTGATCACTCGATCGATCACTCCATCGATCGTGATGAGAATGCCGTTGGAGGAAACGCTACGAATCCCGAATTTGGTGTTGAGGTTAATCGCATCGACAATGATCGACAAGTTGTGCATCAAGCCGCATCACCGATCGATGGTCTCCAATGGGAAAATTAGCCCTCTCTCTATAAAAAGAGGGTTGGTGGAGGTTTTTGGGGGTTAATGCTCATTCTCTTATTATTCTCTCAAGCCTCCACGAGTTTTCAAGCTTTCGAGTGTTTTTAAATCTCCTCCTCCTCTCTCTAAGCTCAAGTTTCATTCTTTGTAAGAAGAGGAGGATTGTTGTAAAGGAAAACTTCATAGTGATTTGATTAGGGTTGATCCACCTCAAGGATCACCGTGGAGTAGGAGCGCCATCTCCGAACCATGTAAAAGAATTGTGTTAGCGTGTTTTTCATTTGTGTTATTCATATTTTTGTTGTGCTTCCGCTAATATTTATGTAGAGAAGAAAAATAAGCTATTCACCCCCCTCTAGCTTCAAAACGATCACCAACAAGTGGTATCAGAGCCCGGATCGCATCGGAAGATCTAGCAATCAACTGGAGCAAAGATGGCTTTTCAAGAGGGGTATAGCACGACGAGGCCTCCGTTCTTCGACAGCAACAACTTCGGCTATTGGAAAGGTAGGATGGAGTATTACTTAATGAATGATATTGAGAATTGGTTTAGTGTTGTAGATGGTTTCGAGAAGTCGGTGGATGAACACGGAGCACCCATACCGACGAAGGATTGGACGAGAGACATGGCCAAGAAGGCTCAAGCCAATGCCAAGGCAACAACCACACTTCAATGTGGTTTGTTAAAAGAGCAACTAAGCAAGGTGGGGCCATTTTAATCGACGAAGGAGCTTTGGGAGAAGTTGATCGAGCTCAATGAAGGATCCAAAGAAACAAGAAGGGCCAAGAGAGATCTTCTAATTGGCCAACTTCAAAACTTCTCAATGAAGACCAATGAGACCGTGAGCCAAATGCACGGTCGCTTCAAAGAAGTAGTCAACGGACTACATGTTATAGGTGAGAAGGTCGTCAACCGAGACCTTGTAAGGTATGTGCTACAAGCTTTCCCTAGAACAACTTTATGGGGCTCAATGGTAGATGCCTATAAGGTCTCTAGGGATCTTTCATTGGTTAAGTTAGATGAGCTATTTTGTGAATTTCAATTACATGAACAAGCTAACACCTCATCCAAAGAGAAGGGTATAGCTCTTTTTGTAGGAAGGAAGGACAAAAAGAAGAAGGAGAAGAAAGAAGTGTCCTCTTCATCCGAATCCGAGGAAGACTCATCAAGTAGTGAAGATGAGTTATCGGCAAGCGAGGTGGCACATTACGTCAAGAAGTTTGGTGGGAAGTCAAGGAAACTCACCAAGAAAGATGTGAAGAGGATGTTCCAATCCTCAAGAGGTAAGTCTTCAAATAGTTTAAATTCTACCTCTAACGTGACTTGTTTTGGTTGCAACAAGAAAGGGCATATAAAGCTAAATTGCCTAGAACTAAAGAAGAAGGAGGAGAAGGAAAAGAAAAAGAAGGAGAAGAAGAAGGAGGCAATGGTGGCACAAACATGGGACACTCTAAGCATGGAGGAGTCTTCCGACGATGAAGAAGTATGCCATGCCACCCGGAATCTAGCCCTCATGGCATTGGATGAAGAAGCCGGGAGCTCAAGCGAGGAGTCCGCTTCTTCTTCAAGCGACGAATCATCATCAAGTGATGATGATGAGGTAAACAACTCACCTAAAGTAGATTTACTTTACAAGACTATTGCATGCCTACAAAATGCTTTGAATAGATCGAAAACTAGGATTAAGGATTTAAAAATAGAGATTAAATCACTTAAGAGTGTAGAATCATCTTGTGGTAAATTATCTAGTGATGAATGTACCCTTAGGGATGAAAATGATGAATTAAGAAAAGAAATAGGTAACTTAAGAGCATGTTTAGAAAAATTTACTAATGACTCTAAATACCTAGACATGATTATTAAGGATCAAAGGACTATTTACAACAAGGTCGGATTGGGATATAGGCCTAAGGAAAAGGAGGTAGCATTTACATCTCTTGTTAGTAGAAAATCCATGATTAAAAGCAAGGGTAGAAAGGCTTGGGTACCTAAAAAATTTCTAATTAATGCTAGTGGTCCTAAGATTTGGGTACCTAAGGATTGTATTTTTCATATGATATAGGTAGAAGAACCAAGCTTGTGGATAGTTGATAGTGGGTGCTCAAAGCACATGACCGGTGATGAGAGAAAATTCTCCACTATCAACCACACTAGCAAAGGAAAAGGATCATTTGGTAATAGCGGCAAACTTAAGATTCTAGGAAAGGGCACAATTGAGGTATCCCCAAACCTTGCCATTCATAAAGTATTATTAGTTAAAAATATGAAATTTAATTTACTTAGTGTAAGCCAACTATGTGATGCAAACTTTGATGTTAAATTTGATTCCTCAAAATATTTTATAAGACACAAAACTCTAAATGATTGCATGTTAGTAGGTTTTAGGAAATCAAATATATATTATGTTGATTTATCCTATGCTACTAATGCTTCTACTAAGTGTCTTATTGCAAAAGAGGAAGAAAGTTGGCTTTGGCATAGGAGGCTAGGACACATAAACATGAAGAACATAGCCACAATAGCAAAAATGAAATTAGTCAAAGGGTTGCCTAAAGTCAAATTTCTCAAGGACAAGATGTGTGATGCATTCCAAGAAGGGAAACAATCAAAAACATCATACAAAGGTAAAAATTTACTTAGTACCGCTTTACCTTTAGAACTCTTACATATGGATTTATTTGATTGTCATAGTACCCCTTCTATGATTGGTAGTAAATATTGCTTAGTAATAGTAGATGATTTCTCTAGGTTTACTTGGGTATTTTTCTTGAAAAATAAAGATGAAACCTTAGGAATAATCATAGGATTTAGCAAAAGAGTAGAAAATGAAAGAAAACTCAAAATCAACCGGATCCGTAGTGATCATGGTGGAGAATTTGAGAATTCTAATTTTTCAACTTTTTATTTAGAACAAGGGTACAAGCATGAGTTTTCTTGTCCTAGAACACCCCAACAAAATGGGGTTGTGGAAAGGAAAAATCGTGCCCTACAAGAAGCGGCTAGGACAATGCTTAATGCATATTCCTTACCTAGCTACTTGTGGGCGGAAGCGATTAATACCGCTTGCTATATCCAAAATAGGGTATTGATTCATAGGTTTTTAGGAAAAACTCTATTTGAATTGTGGAATGGTACAATTCCAACAATTCATTATTTTAAGGTCTTTGGATGTAAAGTCTATATTTTAAATACCAAAGACAACCTAGGTAAGTTTAAGTCCAAAGAGGATGAGGGAATCCTAGTTGGATACTTATCCACTAGTGTAGGGTATAGAGTTTACAATAAAAGGACTCAAAAGATTGAAGAATCATCAAATGTCCAATTTGATGAAACTTCCAATACATACCCTAGAAAATCTCCTATTGATGATGATATTAATAATGAAAATCAAGAAATTACCCAACAATTTCAAAATTTAACCTTAGGGGGTAATGATCAGGGGGGAGGATTGAATCAAGGGGGAGTAAGAGGTGATTCCGATGATGAGCAAAGGATTGAGGTTAATCATGATCAAACTCAAATTAATACACCTCCTAGAACCATAAGAGTTCATCAAAATCACCCCTTAGATCAAATTGTGGGAGAATTATCTCAAGGTGTTAGGACTAGGTCATTTCATGTAACGCCTATAAAATTTCTAGTAATTTTACAAGAATTTTTGGCATGATTATGATGGCTTTATGTGGGCTCTTTCAAAAATAAAAGAAATGGAGCCAAAAAGGTTGCATGGCCTAGAAATTGAACCCCAAACCTCTAGTAGAAACCTAAGTCCTAAAGATGCATCCAATAACCAGAAGCCCAGCAGGGTTGTACTATTAGTGGAATATGGGAAATGATAGTTAAGGGTAAGGGAGGCTAAGGGACACTTCAATAGAATAAATAGGGAATGAAGGGACAAGAGAAAAGCCACTTCTCCACTTCTCCCTCTTCTCTTCTTCTTCCTCACCGAAATCTATTCCTCTCCCTCTCCATTTTTCCGAAACCTACCCAAGCAAGAAGAAGGCTAAGTTGGCATCCCTTAGGTCATCTTCCAACCAGAAAGCAAAGCGAAGGAAGTATGTATCCCCCTCACCTGCATACAAGTAGTTTTCGTTTGATGTATTTGTGTTAATCCTCTTGAAACCATTCGGCCAAGACCTTGTTTGAGTTTTCCCATGAAGATCCATGCCATATCTTGTATGAACATGATGAAGATAGGATGCTAGATGGATTAGGTTAAGTGTTTGACCTTAAAAACCCAAGGGACCATTCGACCAAGACCTTGTTTGAGTTTTCCATGAAGATCCATGCCATATCTTGTATGAACATGATGAAGATAGGATGCTAGATGGATTAGGTTAAGTGTTTGACCTTAAAAACCCAAGGGACCATTCGGCCAAGACCTTGTTTGAGTTTTCCATGAAGATCCATGCCATATCTTGTATGAACATGATGAAGATAGGATGCTAGAGGAATTAGGTTAAGTGGTTGAACTTTTATGACCTTTAAAACCATTCGGCCAAGCCCCTTTAGACCCCTATGTGTTCTTTTATAGATAAGTTCATGCTATGTTTGATGGTAAAAGAAGATAACATGATGTTTGGTTAACCTAAATTTAAGTGGATGAACTTCTAGGCCTTGGACCATTTGGCCAAGCCACTTTAGACACTTATATGTTTTTTTATGCCATGCTATAGCCAAGTTCATGCTATGTTTTGATAGTAAAAGAAGATAACATGATGTTTGGTTAACCTAGATTTAAGTGGATGAACCCTAAGCCTTGGACCATTCGGCCAAGCCACTTTAGACCCCTATGTGTTCTTTTTTTATGCCATGTTTAGATGAGCTTAGGCTAAGTTTTGATGCTAGATGAAGATAACATGTTCTATGCTAGGTTTTAAATGAGTTCATGCCATGTTTGATGTTAGAAGAAGGTAACATGTTCTATGCTATGTTAGAGATAGGTTCACGCTATGTTTTGATGGTAGATGAAGGTAATATGTTGTTGGCTAACCTAGAGTTAAGTGGTTGAGCCCTATGTCCTTTAATATCATTCGGCCAAGACCCATTTAAGCCTAACATGCTATGTTCTATAAATTACCATGTTATGTTTTGAATGTAGATATAGGTAACATGTGAAAGCTAAGCTTGATTTAAGAAATGGATCTTAGGTCTTCTTGAACCCCTCGGCCAAAAACTTATTTAAAAACCCCAAGTGCCTCCCATGCCATGCTTTATGTGTAAAGAATTAACATGTGGTTAGTTAGAACATATATAGACCATATATCAGTTGTTTGGTGTTTAAAAACTTGTTAGAACTCCATGAAGTTTAGGTCATTCCATGTATATTTGTTCATGATGTTTATGCCTTATGCCATGCTTATATGGGTGTGATGGTTGTGTTCATGTTATGCTCATTACCTTGTGATTGTATGAATGTATGATGTGTTATAGGAGGGAACATGATATGCATGAAAGAAACATGATATGATATGAAGAATAAATATGTTATGAAAGCCATATGATATGTTATGAAGAAGAAGTATGTTATGATATGAAGAAGAAAAACATGATATGCCATGATAAGGAATATGATATGTTTATGAAATGAAATATGATATGTTATGATAAGAAGCATGTATGTATTTTACTTTCTGCATGGCTTGTACCAGGACCCTAACAAGGTCCAAGGGATGGGCTCCTACGTGCCCCTGGGTCGATGGTCGTAGTACGAACCCAGTATGGGATGGGCTCCTAGATGCCCTAGGCCGACGATCATAAGTACGGGCTTAGGATGGGCTTATGTTATGCTGCCCCTAGGCCGACGGACTTAGTACGGGCCTAGTACTCTAGTGGGTTCGGGATTAGCTACCTCGGGTCTGTTAGGGATGCACGCTATGATGATGATGATGTGGTACAATGCCGGGCCCAATATGTTAAGATTTATGTTCAAATACCTATGATATATGTTTTCGAAGAGCATCCTGCATATACCTTTATGTTATGTCTGCTTATGTTATGATGTTATGTTTATGTTATGCCTGCTTACGATGTTATATATGTTTACATGTTATGTTTGCTTATGTTACGTATGTTTACATGTTATGCTTGCTTATGTTATGTATGTTTACATGTTATGCTTGCTTATGTTATGTATGTTTACATGTTATGTTTGCTTATGTTATGTATGTTTACATGTTATGTTTGCTTATGTTATATATGTTTACATGTTATGCTTATATGTGTTATATGATCATGTCACTACTCTATGCTTAATGTTGATGTATGGTTTTTGTGAGTAGGACAGGATCTTACTAAGCCTATGTGCTTATAGTTTATGTTCCCTTGTACTGGAGATAAGGGTAAAGGGTGGATAAACTAAAGGGAGCAGTAGGAGGGGCAAAGTGTGTGTGGTAGTGGCATGGTGGAGGAGATCTGTTATGTTCCTTATGCACATTTTCCCTAAGATGATTTTGTTTATGGACTTGAACTAAGCCCTAAGTACTTATGAAATAATGATGCATGTTCTATGTTAAGAAGAAGTATCTATGAAATGACGATGCATGTTTACGTTTAAAAGAAAAAAAAATATAAGTCTAAAGTCTTCCACTGTAAGAAGTACGATATATGTAGTCTTCCACTGTAATGTATGTATGTACGATCGTGTCATGCGCCGCCCCTCCGAACCCCTGGGAAAGGGCGGGCGTGACATTTCATA
The DNA here is from genome assembly GCA_025175895.1 of Wurfbainia villosa. NCBI lineage: Eukaryota > Viridiplantae > Streptophyta > Magnoliopsida > Zingiberales > Zingiberaceae > Wurfbainia > Wurfbainia villosa. The sequence goes on along the minus strand of CM045988.1, from coordinate 13,841,677 downwards.
GGGATCCTACTAGTCATATAGCTCTAATTTCTCAAATTGAGCCCAAAACAATTAAAGATGCATTACTTGATCCGGATTGGATCTTAGCAATGCAAGATGAATTGGCTCAATTTGAAAGGAGTCAAGTATGAGAGTTAGTTCCTAGACCGAATGAAAACACCATTATTACTACAAGATGGGTTTTTAGGAACAAACTAGATGACCAAGGAAATATCACTAGAAATAAAACAAGATTAGTTGCAAGGGGCTTTAATCAAGTTGAAGGACTTGACTATGATGAAACATATGCCCCGGTTGCTAGGTTAGAGTCTATTAGAATACTATTAGGGTATGCCTCCTATATGGGTTTCAAACTCCATCAAATGGATGTCAAATCAGCATTCCTAAATGAGTTTATTAAGGAAGAAGTATATGTAGAACAACCTCCCGGGTTTGAGAATATGAACTATACAAACCATGTATACAAGCTTAGAAAAGCTTTGTATGGTTTGAAACAAGCTCCCCGGGCTTGGTATGAAAGGTTATCATCCTTCTTAATTTCTAAGGACTTTAAAAGGGGTAGTGTAGATCAAACTCTATTTATAAAGTCAACATCAACGGACATATTTGTAGCTCAAGTATATGTTGATGACATTATTTTTGGGTCAACAAATGATGAACTTCTCCAAGACTTTATTAAAAATATGGAAAAAGAGTTTGAAATGAGTCTAGTTGGGGAATTAAATTTCTTCCTAGGATTGCAAGTCAAACAAACTAGTGAAGGTATTTATATTTATCAAACCAAATATGCTAAGGAAATGATTATGAAATTTGGTTTGAAAATGCTAAGGTAGTTTCAACTCCAATGGCAACCAATACTAAAATAGATAGTGATAATGAAGGAAAACAAATTGATCTTACACTCTATAGGAGCATGATTGGTAGTCTTTTGTACTTAACCACTAGTAGACCCGACATATTATTTACGGTTGGTATGTGTGCTAGGTATCAATCATGTGCTAAAGAATCTCATTTAGTTGCCGTTAAGAGAATCTTAAGATATATTAAAGGCACACTAAATGTAGGACTATGGTACCCTAGGACTAGGTCTTTTGATTTGGTTGGGTACACCGATTCCGATTATGCCGGTTGCAAATTGGATCGGAAGAGCACTAGTGGTGGATGCCAATTCCTTGGGTCCTCCCTAGTTAGTTGGAGTAGTAGGAAGCAACCTTGTGTTGCCCTATCCACCACCGAAGCCGAGTATGTGGCTATGGGTGGTTGTGTATCTCAACTACTATGGATGAAACATACCTTAGAAGATTATGAGCTATCTTACTCCAACATGAAAGTATTTTATGACAATGTGAGCACCATAAACTTGACCAAAAATCTGGTGCATCACTCTAGGACCAAGCACATTGAAGTGAAACATCACTTCATTAGAGATCATGTGGCTAAGGGGGACATTGAGCTTAATTACATTGAATCCAAGTCCAACCTAGCTGACATATTTACCAAGGCTCTCCCCGAGGTAGAATTTTCATCACTTAGGAGAGAACTTGGAATGTGCTTGGTTGAGTAAAGGTATAGGTTTGCATGATCCTATAGAAATACTAGGATTTATACCTTTAAGCATCTCACAAAATACCTAAGAAACCATGATTTTTGTATTGAGCCAATTAGACAACATGTGAGATGTTAGGAAGATGCACTTGGTTCATCATGCTTGTTATAATGCATTACTATGGACCAAAGTGTCATCTAGAGACATTAATCCTTCATTGGACCAATCATTGGGAAGGCTTATACACAATTGATGTGCATATAGCTCCAAGAACATGATTGGAAATGTCAAATAAAATATACTTTAAACTATGTTTATCATATTTTGAAAAACAGTTTTAAAGTGAAACACAAAAGTGATACAAAGTTTGCAAAAACATTAGAACTTTTGTTAGTTTCCAAGTTTGTATCAATCTTAGAATCTGGAAAACATATATTTTTCAAAATATTTTTCCTTGATAAAGTATGATTTCAGAAATGTGTACACGAAATTTCGTGATTTTTCGAGGTTTATGGAATTTACGTGCATTTACGAATTTGAAATTTGAAAAAATTTGAAATTGAACTTGCAGTAGTAGTCATTGGGTTCGTAAACCATCAGTGATAATCGTGTTTTCTGATAAATAGCTCTATTTTCTGATATTTAGTATATCTTTGATCTCCTAAAACTCTAGCATGATAATACTGGGTATAAACAAGCCTTTAGGACTGTTTAATACGGTGTTTTAGGGGGAGTTTCATAAGATGTATCTTTTTCATTCCCAAATTTACATTGTTGGTGCAAAGTTAGGATTTAAACCTTCAAATTGTTGATATATTTTTGCTCCACATGTATTTTACTCATCATGAACTATATCTTGGATTAAGGGGGAGCTAAATTTCAATTCTATACCTTAGTTCAAGATTACAATGCATTCAATTCTTCTATGAAATATATGATTTCTTCTCTTTTTGATGTATGTCAAAGGGGGAGAAGAAATGGTTAAGTTAGAATTGGATATATGATTATGTGATATGATTATGTGTATCTTTAAAAGACCTAACTTAAATGATTGCCAAACATCAAAAAGGGGGAGATTGTTGGTGCAACAATGCCCCAAAGTATTTATATGTTTTGATGTTTGGATAATCATCTAAGTTAGACAACAAATTGTGATCTAATGGTGAACATGATTAAGTGACAGGTAAAGGCAAAGTCCAAGTATGATCTTGGCAAGAGAAGTCCAAGGTAAAGGTTTGGCGGCATAAGACCAAGCATGTTGTCTTGGCGGCATTAAGTCCAAACGGACCTTGGCAAAGGAAGTCCAAAGACAAGTCTTGGCAGTGTAAGTCCAAACATGTAGACTTGGCGGCGTAAAGTCTAAGCATGCCTTGGCAAAGGAAACCCAAGACATGACAAAACCAAAGGAAGCTCTTGGAAGCAAAGCGCAAAGGATGAACAAGTCGTGGACTCGGAGGGATCCTGGAGGCGCAAGGCTTAAAGAAGAGCTAGAAGGTTGAGTCTAGGTCTAAGGGGTAAAATCAAGTATGAATTACTCAGATCGATGTATCGATCGGCCCAGTCGGTGCTCGGAGTCGGGATGAAACCACGACCATCGATCGACTACTTTAATCGTGCGATCGGGCCGATGTTGTGATCGATCGGTCGCCAACGCGATGGCGATCGACTTACCAAGTTAAATACGGGCACAGTGAGTGGAGTTCGACACTATGGGCTGTGATCACTGATCGATCACTCCATCGATCGACCGATGGATGGATCATCCGAAACGACTACGAATCCCGCGATCGGTGTTGAAGCCGTTAATCGCGTCGACGGTGGGATCGATCGTCGTGCATCACGATCGATCATGCTCCAATGGGAAAATCAGCCCTCTCTCTATAAAAAGAGGGCTGGTGGAGGTTTTTGGGGTTAATGCTCATTCTCTTATTATTCTCTCAAGCCTCCACGAGTTTTCAAGCTTTCTAGTGTTTTTAAATCTCCTCCTCCTCTCTCTAAGCTCAAGTTTCATTCTTTGTAAGAAGAGGAGGATTGTTGTAAAGGAAAGCTTCATAGTGATTTGATTAGGGTTGATCCACCTCAAGGATCACCGTGGAGTAGGAGCGCCATCTCCGAACCACGTAAAAGAATTATGTTAGCGTGTTTTTCATTTGTGTTATTCATATTTTTGTTGTGCTTCCGCTAATATTTTTGTAGAGAAGAAAAACAAGCTATTCACCCCCCCTCTAGCTTCCAAATGATCACCAACAGTGGGTTTTCAAGAAGAAAACCGACATGGATGGTAATGTGATTACCTATAAGGCTAGATTAGTGGCGAAAGGATATCGTCAAAAACAAGGTGTTGATTATGACGAAACCTATTAACCTGTTGCTATGCTTAAATCCATTCGGATGCTCTTGGCTATAGCGGCTAATTATGATTATGAGATATGGCAGATGGATGTGAGAATAGCTTTCCTTAATGGAAACTTACTCGAGGATGTGTATATGATACAACCTGAGGGTTTCACATCGATTGATAAAATCAAGATATGCAAATTGCGACGGTCCATATATGGATTGAAGTAAGCATCCAGGAGCTGGAATATCCGTTTTGATGAGACAATCAAAAAGTTTGATTTCTTGCAAAATCCAGACGAACCTTGTGTGTACAAAAAGGTTAGTGGGAGTGTAGTCTTGTTCCTATTATTATATGTCAATGACATATTACTTATAGGAAACGATGTTTCGTCTTACAGTCGATTAAGATTTGGTTGTCCAAGACATTCTCCATGAAAGACTTGGGAGAAGCAACCTAAATCCTCAGGATTAAGATCTATAGAGATAGATCGAAACGGTTGCTTGGTCTTTCGCAGTCTACATATATAGACTGAGTGCAAAAGAGGTTTAGTATGTCGGAATCCAAGAAAGGTTTCCCACCCATCATGCATGGGATACATCTTTCGAAGTCTATGTGTCCGCGCACAGAAGATGAGAGGATTTACATGAGTAAGATTTCCTATGCATCCGCAATAGGATTTGCACGAATACCTCTCCGGAGAAGTGAGTTTTGGGGACTCGTTTTTGAATCTGAATTTTGATTCGGATTGTGATCTTCTCTCGATCACATCGTCTTCGACACGAGGCTAGTGACTCGTACGAAGACGAGGCTCGTAGCTTTGTGAAGTCATCCCGAAGATACTCGGCGTGGATACGGATAGAGGCGATTCTAGAGAGAGTTGCTCCGGTTGATGCCTTTCCCGTTACACGTGATACGTCAGGTATACGTAGAATAATTTCCTTTTATTATAAAATTTGAAACTACGGTTATGTATACACATGTTGTACTATGCATGAGTGTGGTGTGTGTGATGTAATAAATTAGATTTATTACTTTTTATTTATTCCGCTGCGCACATGTTTACGAAATATATTCGAACACACACTCGCCGCGGTGCCGAAAACCCAACAACTTCTTCATTCACAGCTTCGGCAGCGCCAACTCCAGTTCATTCACAGTGCCGGCAATAGTTCTCCATAACTCCAATTCCAATGCATTTCCAGCAGTTCTCCACAGCTTCAATTTTGCAAGCTTTTCCTTGATGTGCTTTGATTGTTTTTTTTTTTCATTTGTTGAATGTTTGTAATGAAATGATCTTCCATGTTTAAAATTGCATGTACTTAGTTTAATTTGTTCCATGCCTACGTAGTGTTTGATTAAATGTCTCTTTAGTAATTAGGTTGCAGTTAGTTAGGTTAGATTTAATTTCATGCTTTGCTTTACATTTATCTTATTCTGCATTTGAATTGTTATTTAAATTTTTATACTTTCTTGTTTGAATGCTTAGTTTAAGTTTCTTTTAATTTCATCGCAATCATAGTTTAGTTAGATTAGAGTTTGATTACGTGCATTGTCTTTCTGTTCAGTATGATTAGTTTTATTTCGATCCAAACCCCTTGTTTACATTTGCAAAACTCCAGCAATAATTAGCGATCCTAAGACTATTATTCTATTGATTACACTCGTTGGGAAACGATCCGGGTCATTAACTATGTTATATTAGCATAGAGAGGGTTTGGTAATTAATTTGTAATGGTACCACGACATATACCGTCCATCACATATCCTAGTAGGATTCTAATTGACTCTAACCTAGCAACCGAGACATAAATCTCATCATAGTCAAGCCCCTCTACTTAATTAAACCCTCTTGCAACTAACCTAGCTTTATTTCTTGTTATTGTGCCTTGATCATCTAATTTGTTCCTAAAGTCCTATCTTGTAGTGATACTGGTACTATCATTGGGTCTAGGAACTGACTCTCAAACTTGACTCCTCTCAAATTGAGCCAATTCATCCTGCATTGCTAAGACCTAATCCGGATCAAGCAATGCATCATCAATTGACTTGGGCTCAAGTTGTGAGAAAAGAGCTATTTGACTAGAGGGAGCTCTATGAAATGACCTAGTTCTAACACCTTGAGATAACTCCCCTACTACTTGATCTAGAGGATGATTTTGATGGACTCTTATAGTTCTAGGAGGTGTATTACATTGATTTTGATCATGATTATCCTCAACCCTCCTTTCATCATTGGAATCACCTCTTACTCCTCCTTGATTTAACTCTCCCCCTTGATCATTACCCCCTAAAGTTAAATCTTAAAATTTTTGGGTAATTTCTTGATTTTTGTCATTGATATAATTATCAATGGCGGATTTCCTAGGGTACGTATTAGAGGTTTCATCAAATTGGACATTTGAATATTCCTCAACCTTTTGAGTTCTTTTATTATAAACTCTATACCCTACACTAGTGGATGAGTATCCAACTAGGATTCCCTCATCCGCTTTGGATTCAAATTTACCGAGGTTGTCTTTGGTGTTTAAAATGTAGACTCTGCATCCAAAGACTTTGAAATAGTGAATTGTTGGAATTGTACCATTCCATAATTCAAATGGGTTTTTTTCCTAAAAACCTATGAATTAAAACCCTATTTTGGATATAGCAAGCGGTATTGATCGCTTCCGCTCATAAGTAGCTAGGTAGAGAATATGCATTAAGCATAGTCCTAGCCGCTTCTTGTAGGGCACGATTTTTTCTTTCCACCACCCCATTTTGTTGGGGTGTTCTAGGACATGAAAATTCGTGTTCTAGGCAAAATTTTGAGAAGTTAGAGTTCTCAAATTCTCCACCATGATCACTACGGATCCGGTTGATTTTGAGATTTCTTTCATTCTCTACTCTTTTGCTAAAGCCTATGATTATTCCTAGGGTTTCATCCTTATGTTTCATGAAGAATATCCAAGTAAATCTAGAAAAATCATCTACTATAACTAAACAATATTTACTATCAATCATGGTGGGAGTACTATGACAATCAAATAAATCAACATGCAAGAGTTCTAAAGGTAAAGCGGTACTAAGTAAAGTTTTACCTTTGTGTGATGATTTTGATCGCTTTCCTTCTTGGCATGCATCACACATTTTGTCGTTAAGATACTTGACTTTTGGCAACCCCTTAACTAGCTTCATCTTGGCTATTTTGGCAATGTTTTTCATGTTGATGTGCCCTAGCCTCCTATGCCATAGCCAACTCTCTTATTATTTTGCAATAAGACACTTAGTAGAAGCGTTAGAAGCATAGGATAAATCAATATAGTATATATTTGATTTCCTAAAACCTACTAATATGCAATCATTTAAATTTTTGTGTCTTATGAAGCATTTAGAAGAATCAAATTGAACATCAAAATTGGCATCACATAATTGACTTACACTAAGCAAATTAAATTTCATATTTTTAACTAATAATACTTTGTGAATTGCAAGGTTTGGGGATACCTCAATTGTCCATTTTTCTAGGATCTTAAGTTTACCACTATTTCCAAAAGACACATTCCCCTTGCTAGTGTGGTTGATTGTTGAAAATTTACTCTCATCACTGGTCATGTGTTTTGAGCAACCACTATCAACAATCCATAAGCTTTGTCCTTCTACCTATACAACATGAAAAATGCAAGTCTTAGGCACCCAAATTTTAGGACCGTTAGCATTAAATATATAGCTTTTGGAAACCCAAGCTTTTCTAGCCTTGCTCTTAATGGTTGGTTTTCTACTAATTAGTGAGGTGAAGGCTACTTCCTTCTCCTTAGGCATATATCCTATGCTGACCTTGTTATAAATGACCCTTTTGTCTCTAAGAATCATATCAAGATATTTGAACCCATTCATAAATTTCTCTAAGCATGCTCTTAGTTTACCTATTTCTTTTCTAAGTTCATCATTTTCATTCCTAAATGAACATGCATCATCACAAGAAATTTCTACATTCTTAATTGATTTAATTTCTACTTTTAAATCCTTAATCCTAGATTTGGATTTATTTAGTGCATTTTGAAGACATGCAATAGTTTTATATAGTAATTCTATCCTAGGGGAGTGTAAAATACCACAGAAAAAAAAGAGAGAGAAAGGGTTGGACTCTAATTAATACCTAAGCTAGGTATTAATTTGGAGGGGCAAATTAAATCTAGGTTTGGTCTTATAGGGTAAGAACTCAATAAACATTTTAAGCCAACCCATTAAACGAAATCCACCCGACCCGTTAATCTTTTAACGCCGCTATTTTTCTCTTCCGTTCCTTGCCGTCGAAACATCAATTTCTTTAGTTTCTCTGCGCTGCGCGCTGCAATTTCGCTTGTCGCCGACTCCGCCGCCTGACGCTGTCCCTTCCCGAGCCCCTCTCTTCCTCTTCTTCCTCACGCGCGATGACACCTCTAGCTTCCTCACCGAGTGATCCCTCATCTCTTCTGCTCTTCTGAAATCCAGGGCCACTGAGCTCTCTCCTTCTTCCTCGCGAAGCCTACCTCACGGCAGAGAGCATCCAAAGTCTCAACGACCTTTGCAGGCGAGTGGGAGGAGTGGGCGAGCAAAGGCCGATGAATACGAGTCAGCGACGATCCCAAATTGGAAGTTGTTCTTCTCGATCAAAATTGGAGGCTGCGCCGGTGATCGTTGTGAGTGCTAGGTAAGGACTGATTTTCTTACTACCTTGGACGAGATCTAGGTTGTAGTGGTGATATTCCTTGGCTGAGCCAATTTTTTGGTTTGGGTAGCGATCTCGAGCAGTAGCAGTTGAATGGGGCTGCCAAGTTTTGGGGAGTTGCTGCCGGTGAGGTTCTAATTGCCGGTAAGCAAGCCATTTTCCTTTTGGTTATGTCTGTGCAGTTCAATTAATTGTTGTATTGCTATGGATAAGATTGATTTCTGATTATCTCAATGGACAACCTTGATTTTGAGTATCGTTCAATGTTTCCTTTGAGTTATCTAGTTAATGGTGGAAATGGTTGATGGAGAAGGCTGTGATTGTGGTTGGCCGGCTGTGAACAGTTTGATGTGGGGTTGTTTGGGGCTGAGATGGTTGTGGGCAGGAATATTTTCAACTGTGATGTTCTGTTTGGGAGGTTGTGAGTGGAGTTTAGGACGGTTGTGATGTTCTGAGTGAGCTGGATTTAGATGCTGGCGGTTTAGAGGCTGTGGTATGGTTGTAAATGAGCTAAGAACGACTGTATGGCTGTGAATAGAGTGTAAGTTGCTGTGTGAGTGAGCTGTGAATGGCTGTGCAGTTGTGGGCAAGGAATTGCCGACTGTGCGGCTGTGAACAAGGCTACTCTTGGTCGCGAAGGGGCTGCAATGACTTTGAATGGTTGGTATTGGGATTAACTTGGTTGGGGATAAGTGGAAAAGAGTCGGTTGGAACGGAGTGTGTCAATTAGAGTAGTTAGATCCCTGATTTGGCACAGTTATGGGTGGTTATGCACCGTTTCAAGGCGAGTAATTAAGGCTTGGTTGAGATTAGTCAGGTCCTAAAATTAGTGTGAAATGTCGGTTGTCGATCGAGCTGTGTGATGCTCTGATCTCGGCTACAAAATAAAAGTTATAACACGTATTCGATAAGAGATGTGGATATGGGGAAATACGTAGTAGTTAATTCATATTTTGTTGTATGCTTGCACTAAATTATAATTGATGATATTTGCAGGACGTGGATACGAGACCGGTCCGCAGACGTGAGGACTCTAGTATTACGAGCATTACAGCAGGTGGGTAATTTCCTACCCTGGTCAAGTAGATGTAATTGCATTCAGATTTAGACATAGATATGAGCATGTTATATGTTCATATTATCTTGACCCTGCTCTTATTTATCCTATACTTGATACTTGTCGTTGGCTATATATATGCTCAAATGTTGATATCACATTTTCCGTTGTCATGATTTAGTAGGTACAGATGTGATGTAAGTAGATCTATAAATATTTAGTAGGGTGTAGATGTTAGAGTACGGATGATGACCTGATTTGTAAATTGGGTAAAAGGTCATCCGTGGATAGGTAATGCCCTAAATTAGGATTTATTCCAATACTCATATGTTGCATACTTATTACCAACCCCGTGTTGTGTAAATAGTCAGGTGAGTTGTGGATAGTGTGTCGCTATGGACCGGTGGTCCTAGCTTGCCATGATCAGTTACGTACGATTCTCTACATGATAGAGAGTGTATTGATCAAATGGGTATGACTCTCTGTTGAACAGAGAGTCTGTGGTAGATGTCTGTATGTGAGATAGTACATTCATGTCATTGCATGCATACTGATGACATAGTCTCCCTTGGGGTTGAGAGAGTCGTCAGTCATCCTACCTCCCAGATTACTTCCAGAGGAGTAACTGGTGTGAGGGCAGATCATTTGTTATGCCACACTCTACCTCTATAGACGATGGTAGTTGGAGTTGCGTGCAATTGTTTTGGGTGCGTGGCACTCGACCACTCATAAGTAGTGTCAATCGGAGTGGCCAGCAGCAGGGGCCCCCGTTGTGTAGCGAGTTCTTTACGCTCATATGCTACTTGATCATACTGCCCACTCGGCCACTCTAGAGCAGTGGTTGGTGTTGAGTTGAGACAGTTGTCATGTCGTGCCACCTAGGCCACATTGGGGTCGTGGTAGCGAGTAGGGGTGCGCAGGCATGACCATGCATGTTGCATTGCCATATTATACGATATTTTGCATATTGCTATATATATATATACATATATGCATGTATATATATATATATATATATATATATATACATGGATGATGGTGATTAGTATACATACAGATGCAGTCTATATGTATACTCACTCTGATGATGCATTTGTATGTACTATGCTTGTTGCATTTGTTTGTACATATTCATACATGCTATTGCATTTTCTGTATGGTAGTAGGCCGGGTACTTGTATACTTATTGGTCGGTCACTGTGATACCCTCGACCCATGTCATGATGTAGTGTGAGTTAGTATTACTCTTTATACCTTATGTTATGGATTTATGCTCAGGTTGGATGAGTGTCGAGTAGCTGACTGTCAGGTATGTCAACATCTTTTGTTGTTCAGTTTGTTTAGTGGTATGCATGTATGTATATTTATCATGCTGTTGTATACCTGTCATACCTGTAGATTATACTGTTGAATTACATGTGATATTGATATATTTACATGTTCTATCTTATTACCTGCTGAGTTTTACTCACCACCACAAACCTTGAGTTTTTCTGCCGCCCAGGTATCAGGTAGAAGTCTTCGTGAAGACTTGGAGCTGCACTGGCAATCCATCTCATCTCCATTTTTTCGAGCTTCCCGGGGACTTCGTTTTATGTTATGGACTTTGTCTTTATGTCATGGACTTTATTTCTGTGTCCGATGTTTTATGTACGATTATTTACTGTGGACTTGTCAGGTGGTGTACACCTATGTGGTTTCAGTTTTATATGGTATATATGTGGTTATGGGTATGTGGTTGTATGTTTCCATTGTGTTTGATATATTTGCTTATTATGTGTAGTTATGGGCCTACGAGCCTTGTATTAACCCGAGATGTTGCCACGTACAGGGGAGATGCCGTCCGTTTGCTTTTTGGCACGACATACTCTCAGGGCGTGACAACTTTATTGGTATCAGAGCCGAAGGTTCTGCAATGTCATACAATGATTTTGTTTTTTTGAGTCTTGGATTCTCGGGAGTCGGTATATTTTTCAGATTTGATTTTTATGAGATGGGATTGACAGCGGCATAAGCTCCAGGCATCATGAAGTAAGAATTTCTGATAACTCATATTTCAGATAGTTACTCATCTAAACTTGTTCAACATGTGTATACAGTCAAAGTTATGGCACCTGTGCCGACTCGTAATAGAGGTTGTCCATCAAGGCGATCCATCGGAGTTGAGGGACAGAAGGTTGCTACTATTGAGCTTGTTATTTGGGAACAACCTCAGCTTTCCCCTACTAGTGGTTCAGAGCCTCAGAATCCGAATATACCATTGACTATGCTAGAGCCTGCAGAGTCCAGTTGGCTCAATGATAAAGCACGGATACTCGTGTTAGCACGTTCGGCCAAGGATAAGTTCACCTTGTTCCGAGGGGAGTCCGACCCATGGATTGCCCGGGCTTGGCTGGAAAATATGGAAGACACTTTCGAGTACATGAACTGTACAGATGAGGAGAAGATGGGCCTTGCTGCGTACTATCTCAGAGATCAGGCTGCTACTTGGTGGAAAATGCAGAAGACTCTACTCGGGGAGCGTGGGATTACTTGGGCAATCTTTCGAGACGCTTTCTGGAGACAGTACTTTCTTTCGACATTTTCTACAGCACATCGTCAAAAATTCCTGAACCTGAAGCAAGGTGACCGTTCCGTCATGGAATACAATGCAGAGTTTACCAGACTTTCAAAGTTATGCCCTCATCTGATAGCACAGGATGTAAATCAGATGTACCAATTCACACAGGGTCTTGCTGCTTATATTCGGAGTAGGATGTCAGGATCTATCATTACCTCGTACAGGGAGGCATTGGACCGTGCCATTTTCATCAAGATGACTTCCTAGTAGATTTCTAGGGAAAAGGATATAGAGAAACAGATGACTCAGAGCAAGCAGCAGAACCAGGGTTCACCTTAGGGGAATCAGAAGAAACAAGAGCAAAAAGGAACTACGCGAGGTGCTGCAGAGGGGTCAGCTAGATCGCAGAAGGGGAAACGTCCAACATCAGAGTATTCTGGAGGGTCTCAGAATAGCCGTAAGGGACAAAACAGGAGTGGATGTTATAAATGTGGATCTGAAAGCCACAGAGTATCAAAGTGTCCTTTGGAGCAGCCTGTTTGCTATTATTGCAAACAACCTGGTCATACTAGCCGTGATTGTACCTTGAAAGCACAGTTGGAGTTTCCTGATAGCTCCAACAAGGGAAGCAAGACACCGAGCAGATCTACCGAGTCGAGGCACACACGAGGCTACTGTCGAGGATGCAGCTGATAAATATTGAGACTGGACGAGTTTTTGCCATCACCAGAGATGAGGCGTAGCGGGTTGAGGGATCAGTCATACGAGGTATGGTTTCAGTTTATTCTATATACGCTGATACTTTGATTGATACTGATAGTTCTCATTCATTCGTATCTAGAATATTTCTGGGTAGAGTTGGAAGAATCCCAATGGTTCATTCTTGTGGGTTAGCAGTATCCTTGCCATAAGGAGAGGTGCTGACTAGCCACCAAGAAATCAAAGGTTGCCCATTATATTTTGACGGGCATATCCTTACAGTGGACCTCCAGGTGTTGGAAATGATAGAGTTCGATATTATTCTCGGTATGGACTGGTTGACCGCTTATTATGCTACAGTGGATTGTAGAGCGAGGGTGGTGACATTTCGACTACCGGATCAACCAACTTGGGAATTTGTTGGTACTAGAGATGATGGATTATCCATTATATCGGCTTTACAGGCTCAGAAGTTATTGGCCCAGGGTTGTCAGGGTTATTTACTATCTCTAGTCAAAGTTGTGAACGAAGGACTACCACCCCTCTCTGATATGCGAGTAGTCCGAGAGTATCCAGATGTATTTCCAGATGAACTTCCAGGCTTGCCACCTCCTAGGCAAGTGGAATTTGCGATAGAGGTGATTCCAGGAACCACGCCTATATCGAAACATCCTTATCGGATGACGCCAAAAGAACTGAATGAACTCGAAGTTCAACTGCAGGAGTTGCTGGATAATGGATTCATCCGCCCTAGTGTTTCATCATGGGGAGCTCCGGTACTCTTCGTCAAAAAGAAGGATGGATCGTTGCGGTTATGTATTGACTATCGACAACTGAATGCAACCACAGTTAAGAACAAATATCCACTGCCGAGGATAGAAGATTTGTTTGATTAGCTTAAGGATACCTGTGTGTATTCTAAAATTGATCTGCACTCAGGATATCATCAGCTTCGGATAAGAGATGAGGATGTTCAGAAAACAACTTTCCGCACCCGTTATGGGCATTACGAGTTTCTAGTGATGCCTTTCGGACTCATGAATGCCCCAGCTGCATTTATGGACTTAATGAACTGGGTATTCCTGAGGTATATAGACCAATTCGTGATAGTGTTCATCGATGATATATTGATTTATTCTCGATCCGAGGAGTATGAACAACATCTGCGGATAGTATTGGAGGCGTTGCGATAGGAGCAGTTGTATGCCAAGTTTAGCAAGTGTGCATTCTGATTATCCTCAGTGGGTTTCCTTGGACATGTAGTGTCCAATAGAGGTATTTCTGTAGATCCCCAGAAGATCGAGGCAATTACCAATTAGGAGCAGCCAAAATCAGTTCAGGAGGTCCGTAGTTTTCTTGGTATGTCCGGGTATTATCGGAGATTCGTGGAAGGATTCTCGAGTATTGCCATGCCACTCACTCTCCTGACTTGAAAAGGGGTCAAATTCACCTGGTCAGAGGCTTGTGAAACTAGCTTCCAAGAGCTTAAACGACGGCTAGTTTCTGCACCAATCTTAGTGATTCCTTCTGGTGTTGATGGGATGGTTCTTTATACGGATGCTTCTATCCAAGGGTTGGGTGCAGTTCTGATGTAGTCCAACCGTGTGGTATCTTATCCCTCCTGTCAACTAAAAGATCACAAAAGGAATTACCCAGTGCACGATCTGGAGTTAGCCACCATTATTTTCGCATTGAAGATATGGAGGCACTACTTGTATGGGATTACTTTTGAGATCTATACAGACCATAAAAGCCTGAAGTATCTATTCACACAGAAAGAACTGAACTTGAGATAGAGACGGTGGATGGAATATCTAAAGGATTACGACTGCACAATCCATTATCATCCGGGAAAAGCTAATGTGGTAGCAAATGCATTAAGCAGGAAGTCTCGTGGAGTTCTGGCCAGTCATCTGACAGCAGTTATTTATCTAGTTCGATAGTTCTCAGAGTTGGGATTGTTTGAACACGGTCAAACATCCCAGGGGATATTAGTTTCTATGGTTGCCCATTCTGCTATTGTTGAGAGGATCAAAGAAGCACAAGTCAGTGACCATCATCTACAGTTCTTGTGCAGCACGATAGACTCAGAACGTCAGACGGATTTCTCGAGTGATGAGAATGGAGTACTTCATTTCCATGGATGATTATGTGTTTCGGAAACACATCCAGTTAAGGAAGAACTTCTACAGGAAGCACATCAATCGAGATTTGCTATACATCCTGATGGTACTCGGATGTACCAAGATTTGAAGCGCTTATACTGGTGGAACGGTATGAAATGAGATATTGCGGACTTTGTTGCACAATGTCTAGTATGCCAGCAAGTGAAGGCTGAACATCAAAAATCTGCTGGGTTACTTCAGGAAATTCCGATCCCGGAATGGAAGTGGGAGCATATCATGATGGATTTCATTATGGGATTACTCAGAACACGTAAAGGACATGATGCGATTTGAGTGATCGTGGATCGATTAATCAAATCGGCTCACTTCATTCTGATTTGTGAGACAAACTCATTGGATTGTCTAGCAGAATTGTACTGCCGAGAGATTATCAGATTGCATGGCGTACCTTTGAGTATCATATCTGATAGAGATCCGCGATTTACTTTGCGATTCTGACAGAGTCTGTAGTAGGCCATGGGTATAGAACTTCGACTCAGTATAACATTTCATCCGCAGACAGACGGACAGTCTGAACGTACCATTCAGACTCTGGAGGATCTATTGAGATCTTGTGTCATGGATTTCGGTGGCACTTGGGATGATCACATTCCTTTAGTGAAATTTGCCTACAACAACAACTATCACTCTTCTATTCAGATGTCTCCTTTCGAGGCTTTATACGGCAGACCCTGCAGATCTCCTATGTTATGGGAGGAAGTTGGGGAACGATAGTTATTGGGGCCTCAGAGTATCCAGCATGATGCAGAGTTGGTGAGAGTGATCAGACGACGGTTATCTGAGTCATAGGATCGGCAGAAGAGTTATGCTGACCAGAGGTGAAGGCCTCTGGAATTCTCAGTCGGGGACCATGTATTCCTACGAGTGTCACCCACCAAAGGAGTCAAGAGGTTTGGGTTGAAAGGAAAATTAGCTCCACGCTACATTGGTCCATTTGAGATATTGGAGCAAATTGGAGGTGTAGCTTATCGGTTAGCCTTACCTCCGACACTAGCGGGTGTTCACAATATATTTCATGTTTCTATGCTGAGGAAATACGTGCCACGATCTGATCATATTCTGAAAGAGGTTTCGATACAACTCCAGGTGAATGCGACTTATGAGGAGATTCCAATGCGGATTCTTGGTCGCAAGGAGCGATAGTTGTAGAACAAAACCATCCGACTAGTAAAGGTGGGATGGCAGCATCATACGGATGAGGAGGCTACATGGGAGCTGGAAGATACTATCCGAGCTCGATACCCCCATCTGTTTATTTGAGGTATGTTGTTATTTCGGAATATGCTTGATCTAATTTTTGCCTTTAAGTACGAAATTTGGGGACCAAATTTTTATAAGTGGGGGAGAATGTAAAATACCACAGAAAAAAAGAGAGAAAGGGTTGGACTCTAATTAATACCTAAGCTAGGTATTAATTTGGAGGGGCTAATTAAATCTAGGTTTGGTCTTATAGGGTAAGAACCCAATAAGTATTTTAAGCCAACCCGTTAGATGAAATCCACCCGACCTGTTAATCTTTTAACGCCGCTATTTTTCTCTTCCGTTCCTCGCTGCCAAAACATCAATTTCTTCAATTTCTCTGTGTTGCGCGCCGCAATTTCGCTCGTCGCTGACTCCGTCGCTCGGTGTTGTCCCTTCCCGAGCCCCTCTCTTCCTCTTCTTCCTCATGCGCGACGACACCTCTAGCTTCCTCACCGAGCGATCCCTCATCTCATCTGCTCTTCCGAAATCTAGGGCCACCGAGCTCTCTCCTTCTTCCTCACGACAGAGAGCATCCAAAGTCTCGACGACCTTCGTAGGCGAGCGGGAGGAGTGGGCGAGTAAAGGCCGGTGAATATGGGTCAGCGACGGTCCCAAATTGGAAGTTGTTCTTCCCGATCAAAGTTGGAGGCTGCATCGACGATCGCTGTGAGTGCTAGGTAAGGGATGATTTTCTTACTACCTTGGACGAGATCTAGGTTGTAGCGGTGATCTTCCTTGGCTGAGCCGATTTTTGGTTTGGGCAGTGGTCTCGAGCAGTAGCAATTAAACGGGGCTGCTATGTTTTGGGGAGTTGCTGCCGATGAGAATCTAATTGCCGGTAAGCAAGCCATTTTCCTTGGTTCTGTCCATGCAGTTCAATTCATTGTTGTATTGCCGTGGATAAGATTGATTTCTGATTATCTCAATGGACAACCTTGATTTTGAGTATCGTTCAATGTTTCCTTTGAGTTATCTAGTAACAATGGAAATAGTTGATGGAGGAGGCTATGATTGTGGTTGGCCGACTGTGAATAGGTTAATGTGGGGTTGTTTGGGGCTGAGATGGTTGTGGGCAGGAAGATTTCTGGCTGTGATGTTTTGTTTGGGAGGTTGTGAGTGGAGTTTAGGACGGTTGTGATGTTCTGAGTGAGCTGGATTTAGATGTTGGCGGTTTAGAGGATGTGGTATGGTTGTAAATGAGCTAAGAACGACTGTATGGCTGTGAATAGAGTGTAAGTGGCTATGTGAGTGAGCTGTGAACGGCTGTGCAGCTGTGGGCAAGGAATTGACAGCTGTGCGGCTGTGAACAAGGCTGCTCTTGGTCATGAAGGGGCTGCAATGATTTTGAATGGTTGGTATTGGGATTAGCTCGGTTGGGGATAAGTGGAAAAGAGTCGGTTGGAATAGAGTGTGTCAATTAGAGTGGTTAGATCCCTAATTTAGCGTAATTATGAGTGGTTATGCACCATTTCAAGGTGAGTAATTAGGGCTTGGTTGAGATTAGTCAGGTCCTAAAATTAGTGCGAAATTTCGGTTGTCGATCGAGCTGTGTGATGCTCTGATCTCGGCTACAAAATGGAAGTTATAACATGTATTCGATAAGGGATGTGGATATGGGGAAATACGTAGTAGTTAATTCATATTATAATTGATTATATTTGTAGGACGTGGATACGAGACCGGTCCACGGACGTGAGGACTCTAGTATTACGAGCATTACAGCAGGTGGGTAATTTCCTACCCTGGTCAGGTAAATGTAATTGCATTCAGATTTAGACATAGATATGAGTATGTTATATGTTCATATTATTTTGACCCTGCTCTTATTTATCCTATGCTTGATACTTGTCGTTAGCTATATATATACTCAAATGTTGATATCACATTTTGTGTTGTCATGATTTAGTAGTTACAGATGTGATGTAAGTAGATATATAAATGTTTAGTAGGGTGCAAATGTTAGAGTACGGATGATGACCTGATTTGTAAATTGGGTAAAAGGTCATCCGTGAATAGGTAATGCCCTAAATGTAGGATTTATTCCAATACCCATATGTTGCATACTTATTACCAACCCCGTGTTGTGTAAATAGTCAGGTGAGTTGTAGATAGTGGGTCGCTATGGACCGTGGTCCTAGCTTGCCATGATTAGTTAAGTACGACTCTCTACAGGATAGAGAGTGTATTGATCAAATGGGTATAACTCTCTGTTGAACAGAGAGTCTGTAGTAGATGTCTATATGTGAGACAGTACATTCATGTCATTGCATGCATACTGACGACATAGTCTTCCTTGGGGTTGAGAGAGTCGTCAGTCATCCTGCCTCCCAGATTACTTCCAGAGAAGTAACTGGTGTGAGGGCAGAGCATTTGTTGTGCCGCACTCTACCACTATAGACGATGGTAGTTGGAGTTGCGTGCAGTTGTCCTGCGTACGTGGCACTCGACCACTCATAGGTAGTGTCAGTCGGAGTGGCTAGCAGCAGGGACCCCCGTTATGTAGCGAGCTCTTTACGCTCATATGCTACTTGATCATACTGCCCACTTGACCACTCTAGAGCAGTGGTTGGTGTTGAGTTGAGACAATTGTCATGTCATGCCACCTAGGCCACACTGGGGTCGTGGTAGCGAGTAGAGGTGCGCAGACATGACCATGCATGTTGCATTGCCATATTATACGACATTTTGCATATTGCTATATATATATATACATATATGCATGTATATATATATACATGGATGATGGTGATTAGTATACATACAGATGCAGTCTATATGTATACTCACTCTGATGATGCTTTTGTATGTACTATGCTTGTTGCATTTGTTTGTACATATTCATACATGCTATTGCATTTTCTGTATGGTAGTAGGCCGGGTACTTGTATACTTGTTGATTGGTCACTGTGATACCCTCGACCCGTGTCATGATGTAGTGTGAGTTAGTATTACTCTTTATACCTTATGTTGTGGATTTATGCTCAGGTTGGATGAGTGTAGAGTAGCTGACTGTCAGGTACGTCAGCATCTTTTGTTGTTCAGTTTGTTTAGTGGTATGCATGTATGTATATTTATCATGCTATTGTATACCTGTCGTACCTGTAGATTATACTGTTGAATTACATGTGATATTGATATATTTACATGTTCTATCTTATTACTTGCTGAGTTTTACTCACTACCACAGACCCTGGGTTTTTTCTGTCGCTCAGGTATCAAGTAGAAGTCTTCGTGACGGCTTGGAGCTGCGCCGACGATTCATCCCATCTCCATTTTTTCTGAGCTTCCTGGGGACTTCGTTTTATGTTATGGACTTTATTTCTGTGTTCAATGTTTTATGTACGATTATTTATTGTGGACTTGTCAGGTGGTGTACACATGTGTGGTTTCGGTTTTGTATGGTATATGTGTGGTTATGGGTATGTGGTTGTATGTTTCCATTGTGTTTGATATATTTGCTTATTATGTGTAGTTGTGAGCCTATGAGCCTTGTATTAACCCGAGATGTTGCCACGTATAGGGGAGATACCGTTCGTTTGCTTTTCGGCATGACATACTCTCGGGGCGTGACAACGAGTCCTTTACCTCATCATCACTAGATGACGATTCATCACTTGAGGAGGAGGATGACTCTTCACTTGAGCTATCCTCCAAGGCCATGAGTGCTATGTTTCTTGTGACATGGCAAAGTTCTTCATCATCAGAGGAATCTTCTATGCTTTGTGTATCCCAAGTTTGGGCTATCATGACCTTCTTCTTCTTCTTCTTCTCCTTCTTGTCATTCTTCTTCTTTTCTTTTTCCTCCTTTTTCTTTAGCTCCGGACAATTTGGCTTGATATGACCCTTTTTGTTGCAAGCATAGCAAGTAACATTAGAAGTAGGAATTGAACTAGTGGAGGTTTTACCTTTGGAGTATTGGAACATCCTCCTCACATCCTTCTTGGTGAGTTTTCTTGACCTCCCACCAAATTTCTTTACACAGTGAGCCACCTCACTAGCCGATAGCTCCTCATCGCTACTTGAAGATTCCTCCTCCGACTCGGATGAAGATGAAACCTCCTTTTTCTCCTTCTTCTTCTTGTCCTTCTTACCTACAAAAAGAACTACACCTTCTCCTTGGACGAAGTGTTAGCTTGCTTGTGCAACTCAAATTCACAAAAAAGTTCATCTAGTTTAACTAGAGAGAGATCCCTAGACACTTTATAAGCATCTAACATTGATGCCCATAAGGTTGTTCTAGGGAAAGCTTGAAGAATATACCTCACAAGGTCTCGATTTTTGACCTTTTCACCTATCACATGTAGTCCATTGACTACCTCCTTGAAGCGACCATGCATTTGGCTCACGGTCTCGTTGGTCTTCATGGCGAAGCTTTGGAGTTGGCCTATCAAGAGGTCCCTCTTGGCTCTCCTCGTCTCCTTTGATCCTTCATTCAATTCAATGAGCTTCTCCCAAAGCTCTTTAGCGGAGTTGAAGGGGCCAACTTTGGATAGTTGCTCCTTTGATAGACCACATTGGAGTGTGGTTGTTGCTTTCGCATTTGCTTGCGCCTTCTTTGCCATCTCTCTTGTCCAATCCTTTGTCCGTATTGGTGCTCCGAATTCATCGACCGACTTCTCGAATACATCTACAATGCTAAACGAATTATCAATATCGTTCATAAGATAGTATTCCACCAACCATTCCAATAGCCGAATGTCACGCCCGCCCTTTCCTCGTAATCTATGGGGGTATGGAAGGGCGATGCGACGCGATCATACATACATGAATTTACAACGGAAGATTTTAAACCTCTTTTTTTTTTTTAAACATAGAACATGAAACATGGAGCATGCATAATCATTTCATAAGGACACTACTTAGTTCAAGTTCATGATAATCAATTTAATGGACACCAAGTAGCAACCATCAACATCAAGTAGAGTTCGACTCTTAACAACTATCATGCAAAACTTAAAGGGGAAAACATGCATAAGTCTGGGAACATAAAATAGATCGCTTCCACCATGCCACTATCACACACACTTTGCCCCTCCTGCTGCTCCCTTTAGTTTAGCCATTCTTTACCCTTATCTGCAGTACAAAGGAAACATGAAACTATAAGCACATAGGCTTAGTAAGATTCTTTCCTACCCACTAAAGCCATACATCAAGAATTAGACATAGAGTAGTGACATGTTCATCTAAACAACATATAGGCATAACATTCATATAAAAGTAGTGACATGATCAATTAAGAACATATAGACATAGAATTCATATAAAAGTAGTGACATGATCAATTAAGAACATATAGACATAACATTCATATAAAAGTAGTGACATGATCAATTAAGAACATATAAGCATAACATTTATATAAATATCATAATCACATATACATAAAATGGGTATATGCAAGATGTTCTTTGAAAACATATACTTTATAGGTACTTAAACATAATCTCAACATAGTGGGCCTGGCATTGTACCACATACATCATCATCTTTGCGTGCATCCCTAAATAGACCCGAGGTAGCTAATTTCGAACATACTAGGGTACTAGGTCCGTACTACGACCGTCGACCTAAGGGCAACATAACATAGAAGCCTATCGTAGGCCCGTACTACGACCATCGGCCTAGGGCAACTTAGGAGCCCATCCCGTACTAGGTCTGTGTTGGGGAATTTGACGCCGCTAGAGGGGGGGGGTGAATAGCGTTGAATTCGTACGTCGATGGAATTCGATCGTGATCGTGTCTACAATTTCGTTAGCGCAGCGGAATATAGAAATGAAAGCAATAACGAAATACAACAATCACTAACACAAAGATATAACGTGGTTCGGAACCACACGGTTCCTACTCCACGGATCGAGCTCTAACGAGCTCTAGCGACGCCAATGCAATCACTAATCAATAAACTCCTTCTCGACAACAAGTCGAAGGCGGAGAAACCTCGTACAAACGTTTACAACAATAAACGAAAGAAATACAAGCAAATACAAAGGAAATGTAAAGAACACTTTACAAACTATTTGTTGGTTGCTTGGATGAGCTTGAAGGACCTGAAATGCACCTCCAAATCGCCTTCAAATCGCTTCACCAAAGCTCCCAAAATCTGATGCCGCAATCTCCATGAATAGCTCCTTTTATCCTCGCGGGCTAGATTTCGCATCATCACGACCGCCATAAGTCCCGCCGATCGATGCCATCTGTCGTGGAGACAACGGCTCAATCCACGCTTGGACAAGTTCCAACGGATCTTGGCACGATCACAACATTGGCCGATCGCCACCGCCAGTAGTCGATCCGCAAATGGGCTACGGAGCATTCTGCGCATACGTCAACTAGCAATGATCACGACTTGGTCGATCGTCATATACATCGGCCTGATCGCTTCCAATGAGCAAGCCGATCGCCAGAGCAGCCCAAATTTTAAACAACAATGAACTTGTCGACTCACGGCAATGAACCGCCATAATGCTCCGACCGCCAACCTCAAAGATGAGGTTTTAACCCAAAGTATGGTGCCCCATACTTGCTAGACCACCCTTAGCCTAGACCTAAGCCTTCTAGCCACCTCCATCACCTCACGCTCGGATCCTCCAAGTCATCCATGACTTGTTCATCCATTGCGCTAGCCTCAGTGCTTCTCGGCTATGTCATGCTAACTGGTGTCTACACCGCCAAGGCACATTGACTTTTACGCCGCCAAGACTCCGCTTGGACTTTACGCCGCCAACCATTGGTCTTATGCTGCCAAGACTCCCGCTTGGACTTTACGCTACCAATATCAAACCCTTGGACTTCTCAAATGCCAAGACTCAAGCTTGGACTTTCCCTTGCCAACCCATGTTGGACTTTCCATGCCAAGACCCATGCTTGGACTTTCCATTTGCCAAGACCCATGCTTGGACTTCTCATTTGCCAAGACCCATGCTCGGACTTCTCATGCCAAGTACTCAAGACTTGGACTTTCCCAAATGCCAAGTACCCATGACTTGGACTTTCCATGCGCCAAGTGTCCCACTTGGACTTTTCATGCCAAGTACTCAAGACTTGGACTTTACCTTGCCAAGACCCATGCTTGGACTTTTCATGTGCCAAGTGTCCCACTTGGACTTTTCATGCCAAGTACTCAAGACTTGGACTTTACCTTGCCAAGACCCATGCTTGGACTTTTCATGTGCCAAGTGTCCCACTAGGACTTTTCATGCCAAGTACTCAAGACTTGGACTTTACCAAATGCCAAGTGTTCCACTTGGACTTTCCCATGACAATTACATTGTCATATGTTTTTGTCGAAACATCAAAATATCACTCGAGTCAAACTCGAGTCCTGGTCAATCGTGACCTGGGCCGATTGCACCAACAATCTCCCCCTTTTTGATGTTTGACAAAAACCAAACAAATCATTTGAGTTAGACCACTAACTCAAATCCCTTACCAATTATCCCAAATTGGTAAACACTCTCCAAATGTTCTTCCCCAAACATTCTCCCCCTTTTTGACTAACATCAAAAAGGTTTTCTCTCCAAGGAGGTCAATGTCTCATATCCTAATGAGATCTTACAATCTCCCCCTTGATCTAAAAATAAATACCTAGGATGCCTACCATCTTCCTAGTGATAATTCACATATCACTCAAGAGAGGCAATCCTATACTCTCTCCCAATTTCCAAATTGGGTATCATAAACCCATCAATTTTCCCAATTAATGATACTCTCCCAATAACTTCTCCTCTTCAAGGAGAAAAACACATCCATCATTCCAAGATGGATACCTCCCCCTAAAGGCTTGCTCCCCCTTGACCATTGCACCAACAATGTCCTTGGGAAGTCCCTAAGCCAATAGGAACTTTAAACCATCAAAATTAAGGTTAGAAATTCAACATTGAACTTTCCAACACCTTAACATTGATACTAACCCTAAACAACTCTCCTAATACATATCCAATGGATTTTCACCCTTTATAATGCTTCCTAAAGCATATCCTAGGGTTAGGAGTGATTAGGGACCTTTACCATGGCTGAACACGGGCTAAACAAACCTTGTTAACCCAAAATCAGACTGGCAATGACTCGACAAGAATCACGATCACTACATCACCGATCGCCAAATCACCGATCGATAACTGAAAATCTCGATTTTCAGCTATCAGAAATGAATTTTGGAAATTCATAAATAATTATACGTAATTCGAAAAATCATGAAAATTCATACGTATAATACTTATGACACACACAATGGGTGAAAAATATTTGAAAATTATTTTACCCATAAAATAGTGAGTTTGATACAAAATTCAAAACCATTGAAATTTTCAATGTTTTGGCCCTATTTTGTATCAACTTCATCAATGGTGATTGCTATCAAAAGATAGACTTCACCAAGGTTTTTCAAAATGATTTTAAAATGTTTTTAAAACCTTATTTTGGATCATATTCCTTGGGCTCTATGTACATGACTTGTACACATGCTCTCCCAATGATCCACAAATCATATAAGATGAGTTTTAGTTCATCTAGATGCAAACACTATGCACCTTGAACTTAACTCATATCCTAGCATCTCACATGTATCTAGGGTGTATAAATACACATACATGTCAATTGGATGTGAGATGTGGGTTTTGGTTCATTTAATCTAGGGTTTCATGCATTTTTCTAAGGCAACCCTACTTGATTCCCTTATAAATGGGACTCCAAGTCATGCCAAAGTCCTTAACTCAATTTTAATCAAATGCATGAATGATTATGGCATTAATGAAGATATAAATAAGTATATGCTCATAATCATGATGTCATGGCATAATATGAAATCTAAAAACACATGACATTTAAAACCTTAATCCTAAACATGAACATGACATATAAAATCATAGAACTAGGCATGATGTCATGACATGACATATGACAAACAAGGCATGACATATAAAATATATAGGTATAGTAATACCCAAATTTTAATATTAATTGCCATTTGATATAATTAGATATATTTGGCCATATTTCTATTTTTCTCCCAAGTGTGCCAAAAAAACCCAAAATGGCACACTAACCTCTAAACCTAAATTGTGCCAATTTGACAATTTTATCAAGCTTCTCAAATAATATTGGCACACCCTAAAATCTTTTAGGATGATAATTCAAATATATTTTCAAGGTATCCATAACCTTGAAAATAACCTAAAGTGCCACCTTTTCCATGGTTGAGTTAACTACCCATCCATTTAAGGTTGGCACACCCTAACCCATCTAGCGTGAATCAATCATGCTCTTAGGAACCCAAAACCGATTTGAGCTTCTAGGGTTAATTAGGTATTCCTTAGGGATAACCTCCCTAGATACCTTCCTAATGACCCTCCTAGGCTTGTTAGCCTTGGTCATTTGGGTCTTACCTAGGTTGACTCTAGGGGTAACTCCCCTTGCAACCTTCTTAGTGGCCACCCTAGGTTGCCTTGAAACCCTAGCCACTAGGCACACCCTTTGGTCAATTCTAGGGATGACTTCCCTATTGACCTTGGTCTTCCTAGACCTAGTTTGTGTTCCATAGTCAAATGGAACACTATGGTAAGCTATCTTAGGCTTAGGTTTGGGACCCAAACCTTGCTTGCCTTTGGTTGACTTTTGACTCTTAGGTCCTTGGTGTTGACTTTGACTTTGACCATTTGACCCTTTAAATTGGTTTTATATATTCCTAAGGGTCTTTTCAAGTTTTTCAAGCCTTGACCTCAAGACTTGATTTTCCTTTTCTAATTGCCCGATTTTAGAGTTTTGATTTAAATCTTGGGCATTGGACTTCCTAGGCATATGCCTAGGCCATTTAGGGTTTAGACCTAGGTGCTCTTGCACCTTTCTAATTGTCTCCCTAGGCAAAATTGATCTTGAGTTATTTGACCTAGGTTTGTCCTTAGGTAAATTGTTTTTAGGGACATTAGTCCCAAATTTCTCCCTATTATCTAAGTAGACATTCTTAGCTCCTAAGCAAAAATACTTGTTCCTATTAGCATGCTTTTCATAAATTGCAAGTGAATTGAAATCCCTAGCATGCTTTTGCTTGTAAATTGAAGAAGGAGCAAAATTAGAAGTTACCCTAGGGTTTGCCTTAGCTCCCCCTACATATGATGCTCCATTTTGAGTCTTCTTGTCCCCCTTCTTGCATTGACTCTGGAAATGTCCCGGTTGTCGGCATTTGAAGCAAATTACTTGTTCTTTGCTCTTTTGCGTTGAGGGACCGACATCCTTGACCTTTGGAGCCGGTGGAGCTTTCCTATTCTTCTTTGGGCACTTGCTCTTATAGTGCCCGGTTTCCCTACACTCAAAACATATTATATGCATTTTATTATTAACACATATGTTTGAGTTACCTAGGTTAATGGAGATCGGAATTGGACTTTGGGCTTCTTCATCTTGACCGGATGTCGAAGCTTCTTCTTGATGTTCCGGTGTAGAAGTTATCTCCTCCCCCTCAATCCTTGAGGTGGATGCTTCTTCCACTTCCTCCACCTCTTCTGATCCGGATGTTGATTCCCTATCAACCTCCGAATCCTCAAGCTCTTTGGATGAAGATGTACTTGCTTCTTTTTGAGCTTGAGAGGATGAGCACTCTTCTTCTTCTTCTTCTTCTTCTTGGACCAATGATGAGTTTTCATGAAGCTTTGCCACTTGGCTCCACAACTCCTTAGCGTCCATATAGTCCGCTACCATACACACAATCTCATTAGGGACCAAATCAAGAATAAATTTTACTACCTTCATGTTCTTCTCGAAGGCTTGGAGTTGATCTTCACTCCACTTCTTCTTCTTGAGGAATCCTCCCTTTGGTCCTATTAGATAGCTAAAACCCTCCATCAAGATAGACCATTCTTTGAAGTCCCTCATCATTAGGAAGTCTTCAATTCTTGACTTCCATTGCTTAAACCCTTCTTGTCCATAGAAGGAATAGGGAATTGGGGTGTTGATGTCCCATCCCAATGGTTCTTCCATCTTCACCCTCTAGCCTTTTTTTCTTAGCTCCCGGCGGTTAGTCCGTAGAAGAGCCCCGGGCTCTGATACCAATTGTTGGGGAATTTGACGCCGCTAGAGGGGGGATGAATAGCGTTGAATTCGTACGTCGATGGAATTCAATCGTGATCGTGTCTACAATTTCGTTAGCGCAGCGGAATATAGAAATGAAAGCAATAACGAAATACAACAATCACGAACACAAAGATATAACGTGGTTCGGAACCACACGGTTCCTACTCCACGGATCGAGCTCTAACGAGCTCTAGCGATGCCAATGCAATCACTAATCAATAAACTCCTTCTCGACAACAAGTCGAAGGCAGAGAAACCTCGTACAAATGTTTACAACAATAAACGAAAGAAATACAAGCAAATACAAAGGAAATGTAAAGAACACTTTACAAACTAGGGTTTTGAGCACTTGCTTGTTGGTTGCTTGGATGAGCTTGAAGGACCCTGAAATGCACCTGCAAATCGCCTTCAAATCGCCTCACCAAAGCTCCCAAAAATCTGATGCCGCAATCTCCATGAATAGCTCCCTTTATCCTCGCCGGCCGATTATCACGATCGCTATAAGTCCTCAGCCGATCGATGCCATCCTGTCGCGGACAATGGCTCAATCCACGCTGGACAAGTTCCAACGGACTCTGGCGCCGATCGCGATCGCTACCGCAGAGTCGACCGCCTACGCCATGGCACGAGCATTCTGTGCTCAACGAACTAGCAATGATCACGCCGACTCGGCACCGACTCGTCAGATACATCGCCCGATCGCTTCCATCGAGCGCCGACCGCCAGAGCAGCTCATCTTAAACGGCAATGAACTGTAGTCGACTTTCACGGCAATGAACCGCCATAATGCCCGATCGCCAACCTCAAAGATGAGGTTTTAATCCAAAGTATGGTGCCCCCATACTTGCTAGACCACCCTTAGCCTAGACCTAAGCCTTCTAGCCACCTCCATCAGCCTCACGCCTCTCGGATCCCTCCAAGTCATCCATGACTTGTTCATCCATTGCGCTAGCCTCCAGGTGCTTCCCTCGGCTATGTCATGCTAACGGTGTCTACACCGCCAAGGCACATTGGACTTACGCCGCCAAGACTCCGCTTGGACTTTACGCCGCCAACCATTGGTCTTATGCTGCCAAGACTCCCGCTTGGACTTTACACTGCCAATATCAAACCCTTGGACTTCTCAAATGCCAAGACTCAAGCTTGGACTTTCCCTTGCCAACCCATGTTGGACTTTCCATGCCAAGACCCATGCTTGGACTTTCCATGCCAAGACCCATGCTTGGACTTTCCATTTGCCAAGACCCATGCTTGGACTTCTCATTTGCCAAGACCCATGCTCGGACTTCTCATGCCAAGTACTCAAGACTTGGACTTTCCCAAATGCCAAGTACCCATGACTTGGACTTTCCATGAGCCAAGTGTCCCACTTGGACTTTTCATGCCAAGTACTCAAGACTTGGACTTTACCTTGCCAAGACCCATGCTTGGACTTTTCATGTGCCAAGTGTCCCACTTGGACTTTTCATGCCAAGTACTCAAGACTTGGACTTTACCTTGCCAAGACCCATGCTTGGACTTTTCATGTGCCAAGTGTCCCACTTGGACTTTTCATGCCAAGTACTCAAGACTTGGACTTTACCAAATGCCAAGTGTTCCACTTGGACTTTCCCATGACAATTACATTGTCATATGTTTTTGTCGAAACATCAAAACATCACTCGAGTCAAACTCGAGTCCTGGTCAATCGTGACCTGGGCCGATTGCACCGACAGTCTGTACTATGACCGTCAACCTAGGGGCACGTAGGAGCCCATCCCTTGGACCTTGCTAGGGTCCGGTACAAGCCATACAAAAGTAAAATAGCATATCATGTTCCTTATCATAACATATCATGTTCCTTATCATAACATATCATATTCCTTATCATAACATATCATGTTCCTTATCATATTCCTTATCATAACGTATCATGTTTCTTATCATAACATATCATGTTACTTTTCATAACATATCATGTTTCTTTTCATAACATAAAACATGTTAACATCATATATAGATATATCATGGCATGGAAGGTCATGGGTGAGCATGAACAAGGTTTGGCCGAAACTTCCAAGGGGGAACCTTAATAATTCAAACCCTAATTCAACTTGTACAAGGTCTAACTATCAACATGTTAACATCATATACATATAAAACATGACAAAGGGGAAAATCATTGGTAACCCAAACATGGTTTGGCCGAAACCCTAATGGAGGTTTTTAGGGATTCAAAGGCTCCACAACTTACACAAAGCCTAACTAACATCAAATTAACATCTTATATACATGTAGCATGGCATGGAGGATTATTAGAGGGCATGAACATGGGTTGGCCAAAACCCTAAGGGAGGGTTCTTAAGAATTCAAACACTAAAACAACTTGTACAAGGTCTATCTAACATCATACTAACATCATATACATATATAGTATGGCATGAAACATCATTAACAAGCATAACATGGGTTGGCCGAATCCTCATTGGGGGGGGGGGGGGCTATTAACACTTCAAACCCTAAAACAACTTGTACAAGGTTTATCTAACATCATAATAACATCATATACATATATAGTATGACATGAAACATCATTAACAAGAATAACATGGGTTGACCGAAACTTCATGGGGGTTCTAAAAAAAATTCAAACCATAAACAACTTGTACAAGGTCTAACTAACATAGGTTAACATCAATTACATATAGATCATGGCATGGAAGATCATTAGGAGCATAAATAGGACTTGGCCGAAGCTTTCAAAAGGTGCTTTGAAATCAAACACTCAAACAACTTGTTCAAGCCTATCTATCGGGGATACTTACATCCTTTCGCTTGTTTAGTATAAGGATATACCCTAGGTGGTGTCAAGACAAGAGATCTTTTCTTTCTTGCTTCTTGAGTTTTCGAAAATGGAAGAAGGGGATGAGGGGGTTTCAGTGGGGGAAGAAGAAGGGAAGAAGAGAATGACAAGTTGTGGTTCTCTTGTCTCCTCATACTCCTATTTATTCAATTGAAGGTGTCCCTTAGCCTCCCCTACCCTTATCTATCATTTCCCATACCCTTCTAATAGCACACCCCTGCTGGGCTTCTGGTTATCGGATGCATCCTAAGGTTTAGTTTCCTGCTTGGAGGTTCAGGGTTCAAACCCTGGGCCATGCATCCCTTTTTTGGCTCTATTTCTTTTATTTTTGAAAGATCCCACATAAAAGCCCATTATAATCATGCAAAAATTCTTAAAAATTTTCTAAAAATTTTACGGGCGTTGCAGCCCTTCATACCTTTTAAAAGTTTCATCCTCGAAACTTAGAACAACTCTGGATACTTCTATTTCATGTCCTCCTCGCGTTCCCAGGTGGCTTCTTCGTACCGTTGATTTTGCCACAGAACCTTCACTAAGGGCACCTCTTTATTCCTTAGTCTTTTAACTTCTCGGTCTAGTATCTGGATAGGCCGACTTTCATAACTCAGGTCCTCTTGAACTTGCACTGTTTGTGGCTCAATCACTTGGTCTGTACTGGAAATGCACTTCTTGAGCATCGAAACGTGGAACACGTTGTGAATAGCCGATATCTCTTGAGGCAGCTCTAGCTCGTAAGCTACCTTGCCGACTCTCTTCAGTATCGGATACAGTCCCACATAGCGTGGACTCAGCTTACCCTTTCTTCCGAATCTCATCACTCCCTTCATAGGTGCCACTTTGAGGAATACTGAATCCCCGACTTCGAATTCCAACGGTCTATGCCGCATATCCGCATAGATCTTTTGCCGGTTCTGAGCAGTTTCAATTCTTTGGCGGATGTTCTGTATGGCTTGGGTGGTGTCGTCAATGAAGTCTGTTTGGAGTCCCATCTCCTTCTTTTCACCACTCTCGTACAAGCATATAGGAGATCTACATCTCCTCCCGTATAGAGCCTCGTAGGGCGCCTTTCCAATAGTAGCTTGGTAGCTATTATTGTAGGTGAATTATGCCAAGCATAAGTATCGACACCAGCTCCCTTTGAAATCCAAGGCGCAAGCTCGTAGCATATCCTCCAATACTTGGTTCACCCTTTCTGTCTGTCCGTCGGTCTGAGGATGAAAGGAAGTACTGAATAATAGCTTCATGCCAAGGGCCTTCTGAACACATTCCCATAAATGGGAAATAAAGCAACCATCTCTATCAGAAATAATGGTCTTAGGAATCCCATGTAATCTGATAATTTCCCTAGCATATAATTGAGCCAGTTGCTCAGTCGAGTAGGTCATCTTGATTGCTAAGAAGTGGGCAGACTTCGTCAATCTGTCCACGATCACCCATATAACGTCATATCCGTTCGTCGTCTTGGGTAGTCCTGAGATGAAATCCATAGAAATATCTTCCCATTTCCATTCTGAAATTTGGATTGGCTGCAGTGTTCCTCCAGGTCTCTGGTGTTCTGCTTTAACCCTCTGGTAGGTCAGGCAGGTACTGACATACTGAGCCACATATCTTTTCATACCGAACCACCAGAACTTCCCCTTCAGATCTTGGTACATCTTGGTGGATCCAAGATGCATCACATAAAGGGTTACGTGAGCTTCCTCAAATATCTTCTTCCGTAATTCTGGATCATCAGGAATACATAAGCGATCCCTGAGGTATAGTACTCCACTGTCAGCGATACGAAATCCATCATCCTTTCCTTCTAGGATCTCTTGCTTGATCCTTTGAATGCTCGGGTCATGGGCTTGCTTTTCTAATATATCATCGAATAGTGTCGGTGCTATCGTCATGGTAGAAAGCTGTCCGGAAATGATTTCAACCCCGTAACACAATTTCCTTTTTTAGGGGCCGAGATAATACCGATAGAGACATCAAGGTGGCACAGGACTTCCTGCTGAGTGCATCGACTACTTTGTTCGCTTTTCCTAGATGGTAGAAGATCTTGCAGTCATAATCCTTGACTAGCTCGAGCCATCTGCATTGTCTCATGTTTAGGTCTTTCTGTGTGAAGAAATATTTCAGACTCGGGAGGTCTGTATAAATCCTACACTGAGCTCCATATAGATAATGCCTCCATATTTTGAGAGAAAAGACCACGACTGCTAGCTCTAGATCGTGAGTGGGATAATTCCTTTCATGTTCCTTGAGCTGCCTAGAGGCGTAGGCAATGACCTTGCCATTCTGCATGAGTACAACTCCGAGTCCCAACTTAGGCGTCGTACTGCGTCAAGCCGCCGTTCTTTGCTGGAAGAGCAAGTATTGGAGCACTGGTCAGTCTCCTTTTCAATTCTGTGAAACTCTTCTCACAGGCGTCCGTCCATTCATACTTTTTCTGGTGAGAACTGTCATAGGGGATGCAATTCTAGAGAAGTTCTCTACAAACTTCCTGTAGTAGCTTGCTAGCCCGAGAAAGCTTCTGATTTCGCTGGCATTCTTTGGCCTGTTCCAATTACTTACAACTTCAATCTTTGTTGGGTCTACCATCACTCCGTGCTTGGATATAACGTGACCCAAAAATGATACTTGATCGAGCCAGAACTCACATTTGGAGAACTTTGCATACAGCTGCTTTTTTTTTGAAGAATCTGCAATACTATATTCAGGTGTTCGACGTGCTCTTCTTGTCTCGAATATATCAGTATATCGTCGATGAAAACGATCACAAATTTGTCGAGGAATGCCGAGAATACCTGATTCATCAGGTCCATGAACATAGCAGGTGCATTCGTCACTCCGAAGGGCATAACTACGAACTTATAATGTCCGTATCTTGTTCGGAAAGCCGTCTTCGATATATCATCTGGTTTCACTTTCACTTGATGATAGCTAGACCTCAGATCAATCTTAGAGAAGATGGTGGCACCCTTTAACTGGTTGAACAGGTCATCAATCCGTGGTAAAGGGTACCTGTTCTTGTTCGTCACATTATTTAGCGCTCGGTAGTCTATGCACATTCGCATAGACCCATCTTTCTTCTTTACCAACAGTACTGGAGCTCCCCATGGAGAGCGACTTGGGCGTATAAGTCCCTTGTCGAGTAACTCCTGTAGCTATCCCTGAAGTTCCTTCAATTCAGCCGGCGCTATACGGTAAGGTGCTTTAGAGATTGGGTTAGTACCAGGAATCAATTTGATCTCAAATTCAATTTCTCTATCAGGAGCTAACCCTGGTAGTTCATCTGGAAATACCTTTGGGTAGTTGCATACAACTCTGACATCTTCTAGCTTCTGGTCCTCAGCTTGACTTGTATCAATCGCATGTGCTAGAAACCCGGTGCATCCACTGTCTAACATCTTGAGTGCCTTCAGAGCTGATAAAAATTTATCGATTCTTTTCCTTGGCTCTCTAATAAATTCAAACATAGGTTATGCCTCCGGCTGGAAGACCACTTTTCTTTTACGACACTCGATCGAAGCACCATACTTACTTAAGAAATCCATGCCCAATATGATATCATAATTCTGCATGTTGAGCACTATCAGATCAGATGAGTTCTGTCATGCGATTACGATGGGTGCGACTTCATGACATATGAGTAGAGGGTATCACTTCTCCAGAGGGCAGGGTCGTTAAGAACTTGCGATCCAAAGTTTGTGGTGGCATGTCCATCTTCTTCGTGAAATGTGTAGAGACAAACGAGTGTGTTGCCCCAGTATCAAATAATGCAGTAGCATGCTGACAGAAAATAAATATCTAACCTGTGACAATGGTAGAAGCGTTCACCACATCTTCTTTGGTGAGAGAGAATACCCTGGCATTCATCGTAACTGGCAGGGCTTCCAATCTCCCTTGGCTTATTGGAGTACCTTCGATTGTAGCCTGCATCTGGTGTAGCTGCGGAGGAGCACCCCTGTATTGGGTATACTGCTGAGGAGGTGCCTGAACCTGAGTAGGGCAGTCCTTGACTCTATGCCCTTCCCGTCCACAATTGTAGCATCTATTCGTGCCCATGTAGCACACTCCGGGATGTATCTTCCCGCATGTAGTACACTGAGGGATCTTGGGCTTCTTGTTCGCTGGACCACCTTTAGAGTCATCCCATTGCTTTCTCTTGCCATTGTAGTTCCCTTTCCAAGTACTCTGGGTTCTCTGACCTCCTGACTGGGCTTGACTCTTACCTTCATTCAGTGCCTTCTTTTGCTGGTTAATGTTGTTCAGGTAGTGCTCGGTGATCAGGGCACTACTGAACAGCTCCTCTGCGGTCTGCGGTCTATTAACTCCGTCGGCCACATTCAGAGCTATCTCGGGTCAGAGCATCTTCAGCATGAGTCTGGCCCTTTATCTTTCTGTACTGACCAACTCTGGGCATAGGCGTGCGAGCCGGTTGAATCTCTTCACAACTTCACTAACTGATAGGTCACCTTGCCGGAACCTGGTGAACTCATCGCAATGCTTGTTTGTCACCCGCATGTGGAAGAATTCATCGAAAAATTCATATTCGAAGTCTGTCCATCTCATCTGATTCACTTGCCTCTTTGCTTTAACCCTTTCCCACCACATTCGGGCATCTCCCGAAAGGAAAAATGATGCGCACTTAATCTTCTCATATTTGGGCCAGTCCAGTAGCTCTACGATGCTTTCCACAGTCTTGAACTAGGCCTGGGCGTCCCATGGTTCACCCGCACCAGAGAAATTTTCCATCTTCAGCCTCTGCCACTGGATTAGGTAAGCTTCTTGTCGAACTATCAGGTGGGGCTGTGAGGGTTTCTCGGTTCATTAAAGCATTTATCACTTGTTGTTGCTCGTGACTTTGACATCAGTTCAAGAACTACATGCATATGGTCAGGTGAGGGTGCTATCTCATCAACTCTATTACTGCGTCTCCCAGCCATGTTTATCTTCATATATTATAATGAGGCTAGCATAAGATTATCATACATATATTCATGCATATTTAAACTAAAGCATTCCTTATCATACATAAAAGGAATAGAGTAGGCATAGAATTTCTTGGAGCGGCAGGATAGGATCTTGATGTGTGTGTAGTGGAAAGGTAGATCTGCTCTGATACCAACCTGTCATGCCCGCCCTTTCCTCGTAATCTATGAGGGTATGGAAGGGCGGCGCGACGCGATCATACATACATGCATTTACAATGGAAGACTTTAAACTTTTTTTTTTAAAAATAGAACATGAAACATGGAGCATGAATAATCATTTCATAAGGACACTACTTAGTTCAAGTTCATGATAATCAATTTAATGGACACCAAGTAGCAACTATCAACATCAAGTAGAGTTCGACTCTTAACAACTATCATGCAAAACTTAAAGGGAAAAACATGCATAAGTCTGGGAACATAAAACATATCTCTTCCACCATGCCACTACCACACACACTTTGCCCCTCCTGCTGCTCCCTTTAGTTTAGCCATTCTTTATCCTTATCTGCAGTACAAGGGAAACATGAAACTATAAGCACATAGGCTTAGTAAGATCCTTTCCTACTCACTAAAGCCATACATCAAGAATTAGACATAGAGTAGTGACATGTTCATCTAGACAACATATAGACATAGCATTCATATAAAAGTAGTGACATGATCAATTAAGAACATATAGACATAGCATTCATATAAAAGTAGTGACATGATCAATTAAGAACATATAGACATAGCATTCATATAAAGGTAGTGACATGATCAATTAAGAACATATAAGCATAGCATTCATATAAATATCATAATCACATATACATGAAATGGGTATATGCAAGATGTTCTTTGAAAACATATACTTTATAGGTACTTAAACATAATCTCAACATAGTGGGCCCGACATTGTACCACATACATCATCATCTTTGTGCGCATCCCTAAATAGACCCGAGGTAGCTAATCCCGAACCTACTAGGGTACTAGGTCCGTAATACGACCGTCGACCTAGGGGCAACATAACATAGAAGCCCATCGTAGACCCGTACTACGACCGTCGGCCTAGGGCAACTTAGGAGCCCATCCCGTACTAGGTCCGTACTATGACCGTCGACCTAGGGGCACGTAGGAGCCCATCCCTTGGACCTTGCTGGGGTCCGGTACAAGCCATACAAAAGTAAAATAGCATATCATGTTCCTTATCATAACATATCATGTTCCTTATCATAACATATCATATTCCTTATCATAACATATCATGTTCCTTATCATATTCCTTATCATAACGTATCATGTTTCTTATCATAACATATCATGTTACTTTTCATAACATATCATGTTTCTTTTCATAACATAAAACATGTTAACATCATATATAGATATATCATGGCATGGAAGGTCATGGGTGAGCATGAACAAGGTTTGGCCGAAACTTCCAAGGGGGAACCTTAATAATTCAAACCCTAATTCAACTTGTACAAGGTCTAACTATCAACATGTTAACATCATATACATATAAAACATGACAAAGGGGAAAATCATTGGTAACCCAAACATGGTTTGGCCGAAACCCTAATGGAGGTTTTTAGGGATTCAAAGGCTCCACAACTTACACAAAGCCTAACTAACATCAAATTAACATCTTATATACATGTAGCATGGCATGGAGGATTATTAGAGGGCATGAACATGGGTTGGCCGAAACCCTAAGGGAGGGTTCTTAAGAATTCAAACACTAAAACAACTTGTACAAGGTCTATCTAACATCATACTAACATCATATACATATATAGTATGGCATGAAACATCATTAACAAGCATAACATGGGTTGGCCGAATCCTCATGGGGGGGGGGGGGGGTTCTTAACACTTCAAACCCTAAAACAACTTGTACAAGGTTTATCTAACATCATACTAACATCATATACATATATAGTATGACATGAAACATCATTAAGAAGCATAACATGGGTTGGCCGAAACTTCATGGGGGTTCTAAAAAAAATTCAAACCCTAAACAACTTGTACAAGGTCTAACTAACATAGGTTAACATCAATTACATATAGATCATGGCATGGAAGATCATTAGGAGCATAAATAGGACTTGGCCGAAGCTTTCAAAAGGGGCTTTGAAATCAAACACTCAAACAACTTGTTCAAGCCTATCTATCAACATGTTATCATCATATACATACAAAACATGGCATGGAAAATCATTAGAAGCATGAAGGGGGGGGGGGGGGTCTTGGCCGAAACTTTCAAAGAGGATTTTTAAGAAATCAACAATCGAAACAACTTGTACTGTAGGTGAGGGGATACTTACACCCTTTCGCTTGTTTAGTATAAGGATATACCCTAGGTGGTGTCAAGAAAAGAGCTCTTTTCTTTCTTTCTTCTTGAGTTTTCGAAAATGGAAGAAGGGGATGAGGGGGTTTCAGTGGGGGAAGAAGAAGGGAAGAAGTGAATGACAAGTTGTGGTTCTCTTGTCTCCTCATACTCCTATTTATTCAATTGAAGGTGTCCCTTAGCCTCCCCTACCCTTATCTATCATTTCCCATACCCTTCTAATAGCACACCCCTGCTGGGCTTCTGGTTATCGGATGCATCCTAAGGTTTAGTTTCCTGCTTGGAGGTTCAGGGTTCAAACCCTGGGCCATGCATCCCTTTTTTGGCTCTATTTTCTTTTATTTTTGAAAGAGCCCACATAAAAGCCCATTATAATCATGCAAAAATTCTTATAAAATTTTCTAGAAATTTTACGGGCGTTACACCGAAATCGTTGCCGTCGAAGAATGGAGGCCTCGCCGTGCTATACCCCTCTTGGAATGCCATCGTGCTCTGGTTGATTGTTAGATCCTCCGATGCGATCCGGGCTCTGATACCACTTGTTAGGGATCTTTGGAAGGCTAGAGGGAGGTGAATAGCCTTTTTTTCGAATTCTACAAAAAGGGTTAGTGGAAGTAAAACAAGAACTACATGAAAAACACAACAAATGCTAACACGAAAGTGTTTACGTGGTTTGGAGATTAAGCTCCTACTCCACGGCGATCCTTAAGGTGGATCAACCCAAACGATTCCACTAAGAAGCTTTCCTTTACAAGACACTCTCCTCTTCTTACAATGATGAAAATGAAATTTAGGAGAAGAGGAGAAATTAACACAAAGAAAGCCTTTGAAATTCATGGGGAGCTTGAGAGTAAGGTTGGAAGATAAGCACTAGCCCCCTCAAGCACCCCAAACCCTCTTTTTATAGAGAGAGGGCTATTTTTCTAGTTGGGACACGATCAGTCGACTGATGGTCTCCATCAGTCAACTTTCGTCGTGGCTAATGGCTTCTGATCAGTCGAATTCACGGGATTTCATAAGCATCATCAACCAACGACAGGCTCATCAGTCGACTGATCCATCCATCAATCGACTGATGAAGTGATCAGTCGAGTGATCACGGCGAGCAGTCGAGTGAGACCCCATTCTGTGCCCGATGTCGACTTGATCACCGATCGCGCGATCTGGCGATGATTTATCCGCTTGATCGCCAACCCTTGGCAGTCAACCGATCGTCAGGTTTTCAGCCTGACTCAGTCGAACACTTGATCAGTCGAGTGATACGATGTATTAGTCGACTGTTACTCGTCAAGTGTGATAATTTCATACTTGAATTAACTTCTTAGACCTAGACTCAACCTTCTAGCTCTTCCTTAAGCCTTGTGCCTCCAGGATCCCTCCGAGTCCGCGACTTGTTCATCCTTTGTGCTTGCTTCCAAGAGCTTCCTTCTGTTTCATCATGTCTTGGGTTTCTCTTTGCCAAAGTACGCTTGGACTTTACGCCGCCAAGACTACATGCTTGGACTTACGCTGCCAAGACTTGTCTTTGGACTTCCTTTGCCAAGGTCCGCTTAGACTTTACGCCGCCAAGACTACATGCTTGGTCTTACGCCGCCAAGCCTTTCCTTGGACTTCTCTTGCCAAGATTACACTTGGACTTTTCCTTTACCAAGTCTTCATACTTGGATTTTCCTGTCACTTAAACATGTTAACAATTAGATCACAAAACATTGTCTAACTTAGATGATTATCCAAACATCAAAACATATAAATGCTTGGAGTTGTTGCACCAACATTCCAGTCAACTGGAAAGGGTTTATAAAACAAGTGCTCGATCAACTCTGAAGAGAACACTGCCACTACGCCGAAGTGCTGCTAAAATATATTCTCGTTCACAAGAGCTTCGATTCTTCACAAAGGCGCTTTTTCGACACCTCATGCCTACTTCAGAGCTTTCATTTGTGTTAGTATAAAATAACTTTTAATTTTTTGTAATTATTTTTAGCTTGTGTACTTAACTTCAAAAAGAGGGTAGTGTGTTAACCGTCTCTTACTTTTATAAAAAGCGAACCCCTCCGAAGTCGAGAGTTCTCGAATCGGAGGGTATATAGTGATTGCCCATTGAGGTAGCTCTCGGAAGAGCTACGGGCCTTGGAGTAGCAACCCAGTTAGGGTTGTGAACCAAGTAAAAAAAGTTGTCTCTATTTCATTTTATTTCCGCTGCATATTCTCTAACAATTTAAAATATTAAAAATTAGCTTTAAAAACTAAAGAAAATTTTATACTCCGAGATTCACCCTCCTCTCTCGGAATTTCTCGATCCTACAATTGGTATCAGAGTGGGGGCGCTCCGAATTTGGTGCAACCACCATCGAGAGCATTAGATTAATTTTCTTTATTTGTTCTAGGATTAGAATAATTTTTAAATATTTTTTTCCTACTTAGAATAATTTTTAAATAATTTTTTGCATTAGAATAATTTTTAAATAATTTGTTTTCCATTAGAATAATTTTTAAATAATTTTTCTGAATTAGTATAATTTTTAAATAATTTTTGCACTTAGTATAAATGTAATTCTTGCACAATATTAATTAATTTAAATAACTCTAGGAATATTTCTCAATTTTAATTAATTTAAATAAAATCTATTAATAAAAATTTATTTAGAAATGTCTCACTTAGAAGGGTATAGCACCGTTCGCCCGCTTTTCTTCAACGAAGGGATGGAGTGCTACCTGAAAATCGACCTAGAGGTCTGGTTTTCAATTAGAAAAGGTTTCGTCTCTCTGGTAGACGACTCAGGTGAGTTGTTAGAACCAGAGAAATGTGTAGGGGATCGATCGGTCGGTTAGAGGGGGGTGAATAGCCCTTTGTCGTTGGATGGTGGAATTTGCTCGTCTACACAATCATTAGCGCAAGCGGAATACTAATAAAGACAAGCAAATAAACAATGAAGAATACAAACAATGCTAACACTGAAATATAACGTGGTTCACGGCTACGCCGCTAATCCATGGTCCCCGATTCATCCTCGGTGAATCACTCCGCAACCAAATCACTATCGGTCTCTCCTTTGCACTAAGCTAGGTGGAGGTAACCCTTACAACTCAAAGACACTCCTTCTTTTATAATAGATGTGAAAGAAAGCTAAGAGAAGGAGTTTGAATCTTGTAGAGCACTTGGATGGTCACTTAGAGCATAAGCATTAGCCATCCAAAAGCCTACACTCTCTCTTTTTATAGAGAGGGCTGATTTCTTCTCGTTGGCCGCCACCAGTCGACTGCTGCCCTTGGTAGTCGACTGCCGCCACTTCAACGGCCTCCGACCACGTCGGATCCCGACCGTTATAGTCCAACGGAACACTTGGTAGTCGACTGATGGATCCCATCAGTCGACTGCTACCTCCGTAGTCGATTGCCCAGTCGGCTACGAGTGGTTATGTGGCCCAAACCCTCTTGATCACGATCACGCCTTCAATAGTCGATCGATGGTCTTAATAGTCATCGCCTTCATATGGCGATCATATTAAAACAACCCAGTTAGGGTTGTGAACCAAGTAAAAAAAGTTGTCTCTATTTCATTTTATTTCCGCTGCATATTCTCTAACAATTTAAAATATTAAAAATTAGCTTTAAAAACTAAAGAAAATTTTATACTCCGAGATTCACCCTCCTCTCTTGGAATTTCTCGATCCTACAATTGGTATCAGAGTGGGGGCGCTCCGAATTTGGTGCAACCACCATCGAGAGCATTAGATTAATTTTCTTTATTTGTTCTAGGATTAGAATAATTTTTAAATATTTTTTCCTACTTAGAATAATTTTTAAATAATTTTTTGCATTAGAATAATTTTTAAATAATTTTTTTTTCCATTAGAATAATTTTTAAATAATTTTTCTGAATTAGTATAATTTTTAAATAATTTTTGCACTTAGTATAAATGTAATTCTTGCACAATATTAATTAATTTAAATAACTCTAGGAATATTTCTCAATTTTAATTAATTTAAATAAAATCTATTAATAAAAATTTATTTAGAAATGTCTCACTTAGAAGGGTATAGCACCGTTCGCCCGCCTTTCTTCAACGGAGAGATGGAGTGCTACCTGAAAATCGACCTAGAGGTCTGGTTTTCAATTAGAAAATGTTTCATCTCTCTGGTAGACGACTCAGGTGAGTTGTTAGAACCAGAGAAATGTGTAGAGGATCGATCGACCGATTAGAGGTGGGTGAATAACCCTTTGTCGTTGGATGGTGGAATTTGCTCGTCTACACAATCGTTAGCGCAAGCGGAATACTAATAAAGACAAGCAAATAAACAATGAAGAATACAAACAATGCTAACACCAAAATATAACGTGGTTCACGGCTACACCGCTAATCCACGGTCCCCGATTCGTCCTCGGTGAATCACTCCGCAACCAAATCACTATCGGTCTCTCCTTTGCACTAAGCTAGGTGGAGGTAACCCTTACAACTCAAAGACACTCCTTCTTTTATAATAGATGTGAAAGAAAGTTAAGAGAAGGAGTTTGAATCTTGTAGAGCACTTGGATGGTCACTTAGAGCATAAGCATTAGCCATCCAAAAGCCCACACTCTCTCTTTTTATAAAGAGGGCTGATTTCTTCTTGTTGGTCGCCACCAGTCGACTGTCGCCACTTCAACGGCCTCCGACCACATCGGATCTCGACCGTTATAGTCCAACGGAACACTTGGCAGTCGACTGATGGATCCCATCAGTCGACTGCTGCCTCCGTAGTCGATTGCCCAGTCGGCTACGAGTGGTTCTGTGGCCCAAACCCTCTTGATCACGATCACGCTTTCGAAGCCAATCGCTCCATATATGGCAATGATCGTTGGCCCCAAAACAACTCTCGGATACTACGAACACATTCGATTAGGCCGATCGCCATTCCATGGCAATGATCGATGTCGAAACTCATCCGACACTTAGCCATTCAGCCAAGTTCACCTAATGAGCTACTTACAATTCACTTATTCTCTCATCTCACTCGAAGTCCCTCGCCGAAGCTCTCTTCGTTCGTGGCCACATCCCTCGGCAGCATCAGGCGCACGACTCGGCAATGCTCCTTCGCGTCTCTTGCCTCCGAAGTCTGCTTCCTTGGCTTCGCTTCAAGTCATCTCGTCCGGCGGTCCCTCGACAGCATCAAGCGCACAACTCTGCAATGCTCCTTCTCCGACTCAAGCACGAGGTTGTGAGTGGGGAACCCGCCTAGGCTCTATGTGCGAATTACTAAGCCCTGCAAGACTCCAACGCACATATCAAATCACACTAACAAACTAACTTAAACCCTTTGCCACAAACATCAAAACCTTATCATGGCGAGAGATTGCCCTAACAAAATGGACTACGACTATTAGGAAACGGGCTCAAGTCAATTACAAGGCGCTTAACACTTTGCAATGCAGACTTACCAAAGAAGAGTTCAATAGGGTGGGTCCATTCGAAAACTCTAAGGAATTATGGGATAAATTAATTGAACTACATGAAGGTACAAATGACACTAGGATAACTAAACGGGACATGTTACTAAATAAATTATTTAATTGTAAAATGAACAAAAATGAAAATTCT
Organism: Wurfbainia villosa; assembly: GCA_025175895.1. Taxonomy (NCBI): domain Eukaryota; kingdom Viridiplantae; phylum Streptophyta; class Magnoliopsida; order Zingiberales; family Zingiberaceae; genus Wurfbainia; species Wurfbainia villosa. The sequence goes on along the minus strand of CM045988.1, from coordinate 13,798,551 downwards.
AGTCAACTTCATACAAGAATAAAAGACATTTTAAATGGATTATACTTAATAGGACACCAAATAGAAAATAGGGACGTAATTAAGTATACACTTAAGGCATTCCCTAGGAGCACCTTATGGAGATCCATTGTCGATGCCTATAAGGTTTCCAGGGATCTTTCCATAATTAGGCTAGATGAATTACTTTGTGAACTTGAACTACACGAACAAGCTAATTCGGGTCAAACCGAGAATGATATTACTTTAATGGCAGGTGTTGGTGCAATCGGCACATGTCACAATTGACCAGACTCTAGTTTGACTCGAACTGTATTTTAATGTTAGACAAAATGTATGACATGGGATTGTCATGGGAAGTCCAACATGGGTTTGCCATGTAAATCCAAGTGTGTAGCCTTGGTGGTGAAAAGTCCAAGCATGGGGCTTGGTATTGGTAAAGTCCAAGTGTGTAGCCTTGGCAATGGGAAGTCTTGAGGACTTGGCAAGTTCACTAGTCTTGTAGGCTCAGGGTCTTTGAGTCGGTGAAGGATGCCATTGCGAAGTCGTGCGCTTGACAGGGAGCGAATAGAGTGAGGCCCAAGGGAAGCAAACTTCGAGGGCAAAAGATGCGAAGGATGGCATTGCGAAGTCGTGCGTTTGGTGCATCCGAGGGACGTAGGCCGAGGGAAGAGAGCTTTGGTGGGGAACTCCATGAGAGGATGAGGTGGACTTGGCCAAGTGGCTAAGACTGAGTATCGGATGCTCAAACAACTTGGTGTTTGAGGTTTTAACCTGACATCAGTCGACTGACATAGGTGCCATTCGACTGCTCCAGGTCGATAGCAATCGACTGGTGTTCAATTGATGTACTTCTAGCTAAACAGTCGACTGTCGACACCATCAGTCAATTACCAAGGGATGACAGTCGACTGATCAAAGTGAATTCGGGCATAGAAGGTTTTCCAGTCGAGTGATCACATCGAGCACTCGACTGGTGGCTTGACCAGTTGACTGATGGGCATTATCAGTCGACTGATGATGGATCCGTTGGAACTTGTCCAGCGTGGATCGAGTTGTTGTGGGACAACGACGATGATCGATGGTCACGATCGGTCGTGATTAATCTAAAATCACCAATGCAAAGTTATAAATGGAGCTCGAGATGGAGGATTTTGCAATAGTTTTTTGGGTGATTTTGGAGGAGAATTGCTGCTGCATTCCAGTCCTTTAAGAGCCAAACCAAAGCAAGCAACAAGCAAAAGTGATCAAAGCCATTTGTGGAAAGTTTTCTTTCATATTGTCTTTGTATTAGTTTGTACTTTTGTATTACCTTGCAATTGCTTGTACGAGGTTTCTCCACCTCCGACTTATTGTCGAGAAGGAGTTTTGTTAGTGTTGTGCACATAACACGAGGTCATTGAGATCGCCCCGTGGAGTAGGAACCCTAAGGTTCCAAACCACATATATTGCTGTGTATTGTGTGTGTGCTTGTGTATTCATTTTCATTACTATTATTTTCGCTGCATATTAACGAGTATTGTAGACAAGCATGCGCAAGAACGAATGATTTCCATCGTATACGCGAATTGGGCTATTCACCCCCTCTAGTCGGCCACCGATCCTCCAACAAGTGGTATCAGAGTGAGGAGCTTATCGCGGACTCATTTCCAACACAAGCACGACAAGATGGTCGACATCAACATCCGCCCACCGAAATTCGAAGGAGAATTCTCATGGTGGAAGAAAAGGATGGAGGTATATTTATTTCGAAACCGATTTCGATATGATGCTAACAATTGAAAACGGTTTTGAAGTACCTAGGGGTGAAGACAACAAGCCGTTGATAAAATCAAATTGGACCGATGAGCAACGACAATAATTCAAGACAACAGTTAAGGTAACAAAAATGTTAATTAAATTAATACCTAACCATATCTTGTGCAAGATAGGTGAATATGGGGATGCCAAGGAATTGTGGGATAAGGTGGTCAAATTCCATGAAAATTCCGAACCGGCACAAGTAGAGAAGGAAGCCGAAGTAGAATGTCCATCAACATCTGGATCCGAGGATGTTGAAGAATTGGAAGAACCTCCACCTCTAGCATTGAGGGGGAGGAGGGTCTTCCATCCCGAAACAAGAACGAGAAGAAGCATCTACATCTGGGAGAAGTGAAGATCAAGAGGCTTCCACCTCCCTAGGTAACTCATGCATTGTACTTAAAAATAAAAGTCACATCATATGCTTTGAGTGTAGGGAGCAAGGACACTATAAAAGCAAGTGTCCCAAGAAGATTAATAAGGCTCAACCGGTGCAAAAGTTGAAAGATGTCGGTGTCCCCACAATTAGAAGCAAGGAGCATGTAGTGTGCTTCAAATGTCATCAAAAGGGACATTATAGGAGTCAATGCCCTAGGGGGAGGAAGAAGGGGAAGAAGGAGCTACACAAGTAGGGGGAGCTTTTAAAGCAAACCCTAAGGTAAAATTTAATGCACCTTCAATTTCTAAGGGTGACAAGCATGCTAGAAATTATTTTAGTTCTATTGCTATTGTTAATGAAAAGCATGCTAGTAGGAATAAATACTATTGTTTAGGTGCCAAGCATGTAAATTTACCCAAGGACAAACCTAGGACTAATAACACTAGACCTATGTTACCTAGAGAGTCCATTAGGAAGGTAGAAAATCACCTAGACATTAATTCCAAAAATCATAGACATATGCCTAGGAAGAGTCATTCCTAAAAGATAAATGAAAAATCAAAATTGGAAAAATTAGAATTAGAAAATCAAGCCTTGAGGTCAAGGCTTGAAAAATTGGAAAAGACCCTCAAAATTATGACAAACTCAATTATGGGGTCAAAGGATCAAAATCTAAGACCTAGGAGACAAGAACTGGTTAAGGGCAAGAAAGGTTTGGGTCACAAACCTAAGTCCTATCACAATGTTCCATTTGATTATAGAACTAAATCTAGGTCTAGAAAAACCAAGGTTAATAGGGAAGTCATCCCTAAGACTAACCATGATAAGTGTCTAGTGGCTCAAAATTCAAGAAAATCTAAGGTAGCCACTAAGAAGGTCAAAGGGGGAGTTACCTCTAGAGTTGACCTAGGAAAGGCCCAAATGACTAAGGCTTCAAAGCCAAAAAGGGTCATTAGAAAGGTATATAGGGAAGTCATCCCTAGTGAATACCTTGTTAACCCAAGGAGTTCCAATAGGTATTGGGTTCTTAGGAGCATGATCAATTCACGCTAGATGGGTTAGGGTGTGTCAACCGTAAGTGGATGGGTAGTTAACCTAGCCATGGTAGAGTTGACACTTTAGGATGTGCCAATGTGATTTGAGAAGATGAAAATTGATTAAATTGACACAAGTAGGTCTTAGAAGTCATGGTGTGCCATTTTGGATTTTTGGCACACTAGGGGATAGTTGGCATTAAGGCAAAATGGATTTAATCTTAGAAATGACAATTTGGGCTTAACACTTAGGTATCTTATACCTTAGTATTTTATACTTTTAAAGCTTTATTTGCCTTGCCATGTTATGACATCATATTCATTTTTATCATGTAAAATGTCATGATCATATTTAGGGTTATTTATATATGTCATGTATGCTTAGATTTCATTCACATGCCATAACATCATGATTATTGGCACATGTTTGCTTATATTATCATTTATGCCATAATCATTACTCATGCATGATTTAAAATTGATTTAAGGACTATGACATGATTTGAAGTCCCATGCATAAGAGAATCAAATAGTGTTGCCTAGTAAATTGCATGAGACCTTAGTTTAAGGAGAACAAAACCCACATCTCACATCAAATTGCCTTGGGTGTTATTTGATATTAGATATATGTGAGATGTTAGGAAATTGAATATAAGGTTTTAAAATCATTTCAAAATCATTTTGAAAAATCTTGGTGCAATCTATCTTTTGATAGAAGTCACCATTGATGATGTTGATACAAAGAGGGCTCAAATATTGAAGCTTTTCTCAACTTTTGAACTTTGTATCAATCTCACTATTTTGTGGGTAAAATATTTTTCATCCATATTGATTGTTATAAGTATTATGCATGTAAATTTTCATGATTTTTCACCTTATCTATAATTACTTATGATTTTCGAAAATTCATTTCTGAAAACCTGATTTCTGCATTTGCAATTATCAGTCGACTGCCATTGTTGGCAGTCGACTGATGTGGGTGGGCAATCCACAGATTACTATCAGAGTCGACTACCAGGATGATTTCAGGTAAACAATATTTGTTAGGCCCATGTTCAGCTATGTTTTGGTCCCCTAACTACTCCTAACCCTAGGACATGCTTTGGAGAGCATTAGAAAGGGTGAAAATCCATTGGATATGAATTAGGAGAAGTGTTTAGGGTGAGTATCAATTTTAAGGTGTATGGAAGTTCAATGTTGAACTTATGCTTTAATTTTTATTGTTTAAGTGTTTCTATTGGCTTATGGACTCTCCAAGGACATTGTTGGTGCAATGGTTAAGGGGGAGCAAGCCTTTAGGGGGAGGTATCCATCATGGGAAGATGGATGTGTATTTTTCCTCATGGGAGGAAAATTAGGGGATTGCCTCTCTTAAGTGATATGAGACTTATCACTAGAAAGATTGAAGGCATTCTAGATGTTTGTGTACCAAGGGGAAGATTGTAATATCTCATTGGGATATGAGACATTGACACTCTTGAAGAGGACCTTTTTGATGTATGTCAAAAAGGGGGAGAAGTTACCAACTGGGGTTAGTTGGAATTCTCATTGGGGTGTGAGAATTGCCAATTGGGGATAATTGATAGACTTGAGTTTGAGGTTTTGTCAAACATTAAAAAGGGATAGATTATTGGTACAATCGACCCAGGTCACGATTGACCGGACTCGAGTTTGACTTGAATTGTATTTTGATGTTAGACAAAATGTATGACATGGGATTGTCATGGGAAGTCCAACATGGGTTGGCCACGTAAATACAAGTGTGTAGCCTTGGTGGTGAAAAGTCCAAGCATGGGGCTCGGTGTTGGTAAAGTCCAAGTGTGTAGCCTTGGCAATGGGAAGTCTTGAAGACTTGGCAAGTTCACTAGTCTCATAGGCTCGGGGTTTTTGAGTCGATGAAGGATGACATTGCGAAGTCGTGCGCTTGGTGCATCCAAGGGACGTAGGCCGAGGGAAGAGAGCTTCGGTGGGGAACTCCATGAGAGGATGAGGTGGACTTGGCCAAGTGGCTAAGACTGAGTGTCGGATGCTCAAACAACTTGGTGTTTGAAGTTTTATCCGGCATCAGTCGACTAGAATAGGTGCCAGTTGACTGCTCCAGATCGATAGCAATCGACTGGTGTTCGACTGATGTGCTTCTGGCCGAACGACTGCTAAGGGTTGGAAGTCAACTGCTGACACCATCAGTCGATTGCCAAGGGATGGTAGTCGACTGATCAAGGTGAATTTGAGCACAGAAGGTTTTTTAGTCGAGTGATCGCGTTGAGCACTCGACTGGTAGCTTGACCAGTCGACTGATGATGGATCCGTTGGAACTTGTCCAGCGTGGATCGAGTCATTGTGAGACAACGACTACAAGAGCAGTCGACTGATGGTCACGATCAGTCGACTGATTGGCACAAAATTAGCTCGATGCAGGTTATAAATGGAGCTTGAGATGGAGGATTTTACAATAGTTTTTGGGGCGATTTTGGAGGGGAATTGCTGCTGCATTCCAGTCCTTCAAAAGCCAAACCAAAGCAAGTAACAAGCAAAAGTGATCAAAGCCATTTGTGTAAAGTTTTCTTTCGTATTGTCTTTGTATTAGCTTGTACTTTTGTATTACCTTGCAATTGCTTGTACATGGTTTCTCCACCTCCGACTTGTTGTCGAGAAGGAGTTTTGTTAGTGTCGTGTGCATAACACGAGCTCGTTGAGCTCACCTTGTGGAGTAGGCACCCTAAGGTTCCGAACCACGTATATTGACGCGTATTGTGTGTGTGTGCTTGTGTATTTGTTTTCATTACTATTATTTCCGCTGCGTATTAATGAGTATTGTAGATAAGCATGCACAAGATGAGTTGGGCTATTCACCCCCCTCTAGCCGACCACCGATCCTCCAACAGCAGGTTCGACCAAAAAGGAAAGGAAAACAAAAAGTGAATCCGAAGATGAGTCGGAGTTGGAGTCAAACGGAGAAGAAGAAATCGTAAACATGGTCTGGAAGATGTTCAATCAGAGAAAGAGGTTTACGAAGAAGGACGCTAAGAAAGTCATTGATAACAAGCCGAGACTCCGATCGGAAGTGATATGCTACGAGTGCAATGGAAAGGGACACTACAAGTCGAAGTGCGTGAACCTAAAAAAGGAAGAAAAACCAAAAAAGGAAAAGAAGAAGAAAGTACTTAAGGAAACTTGGGACGAGTCATCATCAAAAGAGTCGGATGCAGAAGAAATGAAGAGAAGCTTCGTGGCGTTTATGGCCGAATCGAGCTCCGGAGCCGAGTCAAGTTCTGAGTACGAGTCCGATTCTGAGTCCGAGAGAAGCCACATATCCACATCTATTTCCGAAGGACTAGATGAGGTAACTTCTCCCTTAGAAGATAAGTTGTACAATATAATTACATGCCTAGGTAGGAAGCTATCTAAGTCCGAGAATTGAGTCGACTCGCTACTTAAGAAAGTTCAAGTACTTAAGGAGCAAGTCAACTTGAAGACTTCGACTTGCCAAATTAAGGATAGAGACTCAACTCAAGTTGCAAAGCTTGATGAAGAGAACTCGGTCCTAAAAAGGCAAGTAGAAGATCTAATCGAATTGTTGGAAAGGTTCACTTCGGGCTCCAAGTATCTCAACATGATGCTTGGATCTCAGCAAGCTGTGTAAAATAAGTCCAGACTCAGAAACAAAGCTAAATCCTCCTATAAATCATACATGTCATTACTTAGCCAAAACGCTAAGAAACGAGTCCAAGCATGGGTTCCTAAGTCTAGCTTAGTCAACCAAGTTGGACCAAATCAATTTTGGGTTCCCAAGAGTCAAGTTCACTTAGTAAACAAAACTACAAAACTCAACCTAGCTACCACTTAGGGGGAGATAACACTTCCCTTGTTTCCTTGTTTAGTTAAACTCTTGCATGCTTTAGTTTACTTTACTTGCTTAATTTAGAACAGACTAGATAGGAAATAAAGTAGTTTAAATTTGAACAACCAAGTACTAAGACGAAGTGAACTGATAGTAAGTTAGGGAAGCTCTTCGAAGTGCATGTCTAGGAAGTGGTTGTTGCTCCGATACCTAAGAAGGCCATGTGCCTCGCCACGACCTGGTGCACTAAGTCGAGTGGAACTGACCAAAGCTAACTCACTAAGTCTTTGACTAGTTAGACCAAGGTTTAGTCCAAAGTGAATCAAGTACTTGATTCCTTCATTGACTTTGTCTAGGAAGTGGTCGTTGCTCCGATATCCAAGAAGGCCATGTGCCTCACCACGACCTGGAAGTCAATGCTGGAAAAACCTACTTGACTAACTCAAACTAAGCTTGAATCTAACACAAGTTTAAAAACTTTGAAAATGCTCATTAAATTTAATTAAGATAAAAAGAAACCCTCATCTCACAAAACCTATAGGAGTAATGTGTATTGAAAACTTAGCTTGGGTGAGATGATTTAGAATTTAATCAAGATTAATTAGTTTAATACAATTTACGTAACTTAACAAATTTAAACTTATCAAATTTATTTAAACTAAATCTAACCTAATAAATTTACCCAAACTAAACATAACTTAAACTAAACAAAATTAACTTGATTAAACTTAACTTAACAAATTTACTAAATTTAATTCAACCCAACCAACTTAATCAACTCAAATTAATCAATTCAATTTAATCAAATTAAATTAATCAATGAAATTAACCTAATAAAATCAACTAAATCGAACGAAACATAAAAATTAAAATTAATCAATTTTAGTCGACTCGAAAAGAGTCGACTGAATCAACTTCAGTTGCCTCCGAGCCTCGGGAAGGTAAAACACGACTTCAGTCGACTGAAATTGATTCAGTCGACTTGTAAGATACAGAAAAAAAATAATAAAATAAAATAAAATAATAGCCCTTGCTAATTGAGAATTAGTTTGTGGAATTTTCAAGAATTTTTCAGAATTAAAAAGGGGTTCATATGATCGATTAGGAGGAAGATTAAGGTTAATTGAGTTAGACTTGAGTTAGCTCAATCAAGTGGCCAGCTTTTAAAAGCCTTCCCTGATCCGATCGCGAACCCAAATCCGATTTCCCGATTTCTTCGTTCGTGATTTCCACAAATTCTCGTCACCTCTGGAGCCAGCTTGCCGGATCGTTCATCGCCGCCACTTCATTGTCGGGGATCACCTGGAGTGGAAGGCCATCGATCGCGTCCTTCTCCCTCCGCGAGCCGCTGTCGCCGACAGTGGAAGATCCGGCCGGTGGGAGAGATGCCATGCTCTCTGCTTCAGATCTGCTCCTCATTGTCGCTGTCGGATCTTTCCATCGGCGAGATCTCCACTTGCGTCGTCACTCTCCTTGTTTCTCCCGATCTCACGGTCGGATGCCGCAAGCGCCAGCCCCTGTTGGTCGTTTCTTCTGCCCCATAGCTCGATGGGTTCCGGTGAACCATCTCGAGCTACCTCAGCAACTCCACAGCTTGGATTGCTCCGCGTGTTCTCTGCTCCTCCCGAGCAGCCAGGGTTTCTAGCCAATCACACCGTCGACAGCTTCACAACAACCTCCAGCATCATCCAGACAATTTCCCTATTTCCCTATTTTTGTGAGCTTGATTCAGCAATGGTCGTCGAACTATCAAATCTGAGCATTACCCTCTCAGTTGCAGTTCTGTCGATTGCGAGCACCAGGCCACCTTCACTGTGAGCTGGGGTATGTGATCTCAGCTACCAGTCATCTTCACACCATCAAATCAAAGAGGGAGGAGCTCGGTTTCACCTTTTGCTGACCTTAATGTGCAAGTGGCAGCGCTGGTGTTAGTGATGTTTTAGCCGGTGAATCCACAGCAAGAGCGAAGGGAAACACAGATCTGACACAGTCCATTTGGGGGTGCAGGTATGTGAAGCCACTAGTAAATTCCTTATGATTTAATTATCAGATGTTTGATATTGTGAATTTGGAGGTTGTCTTCAGTTCATTTGGATTGAGCAAGTTAGATTCATTGGAGGGAATCAAGAAGTTGTGGTTGATTGCAACGGGTGAAGGTAAGCCTTGAATTGTATGTTATACATTGGATGTGTAATTAGAGTAACTAATTCTTGAAAGAGAATGCACAATTGTGTTGCTAGAATTATTGATCAGTGTGTAAATCATGATTAGATTTTGGTTAATGTCATGGGATTTACTTATAGTTAATAGTTGGGCAGATCAGATTCCATCAAGTGGATTAAGAGGCTATTTGTGATTGAAGCGGAGATTAGTTTCAGGACTTTGATTAGTGATGGATGCTCGTACGTGTGGATAGTCATCATGTCAGGTGGGTAATATCTACCCTGGTCAGGTAGTTTGATCTGAATCTGGTGCATGAATTTGGACTTATGCAATTACTTTGATCTTAGATCCACTCTTATTTAATCATATGCTTGTACTGCCTTGATCTTTGAGATATATTGCTGTTACTTCATTGATTATCTAGCACGGATAGGAACTATAAACCCTATTATGTGTTAGCTGATGGATGTTCAGTAAGTACAGGTGGTTAGGGTTATCTTTGTGACCTCAGATTGGGTTACTGTGTTACATCACTAGGGTTAGGTGATGGATTAGATTATGAAGTCGATTGTTATATCGTACACCTAATAGTTATGCATCTATGGTGGATCTAATTGTCTGTGCATAGATAAGTGTGTGGTTGTCAGTATGTGGCTATAGACTAGAGGTCCTAGCGTGATGCTATATCCATTATGGATCGTGTATCTATGTGTGGTTATATGGATTGTCGATAGTATATTACTATGGACTAGAGGTCTTAGCGTGGTTGACTGTCAGATGTGTATGACTCTTTGTGCGATAGAGAGAGTCTTGTGGATTGTAGTCCTTGCATAGTTGACTTTTGGTTGGCCAGGACTCCCCGTGGGATAGGGAGTGTGACGAGAATACATGTATGGAGATATGCATCATTACATTGCATGCATGTTGGTGATTAGGTCTCCCTTGTGGTTGAGAGGATCGCCAGTCATCCTGTCACCCCGTCCACTTGGGATAGTGGTTGCAGGATTGAGTGCAGAGCATTGTTGTGCGTGCCGTTCTCGACCACTATGGATGGTGGTAGCTGGAGATGCGCACTTGGCCACTGTGCGGAGTGGTAGTTAGTGCACTCACCCACTATAGACGGTGGTCATGTGATGTGCAGTTGTCCTGGGTGCAGTGCTCGTCTACTCATGGGTAGGGATGGAGCGGCTAGCAGCAGGGATCCCTGTGTGAGTAGCATATAGCTCTATGGAGGCTAGCTACTATTTCATACTACCCAACTCGGTCACTCGAGAGTGGTGGCGGCTGGAGTCGGGATAGTTGTCATGTCGTGCCACCTAGGCCATACTGGGGTCGTGGTAGCGAGTAGGGGTGTGCAGGCATGACCATGCATATGCATTGCTGATATATATGTATGCATGTATTAATATATGTTTTACATATGCTTGTGAGATGCCGCATTTGATTGAGCTATGATTGTTGCATATGCTTGTGCATCATGATACATGCCATTTGCATATTATATACTGCTGTGTGTTGAGCATGATATAGGTGTTGGTCTAGACTGTTGTATGCATTTGATTAGGGTCATGTCATAGTGTGGTATGGACCGGGATGTTATTACATGTGATTATATACTGTTCATATGTCTGAGTGTTGGTCAGGTATGGGATTGACTTTGTACGTTATATGGGTTATGTTATTGTATATCTGTTCAGGATGATATAGCTTATGGTGTTGCAGACCATCAGGTACGTTGGTACATTACTTCATGTTCAGTTGATCAGTTTAGTATGTACATTGAGTATGACTATACTGTGGTTACTTGTTATTAGATTTGGATATGACTGTATGACTATTGGACATATTTTTGTATACCTATAGATATTCACATGTATACTTGTAGATCTCTATATTCTACATGTTGTTCATGCACTTTCTACATATTACCCCTGAGTTTATACTCACCACCCCGGACCCTGGGTTTCTTGTCGCCCAGGTAACAGGTAGAAGATTTCCTTGGACGTTCGGAGCTCCGCCAGCTGATCCCATCTCACATCGAACGGATGGATATTTATTCTATATTGATGTATTCTTGTGGATTGATGTTTTTGGGTTTTATCTTATATCGTTTCCGTATTTGTGATATATGGAGTGTTGTATGTATTTGGCCTTTGATGTGATTTCTGTTATGATTCTTGTTGTGTCAAAGTCACTCCAGAGTGCACAGTTGGGTCTTTGTATCTTGTTTATCTGTCAGTATATTTCCGCTGTGTTTAGTATATTCATGTTTGCCTATTATGTTGTTGTTGTGGGCCTACGAGCCTTGTATTAACTAGATATGTTGCCACGCACAGGGGAGATGCCGTCCGTTTGCTTTTCGGCATGGCATACTCTCGGGGCGTGACACGACTGAAATGAAATGGTAGATAAAAGTTAGGCATCAGAGTAAATGGTAAAATTAATTACAGTCGACTGAAATAGGTTCAGTCAACTCAAATTTAGTCGATTGACCTATTTACAGTCGACTGAATTCCGTCTATAAGAACAACATCATGATAGCATCAAAACGACTCACAACCACCGCAATCCACCACGAAAACCATATTTTCAGCCCTCCGAAGCATTTAGGTCGTCATATCTCTTTAACATCATCCATAATGCCGAGGTAATAAATCTAAACCTTTAATTTCAATTACTTTCAATAAATATTGAATAATGGTAATTCAATTAGGGGTAAAAGAAGAGCCGTTGAGGTTGAGTCATCTACTCTGTTCATGGACATTAGGTTCCCTACCGAGGGGCATAGGATTAGGTTTGAGAACACGCTTTATACTCTCATGCCTACTAGATACATTAGTAGATCATACTTTAGTAAATCATGCATACCTAGTATAGAAGTCATACCACATTATGGGTTAGAAAAACTGGTTTATTGTAAAAACTCTATTAACATAGACTTATATGCAGAGTTTTTCAATAATTTTAATAAAATTGATGATCTTGCATATTCGACTAGAGTACAGAGTAAAGATTTTATTTTTACCCCCTCTATGTTGAGAGAGCATCTAGGACTCATGCATTCATCATGTCCGGTTGCATGTTTTCCATCTACGGAGTTACCATACGGCGACCCCTATTCACACATTACATTAGATAGGATTCACTTGCATCTATTTGGTGAGGAGAGGACTCCATCTGTGAGTATCTTCATTTCCACCAGACTCAGAGTACAAAACTATGCCCTGTATTAAGTTATAGTGAACTGTATTTTGCCACTCACCACTAGGGACATCGCTATGATGCATCCCTATCATTCATTTTTACTTTATGCACTTAGTCATAGGTTAGATATAGACATTAGTTTACAAATGTTTCATTCCATCATTTATCGTTCTAGGTTAGTTACAAGTAGGAAGGAGCATTTGGCTTACTGCCATATCATCACATCCCTCTTAGCTACATTAAGGTTTAATGTTACCATAGGTAACATCAAATAACTTATTGAGTACAACATGATTGGTTCTAGGCAGTTTGGGTTAGCTAAAATAGGTTTAGATGAAAATAATGTCTTAGTATGGAAGAGAGATGACCTTTAGCCCTAGCCCCAGCTTGAGCCAGAGCAGGAGCCTGAGCCTGAGGTTGACCTAGAGCACCACTCCGAGTCTGAGCATCAGGAAGCCCCAGGATTCGATAGTTTATCACCATTTCTTGGGATTCCAACACCTTCGACTGTTGTAGAGAGATTATCCAGATTGGAGGATGCGATGCAGCCCAGGAGCAGTAGCATCAGGCTCGTCATCTTGAGATGATGCAGATGTTGTAGGCGCAGAGAGAGGATCATCGAGAGATGATGGAGCTTCTTAGGTCTTGGAGCATGGGTCATCCACCTCCTCCTCCTCCACCTTCCTCTTCTGACTAGGAATGTTATGCTATTTGAACTTAATTAATGAATTTAACAACTTTTAAATCTTGTGTGTGGATTGGTTTATGTTTGGATGTTTTCATGCTCATTGCTCAAAATTTATTTTGAAAAGTAATATTATATTATTTTATTTAAAAAAAATGAGGAGGAGGTTTGAAAGACTTTAAAATAGAATTTTGAAAATTAAAATTTTAAAAATTAGAATTTTGAAAATTTAAATTCTTTGAAAAGTATTTTTATTTGAGGGGGAGTTATAATTCTTTGAAAAATATTTTTATTTGAGGGGGAGCTAAAATTCTTTGAAAAACATTTTTATTTGGGGGGAGTTAAAATTGTTGGATTGAAAAAGAGTGCTAGAGCGGGGGGGGGGGGGGAGGGGAATAGCGCACGTAAATCTTTTCGTTCGTTCGAATAAAAATAAAGAGATGCAGCGGAAAAATAAATATGATAATTTTTTTTTTACTTGGTTCACAATCCAGCGATTGCTACTCCAAGGTCCCGTGATCCTTGACCACGTACGAAGGGGCAATCCACTATAGAGTCTCCTCCTTATTAAAGGTAGGAGACAACGATCACAACAAAACCAAAACTCGAGGATGAGGCAACAAGCCTACCTCACCTCGTTTACAAAAAAGCTCCGAGTACAAAGTAATGAGGCATTGTAGCGTTGATGCGGAACCTTGGCGTTGTGGGAGCACTTAGGAGAAAATTGATGATCTTTGGGTTCGAGTCCTCCCCTCCTTTTATAGACTCGTGCCTTGGAATTAGTCTGGTTCTAGATCCTCAATTTGTGGAACTTATCAAGAGGTGGCACCTTATCTTATTGCGAAGTGGCGGTGTCAAACGTTATCCTTTTTGACCTAGTGCAAAAGGATGATTCGTCACCATCAGTTGACTGATGTCCTTCATCAGTCGACTGATGTGCAGCAGTCGACTGTCAATAGCCAGAAGTCGACTGCTAGCCTGGCCACTTCCCTGCGGCAAAGAGTTAGCGTGGAAAATGGTAAATGCGATAGTTTCTTACCGTCCGATCTCAACCTAGACCTTCCAGTGGAAGTCTTAGTTGGATCGCCGCCTAGGATCATCCCCGTATAGAGGAAACTGTTGGAGGATCGAAACGGCCGACTAGAGGGGGGTGAATAACCCTCAATCGTTGGATGTCATAATTTGCTCGTCTACAATTAGATTAGCGCAAGCGGAAACAACAATACAAGCAAATTAAACAAATAAAGACAAAGCAAAAGAAATAGACAATGCTAACACAATGTCGTAACGTGGTTCACGGCTACGCCGCTAATCCACGGTCCCCGATTCGTCCTCGGTGAATCACTCCGCCAAAACCAATCCACTAATGGTCTCTCCTTTGCACTAAGCTAGGTGGAGGTAACCTTTACAATCAAGATCACTCTTCTTACAATAAGAATAGAGTAAAAGAAAGTAAGAAGAGTTTAGAGCTTGTGGGGCACTTGGAAGATCACTTAGAGCATAAGCATTAGCCATCCAAAAGCCCACACCCTCTCTTTTTATAGAGAGGAAGCTTTTCTTCCCGTTGGCCGCCACCAGTCGACTGCTGCCCTTGGCAGTCGACTGCCGCCACTCCAATGGCCTCCGAACACGTCGGATCCCGACCGTTGTAGTCCAACGGAACACTTTGATCCGACCGATGGACCTCATCACGATCCGCTTCTCCGTAGTCGATCGCCGCCATCAACGAGCGGTTATGTGGCTAAACCCTTTCTACTACCGATCCGCTGGATCGATGGTGATCTTGCGAAATAATCGCCACATATGGCGATCATCGCTAGCCTTAAAACACTCAGTCGAATACCAGTCGAATCACGTTCGACTTAGAGCAGTCGACTGCCATTCCATGGCAGTCGACTGATGTCGGGAAATCCCATCCGACACTTAGCCAAATGGCTAAGTTTCACCTAAGAGCTACCCCTTCTCGGGTTACATTCGCTCACTCTCATCTCTCGGAGTCCCTCGCCTTCGAAGTTCTCTTCGTTCATGACCACGTCCCTCGGCAGCATCAGGCGCACGACTTTGTAATGCTCCTTCGCGTCTCTTGCCTTGAAATCTACTTCCTCCGACTTCACTCCAAGCTCCTCGTCCGACGACCCCTCGGATGCTCTAAGCGCACGGCTTCCGCAAAGCCATCCTTCACCGACTCAAGGACAGAGTCATGAGTTGTGAAACTGGCCACGACTCCATGTGCGAATTACTAAGTCCTACACGACTTCAACGCACATATCAAATCAACATAACAAACTAACTTAAACCCTTTGCCACACACATCAAAACCTAATCATGGCAAGAGATTGCCCTAACAATCTCCCCCTTTTTGATGTGTGGCAATCCGTTTAAGTTAGGTAAAAACATTTGATAAAAATTTCTAAGGTAAGAAAGCATGTAAACATAAACATGATATAGCAACATGCAACTCCCCCTTAATCCATGAAACTCCCCATACATATTTCTCCCCCTATCATAATTAACTTAAACATAATATTTTCTTCCCCTTTGACACCATCAAAAAGATTAATACTAAGTTATAAACACATGGCATCAAGTCTAATAGAAGGAAAATACCAAAAATTGGTTTAATAACTGAAATCAGCCTTTACTATTCGGAATATCAGGCCACCAATGATGTTTAGACTACAATGATCGCATTACTCACCGACCGCACACTATTTTCAGAAATTCTGATTTTTCGGGGCAAAATTCAGAAATACATTAAAAATTCCAGAAAATTTGAAAAATCATGAAATTTGGGGAACACATTTCTTTTAAGTATATCTATCAATGAAAAATAGTTTTTTTTTATGAAAAATCATTATATTTTCTGAGATTTGCCAAAAATCCAAAAGCTTTAAAAACCACTAGGTTTTTAATCATTCTAGTATCAAGTTTACCACCTAGTTTTGGTTCCAATTGTTTCAAAATATGAATACATAGATTTTAGATTAAGAAATTGTTTTGAAAACATATGAAATATCCAACCATGATCTTTGGGCAATATGTCTATGAATTAAACATAAGCCTTCCCCATGATTGGTCTATTATTGCTATTTTGATACTTTAAATGACCATCTAAATGCCATAGACATTAGTGGACATTTGTATCATCCTAACATCTCACTCATGCTAAGTTTTCAATCATGGTAGCCTATAGTGAGTGTGAGATGTATCCTAGAGGTATTTGTATATACTTAACCATTATATTCATGCAATTCTATCAAGGTTAAGTATCACCCTAACAATCCACATGATCATAATGACATATATGAATGAATTACACATTATGATCATTAAATACATGTATTCATCAAGTAATAATCATGCATTAGGTATTACATGATGATAATTAGCAAATGTCACCTAAGGCATGATTTAAATCCTATTTCTCATGATTATGTGCCAAATATCAAAATCATAAATCATGATTGCAAACATGTGTAACAATTACATCAACTATCATGATTTAAGCATTATTATCTATTTATGGGCACATTATCATCACCCAACACTACTTCTAAAAGTTAGGTCCCACCATCCTAAGTCAACCAACATATGATATAGGTGAAATGCATATGGTTGACTATCTTAGGGTTTTCCTAACCCTTAAGAATGGATTTAAGAACCCAAAATAAGTTCTTTCCTATTGGGTTCACTAAATA
This sequence comes from Wurfbainia villosa, assembly GCA_025175895.1. Lineage (NCBI taxonomy): Eukaryota > Viridiplantae > Streptophyta > Magnoliopsida > Zingiberales > Zingiberaceae > Wurfbainia > Wurfbainia villosa. The sequence goes on along the minus strand of CM045988.1, from coordinate 13,781,750 downwards.
CTCCTTGGGGATCCATTTTCTAGCTATTACCTTCTTCTTATCTTGTCCCCTAGCAATTAGGCATTTATAGGCCTTTTCATTTTTCTTTTCTTTGTATCCTAGGCCTTTCTTATTGAAGCTAGCTCTTTGGCTCCCTATAATCATGTTCAAGGTGTTTGAGCCAATTGTAAACTTTTCTAGGGCTTTGGTTAAATAATCTACTTTCTCTCTTAAAGCCCTATTTTCTTCTATACATGCATCACTAACATCCAAAGGCATATAGTTATCATGTGAGCATGCATCATTTAAGCTAGAAGAAATATTGTCATCATTTAAGCATGCTTTTTCTAGTTTATTTTATAAGTCCTTAATTTGCTCAAGCATGCTCTTATTTTTCTTCTTAGCTCTAAATAAATCCCTAGTTAAGCTAAAAACCATGGAAACTATTTTCTTGGGAGTTAGATTTGTTACCATAGCTTCCATGTCTTCTTCTTCTTCGGATGAGGAGGATTTAGAGGAGGCTCCCCCTTCACTAGAGCTCTCTCCTCTTGAGTTTGATTCTTCATTTTTGGTGGAGGAGCAATCCAAGTCATCGAAGGCCATCAATGCAAGGTTGGAGTAGACATGTTCTTCTTCTTCGGATGAGGATGAGGAAGAAGGGTCATCCCATGTCTTTGCTTTGAATGCCTTGGCCTTCCCCTTTTCCTTTGTCTTCTTCTCCTCTTTCTTCTTGCTCCCCTTCTTCTTCTTCTTTTCTTCCTTCTTTTTCTTTTCTTCCTTGCTCTTGTTTAGGAGGGGACAATTATCCCTTATGTGTCCCTCTCCTTGGCAATTGTAGCAAATGATTTCCCCCCTTGGTCTTCTATTCCTATCATTAGATTTATTAAAATGAAAACCCTTTAAAGCACGCCTTACCCTCCTTACCATATACGCTTCTTCCATGCTATCCATGGAGGAGGAGGAGGATGCTTCATCATCATCGGAGGAGGAGGGGATCTCTATCTTCTTCTTCCCCTTGTTTGCCAAGAATGCTACTCCTCTTAAAGGTTGGATTTTTGGCTCTTCTTGTATTCCTTCAAGCCTCGTTTCGTGGAGCTCCATTGTTGAGAAGAACTCCTCCAAGGTGTTCACTTCTAAATTCTTCGAAATATAGAAGGAGTCCACCATGGAGCTCCACTTTGAGGATCGCGGAAGGGCATCTATAGCCTTCGTAACCATATCCCGGTTTGATAGCTTCTCACCTACACTTGACAAACCGGTTATAATTTCCTTGAAACGAGAATGTAAGGAAATTACCTTTTCTCCCTTTTCTAGTTTAATGTTGTTGAGTTGGGAGCGGAGGAGGTCTCTCCTTGCTAGCTTCGCCTCGGATGTGCCTTCATGAAGCTCAATTAGCTTCTCCCACATCTCCTTGGCACTTAGGCATTCTCCAATTTGGTTGATCTCTTGTTGGGGGAGCACATTGAAAAGATGATGCTCGACTTTTGAGTTTGCAAGGTGCTCTTCCCTTTGCTTTTTGGTCCACCTAGATTTCTCTATTGGCTTCCCTTCTTCATCCCTAGGCAAAACGAAACCGGATTCCATTGTAATCATAATATCAAAATCCATTTCGAAAAATACCTCCATTCTCTTTTTCCACCAAGAGAATTCGCCGTCGAACTTCAGTGGGTGGATGTTGGAGCCGGCCATTTTGAATGTTGCTTGTTGTGGCGGTTAGTCCTCGACAAGCTTTCCTTGGCTATGATACCACTTGTTGAAGGATCGAAACGGCCGGCTAGAGGGGGGTGAATAGCCCTCAATCGTTGGATGTCGTAATTTGCTCGTCTACAATTAGATTAGCGCAAGCGAAAACAATAATACAAGCAAATTAAACAAATAAAGACAAAGCAAAAGAAATAGACAATGCTAACACAATGTCGTAACATGGTTCACGACTATACTGCTAATCCACGGTCCCCGATTCGTCCTCGGTGAATCACTCCACCAAAACCAATCCACTAATGGTCTCTCCTTTGTACCAAGCTAGGTGGAGGTAACCTTTACAATCAAGATCACTCTTCTTACAATAAGAATAGAGTAAAAGCAAGTAAGAAGAGTTTAGAGCTCGTGGGGCACTTGGAAGATCACTTAGACCATAAGCATTAGCCATCCAAAAGCCCACACCCTCTCTTTTTATAGAGAGGAAGCTTTTCTTCCCGTTGGCCGCCACTACGATCATTGCTCTTGGCGATCACCGCCACTCCAACGACCAACACGCCGGATCCCGATCGTTGTAGTCCAACGAACACTTGGCAATCGATCGATGGACTCATCACGATCACGCCTCCGTAGTCGACCGCCTACGGCTACGAGTGGTTCTGTGGCTAAACCCTTTCTACTACCGATCGGCCGCTTCAGCAGCCGATCGATATCTCTGGCTGATCGCCACATATGACGCTGCGATCACGACCTCAAAACACTCGGGCCGAATACCAAAATCACGATCGCCATTCCATGGTGAAATTCCATCCGACACTTAGGCAAATGGCCAAGTTTCACTTAAGAGCTACCTCTTCCCGGGTTACATTCGCTCACTCTCATCTCTCGGAGTCTCTCACCTTCGAAGTTCTCTTTGTTCGCGACCACGTCCCTCGGCAGCATCAGGCGCACGACTCTGCAATGCTCCTTCGCGTCTCTTGCCTCGAAGTCTATTTCCTCCGGCTTCACTCCAAGCTCCTCGTCCGGCGGTCCCTCGGATGCTCCAAGCGCACAGCTTCCGCAAAGCCATCCTTCACTGACTCAAGGACCGAGTCATGAGTTGTGAAACTCGCCACGGCTCCATGTGCAAATTACTAAGTCCTGCACGACTTCAACGCACATATCAAATCAATATAACAAACTAACTTAAACCCTTTGTCACACACATCAAAACCTAATCATGACAAGAGATTGCCCTAACAGAAACAACCTTACCATCTCTCTTCATACTTGTGCTTACCTCTGGTCCTTTATGATTTGTCGCTTTTCTTTCGGTATTCACCTAGGTTCTTCGACTCCCACGAAGTTCTCCCGGTGTCACCCGACCACCACAGTTTACCGACTCAAGATTCTCCGGGTGTCGCTGACCTTCGGCTTAGCTTAATCATTTCCTGCACACTTAATTCAGCTCATGAGATAACAATATGACCTTAACTTTGGATCTTTGTCATAATCAAAACCTAGGTTCGATTATCTGGTGCCCCTGCACCAACAATCTTTCCCTTTTTGATCTATGGCAAATCGACACAAAGTTAAGGGAAATTTAAACCATAAAACAAGTAGAGTAAATGATAAATGCTCTTTCAAAAACTCCCCCTTAACCCTAGGTGAGTTTTGAAAGAGATACTTTAATTTTTAAAATAAATTTTGTTGTGTTACTCCCCCTTAACTTTCGTTCTTCTCTCCCTTTTTCCATAAATAAAAAAAAATATGGGGGTGTTTATATAAAATAGAGGTTTAAAAACAACTTGCGTCTAAAATTATTAAGGATAAATCAACTATGAGTCCAAGCATGCGTCTAACATTAGTTAGATAGATTGGTTCGAGGTGTGTCCCTCTTCACCAACAATTTAATAAGTTTTTGAAACATACTTATAAGTTTATTTTCAAAAAAAACTTCAAAGGTTTGTAATATAACCCTTAGGGTTAGTTTGCTCTCCCCCTTAGTCAAATATATGAAGTATAAGAGATTTAGGAGGCGCTAAACTTTGGCCTAGAGAGTTGTATACTTAGTATTTGGCCAATCGAAGTTATGATTATTCGTTAAGTGCAAGAAAATAAGTAGCATTTTGAAAAAGTTATGTTAAGTGTATTTCAATTATCCTTAACATCTACCCATTCTATGTCTCAAAAATGCATTTTCCTTATATGTTTTGTGAGATGATTTTAACTTGATTAAAGTTAGTCAACCTTGGGTTAGATTCGGATTTAACCCTTAGTTCGTCAAGTAAGCTTTTCAAGAAATTGGCTTCCAGGTCGTGGTGAGGCACAGGAGCCTTCTTTGATCGGAACAATAACCACTTCCTTAGACAAAGCCAAATTCAAGAAATTGATTACTTGAGTCACTTAAGATTAATTCCTAGTCTGACTAGTTTAGGATACGGCGAGGTAGCTTTAGCTAGTTCAACTCAGCCAAGTGCACCAAGCTGGATACGCCTTATCTAGCTAGAATACACGAGATGTTGTTTTCCTAATGTACTATCATCTCGTCGCATCCTGATACTATGTTGTCAAGATTGATTAACGATTTGTCCTATCTAACCCTTCTAACAATTAAAACAAGGATTAACTAAGCATGCAAAGCTTTAACTAAGAAAGTGTGTACACTGTTTTAGTACTAGCTCCCCCTAGACCATTTAACCAACATGGTCTATCCACATAGTAGATTTGATCCTAGAGAATCCAATACTTATTGGTCCTTATATGTGAATTTAATAAAATTTTTGGGACCCATGCTTGGACTCTTTAATGACTATGATTCACAATAGACATGTACGATTTGTTCATAGTCATTGACCTAAATTCGAGTCTGACTTTGTTGTACACGACTCTTTGAGTTCCAAATAGTCAGTTAAGATTCTTGGATCCTAACGTGAACCTTTCCAACCTAGCCTCGACCTCTTGAACTCATCCTTTCAAGAGAGAATTCTCCTCATCAAGTTTTTCAACTTGAGTTGAGTTTCCCTCTTGAACTTGACTAGTTGAAGAGGTTAGAGTAGCATCTTGCTTGAGGGTTTCAACCTCCTCAAGTAACGACTCAACTCTAGACTCGGACTTAGTCAATTTCCTATTTATCAACTTAATTGCATGATATAAGTTCGCAATTAATGAACGGCTTACCTTAATCTTTTCTTTTGATATGACTTTGAGTCTTGACTCGAATTCATCCTCGGAGTCAGAGTCGAAGTTGGATTCATATTCGACTTTGGACTCGGACTCGGACTCTACCGGTTTTGCCATGAATGCTATGTCGACACCTTCTTCTTCATCGTCCCAAGTTGCATGAAAGGCCTTCTTAGATCCCTTTTGCTTTGGCTTCATTTTTGATTTGTAATGCCCCTTCTTCTTGTTCTTCGACTGCTCCCTTTCTTTTCGGATTATTCTCTGGACCATGTTTACTATTGCGGTCTCCTCTTCAGATTCGGACTCGAGTTCGCCCTCGGGTTCAGATCCTTCTTCTTGCTCAAGAGGTGGCTTGCTCTTCTTCTTTCTTCTTTGACCTGCAAGCAAAGCAATACCTCTCTTGGCCCGGACCGCGTTAGTTTGTTCGTGAAGTACGAATTCCGAAAAGAGCTCATCTAACCTAATTCTTCAAAGGTCTTTAGAAACCTTGTAGGCATCAACCATGGATACCCACAAGGTGGTCCTAGGGAAGACATTTAGTGCGTACCTTATTATGTCTTGATTGTCTACTTTTTGTCTGATGGTATATAGACCATTTAAGATGTCTTGGATCTGCGCATGGAGTTGTGAAGCGTGTTGGGTTTCCCCGGCACCGACGTGGGTGTGTGTTCGAACATGTTTCGTAAACATGCACACAATGGAAGCAAAAGGAAGCAATAAACTAACTTTATTACAACACACACACCACACGCATGGAAGATACAACAAGTGTAAACATAATCGCTATTTTAAATTTTGCAATAAAAGGAAATTTATTCTAGTTATACCTGACGTATCACGTGTAGCGGGAATGACATCAACCATAGCGACCCTCGCGAGAATCACCTCTATCCGTATCTACATCGAGTATCTTCGGGATAGCTTCACAAAGCCACGAGCCCCGTTTTCGCAAGAGTTACTAGCCTCGTGTCAAAGACATTGTGATCCAAGAGATGATCACAATCCGAATCAAAATTCGGATCTAGAAATGAGCTTCACGAACTCGCTTCTCGGAAGCGATTTTCGTCAACCAATTGACGAAACCTTGGTCCTCCATCTATGAGGATTGTCAAAGATCTAATCCTCGACAAGTATGTCATTGTCAGAGTGCAAAACGCCGACCAAACGACCTCTCTACGAAGAGAGAAACAAGCTGTCAAAAATTGGACAGCTTGTGTTGGTGGAGAAGATGGATGACCAATCAATGGTCGGTTGCTCCTTGGTTGCCGGCGGCCAAGGGAGGATGGTCAGAGGAGTCGCCGACGGTTGGTGGGTGGCCGATGGTGAGGGGGAGGAGCTGCTGCAGCAAGGTTGGGTGGTAGCAACCTTTGGGCGGCAAGAAGAGGAGAAGAGAAGTGGGCGGCAACTCTTAGGGCTTCATTAGGGTTTCCAAAATCCTTAAGCCGTATTTTATAGAGTGCGTGTTTCTTGACCATCAAGAAGCCTTCTCCTAGCGGTTATTGGTTCACAACCAAAATCCGTTAACCCGCTCCAATAACTTAAGTTAAAATAAACCAAACCACATTGGTCTATTTTAAGTTAAAATAAACCAAACCAACTTTGGTTCATTCGTTTAAAACAAACCAAACCAAACCATTTTGGTTTACTTTCCACCATTGTATTAGAATCAAACCAATTTGGTTCATCCATTATGTCTTTAAAAGACACGACCCATCCATGCTTCCGATGTGATTGAAACCATTTCATGCTCGCTCTATGTTTGGTCCAACCAAGCCATGTCTTTCTCTTGGTCTAAGAATCTCATTCTCAAGCTCGTTTTAAATCATTCGGATAACACTCGTTTTGTGTGTGACCAAATAGGTTCCCGATTTATGTTGGCCATCTATAATTAACTATTAATTATAGAACGATCATGAGTGACACCTAGTAGTACATTATGATCCCCAATTAATCGAAAAATCAATGGTTGATCCTAGAACAATTTCCGAAACCTTTCAATAGCCATAGTGAATCGTGCCCCGTTCCCTTTACTCATCTTATACCTACTTGGTTCAAGACATGGTCTATAGTGTCAGTCCCCACTAGGCTGACTCGTCACACCTAACCCAAGTGTCATTTTCTCGTCCTACGGATTCTAGTTACTGCACATGTATCCAAGAGTACCTTACTCTAAACATGTAATGCTTTGACTAAAGACTTTAGTAACAATCCGACGAGAGGCCAAGGGTATACATCTCCTCACAAGGAGTGATGAATCCTTTGTAGGCTATTCAAACACCTTCAGACACTTCGATGCGAGCCATTAATTATCTTGCAAAACATGAATAAAAACCAAAAGGAATTCCAAGACTTGGTCTTGGATTAATAATGCAGGAAATAATAAGAAATAAAAAGAAATAAAATAAAAAAAAATAAAAAAGCTAAACAAAAACTAGAAACTTACGACCTTCGATGTCCCCGAAAGGGTACCAAACGACATTTTTTTGGGGATGAAAACAGCTTGTTACGAGGGTAAACCCTCATAAAAGTGTAGATATCTGAGAGAGCTTTGATTTGGTGGGTAACACGTTTTGTGGGTCCACTTGTATGAAAAGTTATGCCTATTTTACCATCGGCTACTCCAAAAGCGAATAGTTCAATTGATCCTTGGAAACACACAACCAAAAAAGGGTTCCAAGACTTTGTCTTGGATTAGTAGTGCGGGAGAACAACTTAAAATGAAAAGAAAACCAAAAAAATGCTAGATTGGTGGTTGCACCAAATCTTAGCGCCCCCGCTCTGATACCAATTGTTGGATCGAAAAAGAGCACTAGAGGGGGGGGGGGTGAATAGCGAACGTAAATTTTTTTGTTTGTTCGATTACAAATAAAGAGATGCAGCGGAAAAATAAATATGATAAATTTATTTTTACTTGGTTCACAACCCAGCGGTTGCTACTCCAAGGCCCTGCGATCCTTGGCCGCGTACGAAGGGACAATCCACTATAGAGTCTCCTCCTCATTGGAGGTAGGAGACAATGATCACAACAAAACCAAAACTCAAGGATAAGGCAACAAGCCTACCTCACTTCGTTTACAAAAAAGCTCCGAGTACAAAGTAATGAAATAACTAATTGAGCTACCGACACTTAAGGAGTTGAAACTTGGTGCGGCGTTGACATTACGACATTGTAGCATTGATGCGGAACCTTGGCGTTGTGGGAGCACTTAGGAGAAAATTGATGATCTTTGGGTTCGAGTCCTCCCCTCCTTTTATAGACTTGTGCCTTGGAATTAGTCTGGTTCTAGACCCTCAATTTGTGGAACTTATCAAGAGGTGGCACCTTATCTTATCGCGAAGTGGCGGTGTCAAACGTTATCCTTTTTGACCTAGCGCAAAAGGATGATTCGTCTCTATCAGTCGACTGATGTGCAACAGTCGATTGCCAATAGCTATCAATCGACTGCTAGCCTGGCCACTTCCCTGCAACAAAGAATTAGTACGAAAAATGGTATGCGATGATTTCTTACCGTCCGATCTTGACCTAGAAGTTCCACTGGAAGTCTTAGTCGGATCGCTGCCTAGGATCGTCCCCGTACAGAGGACACAACCTTACTATCTCTCTTCGCATTCATGCTTACCTTTGGTCCTTTATGACCTGTTGTTTTGCTTTCGGGCTTCACCTGGGTTCTTCGACTCCCACGAAGTTCTCCCGGTGTTGCCCGACCACCACGATTTTCCAACTCGGGATTCTCCGGGTGTCGTTGACCTTCGGCTTAGCTTAATCATTTCCTGCACACTTAATTCAGCTCATGAGATAACCATATGACCTTAACTTTGGATCTTTGCCATAATCAAAACCTAAGTTCGATTATCTGGTGCCCCTGCACCAACAAAAATTCTTTGAAAAATATTTTTATTTGAGGGGAGTTATAATTCTTTGAAAAATATTTTTATTTGAGGGGGAGTTATAATTTTGAAAATTTAATTATTTGAAAAATATTTGAAGGGGAGTATTAATTTTTTTTAACCCAATGATAAAGGGGGAAATAACATCTTTTAAAGAATATTTAATTAAGGGGAAATTTTTTTTTTATTTGCAAGAATATTGAAATTGTTTGAAACTTTAAGATTGTGGATTTTTTTTTTTTGAACTTAGTAGTGGTTTTGACGTATGCCAAAGGGGGAGAGAGGAGATTTAAAGTTAGAAAAGAGGAGATTTAAAGAAGAGATTCAAAGCTTTTATGCATATATGCATCTCATGCACTTGCATTCTTTTTAACTCAATACATTTATGAAATATGTCAAATTTGAATAATACAAATTGATTCTCCTAACTTTAACTGATGTGTTGTCATACATAAAAAAGAGGGAGATTGTTGATACAGAAAGCATCACTCCCTAGTTTTGATATATAAACCATAGTTAAAATTAGGACTTACTTGTGTTCTAATATCAGTGTTAAGTGTGCAGGCTTAATAGGAAGTCCTAGTAGGTCATGTTGACCAGATATTAGGCAAATGTCTTGACAGATCAAGAGGACCGAACACCAGGCATGAAGTCCAGATGGGTCGTGTGGACTAGACATTTAGCATGAAGACCAGTTGGGTTAGGAGACCGGACAATCAACAAAAAGTCTAGCTGGGTCAGCCAGATCGGACAATTGGTGGAAGCCCTGGTGGGTCAGAACGGATGTCAAGAGTGGTAAATTTGACAGGTAGCTGATAGGTAAGCCTCAACTGGAGAGGTGAGACTGAGTCCTTTGTAGGGGGACAAAGCTAGGTGTCGATCTGATGGAAAGTCCGTGTGGGACTTAGTAGTCGAGATCGAGCAGTATTACTACTGCCATATTATTTTATATTTGTGCTAATATTGTTTTGTAGGGATCAGTCGACTGATTGGATTCCAGTTGACTGATGTCCAGTCGACTGGGTATGGGTTAGTTGACTGGATACCTAGATGGCAGGATTAGCTAGTGATCGATCGGAGATTTGACAGTGCAAATGGAAAGAGTTCCAGTCGACTGGGGAGTTTCAGTTGACCGGAGAGCCAAATTTCTCGATGCGGAGCCAGGTGACCTGGAGTCGACTGAAGTGTGTTCAGTCGACTGGAAGACCAGAAGTTTCATATCAACGGGCTGATGTGGAGTCGACTGGAAGGCATTCAAGTTGACTGGAAAGGGTTTATAAGACAAGTGCTTGACTAGCTCCGAAGAGAACACTACTACTACACCGAAGTGCTGCCAAAATACATTCTCGTTCACAAGAGCTTCGATTCTTCACAAAGGCACTTTTCCGACACCTCGTGCCTACTTCTGAGCTTTCATTTGTGTCGGTATAAATGTAGCTTTTAATTTTTTGTAATTATTTTTCGCTTGTGTACTTAACGTCAAAGAGAGGGTAGTGTGTTACCAGTCTCTTACTTTTGTAAAAGTGAACCCCTCCAAAGTCGAGAGTTCTCGAATCGGAGGGTATATAATTATTGCCCATCGAGGTAGCTCTCGGAAGAGCTACGTACCTTGAAGTAGCAACCCAGTTAGGGTTGTGAACCAAGTAAAAGATGTCGTCTCTATTTCATTTTATTTTCGCTTCATATTCTCTAATAATTTCAAATATTAAAAATTAGCTTTAAAAACTAAAGAAAATTTTATACTCTGAGATTCACCCCCCTCTCTCGGAATTTCTTGATCCTACACTCTCCCTTTTTGACATACATCAAAAAGGCTCTCCCCAAGGATATCAATGTCTCATATCCCAATGAGATCTTACAATCTCCCCTAGGTCCAAAAATATCTAGGATACCTTCATTCTTCCTAGTGATAAGTCCCATATCACTAAAGAGAAACAATCCTCACTTCTCCAAAATTTCCAAATTCTCTCCCTCATGAGGAAGAACACATCTATCATCCCATGATGAATAACCTCCCCCTAAAGGCTTGCTCCCCCTTGACCATTACATCAACAATGTCCTTGGAGAGTCCCTAAGCCTATAGAAACACTAAACCATCAAAATTAAGGGCAAAAGTTCAATCTCTTAAAATTAATATATCACCATAAACAACTCTCCTAATCCATATCCAATTGATTTTCACCTTTTATAATGCTTTCCAAAGCATATCCTAGGGTTATGAGCAGTTAGGGTAGCCTAACATAGCTGAAACATGAGCTTAACAACCTTGTTTACTCGAAATCAACCATTGGCAGTCGACTCTGTCAGTCAACAGTTGAATGCCATGCAAAAATCAAGTTTCAGAAATCGAAATTGTGAAATACATAAGTGATTATACGTAATTTTAAAAATAGTGAAACTTCATATGTATAATACTTATAACAATCATAATGGGTAAAAAATATTTGAAAAATAAAATATCCATTAAATATTGAGATTAATAAAAAATTCAAAACCATTGATACCTTCAATGTTTTTGACATATTTTGTATCAACTTCATCAATGGCGACTTCTATCAAAAGATAGACTACACCAAAGTTTTCTAAAATGATTTTAAAATCTTATATTGAACCATGATCTATGGGCTTAATGCACATGACTTGTACATAAGCTTTCCTCATGATTCATCCATGGTATAAGATGAGTTTGAGTTTATCTAGCACCTTGAATTTAACTCATTTTCTAGCATTTCACATGTGCCTAGGGTGTATCAATACACACATATGTCAATTTGATGTGAGATGTGGATTATGTTCATCCTAAACTAAGGTCTCATGTATTTTTCTAAGACAACACTATTTGATTCCTTTATACATGAGACTTCAAATCATGTCATGTCCTTAAATCAATTTTATTAATGCATGAATGATGATTATGACATAAATGATAACATAAATAAGCATGTACCAATAATCATGATGTCATGGTATTAAATATGAACCTAAATATACATGACATAAAACCTTAACTCTAAGCATTATCATGACATATTATATGATTTAAAAGAGATATGATGTCATGATATGACAATGACAAAACAAGATATGACAAATAAAAAGTAAAGGTATAAGAATACTTAAGTTTTAGTATTAATTGTCATTTGTTAAGATTAAGTCCCTTTTGCCATAATAACTACTTATCTCCCAAATGTGTCAAAAATTCAAAATGACACACTATGACCTCTAAATCTTAATTGTGCCAATTTGATCAATTTTTCAACACTTCTTAAAGATATTGATACATCCTAAAATCTTTTAGGATTTAAATTCATACTTATTTCCAAGTACCCCATTACCTTGGAAATGACCTAAAGTGCCAACTTTACTATGATTATGTTAACTACCCATCCATTCAAGGTTGACACAACCTAACTCATTTAGCGTGAATCGATCACGCTCCTAGGAACCCAATACCTATTCGAGCTCCTTGGGTTTACTAGGTATTCCTTAGGGATAACTGTTAGGAACGTTGCACCCACTAGAGGAGGGGAGTGAATAACGTTGTCGTCGCTCGTTGATGGATCTCGATCGTGCTTGCTACAAGATGTTAATACACAAAAGAAATATGAAATATACAATACAAATACACAAGCACAATACACAACACAACTATGTAATGTGGTTCGTAACCGAATGGTTTCTATTCCACAGGTTGGGCTCGTAAGAGCCCTAGTGATGCAAATCACACACCACTATAACAATAACTCCTTCTCGACACAAGTTGGAGGTGGAGAAACCTCGTACAAATGATTATACTAAGTAATACAATAAATGCAAGCAAATACAAGTATGAAATACAATATAAGTAAAGAAAACACTTTACAAGAGAACTTGAGCGCTTGCTTTTGGTTGCTTGAAGAGTAGCCTTGGAGACCCTGAATCACACCAGCAATTCACCCCAAAAGCTTCCAAAGAACCATGCCAAATCTCTCCTCCACGAGCTCCATTTAAAGCTGCTGCTTGGGCTGGATTTTGCCTATCAGTTGACTACTCGGGACCATCAGTCGACTGGTGCCACTGTTGTCGTGAGACAATGGCTAGATCCACACTGGAAAAATCTAATGGATACACCATCAGTCGATTGACCATACCCATCAGTCGACTGATGGCTCAATCAGTCGAGTGGTCGATGTGATCACTCGACTGGAGAACCTTCTTTGCTTGAAATCCCAGCCACTAGTCGATCACACCTTAATCGACCGATTGCTCAGACAATGATCATTGCCCACCTCAGCGATCGACTGCAGCACTTCCCACAGTCAAATCCTAGTTGACTCACACTAGTCGACTGATCCATGGTCCCAGTCGATTGATACACCTCAAACATGAGGTTTTAACCCAAGTATGGTGCCCCCATACTTGCTAGACCACCCGTAGCCTAGACCTAAGCCTTCTTGCCACCTTCTTCAGCCTCGTGCCTATCGGATCCCTCTAAGTCATCCATGACTTGTTCATCCATATGCTAGCCTTTAGGTACTTCCATCGACTATTGTCATGCTAACGGTGTCTACACTGCCAAGGCACATTGGACTTATGCTGCCAAGACTCCGCTTGGACTTTACGCCGCCAACCATTGGACTTATGTAGCCAAGACTTCACCCTTGGACTTTACGCCGCCAATATTCCCCTTGGACTTTCCAAATGCCAAGACTCAAGCTTGGACTTTCCCTTGCCAACCCATGTTGGACTTTCCATGCCAAGACCCATGCTTGGACTTTCCTTTGCCAACCCATGTTGGACTTTCCCTTGCCAAGTACCCATGATTTGGAACACTACTTGATTCCCTTATAAATGAGACTTCAAGTCATGCCATTGTCCTTAACTCAATTTTAATCAAATTAAATGCATGAATGATTATGACATTAATGATGATATAAATAAATACATGCTCATAATCATGATGTCATGGCATAAGATGGAATTTAAGCATACATGATATTTTAATCTTAATCCTAAGCATGATCATGACATATTAAATGATTAAAAGTAGATATGATGTCATGACATGTTATATTACAAACAAAGCATGACAAGTAGAATATAAAAGTATATAATACCTAAATTTTAGCATTAATTTCCATTTGATATTATTTTTTCCATTTTGCCATATTATTACTTATCTCCCAAAGTGTGCCAAAAATCCAAAATGACACACTAAGACCTCTAAATCTAAATTGTGCCAATTTGATTGATTTATCAAACTTCTTAAATAATATTGGCACATCCTAAAATTTTTTAGGATTAAAAATCAAACCTATTTCCAAGGTATCCACAACCTTGAAAATATCCTAAAAATGTCAACATTGCTATGGTTGGGTTAGCTACCCTTCCAATCAAGGTTGACACACCTAAACCCATTTAGCGTGAATCGATCACGCTCCTAGGAACCCAAAACCTATTTGAGTTCCTTGGGTTTACTAGGTATTCCTTAGGGATAAATTCCCTAGATACCCTCCTAATGACCCTTCTAGGTTTGTTAGCTTTGGTCATTGTGGTCTTGCCTAGGTTAACTTTAGGGGTGACTCCCCTTGTAACCTTCTTAGTGGCTTCCCTAGGTTTCTTCGAAACCCTAGCCACTAGGCACACACCTTGGTTACCCTTAGGGATAACTTCCCTAGTAACCTTGGTCTTCCTAGACCTAGTTTGAGTTCCATAATCAAATGGAACATTGTGGTAGGTCTTTTTGGGCTTAGGCTTGCCCTTGGATGGTTCTTGTTTCCTAGGTCTTTGACTTTGACTTCTAGACCCTAGGCTTTGACCATTTGACCCTTTAATTGAATTTTGTATATTCCTAAGGGTCTTCTCTAATTTCTCAAGCCTTGACCTCAAGGCTTGATTTTCTAGCTCTAATCTTCCCAAATTAGTTTTTTCATATGTCCTTTGGGAATTGTTCTTCCTAGGCATGTGTCTAGTCCATTTAGGATTAAAACCTAGGTGATCTTCAATTTTTCTAATAGATTCCCTAGATAAGGTTTTTCTAGGGACATTAGTCCCAAATTTCTCCTTATTGTTAAAATGGATACTTTTTTGCACCTAGACAATAAAATCTATTTCTACTAACATGCTTTTCATGAGTGATAGCAAGAGAATTAAAAGCATGCTTTTTGACCTTTAAATTAGAAGGTGAATTATTGAAATATACCTTAGGGTTAGCCTTAGCTCCCCCTACTTGTGATGCTCCTTCTCTTCTCCTAGGGCATTGGCTCCTATAGTGTCCCGGTTGTCGGCATTTGAAGCACACCACGTGCTCCTTGCTTTTCTTGGTGGGGACACCGACATCCTTGACTTTTTCATTGACTTTTGGTGTCGGAGGATCTTTCTTTACTCTTTTAGACACTTACTCTTGTAGTGCCTGGATTCCCTACACTCAAAGCAAATTATATGATTTTTATTTAAAACCGACATGCTTGAGTTACCTAGGGTGGTGGTAGGTGCCGGAGTTTGAGCTTCTTCATCTTAACCGGATGTGGAAGGCTTTTCTTGATGCTCCGGAGTGGAAGGTCTAATCTCCTCTCCCTCAATCCTAGAGGTGGAGGCTTCTTCCAATTCCACCTCTTTTTCCTCTTCCGATCGGGATCCGGATGTTGATTCCCTATCAACTTCCAAATCCTCACTTACTTGTGAGGATGAAGGTTCTTCTTCTTCTTGGACCAGTTCGGGATTTTCATGAAGCTTGGGAAAATCACTCTAAAGCTCCTTGGCATCTATGTAATTACCTAACATACACACAATATCGTTAGGAATCAAATCAACCAATAATTTTATTACCTTTGTGTTTTTCTCGAATATTTGGAGTTGTTCCTCACTCCATCTCTTCCTCTTGAGGAATCCTCCCTTTGGTCCTCTTGGATATTCGAATCCTTCCATCAAAATGGACCATTCTTCAAAGTCCCTCATCATGATGAAGTCTTCAATTCTACTCTTCCATGAATTGAAGCCTTCTCGTCCATATAGCGCATATGGGACCGGCGTGTTGATGTCCCATCCTAGTTGTTCTTGAAACTCCATCTTCTTCCTCTAGCGGTTTTTCTCCCGATAGTTAGTCCGTAGAAGAGCCCCGGGCTCTGATACCAATTGTTAGGAACATTGCGCCCACTAGAGGGGGGGGGTGAATAGCGTTGTCGTCGCTCATTGATGGATCTCGATCGTGCTTGCTACAAGATGTTAATACACAGCGGAAATACGAAATATATAATACAAATACACAAGCACAATCCACAACACAACTATGTAACGTGGTTCGGAATCGAATGGTTCTTACTCCATGGGTTGGGCTCGTAAGATCCCTAGCGATGCAAATCATACACCACTATAACAATAACTCCTTCTCGACACAAGTCGGAGGTGGAGAAACCTCATACAAATGATTACACTAAGTAATACAACAAATGCAAGCAAATATAAGTATGAAATACAATACAAGTAAAGAAAAACACTTTACAAGAGAACTTGAGTGCTTGCTTTTGGTTGCTTGAAGAGTAGCCTTGGAGACCCTGAATCACACCAGCAATTCGCCCCAAAAGTTCCCAAAGAACCATGCCAAATCCCTCCTCCACGAGCTCCATTTAAAGCTGTTGCTTGGGATACATTTTGCCTATCAGTCAACTGCTCGGGACCATCAGTCGACTGGTGCCACTATTGTCATGAGACAATGGCTAGATCCACGCTGAAAAATCCAATGGATACACCATCAGTCGACTGACCATACCCATCAGTCGACTGATGGCTCAATCAGTCGAGTGGTCGACGCGATCACTCGACTGGAGAACCTTCTGTACCTGAAATCTCGGCCACTAGTCGACTGATCGCCTTGATCAGTCGACTGCCCACCTCTGGCAGTCGATTGTCAGGGCACTTCCTGCAGTCAAACCCTAGTTGACTCACACCAGTCGACTGACCCATGGTCCCAGTCGACTGATACACCTCAAACATGAGGTTTTAACCCAAGTATGGTGCCCCCATACTTGTTAGACCACCCGTAGCCTAGACCTAAGCCTTCTAGCCACCTCTGTTAGCCTCGCGCCTATCAGATCCCTCCAAGTCATCCATGGCTTGTTCATCCATACGCTAGCCTTCAGGTACTTCCATTGGCTATTGTCATGCTAACGGTGTCTACACCGCCAAGGCACATTGGACTTACGCTGCCAAGACTCTGCTTGGACTTTACGCCGTCAACCATTGGACTTATGTTGCCAAGACTTTACCCTTGGACTTTACACCGTCAATATTCCCCTTGGACTTTCCAAATACCAAGACTCAAGCTTGGACTTTCCCTTGCCAACCAATGTTAGACTTTCCATGCCAAGACCCATGCTTGGACTTTCCTTTGCCAACCAATGTAGGACTTTCCCTTGCCAAGTACCCATTGTAGGACCGTTGGTGGCCGGCTAGAGGGGGGTGAATAGCCATCTTTTGTCGTATGAACGGAATTGCTTGTCTACAAATATAATTAGCACAATGGAAACAAAACTAAACAAACAATTAAACAAGAAACAAAATAGATAATGCTAACAAACAATATAACGTGGTTCACGACCTCGTCGCTAATCCACAGTCCGATTCATCTCCGGTGAATCACTCCGAAACCAATCCACTATTGGTCTCTCCCTTTAGCCCAAGCAAGGTGGAGGTAAACCTTTACACCAATGAGAGCACTCCTTCTTTTACAATAAATATGAAAGAAAACTAGAAGAAGGAGTTTAAGATTTGTGGGGCACTTAGTAGGATGTTTGGAGCATGAACATTAACCATCTAAAAGCCCCCACCCTCTCTTTTTATAGAGAGGAAACAATTCTTCCCGTTGGACACTATCAGTTAACTGATGCTTTCATCAGTCGACTGATGTCGACTCCAACGGCTCCTGACCAGGTCGGATTCGCGAGATCCGCGACCACTTTCTCCAATAGTCAGATGATCAGTCGACTGATGGTTTCATCAGTTTACTGATGTTGACTTCCAGTCGAGTGACCCGTGAGCTCGACTAGCTTCGTGCAGACTGCGGCAAAGCTGCTATCACCGACAATTCCTTTCGATGTCGACTTGATTCATCATCCACACTAGTCGATTGTCGATCGACTTGGAGCAGTCGACTACCATGACATGACAGTCGACTGGTTCCGGGTAGACCTCAAACTTAACATCCGTTTGAGCGTCCGACAGTCGAGTAAACCTCAACCCTTGCAGTCGAGCTTCCGACACTCAGCCATTCGACCAAGTTCACCTAATGAGCTACTTACAATTCACTCATTCTCTCATCTCGCTTGAAGTCCCTCGCTGAAGCTCTCTTCATTCGCGGCCACGTCCCTCGGCAGCATCAAGCGCACGACTCTGCAATGCTCGTTTGCGTCTCTTGCCCTCGAAGTCTGCTTCCTTGGCTTCGCTTCAAGTCATCTCGTCTGGCGGTCCCTCGGATGCATCAAGCGCATGACTCTGCAATGCTTCTTCACTGACTCAAGCACGAGGTTGTGAGTGGTGACACTTGCCTAAGCTCCATGTGCGAATTACTAAGTCCTGCAAGACTCCAACACACATATCAAATCCAATCATCCTAACTTAAACCCTTTACCACACACATCAAAACCATATCACATGGGTTGATTGCCCTAACAATCTCTCCCTTTTTGATGTGTGACAATCCGTTTAAGTTAGGTAAACAAATAACAATAACATAAGCAAGGAAAGCATGTAAGTAAAAACATGAGTATAACAACTCCCCCTTAAGACATGCTAAATTTTTCTCCTTAGCATGATTAACTTAAACTTCCTTATTTCTCCCCTTTTGACACCATCAAAAACATTTTCTAAATGTTATACACACATGACATCATCTCTAAGAAGGAAAAATACCAAAAACCAACAAAACCTGATAAAAATAGGTTATCAGATTGCAGACAAGATATCACGATCGTTCGGAGTTGGACTAGATCGCACGCAATTTTTAGGTTTTCTAATTTTTTGGACGAAATTCAAAAATGCACTATAAATTCCAAAAAATTCAAAAAATTGTGAAATTTTGAAAACACATTTCTTTTAAGGTCCTTTATTAGTGAAAAATGAGTTTTCATGAAAATTGCTTATATTTTCAAAGATTTGCCAAAAATCCAAAAGCTTCAAAAACAACTAGTGTTTTGATCAAGTTTGTATCAATTTTAACACCTAGTTTTGCTTTAGATTGTTTCAAAACATGAAAGCACAGATTTTAAAGTAAGGAATGGTTTTGAAAACATATGAAATATCCAACCATGATCTTTGGGCAATATGTCTATGAATTAAACATAAGCCTTCCCCATGATTGGTCTATTATTGCTATTTTGATACTTAAAATGACCATCTAAATGCCATAGGCATTAGTAGACCATTTGTATCATCCTATTATCTCACCCATACTATGTTTTCAATCAAAGTTATCCTTATGGTTATTGTGAGATGTTCCTAAAGGTATTTATGTACTTAACCTTCAAATTCATGCATTTCTACCCATGGTTAAGTATCACTCTAATATACCACATTATCATAAAAACATGTATGCATTGATTTCACATTATGATCATGAAACAAATATATCTATCAATTTGTAATCATGCATTAGGTATAAAATCATGATGATAAGTCAAGTATCACCTATAGCATGATCTAAATCCTATTGCCCATGATTATATATTAAATGTCAAGATCATAAATCATGATTGCAAACATATATAACAATTACATTAACTATCATAATTTAAGCATTATTATCAATTTATGGGCACTTTATCATCACCCAACACTATTTCAAAAATTAAGTCCTCACCATCCTAAGCCAACCAAAACATATGATATAAGTAAAATCCTTATGGTTGACTAACCTAGGGTTTTCCTAACCCTTAAGGATGGATTTAGGAACCCAATACAAGTTCTTTCCTATGGGGTTCACTAAATATTCCTTAGGGATCCATTTTCTAGAAATTGTCTTATTTTTAGCTTGACCCCTAGCAATCAAACATTTATAGGCCTTTTCATTAGTCTTTCCCTTATATCCTAGGCCTTTCCTATTGAAGCTTGCCCTTTGGCTCCCTATAATCATATTAAGGGTGTTGGAGCCAATGGTGAATTTTTCTAGAGCTTTAGTCAAGTGGTCTACCTTTTCCCTTAAAGCCCTATTTTCCTCAATGCATGCATCATTAACATCCAAAGGCATATAGTTATCATGTGAGCATGCATCATCATCATTATCATTTAAACATGCTTGTTCAAATTTATTTTCTAAGGCCTTAATTTGATCTAGCATGCTCTTATTTTTCTTTTTGGCCCTAAAGAAATCCCTAGTTAAGCTAGAAATCGTGGAAATTATTTTCTTAGGAGTTAGATTAGTTATCATAGTTTCCATGTCTTCTTCTTCGGATTCGGATGAGGATGGTGATGAGCCTCCCCCTTCACTAGAGCTCTCCTCACTTGTGCTTGATCTTTCTTGTTCGGAGGAGGAGGTGTCTAGATCATCAAACTCCATCAATGCAAGGTTTGTGACAAAGGAGTTTTCTTCCTCCGATGATGATGATGAGGAAGGATCATCCCATGTCCTTGCCTTGAGTGCCTTGGCCTTTCCTTTTTCTTTGACCTTCTTTTCTTCTTCCTTTTTCTTGCTCCCCTTTTTCTTTTCTTCTTTTCTCCTCCTTTCTTCTTTGCTTTTGTTTAAGAGGGGACAATCGTCTCTTATATGTCCCTCTTGTTGGCAATTATAGCAAATGATTTTCCTCTTGTGCCTTCTCCTATCATAAGATTTGTTAAATTTTAAATTCCTTAAAGCACGTCTTACCTTCCTTACCATATAAGCATATTCATTGCTATTCATGGAGGATGATGAGGATGCTTCATCAGAGGAGGAGGGAGTCTCTATCTTCTTCTTCTTTCCCTTGTTGGCTACTAAAGCTACTCCTCTTGATGGCTTGATGCTTGGTTCTTCACTTATCCCTTCAAGCTTTGTTTCATGGAGCTCCATGGTTGAGAAGAACTCCTCCAAGGTACTCACTTCTAGGTTCTTCGACATGTAGAAGGAGTCCACCATTGAGCTCCATTTCGATGACCAGGGAAAAACGTCGATTGCTTTCATAAGCATATCCCGGTTCGAAAGTTTTTCTCTTGTTAGCCCAATTAAAATTTCTTTAAAACGAGAGTGTAGTGATGTTACCTTTTCTTCCTTTTCAAGTTTAATATTTGTTAGTTGGGAGCGAAGAAGGTCTCTCCTTGCAAGCTTGGCCTCGGAAGTGCCTTCATGGAGTTCTATGAGTTTCTCCCACATTTCCTTGGTGCTTGCACATTCTCCAATCCGGTTCACTTCTTGTTGGGGGAGTACGTTGTAGAGATGGTGTTTCGCCTTTGAGTTTGCCAAGTACTCTTCCCTTTGCCTTTTAGTCTATCTAGACTTCTCGATTGGCTTCCCCTCTTCATCCCTAAGTACCTCAAAACCATTTTCCATTATTAATAAAATTTCAAAGTTAGTTTCGAAGAATACCTCCATTCTCTTCTTCCACCAAGAGAATTCTCCCTCGAACTTCGGTGGGTGAATGTTAGAGCCGGCCATCCTTGATATAGTGCTTGTTGTGGCGGTTAGTCCTCGACAAGTTTCCTTGGCTCTGATACCACTTGTAGGACCGTTGGTGGCCGGCTAGAGGGGGGTGAATAGCCCTCTTTCGTCGTATGAACGGAATTGCTTGTCTACAAATATAATTAGCGCAACAAAAACAAAACTAAACAAGCAATTAAACAAGAAACAAAATAGACAATGCTAACAAACAATATAACATGGTTCACGGCCTCGCCGCTAATCCACGGTCCGATTCATCTCCGGTGAATCACTTCGAAACCAATCCACTATTGGTCTCTCCCTTTAGCCCAAGCAAGGTGGAGGTAAACCTTTACACCAATGAGAGCACTCCTTTTACAATAAATATGAAAGAAAACTAGAAGAAGGAGTTTAAGTTTTGTGGGGCACTTAGTAGGATGTTTGGAGCATGAACATTAACCATCTAAAAGCCCCCACCCTCTCTTTTTATAGAGAGGAAGCAATTCTTCCCGTTGGACACTATTAATTGACTGATGTCGACTCCAACGACTCCTGACCAAGCCGGATTCACGGGATCCGTGGCTGCTTTCTCCAATAGTAGGATGATTAGTCGACTGATGCTTTCATCAGTCGACTGATGTCGACTTCCAGTCGAGTGACCCGTGATCTCGACTAGCTTCTGTGCCCGTGCACAGTGCTATTAGTCGACTGCTTCCCTTAAGCAGTCAACTGATGTCGACTTGATTCATCAGCCACACCAGTCGATTGCCGATCGACTTGGAGCAGTTGACTGCCATGACATGGCCGTCGACTGGTGCTGGGTAGACCTCAAACTTAACATCCGTTTGAGCGTTCGATGATCGGGTAAACCTCAACCCTTGCGGTCGAGCTTTTGACACTTAGCCATTTTGCCAAGTTCACCTAATGAGCTACTTACAATTCACTCATTCTCTCATCTCACTTGAAATCCCTCGCTGAAGCTCTCTTCATTCGCAGCCACGTCCCTCGGCAGCATCAAGCGCACGACTTTGCAATGCTCCTTCGCGTCTCTTGCCCTCGAAGTCTGCTTCCTTGGCTTCGCTTCAAGTCATCTCATCCGGCGGTCCCTCGGATGCATCAAGCGTATGACTCTGCAATTCTCCTTCACTGACTCAAGCACGAGGTTGTGAGTGGTAACACTTACCTAAGCTCCATGTGCGAATTACTAAGTCTTGCAAGACTCCAATGCACATATCAAATCCATATCATCCTAACTTAAATCCTTTGCCACACACATCAAAACCATATCATATGGGTTGATTGCCCTAACACCCATGACTTGGAATTTCCCATGACAATGATCAAACCATCGTCAAACATCAAATACTAACCTGGGTCGATTGCATCAGCAATCTCCCCAACACATGTCAGACATCCATGTCAAACATCAAAACACTTACTCGAGTCAAACTCGAGTCAATCGTGACTTGGCCCGATTGCACCAACAATGTTATCCCTAGATATCCTCCTAATGACCCTTCTAGGCTTAGAAGCTTTGGTCATTGTGGTCTTGCCTAGGTTAATTCTAGGGGTGACTCCCCTTATAACCTTCTTAGTGACTTCCCTTGGTTTCCTTGAAACTTTAGCCACTAGGCACCTACCTTGGTTACCCTTAGGGATAACTTCCCTAGTAACCTTGGCCTTCCTAGACCTATGGATGGTTACATAATCGAATGGAATACAATGATAGGTCTCATTGGGCTTAGGTTTGTGACCCAATCCTTTCTTGCCCTTGGGTGGATCTTGCCTCCTAAACCCTAGGCTTTGACTCATACACCCTAAATTTTGACTATTTGACCCTTGCATTTGATTTTGCATCTTTCTAAGGATCTTTTCATGTTTCTTAAGCCTTGACCTCAAGACTTGGTTCTCTAACTCCAATTGCCCAATTTTTGATTTTTCATTTAGTCTTTGGGCAATATCATTTCTTCTAGGCATATGTCTACCCTTCTTAGGGTTAATGCCTAAATGGTTCTCTACCTTTCTAATAGTTTCACTAGGTAGGATTTTTTTAGGGTTATTAGTCCCAAATTTCTCCTTAGGTCTAAAATCACATGATTTGACACCTAAACAATAAAACCTATTTTTAGCATGCTCTTTATGAACAATAGCAAGATTACTCCTAGCATGCTTTTCATTATAAAATAGGGAAGGTGCATTACTAAATTTTACATTAGGGTTTGCTTTAGAAGCTCCCCTACATGTGATGCTCCTTCTTATCCCTTGGTTTGTTTTCTCCTAGGGCATTGGCTTCTATAGTGCCCCTTTTGATGTCATTTGAAGCAAATGATATGCTCCTTGCTCTTTTGACTTTAGGCACCGGTTTCCTTGGTCTTTGGCACGACTTGTGCCATCTTCTTGACCCGTTTAGGATACTTACTCTTGTAGTGTCCTTTCTCCCTACACTCAAAACATATTATATGATTCTTAATTTTAACTACAATGTTTGAGTTACCTTCCATGGTAGGGGAGATTTGAACTTCCTCTTCTTCTTGATCGGAGGTAGATGGTTCATGTTCTTCTTGCTCCGACATGGAGAATGATCTCTCCTCCCCTTCAATTCTAGAGGTAGAGGCTTCTTCTACTTCCTCCTCTTCCTCGGATGTTGATGGCCTTTCAACCTTCGATTCCTCAAACTCTTGTGATGAAGATGATGTGCTTTCTTCTTCTTGAGCTTGAGAGGATGAGCACTCCTCCTCGGACTCCTCCTCTACTTCATGAGCCGGTGATGGATTTTCATGATACTTAGCCAATTCGCTCCAAAGCTCCTTGGCATCCTTGTATTCACCTAACTTGGACAAGACATTATTAGAAATTAAATCACTTAACATTTTGATTACCTTAATATTTGTCTTGAACTCCTTGAGTTGTTTCTTGGTCCATTTTTCAACCTTGAGGATTCCACACTTCTTTCCTCTCGAAAATTCGCAACCTTCTATTAAGGTGGACCAAAGATTGATATCCACCATCATCAGGAAGTTCTCAATCCCTATTTTCCATTGATTGAAACCTTCAAATCTTTCTTGTAGGATGGTGGTGTGTTGATGTGCCGACCTAGTCTAAAACTTGGCTCCAATATCTTCTTCTTCACCCTCTAATGATGCTCCCTTGGTTGTTAAACCTTGAAGAGCGACCTCGCTTTGATACCATTTGTTGGAAATCCTTGGATGGCTAGAGGGGGATGAATATCCTCTCTTGATTTCTACAATTAGATTAGTGGAAGCAAACACAAATATGAAAGAAATCAAAAGACAAAAATGTTAGTGAAAGCCTTAGAGCCAATCATGTGATGATTATTGTATGGACTTTATTGTATCATATTACTATTTATAAAGGCATGGTTATTATATTTACTTGTATTGGTGCCAAATAACTAAGTATAATAACGTCCTTGAGTAAAAGGTTCTTATCTATATCAATCGATTGGTTGAATCGATAATGAGATGATATAGAGAACACTACTCTTAATCATTCCTAGTCAAGTATTAACATTCAGGGACAATGTTAATGCGTAGAGACTAGCATGTAGGTCAACTCGATGACTTGATCTCACAAGTCATGGATATGAGATATCAAGTTGACACATGGGTATGCATTGGAGAATGTATATTGAATGACCCGCCATGAGAAAGTATCATGGATCGTTATATGAGTGTCATATACTTTCTCATGTGACTATTAGTATGACTATTAGTCCTTGAACCTGAAGTCACCATGGTTCCCTACATAAGGAGTTGTATACTTTGGCTTCGTCAAACGTCACCCGTAAATGGGTGAACTATAAAGGCGATTATTGGGTATGTAACAAATTGTTCAGAGGGATGTGAGTGATGTAGATGAGATCTATCCCTCCTATATGATAGGAGTGACATCGTTATTCTTGATAGAGTGAGACCACGAAGTGCATGGCCATGCCTAAATGAGTCAATATGAGATATTGAGCTCATTTGATTAGAGTGAGTCTACTTGGAGTTCAAGATATAGATTGTACCGAGGATGACATGGTCTATGCCTCAATTGGTCAATCTAAATGTCATGGATAGAGGGATATTGTCACATATTGTGAGAGTCACAATTAGTAGTCACAAAGGAATTGTTGGATCTCAACATTCTTGTAACTTGGGTAGCAATGATGTGTTGCTAGATACTGCTCATTGCTTATGTTCCTAAATCGGTTTAGAAGCATTGCCAACGTTACAAGAACCTATAGGGTCACACACAAAGGGCAATTAGATGGAGATTAGGTTCATATGATGAACCATGAGGATTAGGTTCATGAGATGAACCAAATTGGATTAAGGGTAATCCAAATTAGACTAATTGAGTTTGACTCAATTTGATTCAAGTGTTGAATGAGTCTAATTTAGATTTGATTCATTGAGTCAATTTAAATTAATGAATAGAGATTCATTAAATCAAATTGACTTGAATCAAGTGGTTAGATTTGATCAACCATGGGAGATAATATGTCAAGTTTGACTTGATTTGAGAGGGAAGATGAATGATCAATTTTGACTTGACCAATTGCCATGTCATGGTGACTTGGCATGGGGGCCGGCCAATGATGATGTTCCACATCATCATGGACACATCATGGGGTGCCACCTCATGAGGGAGACCAAGAGCCATTGACTTTGGAATTACATGCATGCATGTAACCCCCCCTCCATGAAGTGGCCGACCACTTTTAGGTGGAGTTAGTGTGTGAAGTTATTTGGTGTAACTTCATCAACTTATTCCTTGGATCTTCTCTCTTCTCAATCTCTCCATCCTCTCTTCTTGCCATGGACTTTAAGGAGTGCTAGAACACTCTTAGTTGTCTTTTCTCCACCTATTGCTCGTGTGGATACCAATAGAGGAGTGTACACTTGACACTCTCGAGTTCTGGCAATCCGTTTGGACGAGCGGGATAAGCGAAGGGCGTTGCTTCAAGGGTAAACTCTTAACATGTAGATATAGAGTAGATATAAAGTTTTTAAACACATACATGTAGTTTTATTTACCTTCGCACGGATCCGTGGCTGACTTCCGGGGTTTCCACAATGCAAAAAGCGGTTTTTGTGGCTTGGATAGTCCAACAGTGGTATCAGAGCCACGTGCGAAGCATGTTTGTGTTTTAATTTTGTAGTTTTTGTATTAGATATAAAAATTAAAGATCTTTAAGTTTCTGTAAATTTCCTATTTTTATAGATTTTTGGGTATTTTTCTCGAAGAGTCGAAGCAACAAGTGTCGGGACACTTGTAGGCTTCAACCACCGAGAAAAACTCTCCGAAATGGCGAGTTATCATTTTAGTTTTTTGGGATAGCGACTTAAGTCGCTGTAAGATCAATATGGGACACTCAAAAAGTTCATTTTGCGAGTAGGGGCGCTATCCCTAACCCCGAAAGGGTCATTGTCCCGCGATCGCGCTCGGAAACCGCTTAGCGGGACAGTTACGGAGATGTGACTCATAAAATTGAAAAAAAATAGGAAAAAATTATAGAATTTTTTTTTGTAAAATATATAATTTATAATTATGTATAATTCTGTGATGGTCATGACCCAAGAACCCCAATATGATTGGATGATAAATATGTTGTAATTCATAATACGACTTGCGCGCCGTTTTTGTGGTTGTGCATGTTGTATAGGGTATGCGACCCGCGCGTCGTGCCTCTTCTTTTAAAATTCTAGTTGTAAATAGTTTTAGACTCGAATGTAACTCGAGTTTCATGTTTGTAATGTACAAAATGGAGTGGTGGAAGGTCCACTTGTAGACGGATTTACGAGGAGGGAGTCGACGACACATGGCGGTCAAAGGAGGCACTTGGAGAAGCCGCTAACCCTAGGTTGACCGTCCAATATTCTCATTGGCTTGAGAAGATCGTAGTAGGGCCATGACCTCATCACAATTAATTTATATATATATATATATATATATATATATATATATGTATTTGTTTTGCTTGTATGTATGTGATGCATGCTAGTAAATCTTGCTTGTATGTATATGATGCATGCTAGGATATTTTGCTTGTATGTATATGATGCATGCTAGTATATTGCTTGTATGTATGTGATGCATGCTAGTGTAGGATAATAAAGGCCTTGATGCGTATATGATACACATTCATGATTAGATTAGATTTTAATCGAATCAACTCATAAAATGCCTACCAAGTTTTGATACCCATCACTACCTCGATCATTTGTTGTTGTTGAATCTACCAAAGTAGAGCAACACATATTATCTTGGTAGGGTGTGGAGGGACAATCTTGGTCCCGCCTATCACAGCTTGGGTGAGAATAAACTCAATTAGATTGAGTAAAATTAGTTAACTCAATTGGATCGAGTAAAACTATAGGCATATTCCAACCGTTGGAAAGATAGGATAATATCGCATTTACACTAAATCTTGGGAGATTTAGCCAAAGCTAACTCAAGGTCTTTTGTAAATGTGGATCTTGATCCTATAAACAAGAGTTGCATAGAGATGTAATCGGTAATGTGTGTTGGTGCAGTAGGCACCAAAGTCGAACATGAGTTTGATTATAATAAACGATACAAAGTTAAGCTCATATTGTTATCTCACGAGCTAAATCGAGTGTGAAGAAACGTGCCAACGCTGGAGTTGAAGGCTAGCGACACCCGGAGGAAGCCGCGGTGGTCGGGCGACACTCGAATGACTTCGGAGGGAGCCGAAGGAATCGAGTGGAAGGCCGGAAGCGAAAATGACACAGTAAGTATCGAGGTAAGCTCGTGTGTGTGTGAGTGTAAGTGAGGTCGTATCCTCCTTACGGGGATAGTCTTAAGTGTAGATCTGACCCAAGACATCTCATCGGTGGTTTAGGTCGAGATCGGACGGTCGAAAGCCGTCGAAATAATATTTCTGTTTAGCTAACTTTTGATTTCAGCTAGCATCAGTCGACTGCCAGCTTGGAGGACTCGATTGCTGTCCATTAGTCGACTGCCTGCGGTCAGCATTCGACTGATGCTGCCATCAGTCAACTGATGATGGCCATCAGTCGACTGATGGTCAAGGATCAGCCTCAAGGAGTCAAGCTTTATCACCATTTTTCAAGGAGTCTTGTGCCCTATTTCTATTGGTTGAAGTTCCTCTCGAAAAGGGGCTCAAAGGCTATAAAAGGAGGTCCTATCCTAGGGGTTTATCATCAATTCTAAGCTTCCAAGAGCCTCCGCAAAGCTACAACTCTCCGACAATGAAGTGCTACCGCTCCGATGCTCTAGGTTTAATTGTTTATATTTTGTTCCATCGGTATAAGCCTCAATTCAATTTATTTCTTTATTGTCTCACAGTTTTTATCGTAATGAGGAGAGGGGGAGTGTCCCTCTACCTCAAGCTTTTGGTGTTTTCTTGTATTCGATTAAATCCTACCTCCAACGAGGAGGAGTTCTTTAGTGATTTGCCCTCCGTGAGTGATCAAGGATCACTAGGGCCTTGGAGTAGTAGTCGAAGGCTATGAACCAAGTAAAAAAATCTACTTGTCTCTTTTAGGTTTAATTTATCTTTCCGGTGCGTATAATTGTCCACTCGAACGAATTCGTACGAAAAAGTTTTATCGCTATTCACCCCCCTCTAGCGATCCGCTCGATCCAACAATTGGTATCAGAGCCGGGGGTGATAAGATTTGGTGAAACCACAAATCTAGATTTCTACGGATTTTATTTTCAATTTATTTTCTATTTATTTCGTTTTTTTTTCTCTTTCTCATTTGTGTAGTTTTTCTCCCACACTACTAATCCAAGATACGAGTCTTGGGACATTTTCGGTGTTTGTGGTTTTAGGTTTTTCCGCTTCGTTCTTTTGTCTTGTTTGTTTCAATGGCCCATCTCGAGGGTTTTAGCACCGTCCGACCTCCGTTTTACAATGGAGATGACTTATGTTATTGGAAGGGTCGGATGGAATGCTTTCTTAAAACCCAAATCGAGATGTGGATCATAATCCAAACGGGATTCACACTTCTGACTAACGAAGTGGGTGAATCCTTGGATTATGACCACTGGACCAATGCGACAAAAAGACAAGTAGAAGCCGATGCCAAGGCAACTCAAATCCTCCAATGCGGCTAGTCCAAGGAGGAGCTTAATCGCGTCGGTCCTTTCATCAGCGCAAAGGACCTTTGGACAAAGCTAGTGGAGCTACACGAAGGGACCGATGAAGCCAAGGTATGTAAGCACGATCTTTTGTTTAATAAGTTATATAATCTAAAAATGCAGGAACACGAAACGGTGATGCAACTTCACGCTCGGGTTCAAGACATAGTCAATAACCTACACGCGATTGGGCAAATGGTCGAAAATCGCGATCTTATTAGGTATGTTCTTAACTCATTTCCTAGGACTACCTTGTGGGCATCCATGGTCGATGCCTACAAGGTCTCCAAGGACCTTTCAAAACTTAGATTAGATGAGTTGTTTTCCGATTTCGAACTTCATGAGCAGTTTAACTCGGAACCCGAGAAGGGTATAACACTTTTTGCAAGTTCGAGGAAGAAAGCCACAAGCAAGCCAATCCCTAAAGAAGAAGAAGATGAGTCCGATTCGGAGGTCGACTCGGAAATGGAGGCCAAACTAGTCAACCTAGTTTGAAGGATAGTCAAGGGCCGAAAGCGAACCGTCACTTGACCCAATGAAGGTAAGCCTAAAAGTTCTAATATTAGGTGTTACGAATGCAACAGGTTTGGACACATAAAGTCCGAATGCCCAAAACTCAAGAGCAAAGCACCAAAACAGAAAAAGGCACTCAACACTACATGGGAAGAAGCATCCAAGGAAGAAGATGATGATCGTGTACTCATGGCTAAACCGGTGGAATCAGAGATGGAGTCGGAACCGGAACACGAATTGGAAACCGAAGATGAGTCAGACTGCGAATCGCTATTCAAGACAAGCCATGGATACACATCCAGTTCAAAAGATACACTCAAGGTAAGTCGATCCCTTATTAGTACGCTTTATAGTGCGATTAAGTTCTTAACTAGGAAATTAGCTAAGTCCGAGTCCAAGGTCGAGACCCTGGTTGAGGAAGTTCAACTCCTCAAACACGAGGTCTCCCTAACCTCTTCGACTAGTCGAGTTCGAGAGGAGGACTCAACTCGGGTTGAAAAGCTCAAAGTTGAGAACTCACTCTTGAAGAGTCAAGTCGAAGATCTTAGGAACATGTTGGAAAGGTTTACTTTGGTATCCAAAGGACTTGACCTCCTACTTGGATCGCAAAGGGCCATGTACAACAAGGCCAAACTAGGGTTTAGCTCAAATACGACCAACAAGTCATATATGTCGATTGTAAGTCGACATAAAAAATGTGTCCAAGCATGAGTCCCTAAGATTGCCTTGATTTCAAACTTAGGATCGAACCAGTACTAGGTTCCCAAGGACCAAATCCACTATGTGGAGAGACTGAACCGATTCAACGGTCCAAGTGGGTATTTTAACTTAGAAATTTCATTCTTAGGTTCATTATTTAGTTTGATTTTTCTTTTTAGAATGGTTAGATAGGACTATAACTCGTCAATACTTGATAACATAGTATCAGGACGCGACGAGATGATAGTACGCTAGGAAAGCAGAGTCTTGTGTATTCGGGCTAGATAAGGCGTATCTAGTTCGGTGCACTTGACCGAGTGGAACTAGCTGAAGCTACCTCACCGTATCCTAGACTAGTTAGACCAGGAAGTGGTCTTAGGTGACTCAAGTCTCTATTTTCTTGAAAATGGCTTTGTCTAAGGAAGTGGTCATTGTTCCGATCAAAGAAGGCCTCTGTGCCTCGCCACGACCTGGAAGCCATGATCTTGAAAAGGTGACTTGATGAACCTAAGGTCAAATCTGAATCTAATGCAAGGTTGACAAGTGTTCAAATCATTAAATTTAAACCAAGTAAAATTGGAAGTCATCTCACAAGAACATATAGGGTTAACATGTTTGATCATGTAGACATCGGTGAGATGATTTAGGTTAATAATTTTCAACCAATCTTTAACAAATCCAATATCCGATCCAACTACCTTGCGTGTAGGATCAATGGATGTTGGACAGTGGTTGCTCCCGACACATGACCGGGGATCAACTCAAGTTTTCGAAGCTTCGATTCAAACGACAAGGATCAGCAGCCTTCGGAAACAACGGCAAGCTCAAAATCATCGGGTCAGGTGATATTGAGCTCAACTCTAACTTTATTATTCAAAATGTCTTATTGGTAGAAAATTTTCAATATAATTTACTTAGTGTAAGCCAATTGTGTGATAATAACTATAAGGTCATATTTCTAGAAAATTAATGCGTAATTAATACAAATGAAACTTCTAAAACAATCCTTAAGGGAACCAAAAATAAAAATATTTACACTATTAACTTAACTAACTTCTCAACTAAGTGTCATATGACACAGCAAGAGGAATCATGGTTGTGGCACTGACGACTTGGTCACTCACACCCAAGACTCATCCACAAGATGAGTCAGAGTGACTTAGTCAGAGGTTTGCCTAACCTCAATAACTTGAACAATAAAATATGTAATGCTTGTCAACAAGGTAAACAATCTAGGACACAACATAAACTAACTAATCAAGAACGAACCAAAAGTGTTCTTGAGCTCCTACACATGGATCTATTTGATTCACACGGAGCTAAGTCACTTAATGGAAGTAAATTTTGCTTAGTCATAATTGATGACTATTCTAGATTTACTTGGGTTAGGTTCACCAAGCACAAAAGTGATACCCTAGATCAATTAATCAACCTATTTAAGTTAATAGAAAATCAACAAAACCATAAAATCAAAAGACTTAGGACTGATCATGGTGGTGAATTCGAGAAACACAGGTTTACAGAATTATGTAACCTAAATGGATACCACCATGAGTTCTCTTGCCCTAGAGCCCCACAACAAAATAGCCTAGTAGAACGTAAAAATAAAATCCTACAAGAAGCCGCTAGGACAATCTTAAACGAGTATAACCTACCCGATAGGTTTTGGGCAGAAGCCGTGAGTACGACATGCTATGTCCAAAATAGGATCCTTATGATAAAGAAGCACCTTAAGACCTCATACGAGATTTATCACGATAAAATACCTAACATCAAGTACTTTAGGGTATTTGGGTGTAAGGTACATATCCTAAACACTAAGGATTACCTAGGGAAATTCACATCCAAAACCTCGACCGGGATCTTTTTAGGATACTCGACTACAAGTAGAGCTTATAGAGTATATAATCATGACACCCTTAGAGTCGAGGAGACTATCAATGTAGTATTTGATGAAGGACACGAATCTACAAAACCCTCGGCAACCCCAATTAGCGAGCCAATTCATACTAGACCTAACTCTGATCCGGAGATCAAGTCTAGTATTAATCCTAACCTGACTCAAATGAGTCATCCTATTGACCAAGTGGTAGACTCAAACCCAAACCAAACTAGGACTCAAACGAATCATCCTATCGACCAAGTGATAGGTGATCCAAGCCTAGGAGTTTGAACTAGAGACTCATACAGAAACCTTAGTCAAATCTCCTTGATTTCCAAAATTGAACCCAAAACTATTGACTAAGCTCTTCTTGATCCCGATTGGATTATTGCAATGCAAGAAGAGCTGGCTCAATTCACTAGGAACGAAGTGTAGGAATTAGTACCACCACCTAAAGATAAAACAATCATTGGAACAAGGTGGGTGTTTAGGAATAAACTTGATGATAAAGGTGAAGTAGTTAGAAATAAAGCTAGACTAGTTGCAAAAGGGTTTAGCCAAGTCGAAGGTTTAGATTACGATGAGACCTATGCCCCAATAGCTAGATTAGAGTCCATTCGAATGTTATTAGCATATGCTGCACATCGAGGATTTAAGTTGTTTCAAATGGATTTGAAGTCAGCATTCTTAAATGGATACATTAGGAAGAAGTTTATGTTAGCCAACCCCCCAGTTTCGAAAGCCTAGATAAACCCGATCATGTCCTTATGTTAAAGAAATCCCTCTATGGACTTAAACAAGCTCCTCGAGCTTGGTACGAGAGACTTTTGGTTTATCTTAAGTCAAAAGGATTTAACCAAGGTGTAGTTGATCCAACCCTTTTCGTAAAAACCGTAGGTAAAGACATATTCATAGCCCAAATCTACGTAGATGATATTATTTTCGGAACCACCAACTCGATCCTACTGAATGAATTCATTTCACTTATGGAAAGTGAATTTGAAATGAATTTAGTAGGTGAGTTAAGTTTCTTCTTAGGTCTACAAATTAAACAAACTAAAGATGGAATATATCTACATTAATGCAAATATACTAGGGAATTAATTAAACGCTTTGGAATGTAAGACACTAAAATTATTAATACCCCAATGGCAACTAATGTGAATATAGAAGAAGATGTAATCGGAAATTCAATTGATTTAAAATACTATAGGAGCATAATAGGGAGTCTCCTTTACTTAACTGCGAGCCGACCTGATATCTTATTTGCAGTAAGTATGTGCGCAAGATTCCAAACCTGTGCCAAGGAGTCTCACCTAACTCTAGTCAAGCATATCCTTAGATATCTAAAAGGTACACTTAATGTCGGTATTTGGTACCCTAGATCTACCGAGTTCAAACTAACCGGCTACTCCGATTCGGACTATGCTGGTAGTAAGCTCGATAGAAAGAGTACGAGTGGCTGTTGTCAACTTCTCGACTCGAGTCTAGTGAGTTGGTGCAGTAGGAAGCAACACTGTATTGCCTTTTCTACCACCGAAGCCGAATACATTGCGATGGGTGAGTGTGTCACTCAACTTCTTTGGATGAAACACACTCTCCGTGACTTTAAGTTAGACTTTACAAACACTAAACTCCATGTAGATAACATTAGCTCAAGTAACCTAACTAAGAATCCGATATGTCACTCTAGGAACAAACATATAGAGGTCAAACACCATTTCATTCGAGAACATGTGGCCAATGGAGCCATACAACTCGAATACGTCGAATCGAAGTCTAACTTGGCAGACCTATTTACTAAACCTCTACCCGAAGCCGAATTCAATCTATTAAGATGAAAATTGGGCATGTGCATAGTAGAATAGGAACTTACAAATTATATTTTCTTACTACTATTTCTTATTTTTCATTTTCATGGAACTAGCATAAGACATACCTTAGATATCATGCACCTATAGATTTAAGGAGCCAATACATCTCACAACACATAGGACTAATGTATTTGTGTACTTAGCCACGTAGATGGGCGTGAGATGTTAGGACCTTACTCCTGGTTCCATATGTAGAGCTAGTGCATCGCCATGAACCACGGAGTATAATCATATATATTAACCGACTCAGACCAGGACTGGTTGATCTTTCATATCAATCAAGCCAAATATGAGTCGAACATTTTATAGATGAAATTATTTTCAGTATATTATTTTCAAAATAATATGGAACATGCTTGGACTTTAAATTTAATATCTATATTTGTTTTTCACACACCTCCATGCTTTTCGCTATATGGCAAAAGGGGGAGAAAAAGGCCAAAGTTAAGGGATCAAAATTTTTAATTTTTGATAACTTAACTCTCACTTAATATTTATTTACATGGCCAAAAGTTAAGTAAATGTTTACTTAACTTTAAGTTTTGAAAATTTACTTTACTTGTTTTTGTTAACAAAAAGGAAGTAAAGGACGAGTTAAGAGAATTCTTAACTTAAACTTATTTTTAAACACTATGGCCAAACGTTAATGTTTTACTTAAGAAAGGGGAAGAAAGGGCCAAGTTAAGAAGTCCTCTTAACTTAAACATATTAGTAAGGCCAACTTTAAGTAATGTTAATTACTTAAACTCTTCCTAAATAGTAACCCTCAAGGGGGAGGATTAAGGTCTTCTTTCAAGACTCACCCTCGGTCAAAGGGGAGGTTTCCCCAAGGGGGAATACTTGAAGAAAATTCTTACTACTCCTACTTAATCCTTTTATTATTGTTTCTCATGCACATTATTATTCTTCATGCATGCTATTTTCTTAACTTTGTATGTGGGTTTGCCATAGATCAAAAAGGGGGAGATTGTTGGTGCAGTAGGCACCTAAGTTGAACATGAGTTTTGATTATAGCAAACGATATAAAGTTAAGCTCATATTGTCATCTCACGAGATAACTCGAGTGTGCAGAAAAGTGCCAACCCTGGAGCTGAAGGCTAGCGACACCCGGAGGAAGTCGCGGTGGTCGGGCGACACTCGAGTGACTTCGGAGGGAGCCGAAGGAATCGAGTGGAAGGCCGAAAGTGAAAGAGACACAGTAAGTATCGAGGTAAGCTCGTGTGTGTGTGAGTGTAAGTGAGGTCGTATCCTCCTTATGGGGATAGTCTTAAGTGTAGATCTGACCCAAGACATCCCATCGGTGGTCTAGGTCGAGATTGGACGGTCGGAGGCCATCGAAATAATATTTTTGTTTATCTAACTTTTGATTTTAGCTAGCATCAGTCGACTGCCAACTTGGAGGACTCGACTGCCATCCATTAGTTGACTGCCTGCGGTCAGCATTCGACTGATGCTGCCATCAGTCGACTGATGATGGCCATCAGTCGACTGATGGTCAAGGATCAACCTCGAGGAGTCAAGCTTTATCACCATTTTTCAAGGAGTCTTGTGCCCAATTTCTATTGGTTGAAGTTCCTCTCGAAAAGGAGTTCAAAGGCTATAAAAGGAGGGCATATCCTAGGGTTTTATCATCAATTCTAAGCTTCCAAGATCCTCCGCAAAGCTACAAGTCTCTGACAACGAAGTGCTACCACTCCGACGCTCTAGGTTTAATTGTTTATATTTTGTTCCGTCGGTATAAGCCTCAATTCAGTTTATTTCTTTATTGTCTCGCAGTTTTTATCGTAACGAGGAGAGTGGGAGTGTCCCTCTACCTCAAGCTTTTGGTGTTTTCTTGTATTCGATTAACTCCTACCTCCAACGAGGAGTTCTTTAGTGATTTGTCCTCCGTGCGTGATCAAGGATCACTAGGGCCTTGGAGTAGTAGCCGAACGCTACGAACCAAG
This sequence comes from Wurfbainia villosa, assembly GCA_025175895.1. Taxonomy (NCBI): domain Eukaryota; kingdom Viridiplantae; phylum Streptophyta; class Magnoliopsida; order Zingiberales; family Zingiberaceae; genus Wurfbainia; species Wurfbainia villosa. Next base: position 13,745,393 of record CM045988.1, on the reverse strand, counting down.
TAAAAAATCTACTTGTCTCTTTTAGTTATCATTTATCTTTCCGCTGCGTATAATTGTCCACTCGAACGAATTCGTACGAAAAAGTTTTATCGCTATTCACCCCCTCTAGCGATCTGCTCGATCCAACAATGTGTTACCTACCGATCATACTAAGTCTTGGGCGATTTAGCCAAAGCTAACTCAAGGCGTAGTATGATGTGGATCTTGTCTCGCAAGAATTATAGCTAGTTTGTATGAATCTAGTAATGTGGTTTGACCACATCCATGACTCGATTCTACAAAAGTCCTATAATTCAGTGGGAGCATCATTTGATTAAAGGCCTAATTAAATGATATATGGAATATGATATTAATTTTTTGCATTGTGTATGTTGTAGATTACCATGTCGACAAACACAAACACTCTCTCCCTGCGTTTTGTCCTTGAGAAGGACAAGCTCAATGGAGCTAATTTCCTGGATTGGTACAGAAACCTGAGAATCGTTCTCACCCAAGAAAGGAAACTGTACACCCTGGAGCAGCCCATTCCGGAGGCACCTCCTGCCACTGCCTCACAAACTGACCGTGATGCTTACAAGAAGTATCAAGATGATGCATTAAATGTGTCATGTCTCATGCTCACGACCATGAACTCTGAGCTTCAGAAGCAACATGAGTTCATGATTGCTTATGATATGGTTGAACATCTTCGTCAACTATATCAAGGACAAGTAAGGCATGAGAGATATGAGATCTCTAAGGCATTGTTTCAGTCCAAGATGCAAGATGGGACTCCCGTAGGTCCATATGTACTCAAGATGATTGGGTACATAGAAAACCTACAGAGGTTGGGATTCCCACTTAGCCAAGAGCTGGCCACTGACTTGATCTTGCAATCTTTTCCACAAATCTACAATCAATTTGTCATGAATTACAACATGAATGAAATTGATAAGCCACTGCCTGAGATGCTCAACATGTTGAGAACTGCTGAGCTCAACCTTAAGAAGGGAAAATCTAATTCCATTTTGATGGTGCAAAAGAAGAAAGGCAAGGGCAAGCCTAAAGGTAAGGGAAAGTCCCAAGCCAAGGGCAAAGACAAGGCACTGAAACCGAAAGGAGGGGTGGCCAAGGAAGGGACTTGCTTCCACTGTAAGGAAGCTGGACACTGGAAGCGTAACTACAAAGCATACCTGGAAAATCTTAAGAAGAGAAGTGAGACTTCTACTTCAGGTATAAATTTTATAGAAGTCAATCTATCTATTTCTTCATCATGGGTATTAGATACCGGATGTGCATCTCACATTTGTACCAATGTGCAGGCGCTGAGAAATAGCAGGGCATTGACAAAGGGTGAGGTGGACCTACGAGTAGGCAATGGAGCAAAAGTTGTTGCTATTGCTGTAGGAACTTATTTTCTATACCTGCCCTTTGAGCTTGTACTAGAACTGGATGAATGTTGTTATGTGCCTTCTTTGACAAAGAACATAATTTCGGTTTCTTGTTTGGACAAGAAAGGATTTTCATTTATAATAAAGAACAAATGTTGTTCAATTTATTTAAATGATATGTTCTATTGTAGTGTACCTCTAATGGATGGACTCTACATTCTAGACTTAGAGAGCCCCATCTATAACATAAGTACCAAAAGGTTCAAGTCAAATGAGTTGAACCAAACCTATCTCCAGCATTGTCACTTAGGTCACATAAATGAGAGTCGCTTATCCCAGCTCCATAAGGATGGGCTGCTGGACTCATTTGATTTTGAATCATATGAGACATGCGAGTCTTGCCTTCTAGGAAAGATGACCAAGACTCCCTTTAGTAGACACAGCGAGAGAGCAACAGACTTGTTAGGACTTATACATGTATGCGACCCTTTCAATTTTGCTGCTAGAGGTAGTTACAGGTACTTCATTACATTTATTGATGACTTCAGTAGATATGGTTATGTGTATCTGATGACACATAAATCAGAATCCTTTGAAAAGTTCAAAAAATTCAAGAATGAAGTACAAAACCAACTTGGCAAGAGTATTAAGATACTTTGATAAGATCGAGGTGGTGAATACCATAGCCATGAGTTTCGTGACTATCTAGCTGAGTGTGAAATTCTATCCCAACTCACTCCTCCTGGAACACCATAGTGGAATGGTGTATCCGAAAGGAGGAATCATACCCTATTAGATTTGGAATGAGTCACGCAGATCTTCCTATATCATTTTGGGGATATGCTCTAGACACAGCAGCCTTCACACTTAATCGGTGTACCATCCAAGGCTGTGATAAAGACATCATATACGATATGGATAGGGAGTGTTGGTGCAGTAGACACCTAAGTCGAACCTGAGTTTTGATTATAGCAAACGATACAAAGTTAAGCTCATGTCGTTATCTCACGAGCTGAATCGAGTGTGCAGAAGATTGCTATAGCTGGAGCTAAAGGCTAGCGACACCCGGAGGAAGCCGCGGTGGTCGGGCGACACCGGGAGGACTTCGGAGGGAGCCGAAGGAATCAGGTGGAGACCGAAAGCAAGGCTTCAAAGGTAAATGTTGAGGTAAGCTCGTGTGAGTGAGCGTAAGTAAGGTCGAGTCCTCCATACGGGGACATCCTTAGGCGACGATCCGACCAAGACTTCCCATGGAAGGTCTATGTTGAGATCGGATGGCAAGTTGCCGTCGAATTCACTTATATTTCGAGCTAACTCTTTATTACAGTCGAAAAGTCTAAAAATCAGTTCAACCGGCCAAAAATCAGTTCAACTGCTAAGCCATTAGTTCAACCGGCCAAGGATCAGTTCAACTGCTGAGCCATCAGTTCAACCGGCCAAGAAATCAGTTCAACTGATGGTCAAAAATCAGCCTCGAGGAGTCAAGATTTATCACCATTTTTCAAGGAGTTTTGTGCCCAATTCCTATTGGTTGAAGACCCATTCGATGAGGGGCTTGAAGGCTATAAAAGGAGGTCCTAACCTAGGGTTTCATCATCAATTCTAAGCCTCCAAAAGCCTCCGTAAAGCTACAACTTCTCCGACAATGAAGTGCTTCTTCTCCGACGTCTAGGTTTATTTGTTTTCATTTTATTACGTCGGTTAGAGTTTTATTTCAGTTTAGTACTTTCATTTTTGGAGCTTTTATCGTAACGAGGAGAGGGGGAGTGTCCCTCTACCTCAAGCTTTGTGCTTTACTTGTATCGATTAAACTCCTACCTCTAAAGGGGAGGAGTTCTTTAGTGTTTTTGCCCTCCGTACGTGGTCGAGGACCGCTAGGGCCTTGGAGTAGTAGCCGAAGGCTACGAACCAAGTAAAACTCCTTTGTCTCTTTTTACTTTACATTTACATTTCCGCTGCAATTAATTATCTCTCGAGTTTTAACGAATGAAAAGAAAAGAAAAAGGTTTTATCGCTATTCACCCCCCCTCTAGCGATCCGATTCGATCCAACAATTGGTATCAGAGCCGGGGGTTGCTAAGATTTGGTGAAACCACCAATCTAGCCATTTTACAGATTTTTTTTTAATTCTGTTTATTTCAGATTTATTTCGCTTTGTTATTTTTTCTCCCGCACTACTAATCCAAGACGCGAGTCTTGGTACTTTTTTTTGTGTTTTTGTCGTTGCTAGTTTCTTCGTCTTCGTCTCCTTGTGTCTTTTGTTCTAATGGCCCATCTCGAGGGTTTTAGCACCATCCGACCTCCATTTTACAACGGAGATGACTTCTGTTATTGGAAGGGTTGGATGGAATGCTTTCTCAAAACCCAAATCGAGATGTGGATCATAATCCAAACGTGTTTCACACTTCCGACTAATGAAGTGGGTGACTCCTTGGATTATGATCAATGGACCATTGCGACAAAACGACAAGTCGAAGCCGACTCCAAGGCAACACAAATCCTCCAATGCGGCTTTCCAAGGAAGAGCTAAATCACGTCGGCCCCTTCATAAGCACAAAGGATCTTTGGACAAAACTAGTGGAGCTACATGAAGGGACCGATGAAGCCAAGGTATGTAAGCGTGATCTTCTATTCAATAAACTATATAACCTAAAAATGCAAGAAAACGAGTCCGCGACGCAACTTCACGCCTGAGTCCAGGACATAGTCAACAACCTACACGCAATCGGGCAAAAGGTCAAAAATCGCGATCTTATAAGGTATGTCCTAAACTCCTTTCCAAGGACTACCTTGTGGGCATCCATGGTCGATGCCTACAAGGTCTCCAAGGATCTTTCTAAACTTAGATTAGATGAACTTTTTTCTGATTTTGAACTTCATGAGCAGTCTAATTCGGAACCCGAGAAAGGTATAGCTTTATTTGCAGGTTCAAAGAAGAAAATCGCTAGCAAGCCACCTTCGAAGGAAGAAGAGGATGAGTCGGATTCGAAGGTCGACTCGGAAATGGAAGCCGAACTAGTCAACCTAGTTTGGAGGATAGTCAAGGGCCGAAAATGAGCCGTCACTCGACCCAACGAAGGTAAGCCTAAAAGTTTAAACATAAGATGTTATGAATGCAACAGGTTTGGACACATTAAGTCCGAATGCCCAAAACTCAAGAGCAAGGCACCAAAATAAAAAAAGGCACTCAACGCTACTTGGGAAGAAGCTTCCGAGGAAGAAGACAACGATCGAGTCCTTATGGCTAAACCGGTGGAATCGGAGACGGAGTCGGAACCGAAACTTGAATCGGAAACCGAAGATGAGTCGGACTGCGAAGCACTATTCAAGACAAGCCATAGATACGCATCCGGTTCAAAAGATAAACTCAAGGTAAGTTGCTCTCTTATTACCACACTTTATAGTGCAATTAAGTTTTTAAATAGAAAGTTAGCTAAGTCCGAGTCCAAGGTCGAGACCCTGGTTGAGGAAGTTAAACTCCTCAAACACGAGGTCTCCTTAACCTTTTCGACTAGTCGAGTTCAAGAGAAGGACTCAACTCGGGTTGAAAAACTCGAAGTTGAGAACTCACTCTTGAAAAGTCAAGTTGAAGATCTTAGGAATATGTTGGAAAGGTTTACTTTGGGATCCAAAGGACTTGACCTCCTACTTGGATCGCAAAAAGTCGTGTACAACAAGGTCGGGCTAGGGTTTAGCTCAAACACGACCAATAAGTCGTATATGTCAATCGTAAGTAGACATAAAAAACGTGTCCAAGCATGGGTCCCTAAGACCACCTTAATTTCAAACTTAGGATCAAACCAGTACTGGGTTCCCAAGGACCAAATCCACTATGTGGAGAGACCGAATCGATTCAACGGTCCAGGGGGAGCTAGTACGAAATTTGTTTGTGTTTTAACTTAGAAATTGCATGCTTAGGTTTTTATTTTTCTTTTTAGAATGGTTAGATAGGACTATAACTCGTCAATACTTGATAACATAGTACCAGGATGCGGCGAGATGATAGTACGCTAGGAAAGCAGAGTCTTGTGTATTCGGGATAGATAAGGCGTATCTAGTTCGGTGCACTTGACCGAGCGGAACTAGCTGAAGCTACCTCGCCGTATCCTAGACTAGTTAGACCAGGAAGTGGTCTTAGGTGAGTCAAGTCTCTATTTTCTTGAAAATAGCTTTGTCTAAGGAAGTGGTCGTTGTTCCGATCAAAGAAGGCCTCTGTGCCTCACCACGACCTGGAAGCCATGATCTTGAAAAGGTGACTTGATGAGCCTAAGGTCAAATCCGAATCTAACGCAAGGTTGACAAGTGTTTAAGTCATTAAATTTAATTCAACTAAAATTGAAAGTCATCTCACAAGAACATATAGGATTAACATGTTTGATCATGTAGACATGGGTGAGATGATTTAGGTTAATAATTTTCAACCAATTTTTAATAAATCCAATATCCGATCCAACTACCTTGCGTGTAGGATCAATGGATGTTGATGCTGGTTGCCTCACACATGACCGGGGATCAACTCAAGTTTTCGAAGCTTCGATTCAAACGACAAGGATCGGTAGCCTTCGGAAATAATGGCAAGCTCAAAATCATCGGATCAGGTGATATTGAGCTTAACTCAAATTTTGTCATTCAAAACGTTTTATTAGTAGAAAATTTTCAATATAATCTTCTCAGTGTAAGCCAATTGTGTGATAATAACTATAAGGTCATATTTCTAGAAAATGAATGCATAATTAATACAAACGAAACCTCTAAAACAATTCTTAAGGGAACTAGAAATAACAACATTTACACTATTAACTTAACTAACTCCTCAACTAAGTGTCTTATGACACGGCAAGAGGAATCATGGTTGTGGCACCGACGACTCGGTCACTCACACCCAAGACTAATCCACAAGATGAGTCAGAGTGACTTAGTTAGAGGTTTGCCTAACCTCAATAACTTGGATAATAAAATATGTAATGCTTGTCAACAAGGTAAACAATCTAGGACACAACATCAACTAACTAGTCAAGAACGAACCAAAAGTGTGCTTGAGCTCCTACACATGGATCTATTTGATTCACACGGAGCTAAGTCACTTAACGGAAGTAAATTCTGCTTAGTCATAATTGATGACTATTCTAGATTTACTTGGGTTAGGTTCATCAAACACAAAAGTGATACCCTAGATCAATTAATCAATCTATTTAAATTAATAGAAAATCAACAAAGCATTAAAATCAAAAGACTTAGGACTGATCATGGTGGTGAATTAAACCATAGGTTTACACTCTGTAACCTAAATGGATACCACCACGAGTTCTCTTGCCCTAGAACTCCACAACAAAATGGCCTAGTAGAACGCAAAAATAGAACCCTACAAGAAGCCGCTAGGACAATGTTAAATGAGTATAACCTACCCGATAGGTTTTGGGCTAAGCCAGTGAGTACGACATGCTATGTCCAAAATAGAATCCTTATGGTAAAGAGGCACCTTAAGACCTCATACGAGATTTATCACGATAAAATACCTAACATCAAGTACTTTAGGTATTTGGGTGTAAGGTACATATCCTAAACACTAAGGATTACCTAGGAAATTTACATCGAAAAACCACGACTAAATCTTTCTAGGATACTCGACTACAAGCAGAGCTTATAGAGTATATAACCACGATACCCTTAGAGTCGAGGAGACTATCAATGTAGTATTTGATGAAGAACACGAACCTACAAAACCCCCAGCAACCCCAATTAGCGAACCGACTCATACTAGACCTAACTCTGATCCGGAGATCAGGTCTAGTGTTAATCCTAACCTAAGTCAACCAAGTCACTCTATCGACCAAGTGATAGATGACTCCAACCAAACTAGAACTCAAACGAGTCATCCTATGGATCAAGTTGTAGACTCAAACCCAAATCCAACTAGGACTCAAACGAATCATCCTATCGACCAAGTGATAGGTGATCCAAGTCTAGGAGTTTGAACTAGAGCCTCATACAGAAACCTTAGTCAAATATCCTTGATTTCTAAAATTGAACCCAAAACTATTGACCAAGCTCTTCTTGATCCCGATTGGATTATTGCAATGCAAGAAGAGTTGGCTCAATTCACTAGGAACGAAGTATGGGAATTAGTACCACCACCTAAAGATAAAACAATCATTGGAACAAGGTGGGTGTTTAGAAATAAAATTGATGATAGAGGTGAAGTAGTTAGAAATAAAGCTAGACTAGTTGCTAAAGGGTTTAGTCAAGTCGAAGGTTTAGATTACGATGAGACCTATGCCCCAGTAGCTAGATTAGAGTCCATTCGAATGCTATTAGCATATGCAGCACATCGAGGATTTAAGTTGTTTCAAATGGATGTGAAATCTGCATTCTTAAATGGATACATTAAAGAAGAAGTTTATGTTAGTCAACCCTCCGGTTTCGAAAGTTTAGATAAACTCGATCATGTCCTTAGGTTAAAGAAAGCTCTTTATGGACTTAAACAAGCTCCTCGAGCTTGGTACGAGAGACTTTCGATTTATCTTAAGTCCAAAGGCTTTAACCAAGGTGTAGTTGACCCAACCCTTTTCGTAAAAACCTTAGGTAAAGACATATTCATAGCCCAAATCTACGTAGATAATATTATTTTCGGAACCACCAACTCAATCCTACTAAATGAGTTCATTTCACTTATGGAAAGTGAATTTGAAATGAATTTAGTAGGTGAGTTAAGTTTCTTTTTAGGTCTACAAATTAAACAAACTAAAGATGGAATATACCTACATCAACGCAAATATACTAGGGAATTAATTAAACGCTTTGGAATGCAAGACGCTAAAATTATTAATACCCCAATGGCAACTAATGTGAATATAGAAGAAGATGTAATCGGAAATTCAATTGATTTAAAATACTATAGGAGCATAATAGGGAGTCTCCTTTACTTAACTGCAAGCCGACCTGATATCTTATTTGCAGTAAGTATGTGCGCAAGGTTTCAAACCTGTGCCAAGGAGTCTCACCTAACTCTAGTCAAGCGTATCCTTAGATATCTAAAGGGTACACTTAATGTCGGTATTTGGTATCCTAGATCTACCGAGTTCGAACTAACCGACTACTCCGATTCGGACTATGCCGGTAGTAAGCTCGATAGAAAGAGTACGAGTGGTTGTTGTCAACTTCTCGGCTCGAGTCTAGTGAGTTGGTGCAGTAGGAAGCAACACTGTGTTGCTTTATCTACCACCGAAGCCGAATACATCGCGATGGGTGAGTGTGTCACGCAGCTTCTTTGGATGAAGCACACTCTCCGCGACTTTAAGTTAGACTTTACGAATACTAAACTTCACGTAGATAACATTAGTTCAATTAATCTTACAAATAATCCAATATGTCACTCTAGGACCAAACATATAGAGGTCAAACACCATTTCATTCGAGAACATGTGGCCAACGGAGCCATACAACTCGAATACGTCGAATCAAAGTCTAACTTAGTAGACCTATTTACTAAACCCCTACCCGAAGCCGAATTTAGTCTATTAAGATGAAAATTGGGCATGTGCGTAGTAGAATAGGAACTTGCAAATTATATTTTCTTACTACTATTTCTTAACTTTCATTTTTTATGGAACTAGTATAGGACATACCTTAGATATCATGCACCTATAGATTTAAGGAGCCAATACATCTCACAACACATAGGACTAATGTGTTTGTGTACTTAGCCACGTAGATGGGCGTGAGATGTTAGGACCTTACTCCTGGTTCCAGATGTAGAGCTAGTGCATCGCTATGAACCACGGAGTATAATCATACATACTAACCGACTCTGACCAGGACTGGTTGATCTTTCATATCAATCAAGCCAAATATGAGTCGAACATCTTATAGATGAACTTATTTTCAGTATATTATTTTCAAAATAATGTGGAACATGCTTGGACTTTAAATTTAACACTTATTTTTGTTTTCCACACACACACTCACTCTTTTCGATATATGGCAAAAGGGGGAGAAAAAGGCCAAAGTTAAGGGGTCAAAATTTTTTTTGATAACTTAACTCTTACTTTATATTTAAACCAAAAGTTAACTTTAAGTTTTGAAAACTTATTAAAGGCCAAGTTAAGAGAATTCTTAACTTAAACTTATTTGTGGCGTCAACGTTTTACTTATTTTTTATTATTCCCTTAATGTTTTACTTAAGGGGGAGAAAGGGCCAAGTTAAGAAGAACTCTTAACTTAAACGTTTTACTAAGGCCAACTTTAAGTAATGTTAATTACTTAAAGAAACCCTCAAAGGGGAGGATTAAGGTCTTTCTTCAAGACTCACCCTCGATCAAGGGGGAGGTTTCCTCAAGGAGGAGTACTTGAAGAAAATCCTTACTACTCCAACTTAATCTTCTTTATTTCTTGTTTCTAATGCACATTATTCTTCATGCTTGCTATTTACTTAACTTTGTATGTGGGTTTGCCATAAATCAAAAAGGGGGAGATTGTTGGTGCAGTAGGCACCTAAGTCGAACCTGAGTTTTGATTATAGCAAACGATACAAAGTTAAGCTCATGTCGTTATCTCACGAGCTGAATCGAGTGTGCAGAAGATTGCTATAGCTGGAGCTAAAGGCTAGCGACACCCAGAGGAAGCCGCGGTGGTCGGGCGACACCGGGAGGACTTCGGAGGGAACCGAAGGAATCAGGTGGAGGCCGAAAGCAAGGCTTCAAAGGTAAATATTGAGGTAAGCTCGTGTGAGTGAGCGTAAGTAAGATCGAGTCCTCCATACGGGGACATCCTTAGGCGACGATCCGACCAAGACTTCCCATGGAAGGTCTATGTTGAGATCGGATGGCAAGTGGCCGTCGAATTCACTTATATTTCGAGCTAACTCTTTATTACAGTCGAAAAGTCTAAAAATCAGTTCAACCGGCCAAAAATCAGTTCAACTGCTAAGCCATCAGTTCAACCGGCCAAGGATCAGTTCAACTGCTGAGCCATCAGTTCAACCGGCCAAGAAATCAGTTCAACCGATGGTCAAAAATCAGCCTCGAGGAGTCAAGCTTTATCACCATTTTTCAAGGAGTTTTGTGCCCAATTCCTATTGGTTGAAGACCCATTCGATGAGGGGCTTAAAGGCTATAAAAGGAGGTCCTAACCTAGGGTTTCATCATCAATTCTAAGCCTCCAAAAGCCTCCGCAAAGCTACAACTTCTCCGACAACGAAGTGTTAGGAATCGTTGGAATAGCTAGAGGGGGGTGAATAGCGTAGATGAAATTCGCTCGCGTTTGTGTCTACAATTTCGTTAGTGCGCAGCGGAAATAGAAATAATAAAAGTGATAACGAAATAGACAACAAGCTAACACAATGATATAACGTGGTTCGGAACCGCACGGTTCCTACTCCACGGATCGAGCTCTAAAGAGCCCTAGTGATGCACACACACTCACTAATGATAAACACTCCTTCTCGACACAAGTCGGAGGCGGAGAAACCCCTTACAATAGATCTTACAACAGTAAGAACGAAATACAAGCAATATACAATGTAAATATGAAATACAAGTAAAGAAAAGACTTTACAACACTTGTTTTGATTGCTTGAATGCTTGGTTGCTTGCTTGCACTTGGAGACCTGATTTGCACCAACAAATCGCCCCAATAGCCCTCAAGAACCGGTTACTTTTTCCTCCATCACGAGCTCCATATATAGCTTCAACCTGTGCTGGAAAAAGTCTATCAATCGATCGAAGACCATCGATCGATGCCACTGTTGTCGTGAGACAATGGCTAGTTCCACGTTGGATAAGTCCAACGGAACTACCATCAGTCGACTGATTGTGACCATCAGTCGACTGATGGAGTCCTCACTCGACCAGTCGAGTCTCGACTCCATTCTCGTCCGACCGATCGCGACGATCCGACCGCTTGAGTCATCATCGATCCGCCAACCTATGGTAGTCGATCGCAGGCCATAACCCGCAAATAAACCCTAGTTGACTCGGTCTGATCGCGCCACATGGTACCGGTCCGACCGGGCACACCTCAAACATGAGGTTTTAACTCAAGTATGGTTCCCCCATACTTGCTAGACCACCCTTAGCCTAGACCTAAGCCTTCTAGTCACCTCCATCAGCCTCATGCCTCTCGGATCCCTCCAAGTCATCCATGACTTGTTCATCCATCGCGCTAGCCTTCAGGTGCTTCCGTCGGCTATGTCATGCTAACGGTGTCTACACCGCCAAGGCACATTGGACTTACGCCGCCAAGACTCCGCTTGGACTTTACGCCGCCAATATTAAACCCCTTGGACTTCAAATGCTAACCCATGTTAGACTTTCCATGCCAAGACCATGCTTGGACTTTCCTTGCCAACTCATGTTGGACTTTCCATTTTCCAAGACCCATGCTTGGACTTTCCTTGCCAACACATGTTGGACTTTCCATTTGCCAAGTACTCAGGACTTGGACTTTCCCAACTGCCAAGTGTCCAACTTGGACTTTCCATGACAATTATATTGTCATATGTTTTTGTCGAAACATCAAAACACATCAAAACATCACTCGAGCCAAACTCGAGTCCTGGTCAATCGTGACCTGGGCTGATTGCACCAACACGAAGTACTTCTTCTCCAACGTCTAGGTTTATTTGTTTTCATTTTATTACGTCGGTTAGAGTTTTATTTCAGTTTAGTACTTTCATTTTCGGAGCTTTTATCGTAACGAGGAGAGGGGGAGTGTCCCTCTACCTCAAGCTTTGTGCTTTACTTGTATCGATTAAACTCCTACCTCTAAAGGGGAGGAGTTCTTTAGTGTTTTTGCCCTCCGTACGTGGTCGAGGACCGCTAGGGCCTTGGAGTAGTAGCCGAAGGCTATGAACCAAGTAAAACTCCTTTGTCTCTTTTTACTTTACATTTATATTTCCGCTGCAATTAATTATCTCTCGAGTTTTAACGAACGAAAAGAAAAGAAAAAGGTTTTATCGCTATTCACCCCCCCCTTCTAGCGATCCACTTCGATCCAACAGGGAGAAATCCCAAGATATCTTTCATGAGGATTTGGGGTTGTGAGACTTACGGTCGACGTCAAGTCCCAGACAAACTGGGACCTAAATTCGATAAGTGCTATTTTGTTGGATATCCCAAGGAGATGAAGGGATTTTACTTCTACATTCCCATTCAACACAAAGTGTTTGTGGCAAAGACTAGGGTATTTCTAGAAAGGGATTTTGTTTCTAGAAAAACTAGTGGGAGTACGTTCGATCTTGAAGAAATTCAAGATAAGGACCATAGCACTGAGGCCTTGATGGAGGTTGAACAGGAACCACAAAGTGTTGTGGGTGATGAGTTTGTTGCATAAAGAGTTGTGGAACAACCACCTGTTCAGGTAGACCTACCTTTTCGTAGGTCTGATAGGGTACGTCGTTAGCCTGAGAGATACTCATTTCTCTTGTCTGACCATGATGACGTTATGCTCATTGAGAATGAGCCTACCTCCTATCAGGAAGCTGTGATGAGCCCAGATTCTGAGAAATGGCTAGAGGCCATGAGATCCGAGATGGAATCCATGTACACCAACCAAGTATGGACTTTAGTTGATCCACCTGAAGGGGTCAAACCCATTGGGTGTAAGTGGGTCTTTAAGAGAAAGACAGACATGGATGGACTTACGCATACCTATAAGGGCCGATTGGTGGCTAAAGGTTTCAAGCAAATTCATGGTATTGACTATGATGAAACCTTTTCTCCAGTGACAATGTTTAAGTCCATTCGGATCATGCTTGCTATTGCAGCGTACCACGATTATGAGATCTGGCAGATGGATGTTAAAACTGCATTTCTGAATGGAAACTTGCTCGAGGATGTGTACATGACACAACCTGAGGGTTTTGTGGATCCACAACATACTGGGAAAGTATGCAAGCTATAAAGGTCCATTTATTGTTTGAAGCAAGCTTCTCAGAGCTGGAATCTTTGGTTCGATGATGCGATCAAAGAGTTTGGTTTCATCAAGAATGAAGATGAACCCTGTGTCTATAAGAGGGTTAATGGAAACTCAGTTGTCTTCCTTGTATTGTATGTGGATGACATACTACTCATTGGGAATGACATCCCTTCGCTATAGTCTGTGAAGACTTGGCTAGGGATGTACTTCTCAATGAAGGACTTAGGTGAAGAAGCTTGTATTCTAGGCATCAAGATCTATAGAGATAGATCTAAGAGATTGCTTGGCCTAAGTCAGAGTACATACATTGACACAGTTTTACTACGGTTTGCCATGCAGAATTCCAACAAGGGACTTTGATGTGAGCAAAACATATAGGGTTTTAGGAGTAGTTTTCGCTCACATCTTATTACATTTCGTGATAGTTTCATGCATATGTTACTCTGTTTTTGCATGCATTTCCTATTTTCTAGTTCGGAGGTCTGCTCGTTGTTCTTTTGTATGCAGGTTGGCTTTTTGGGCGAAAAAGATGCATTTTTGGAGCGAAAGAAAGACATTTCATGCTAGACGCAGAGTGGGACATGGCCAGGGCGTGTGGATTCACACGGCCATGTTCGATGGGCGAAGATCAGCACACCAGGGCCGTACACAACCTGGCCATATGGAAACACACGACCGTGTGGAGGCCCGATGGAGTTGCACGACTAGGGTTTTTTCCCAATTTCACAGCGGTCCGAGGCAACGTCTATATAAGGATGGCTCTGCCCAAACCCCGGGAGGAGGCACGACGACTAGGATGACACACCGAAGCCCTAAAAAGCTTCGATAACTTGCAGCAGGGAGGAGGAACGCCGCCGGAGGTCCACAACTTGCAATACAACACCGGAGAGAAGATCACAACGCATTGTATATCTCTATTTCTGTGCTTCATCTCTATTATATTTGAACTTAAATATGTTTTGTGATTCTTCCTTCGTATTTATGGAGTAGTACTTTTGATTCTAGGATTAGGGGGTGGCTTGTGTTCATAGACAATGTTGGTTCATATTAAATTCTGGACAAAAGTTTAATTTGACAATTGGATGTCGCTCTCTATTATATCTTTGAGAATTTGGCTTTCTTTTCACTGTGCTTAGGCGATACGAGGTGGTGACAACCCTCGAAATCTATATTTAGGAGGTTTGATCAAGGAACGTAGGGGTAAACCTAACCTCCCGTAACTGCGGGGAGAAGGGAGTGGTGGAATCGAAAATGATCCACCGCAAGGATTGATTTGGCATCTTCGTACCCTCTATCCCGTCCTTTTGGGCGAGAATAGCTCCCGGTAAATACGGCGGCTCTGCGGGAGAGTATATGATGTCCCTTCCCCAAAACCATAGGTAGACATTTAGATGACGCCAATTAACAACATTGTTATATGATACACAAGCGAAATCGAAGTCCTAGAATCGCCTTTTTAGACCCCGACACACTCTTTTCCTCCTCCGTGTGACACCGCACTGAGTAGGGTCCTCCGATAGTCCTCACCAATCGACTCTCTCTGAGATTCCGTCTGAACAATCGCAACCACATAGTGTTTTGGAACTCAAATCCCAGTCCTTGTGGGATCGATAATCTATTATTACTTGACGACATCCGTGCACTTGCGAGCGTTGAGCGCGAGTGCGCACTTTGAGTCCTCGATGGTCTCCGTCGCGAGATTTAAGGTCACGACCATGCACATCAAGTTTTTGCCGCCGTTGCCGGGGACTGTCGATTCGATATCAAATCGAACGGTGGGAGATTGGATCGGACTTAGGATTAGATTAATTTCTTGCTTTATTTTATTTGATTTAGTTTTTATTTTTTAGTAGTAGTTTCCTGTTTACTTATTGCAATCTTAGGTTTTTATTTATTAGATTTATTTTCTACTTTAGCATTAGGTTAGCACTCTTACTTTTGTGTGTTGGTTCATCGTATGCTTAGAAGGCTAGGGTCGGAAGGTCTAATTCTGATCGATTTAGAGATAGAGCGAACCTTTCACTGTCGGAGAGCAGTACAACGAAAGATGGAAGATCAAGCTGCTTTCGAGGTGAACATGGGAAGCCGACCTCTGCGGGACTACGCAGCTCCTAGCGCTAGAGGATTCAGGCCGAGCATAGCTGGACCATCGATTTCGGCAAATAACTTTGAGCTGAAGCCGACACTTATACATATGGTCCAACAGAGCCAATTCGAGGGAGCTACAACTAAAGACCCGAACCGGCATCTTGAGGCTTTTCTTGAAATCTGCTCAACCATGAAACTGAATGGAGTCCCTTCTGACGTGATCCGCCCGAGCCTGTTTCCGTTTTCACTACGGGATAAGGCTAAGGCTTGGCTTCACTCCTTACCCTTTGGCAGCATCACCATATCAGAGCAGTGTGAGCAACAGTTTCTAAATAAATACTTCCCACCAAGTAAGACTGCTCACATGCGCCATCTTATCACGAGCTTTCGCCAGAAGGAGGGGGAGTCCCTATTCGAAGCATGGGATCGCTACAAGGGCCTACTTTATCAATGCCCACACCATGGACTAGAGAGGTGGCCGGTGATCCATATTTTCTATAATGGGATCGCTTACGCCACGTAGATGTCCTTAGATTCTGTCGCAGGAGGAGCCTTAATGAACAAGACCATCCAGGAGGCAGAAGATCTTATTGAAGAGGTGGCACAAAACCACCATCAATGGGCCTCCGAACGTGGTCAACCCACGCCTGCAGCGGGACGTTACACTGTCAACTCCATGGGCCATCTTTCAGGAAGGATGGACGCGCTAAGCAGACGGTTTGACTCTTTGAATCCTTCGTCTGCATGCACGACCATTGACTTTGGAGAGGAGGCGGCAGCGTATTGTGAGGACCACTTTGTAGGGCAGGGGACTGCAGATGAGCAGATTGAGCATTGTGACGTGATTGGGGACTATGATCAAAGGCCCCACAACCCGTACTCTAATACCTACAATCTCAGATGGAGGAGTCACCCAAATTTCTCCTACAAAAATAACTCGGGAAACCCCCAACCATTTGGAGGGTACGGGCAATAGCAGGGAAATGGGCAGCGAACACAAAAGTCCAGACTGGAACAGATGATGGAGGATTTCATCGCTACCCAAACTAAGGACAATGAAGAATTTCGTCGCCAGCATCAAAAGTCTTAAGAAGCACTGAGAGACTTGAAGGCCACCGTTGACGACCTTGTGAGTCATACCCAGATGTTGGAGATGCAAGTGGCCCAAATAACCCAATCCGTGTCACAACCTTTGAAGAACTCTCCGACGAGCCAAGGAAAAAAGGAAGGAGCGGGACCGAGTAGCCAATTCGCTAAGGGGTGGGCAGCCATGATTTCCACCCTACCTGACCAAGTTGAGTTCGAAGAGAATATTTCAGTATAGCTTGAGAACCCTGGTGAATTCGTTATCCCCTGCTCGATTTATGAGGAGAGTTTCGACGAAGTGCTATGCGATTTGGGGTCATCAGTCAGTGTGATGCCCTACGCATATTATCTGAAGATGGGATTGAGTGGGCTACAGCCAGCGAATCTCGGTATTCATATGGGGGATGACTCAGTAAAGGAGCGCGTTGGCCTGCTACCACACGTTCCTGTGATGATTGAAGATTTCGTGATACCCACAGACTTCATCATACTGGACACAGGACCAAATCCCTAGAATCCCATCATTCTGGAAAGACCTTTTCTAGCAACCGCAGGAGAGTGCATAGATGTGAAGGCACACCGGATCTCCCTGGAGGTAGACGAGGAGATCATTCTTTTCAGCTTTTCGGAGCACAGAGCTTCCTACTTTGACGGCTTCACGATTAGTACAGTGAAGTCGAAACCTTCAAATGCAGATCTAGAGACGGATGAATGGAGGTTCACTGAACCACCGGAGCCAGTTGATAGAAGAGTGCAGTCGAGCTAAACGATCTTAAACAAAGTGCTTCTTGGGAGGCAACCCAAGTTTAGTTGTAGATTTCCCTTTTTCTATTGCATTGCATACATGCATTAGATTTTAGTTTGGATTTCCATAACATTTAGAGTTAGGAGTAGAAAAGAATTTTGCTAGGCGAAAATGAAACCCATATTAGTCTACATGGCGAAGTGTATGAACAAATTCGGACCATGGTGTATAAAAGGGGCAAAAAATGAGGACACACGGCCTGGCCGTGTGTTTTCCCATGGTCGTGCCCGCTTGACCAGAGGCGCACACGGCCTGGCTGTGTGTTTTCACACGGCCATGGCGCGCGAGGTTAAAAGGGGTGAGCCGTGTGTTTTCACCTCATTTGCGCCGTGTGCTTCAAAAGTTCTTGCCCTAGCCGTGTGATTTCGCTTTCCCCTTCCTATAGAAGCATTTTCAACCTCTTTAGAAGCCAAAAAGAGCAAGGATGAGGAGGACCAAGACCGTAGCATCCCGATCCGGTGCCTCGGAGCGACGAACAAGAAGAGCCGACGGTCCTCAAGCTCCGGAAGAGGGTAACGCCCTACCCCCTCTACTTTTTCACAATAATGAACATAGAGATAGGTACAATATGATCTCTACTCATAAACTTACTGCTACTAGGTACTTAGATGAGGATTTTCTAGAATCTTTAGGGTTGTTAGGTGATATGCAAACCCTATTTGCAAAAATGGGGTGGGAAGAGATTATGGGAATAAAACACCTAACCTACCCTAGAATAGTTTTGGAATTTTTGAGTTCTTTAGAGGTGGAAGTTTTAACGGGTAGAGAGAGCGAGGAGGGTAGGATAACTTTTAGACTTTTTAATATTGAGAATGAGTGGACTATTCACCAATGGAACTCATGCTTTGGCTTGCCAAGTGGGGGATGTTGGCAATCGTGCTATTTCTCGGAATGCTCATAGGCTCCCATGTCCCCGGATTAAAATTTTCACTAATGAAAACTAATCCGGATGGGATGAGTTTCCTAAGCACAACCAATTCGTCGTCGTGCTAACGACTCGAGCGATCGCTTGAACAAACTAGTTGTTCAAGCAACACAACTCTTCTAGTCGGTTAGCCGCGGAAGAGACGACGGACGGATCGCCGGTTTTTGTGTTTCTTATTCGGGGTCAATGATTATACAAATACATGCAAATGCAAACTAGTATAATCAACATATACTAACCTAAAGAACTTAAGCTAGCATATCAATTAAGAATAGAAACATGCAAAGATCATAAATAAAAGTTATAAAACTTTTATACCTCTTGATCTTCTATCGTATGTCCTAACCTCCTTGTAGACTTCGTGTGGGCGAAGATCCTCCACAAGTTGAAGCTTCTTAGATCTTCTTCAATCCAAAGAATGAAGAACTCTCTTTCCCTTCTTGCTTGAGCCAACCACCAATCCACAAAGGATTGATGCCGCCGGCCCCAAGAATAGAGAGAACATAATGGAAACAACCAAGCAACCGAACTAGGGACAAACCCTAGCTCCTAGTGCCGCCGGCCAAGAGGAAAACAAAGGGAAAAGAGGAATAGGTTGGGCACCACCAAAGGTATAGGAAAAAGGATAGGAACCGGCCAACACCCTAGGAAGAAGAAGAACACTTCCCCTATAGTTGCCACCTACCTTACCTTCCAAACCCTAGCCGCCCAACCAAGCTTCCTTTGGATTTCTTGCCGCCCAAGGTAGAGGAAGAGAAGGTAGTGGCCGGCCAACCCTTAGAAGGAAGAAGATGAGCCCTTCCCCTATAGTTGCCGCCCAACCATAACTTCCAAACCTAGCCACCTAATCCAAAGAGCCAAACCCTAATCTAATTAGGGTTTCCTCCATAGGTTTCTTGCCGCCTAAGCATGGTGGAGAGGAGAGATCTAGGAGCTAGCCACCTCCAAGGAAGAAGACAAGCTCATCCATAGGTTGCCGCCCCCTCTAGCTCCACCACCTTGGCCGCCAACCTAAGGAACTGTTAGTAATATATGAGAGATATCCTAAGGCAATCGCCTTATGTATGAACCATTTATATGATAAATGAAGATTCACTATTTGAGTATACATGTTTTATGTATTTGATTGGATCTTAAACTCATTTACTGAATGTCACGATACGATTCACGGCATGAGAGAATTTGTGATTGGATCACAACTAGTGAGTATCTCTACATGTGTAATTGTGATGTATCGAATTATCCTAGTCGATGAATTGATGGATTTGGACACCATCGATTACATGAGACTAACGAGGTATACTCCTTGGTGTATCAAGCGGTGATTCTCCTTTGGTGGAGACATAGTGATGTCGGAGTTAATCGTGGATGCTAGTTATATGGTAACTAGTTCATTGGAGTGACGGTAGTAAGACTTCATATGGTTCTCTGCATATATAGATATGTCAATGAAGTTCTTCTTGTGGCTTAAGTCGATGTTCCTTTGACTTGCGGTATTCAAGTCATCTTGATCATGGAGACTTATGCTTTGACATCTTAAGCAAACATCTCTAAGGAGATGTGGACCCGGGATGATTGGGTATAAGTCGAGTGATCGAAAGGTGTTTGAATAGCCTATAAAGGATTCACCACTCCTTGCGAGGAGATGTATACCCATGGCCTCTCGTCGGATTGTTACTAAAGTCTTTGGCCAAAGCATTACATGTTTAGAGTAAGGTACTCTTGATACATGTGGAGTAACTAGAATCCGTGGGACGAGGAAATGATACTTGGGCTAGGTGTGGCGTAGTCGACCTAGTGAGGGTGACACAATAGACCATGTCCTGAACCAAGTGGGTATAAGATGAGTGAAGGAATGGGGCACGATTCATTCGAGCTCTTGAAGGGTTTGAGAAATAGTTACGGATCAACCGTTGATCTTTTGGTTAATTGGGGATCATGATGTACTACTAGGTGCCACTCATGATCGTTCTATAATTAATGGTTAATTATAGGCGGCCAACATAAACCGAGAACCTATTTGGTCACACGCTGTGAGTGTAATCCAAAGGATTTAAAGCGAGCTTGAGAATGGGATTCTCGGGCCAAGAGAAACTATGTTTGGTTGGACCAAACATAAGCGAGCATGAAATTGTTTGATCAATGGAGGCGTGGATGGGCGTGTCTTATGAAGACATAATGGATGGACCAAAATGGTTTGGTTCTAATCCAATGGATGAGAATAAACCAAAGGGTTTGGTTTATATTAAGCGAATGAACCAAAAGGTTGGTTGATTCGTTTTAACTTAAAATAAACCATCATGGTTTGGTTTATTTTAACTTATCTTAATGGAGGCGGGTTAGCGGGCTTTATGGATATGATCCATTAACCATTAAGAGAATTAGTTCTCTATAAAAGGGCTTAAGGGATTGTTAAACCTAATCATCCAAAACCCTAGCCTTGGCGCCCAACCCTAGTTGCCGCCCACCTCCTTGGTGTTGTGCGCCCAACTCCTCCTTGCTGCCGCTTTTGTGTGCCGTCAAGACCCTTGCGGCGTCAAGCTCCGGTGAACCTCCGGCGACCCTCCGGTGATCTCCTATAGGTTGGCATCAAGGTGAGTGGCGGCGCCTACTCCTCCACCAAGCTGTCCAGTTTTCTGGACAGCTTCTTCTCGTCGGGCGTCGTTTGGGCGGCGGTTAGTGCTCGACAGCGGATAACTTACGGGGATTTGATCTCCGGTAATCCTCTGAGGTGGAGGATGAAGGATTCGTCAATTGGTTGACGAATACATCTCCGGAGAAGCGAGTCTTGAGGACTCGTTTTGGATCCGAATTTGGATTCGGATCGTGATCATCTCTCGATCACGTCGTCTTCAACACGAGGCTAGTAACCCGTACGATGACGAAGCTCGTGGCTTGGCGAAGTCATCCCGAGGGCTCGGCGTGGATACGGATAGAGGCGATTCTTACGAGGATCGTTCGGTTGATGCCGTTCCGCTACACGTCATACGAAGGTATAACGTAGTTTAATTTCCTTTATTGCAAATTTTAATTTACGGTTATGTCTACACTTGTTGTAATAGCATGCGTGTGTTGTGTGTGTTGTAATAAATATAGATTTATTATTTTTAATTGCTTCCATTTGTGCTCGTATGTTTACGAAACATGATCGAACACACCTGCCTTGTGATCGAAACCCAATGGTATCGAGCCCAGGTTGTGTTTGACATAATCGTAAAATAGTTTTCTCGATAGTCATAATGTATTTCTGGAAATTTTCTAATTTTGGAAATTTAGAAGTATTTATGGAAATTTTTCAATTTTGGAAAGTCTAGAAGTATTTATGGAAATCTTCCACTTTTGGAAAGTTGGAAGTATTTATGGAAATTGATATTTTCCATAAATAAAATATTTCATTAGATTCTGGAAATTTGTTTCCTAATTTAATCATGATTTGATTTGGGAAATCAAATCTTAAAATATTTTATTTCCATAAGTAGTTTTAATGATTTAGGAAATTGGTTTCCTAAATAGATTTTCCTTAATCAAATAATTCCATGAATAAAATATGTGATTAGATTTGGAAATTTGTTTCCTAATTTAATTATGATTTGATTTGGAGAATCAAATCTTAAACATATTTTATTTCCATAAATAGTTATGACATATAAGGAAATTATATACATGACATAATTGTATGCCATGTAATTGCATTAGATGCATAACATTATGCCATGAGTGTCGTGACATGTAGATGTATGCCATGTATGCCATGCCATGTAGATAATAGTTATTTGCATGCAAAGAGGATGAGACATAAAACCCTTAATCAATATTAAAGTATATACCTTCCATTAATATGTTTATAACCAGACTTCCATTTCATGTTATGGTTGATGGACTCTCTCCAAGCCCTGATCGAACCTGAATATGTTCAAACCATGGAATAGTTTAATACTAATATGGTAAGAGTCAGAGGTCAATCGTTAGCTTTGGTTGTTGGACTCTCTCCAAGCTGGGCTAATTGGTTGAATGCGCTCTAACCATATTAAAACTATGTCCCGATTAATGGGTTGGCTTTAACCTGGAGCATCGGCTTGTTGGACTCTCTCCAAGGTCGATGTAAAGGGAGGTGAAGTTGGGTGCTATGCATATGATGCATACTTGTTAATGTGTTAACAACCCGATGTATGTGTGAATATTCAATTAGTTGATAGCACATTGTGATAGTTGCATATACGTGATATGCAATCGGTATAGTTGATACCTACCGTCGTAGTTATGAATGGCTTGTTGGACTCTCTCCAAGGTTGTTCATAACTATGATGGATATCAGCCCATTCGGAGATGGACCTACGATCTCCCGAAGTGATTTTGGGGTTTTTGAAATTCGAAAAATGAATGGGATTTATAAATGTATATTGATGCATTTTAAAAATCATCTTTCTCATATATGCTCGTTTTGTATTTCTAAAATTGATCATGTTGTCTTTTAATTTGCGTTCCATTTTGGATTCGAATAAATTGACTGGGCCGAGCTTCATGGACTGGCTTAGAAGCTTGAGAATTGTTCTCAAGGTTGAAAAGCTTGCAAATGTCCTCAAAGCGCCTCTTCCCACCCGTCCTAGTGACGATGCAACTCTGGACCAATTGTTGGCCTATCAGAAACATGTGAGTGATTCTGAACAAATGAGTTGCATCATGCTAGCCACGATGGAACCCAAGCTCTGGCGGCATGAGCATATGGATGCTCATATCGTAGTCCTTCATCTTTGTGAGTTGGTTGATGAGCAAGTGAGATTCGAAGGTTGAAGTCTCAAAGCTCCTCTTCACCTCGAGATGCTAGGAGGTTCATCTGAGTCTTGCTCAATATCTGAAGACCTGTGGAGTCTTACGAGAAGCATGAGCGAGGGGGGTCTTTGTTAGTTGATTCCTCGAAGAAAGGTTCTAAGAGGAAGTCAAAGGAACAACAGAAGGGCTAAGAAGGTAGAACTAGCACAAAAGGAAACTTGCCATCATTATGGCAAGGAGAGCCATTGGCGAAGAAATTGCAAGGTTTATCAAGAGTCCGTGAAGAAGGATAAGGCATCGGATGCCCCATCTTCTTCAGAAATCTTCTTTATTGATTGTCATTCTATTTCCTCAGACACTTGGGTATTTGATACTGGGTGTGGTTCAAACATATGTAATGACATACATGGGCTAAGGAATAGAAGAAGACTCGTCAAGGGAGAGTCAAATTTACGTGTTGGGAATGGAGCAACGGTTCTTTTCGCCATCGGAACGTATTTGTTGGAACTCCCTGTAGGACTTGTCTTAGAACTGGACAATTGCTTTTATGTTCCTTCGTTGATAAAGAACATCATTTCTATTTCTTGTTTAAATAGAAATGTGTACCATTTGACTTTTAGTAACAATTGTTGTTACATAACTTTGAATGGAGTTCTTTATGGGACTGGAACTTTAAGCAATGGTGTTTATACATTGGACGTATCCAGTGACATTTTCAATATCGAAGTGAGCAACACGCGTGCTCGAAAGGATAATCAAATAGACTCCTATATGTGGCATTGTCGTCTTGGCCATATAAGCAAGAAACGCATGTCCGAATTACACCGATGTGGAATTCTGGAATCGTTTGAATTGGATTCATACGATACATGCGAATCATGCTTAAAAGGCAAGATGACTAAGTTACCTTTCGGAAAAGGTGAGCAGTGGGAGAGTTACTAGGTCTAATACATCGATGTATGTGGACCTATGTCAACTCAAGCTTTAGGAGGCTATAGCTACTTCATTACCTTCACCGATGATCACTCACGGTTTGGGTATGTGTTCTTGATGAAACACAAGTCTGAAGCCTTTGAAAGGTTCAAAGAATTCAGAAATGAAGTAGAGAAACAACATGACAAAAGTATTAAAATACTTCAATTGGATCGAGGTGGTAAATACTTAAGTCAAGAGTTTCTTGATTATCTAAGAGACAATGGCATATTGTCTCAATGGACTCCGCCATATACACCACAGCATAATGGTGTATCTGAGAGGCGTAATAGGACCTTGTTGGACATGGTCAGGTCAATGATGAATCATGCAACTCTTCCCAAGTCCTTTTGGGGCTATGCACTTCAGACAGCTGTTTACTTGTTAAAAAGAATGCCTACCAAGGTAGTCTCAACTACTCCATATGAGATATGGAATAGTAAGAAACCTCATGTATCTTACTTGAAGATATGGGGTTGTCCTGCTTATGTGAAGCGGACTGTATCAGACAAATTGGATTCTAAGTCTGATAAATGTCTATTTATTGGATACCCTAAGGAAACAAGGGGTTACCAATTCTATCATCCTGTGGAACAAAAGGTGTTTGTTTCAAGGCATCTTTGTGTTTCTAGAGAAAGAGTTTCTCTTGCAAGAAAGCGATTATGGGAGTGTCGTCGAGCTTGAGGAGGCTCGAGAGACTCAAATAGACATTAATGAGATACCTGGTGAAGCACAACAGCCGACAACTCATAGTGATGAGCAATCGGCTGGACCTATTGTAACACCACATCTTCGTAGATCTGGTAGAACACGCAATATTCCTGAGAGATATGGATTTCTCGTAAGCGAATCGAATGATGTGTTACTCATTGATGATGAGGAGCCTACCAGTTATGAAGAAGTGCTAACAAGTTCAGAAAGGGATAAGTGGCTTGGTGCCATGAAGTCGGAAATGGATTCCATGTACGAAAACCAAGTTTGGAACTTGGTTGACCCACCTGAAGGCATAAAGCCTATAGGGTGCAAGTGGGTTTTCAAGAAGAAAACCGACATGGATGGTAATGTGATTACCTATAAGGCTAGATTGATGGCGAAAGGATATCGTCAAAAGCAAGGTGTTGATTATGACGAAACCTATTCGCCTGTAGCTATGCTTAAATCCATTCGGATGCTCCTGGCCATAGCGGCTCATTATGATTATGAGATATGGCAGATGGATGTGAAAACAGCTTTCCTTAATGGAAACTTGCTCGAGGATGTGTATATGATACAGCCTGAGGGTTTCACATCGGTTGATAAAACCAAGGTATGCAAGTTGCGATGATCCATTTATGGATTGAAGCAAGCATCCAGGAGCTGGAATATCCGTTTTGATGAGACGATCAAAAAGTTTGATTTCTCACAAAATCCAGACGAACCTTGTGTGTACAAGAAGGTTAGTGGGAGTGCAGTCGTGTTCCTAGTATTGTATGTCGATGACATATTACTTATAGGAAACGATGTGTCAATCTTACGATCGATTAAGGTTTGGTTATCCAAGACATTCTCCATGAAAGACACGGGAGAAGCAACCTACATCCTTGGGATTAAGATCTATAGAGATAGATCGAAGCTGCTTGGTCTTTCGCAGTCTACATATATGACCGAGTGCTAAAGAGGTTTAGCATGTCGGAATCCAAGAAAGGTTATCCGCCCATCGTGCATGGGGTACACCTTTCGAAGTCTATGTGTCCGCGCACAGAAGACGAGAGGATTTGCATGAGTAAGATTCCCTATGCATCCGCAATAGGATCTATCATGTATGCTATGTTATGTACGAGGCCCGATGTATCGTATGCTCTGAGTGTCATGGCGATATACCCTCGATCCAGAATGGATCATTGGGCTGTTAAGACGATCCTTAAGTACTTGAGAAGAACTAAGGATGTGTTCCTAATATATGGAGAAAGGGTACATGGTGGTGATACGTGGGTATACGGATGCAGTTCGAGAACAAGGATGATTCCATGTCTTTGCAGGTATGTATTCACACGGAATGGAGGCGCAATAAGTTGGAAAGGTTCCAAGCTTGACACTATAGCGGATTCGCCACTAAGGCGAGAATCGTTGCGACTTTAGGCGACAAAGGCGGTTTGGATCAAGTAGTTCATCTATGAACTTGATGTGGTCTCATCAATGATCCAAACATGTGCTTCGCCGCTATCATCTTATCAGAGAGATCATAAGTAGGAATGAAATACAAATCGAGAAAATTCCCACTGAAAGGAACTTAGCGGATCCTTTGACTAAAGCATTACCTCAAAGTAAGTTTGAGGGTCATGTTAGAGCTTATGGTATTGGATACCGTAGCGATTGGCATTAGGCCAAGTGGAGTCTGTTAGTAATATATGAGAGATGTCCTAAGGCAATCGCCTTATGTATGAACCATTTATATGATAAATGAAGATTCACTATTTGAGTATACATGTTTTATGTATTTGATTGGATCTTAAACTCATTTACTGAATGTCCACGATACGATTCACAGCATGAGAGAATTTGTGATTGGATCACAACTAGTGAGTATCTCTACATGTGTAATTGTGATGTATCGGAATTATCCCTAGTCGATGAATTGATGGATCTGGACACCATCAATTCGCTGAGACTAGCACGAGGTATACTCCTTGGTGTATCCAAGCGGTGATTCTCACCGGCCGAGACATAGTGATGTCGGAGTTAATCGTGGATGCTAGTTATGGTAACTAGTTCATTGGAGTGACCCGGTAGTAAGACTTCATATGGTTCTCTGCATATATAGATATGTCAATGAAGTTCTTCGTGGCTTAAGTGCGATGTTCCTTTGACTTGCGGTATTCAAGTCATCTTGATCATGGAGACTTATGCTTTGACATCTTAAGCAAACATCTCTAAGGAGATGTGGACCCGGGATGATTGGGTATAAGTCGAAGTGATCGAAGGTGTTTGAATAGCCTATAAAGGATTCACCACTCCTTGCGAGATGTATACCCATGGCCTCTCGTCGGATTGTTACTAAAGTCTTTGGCCAAAGCATTACATGTTTAGAGTAAAGTACTCTTCGATACATGTGGAGTAACTAGAATCGTGGGCGAGGAAATGATACTTGGGCTAGGTGTGACGTGAGTCGACCTAGTGAGGGTGACACAATAGACCATGTCCTGAACCAAGTGGGTATAAGATGAGTGAAGGGAATGGGGCACGATTCATTCGAGCATCAAGGGTTTGAAATAGTTACGATCAACCGCTGATCTTTTTGGTTAATTGGGGATCATGATGTACTACTAGGTGCCACTCATGATCGTTCTATAATTAATGGTTAATTATAGGCGGCCAACATAAACCGAGAACCTATTTGGTCACACACACAGTGTAATCCAAAGGATTTAAAACGAGCTTGAGAATTGGATTCTCGAGAGAAACTATGTTTGGTTGGACCAAACATAAGCGAGCATGAAATTGTTTGATGCAATGGAAGCGTGGATGGGCGTGTCTTATGAAGACATAATGGATGGACCAAAATGGTTTGGTTCTAATCAATGGATGAGAATAAACCAAAGGGTTTGGTTTATATTAAACGAATGAACCAAAAGGTTGGTTGGTTCGTTTTAAATTAAAATAAATCATCATGGTTTGGTTTATTTTAACTTATCTTAATGGAGCGGGTTAACGGGCTTTATGGATATGATCCATTAACCATTAAGAGAATTAGTTCTCTATAAAAGTGGGCTTAAGGGATTGTTAAACCCTAATCATCCAAAACCCTAAACCTTGGCACGCCCAACATAGTTGCGCCCACCTCCTTGGTGATTTCGGCGCCCAACTACTAGCTGCCGCCCGAGCTTTGTGCCGCCGTCCAAGACCCTTGCGGCGTCAAGCTCCAGCCGGTGAACCTCCGGCGACCCTCGGTGATCTCCTATAGGTTCGGCATCAAGGTGAGCTTTTCTCTCCTTGTTTTGGCGGCGCCTACTCCTCCACCAAGCTGTCCAGTTTTCTGGACAGCTTCTCTCGTCGGAGCGTCGTTTGGACGACGGTTAGTGCTCCGACAGCGGCTAACTTACCGGGGATTTGATCTCCGGTAATCCTCTGAGGTGGAGGACGAAGGATTCGTCAAACGGTTGACGAATACCTCTCCGGAGAAGCGAGTCTTGAGGACTTGTTTTAGGTCCGAATTTGGATTTGGATCGTGATCATCTCTCGATCACGTCGTCTTCAACACGAGGCTAGTAACCCGTACGAAGACGAAGCTCGTGGCTTGGCGAAGTCATCCCGAGGAGCTCGGCGTGGATACGGATAGAGACGATTCTTACGAGGATCGTTCCGGTTGATGCCGTTCCCGCTACACGTCATACGAAAGGTATAACGTAGTTTAATTTCCTTTATTGCAAATTTTAATTTACGGTTATGTCTACACTTGTTGTAATAGCATGCGTGTGTTGTGTGTGTTGTAATAAATAAAGATTTATTATTTTTAATTGCTTCCGCTGTGCTCATGTTTACGAAACATGATCGAACACACACACGCCGCGGTGCCGGAAACCCAACAGGAACCAAAACCCTAATTAGGGTTTCCTCCTTGAGGTTGCTTGCCGCCCAAGTAATGCTAGGCAAAACCCTAATTTTCTTAGCATCCATCATGAACCATCCAAAAAACTTAGTTGCCGCCCAACCCATGCTCCCTTATATAGAACTTAGGAGAAAATTGGTTATTGATGAGGTAGCCAAAAATATAGGAACTAATTCCCAATTTTCTTGCCGCCCACCTTATCCAACCTTTCCTCTCCCTTTTATATAGAGTTAGGTTTAGGCCTTGGTTTAATCTCCACCGTCGGTTCTAGGGTTTTAATCTCAACCGTCGGATTTAGAGATTTAATCTCAACCGTCGGTTCTAGGAAATAATCCCAACCGTCGGATCTAGAGATTTAATCTCAACCGTTGGTTCTAGGAAATTTAATCCCAACCGTCGGATCTAGAGATTTAATCTCCATCATTTGATCTAGACTTCATGAGGTTTATATTAGGCTACGATAGGGACCATGAGGAGGAGTTGGGTCTTGGCCACCCGATGGATCGGAACCACACAAACTTGATCCATCAATGATGTTCCATTCCACTAGAGGATCATCATCGAACTACCTCACCAACCCCCATAAATTAATATGGGCTCCATATATTATTTGTACATCCATCTCCCGTGTTTAAGATATCGAATGTCCGTCCAATTAATTGATTTCTGACCATCAATTAATTAACATCTAACTCCTCGAGTAGTACCACTCAACCTTATCATCATGTTGACTAAGTCAACCTGCAGGGTTTACATGATGAACCTTATGAGCTCCTCAAGGGGACATCATCAACCTAATATATAGGACACGGATTCCTCCTATAATCAACGACACACCATGTAAATAATATCACTTCCCAACTTACCGGGCATATTGATTTAATCCATAGAAATCTCACCCTCTGGTAAATCAAAGAAATAAATACTAAGTACATGTGCTCGTTATTATATCGGGATTAAGAGCATGTACAACATAATATCCGAGGTCCGATTCAATTATGTAGTCAGCAATAAATTGAATCACCTCTATGTCGGTCCTGCTCAATACACCGAGGTGTACTAGTGTAACTCTATGTTCAAGATAAAACAATACCAAGCTACACTACAACCATGCCAATGGTTTGTCCAAAACCATCTTGGTTGTGAGCCTCTACTTATATTCTACAAGGGACTGATAACATGATCTTCTGTGCCGCACCCAGGCACCATGTTATCTACAATGTAAAATATTAGACAATATGCACACATATAAATATAACATGCAAACAATGATCATGTGATTCTTATTTCAAAATAAAGATGTCCATACAAAAGAGCTAGGCTTTCAGTATACATCCCAACAATCTCCCACTTATACTAAAAGACTATGCTGTCCTCTTACTGCCATACATCTGATTCCCCTTCCCTCCACATGCCTATCAAAGCTCTCGCCAGAAGGGCCTTAGTGAAAG
Organism: Wurfbainia villosa; assembly: GCA_025175895.1. NCBI lineage: Eukaryota > Viridiplantae > Streptophyta > Magnoliopsida > Zingiberales > Zingiberaceae > Wurfbainia > Wurfbainia villosa. The sequence continues at coordinate 13,715,428 of CM045988.1, read as the reverse complement.
GGTCTACTAGGTCATCCTCTGATGCAATCTTGGCGACAGCAACTTCTACCTCCTTAACGATTTCTCGTATCAGGTGGTACTTGCACTCTATGTGTTTACTAACCTTATGGGCTCGTGGTTCCTTCGAGTTTGCAACTGCACCATTATTATCACAATAAATTGTGATAGTTCTGGGCAAACCAGGAATCACATCCAAGTCCATTAGGAAATTCCTGAGCCACCCAGCTTCTTTGGCCGCCTAAGAGGTGCCATGATCGACTTCCATGGTAGAGTCCACCACATTTACGCTTGACACTCTTCCATACTATGGCTCCACCTCCCAAAGTAAACACAAACCCTGAGGTAGACTTACTGTTATCCCTATCAGATTGGAAATCAGAATCTGTGTAACCCACAGGGAGTAATTGGTCTGCCCGGTAAACTAGCATATAATCCCTAGTCCTTCTCAGGCACTACAATATATGCTTTACCGCAGTCCAATATCCTCTGTCTGGATTACTTTGATATCGATGACCATGCCCACGGCAGCGTATATCCGGTCTCGTCATGAGCATCGCATACATGAGGCTTCCTCGCCAAGCATAAGGGACCGCCTTCATCTCCTCTATCTCCTCGGATGATCTAGGATACATCTCCTTTGATAAAGGAACTCCATACGAAGGTAGAAAACCCTTCTTGGAGTATTGCATGCTAAAAGCGATCCAAAACCATGTCTATGTATGAAGCTTGGGATAAGCACAACAACCTTGATCCCCAAGGTTGTGACCCACTTCTCCCAAGTCCTTCATATCATATTGTTTGAACAACCATACCCTTACGTCGATAACACTTGATGTTGTGTGCCAACCACCAAAATGTCATCTACGTATAGTACAAAAATACCACTACGTTTCCGTCATCTCGATATACACAAGACTCATTCGAACTTTGAATAAATCCATAAGATTTGGATTTACCTCCTCAAAGCGGATGTCCCAAGACTTCAAAGCTTGCTTCATCCATTAACGGACCGATTAAAGCTTATATACAATACGCTCTTTGCCCTTAGCAATGAATCCCTCTGGTAGCTTCATGTAGATGGATTCCTCAAGACTTCCACTAAGGAATGATGTCTTGACATCCATCTATCACGCCTCATAATCCATATGAGTTGCTATGCATGAGCTCCCGGACCGACTTGAATCCATAGATTCAATCTCAGTATTCATTGCACTTTGCAAAGATGCTGTATTTATATCTTGGATTGCCTCGTCGTATGTCTAGGGATCAGGTTCATGTTTGCTAAGGACCAAATCAGAAGATTTGTCCAAAAACATGAATCTAAGAGGTTGTCTAACAACCCTCCTACTACGACGAGGTATCTTCTGTGTATCCTCTGTGACACATGGTGCAGTGACATGTGGTATGTCCTCTTGTACCGGTGGTACTAAAGAAGTGACTTCCCTTTTTAACTCCTCCAGAACAATTTTACCCTTGGGCTTGTGGCTTATCACATAGTCTTCCTCTAGAAATCTGGCATTCGTGTTAACGATCACCCTCTGATCTCTAGGACTATAAAACAAGTCAGAATAACTCATCATCGATCTAACCATCTCCATAAGAGTCATATTCCTTCGCTCTGCTACACCGCTCACAGGGTGTGCGAGTGCAGTCAATTGGGATTGAATCCCAACCTCTGATAAGTAGTTCCTAAACTCTCCCAAGAGGTTGTCACCACCACGATCAGATCGTAGTGTCATCCATATCTTGAATAATCGTCTATGAAAGAGACGAAATATTCAAGATTACCTCTTGCCTAGATAGTCATAGGACCTCACAAATCAGAATGAACCATTTCTAACAAATCATTGGCTCTATACCCCTTGGCCTTAAAAAGGCCTCTTGGTCATCTTACCCTCCAAGCAAGATTCGTAGGTTGGGAGATCCTCCACCACTAATGAACCCAAAGGTCCATCAGCTATCAACCTTTGAATTCTGCTTAGGATAATGTGACCAAGCCTAAGAAGCCAAAGATATGTTTGGTTCATCTTCGAAGGTTCTTTTCTCTTATTGGAATTAGAAGATGAGTTATTAACTTCTATTTGCACTGTGGGAGCTTGTGGTTCAATTTATAAATTTCCTATCTATGTACCTGAATAGATAATTTCCCTATTCCTTTTATAACAAATCTGTCATGAAAAGAAATAGATTATCCATCCAAAAACTATTTAGAAATCGAAATCAATTCTTTCTAAATAAGGGTACATAAAGGAAATTCTTAAGAACCAAAAACTTTATTTTTCTCAAAAGATAAATAAAACATCTCCCACTGCAATAGCCGCCATCTTCATGGCATTGCCCAAGTAAATGGTAATATCCCCTTTAGCTAGTTGTCGGGTTTCCTGGAACCCCTGCAAAGTATTGCAGACATGATTAGTGGCTCTCGTATCTACACACCAGGTACCGGTAGATAACACCGCTAACCATGTTACAATGACTAGACCAAAAGATATACTTTTGTTCTGTTTTGGATTGGGACAGTCCTCCTTCCAATGTCCATCCTGCTTGTAAGTGAAGTACTTGCCTTTCGGCTTCTTCACTCCTCCCTGAGATCCTCCCACCACATTTGCTCCACCTTGTTTCTCCTTCTTCATGCCTTTCGGCTTAGAAGTAGAAACCCTTTTGAGCAATGATGGCTTGAGGACACTCTTTGAAGATTGCATACTAGCAGATAAGACAATATTTGGATTCATTTCCAATCAATATAATTTGGGTACAATAAGTTTATTTCCTTTAGTATCAAAATAAGTGGACTGAAAGTCAATTTTGAAAATCCTAAGAATCACAATGATCAAAACTTTAGATTTCAAAAAATTATTGATTCCTCTAACAATAAAATTTCGAAATCAGCCAACACCTCAAAACACCGAGAATATCGCATGCCACGCAGTGTGGACGTATACGAATTCTACATTTGTAAGAGGAGGTTTTACCCATTAATTTTATTATCTTGTCAACCTTACTTTTTGACAAATAAAATTAATAGTTGGTTCCTCTTTGGCCCTACAAATAAAAGCAGTGACTCCGATGGGGAGGATGCTTTATATTTGCATCTAAGTGTGCACCATTACACGATACTAAGGGAATTATTTCGGATTATGTGCCTTACCGCTGTGGAAGTACACACGCTCCTAGATAATTTCCTATAACCATTATTTGACCTAGTGATCCGTAAACAAACTCATCCGCAGGGAGGAAGGCACTCAGAGCCGACACGCAAGTTTGTTGCATCACACGTCAAATTGTAATGGAGGCCGCGGGAATTAATTAAAATATCCCTCTCCCACTTAGTAAATTGAAAATGAGGAATTTTCAAGCACACACAACATGCTTATTATTACTGTAGATTTCAATAAAAATTATTGATTCCTCAAACAATAAAATTTTGAAATCCACCAACACCTCAAACACCGAGAATATCGCATGCCACGCTGTGTGGACGTATACGAATTCTACATTTGTAAGAGGAGGTTTAACCCATTAATTTTATTATCTTGTCAACCTTACTTTTGACAAATAAAATTAATAGTTGGTTTCTCTTCGGCCCTACAAATAAAACTACTTTTTATTTGCATCTAAGTGTGCACCATTACACGGTACTAAGGGAATTATTTCGGATTATGTGCCTTACCGCTGTGGAAGTACACACGCTCCTAGATAATTTCCTATAACCATTATTTGACCTAGTGATCCACAAACAAACCCGTCCTCGGGGAGGAAGGCACTCAGAGCCAACACACAAGTTTGTTTGCATCACACGTCAAATTGTAATGGAGGCCGCGGGAATTAATTAAAATATCCCTCTCCCACTTAGTAAATTGAAAATGAGGAATTTTCAAGCACACACAACATGCATATAAAACAAATCAGCAATAAATATGGAAAAAACAAAATTTTTTCCAACTATTATGGCATTGTTCTCCAATACGCATCCCGTCGTGTCGCCACCTCGTCCGCTCCATCTACGCCATGTACGAGCCATCCGGAGATCCGAGCCGAGAATAAAACCTATTTTATTTTACATCCATCGATCCTATACTCCACAAGGGAGTGTACATGAAATCTAGATCGAAAGTAAAATAAAATAAAGCGTGGCTAAACAATGCCGTATTTAATTACAAAAATTAAATACTAATCTAGCCTCGTCAACCCCGAGGATTCAAATAATATACAATCATACACAAACAATCACATACACACATATAGCCATAATAGTCGGATCTTATGCCTGCAACCAAAAAGTTAGCCTACGCACATCCTACTATTATCCGACATACAAAATATATGATATGTGCATGAAAGTAACCGAATCAAAAACACACAAAACCGGAAACCATGGCTCTGATACCATTTGTTGGCAATCGTGCTATTTCTCGGAATGCTCATAGGCTCCCATGTCCCCGGATTAAAATTTTCACTAATGAAAACTAATCCGGATGGGATGAGTTTCCTAAGCACAACCAATTCGTTGTCGTGCTAACGACTCGAGCGATCGCTTGAACAAACTAGTTGTTCAAGCAACACAACTCTTCTAGTCGGTTAGCCGCGGAAGAGACGACGGACGGATCGCCGGTTTTTGTGTTTCTTATTCGGGGTCCATGATTATACAAATACATGCAAATGCAAACTAGTATAATCAACATATACTAACCTAAAGAACTTAAGCTAGCATATCAATTAAGAATAGAAACATGCAAAGATCATAAATAAAAGTTATAAAACTTTTATACCTCTTGATCTTCTATCGTATGTCCTAACCTCCTTGTAGACTTCGTGTGGGCGAAGATCCTCCACAAGTTGAAGCTTCTTAGATCTTCTTCAATCCAAAGAATGAAGAACTCTCTTTCCCTTCTTGCTTGAGCCAACCACCAATCCACAAAGGATTGATGCCGCCGGCCCCAAGAATAGAGAGAACATAATGGAAACAACCAAGCAACCGAACTAGGGACAAACCCTAGCTCCTAGTGCCACCGGCCAAGAGGAAAACAAAGGGAAAAGAGGAATAGGTTGGGCACCACCAAAGGTATAGGAAAAGGATAGGAACCGCCAACACCTAGGAAGAAGAAGAACACTTCCTATAGTTGCCACCTACCTTACCTTCCAAACCCTAGCCGCCAACCAAGCTTCCTTTGGATTTCTTGCCGCAAGGTAGAGGAAGAGAAGGTAGTGGCCGGCCAACCCTTAGAAGGAAGAAGATGAGCCCTTCCCCCATAGTTGTCGCCCAACCATAACTTCCAAACCTAGCCGCCTAATCCAAAGAGCCAAACCCTAATCTAATTAGGGTTTCCTCCATAGGTTTCTTGCCGCCTAAGCATGGTGGAGAGGAGAGATCTAGGAGCTAGCCACCTCCAAGGAAGAAGACAAGCTCATCCATAGGTTGCCGCCCCCTCTAGCTCCACCACCTTGGCCGCCCAACCTAAGGAACCAAAACCCTAATTAGGGTTTCCTCCTTGAGGTTGCTTGCCGCCCAAGTAATGCTAGGCAAAACCCTAATTTCCTTAGCATCCATCATGAACCATCCAAAAAACTTAGTTGCCGCCCAACCCATGCTCCCTTATATAGAACTTAGGAGAAAATTGGTTATTGATGAGGTAGCCAAAAATATAGGAACTAATTCCCAATTTTCTTGCCGCCCACCTTATCCAACCTTTCCTCTCCCTTTTATATAGAGTTAGGTTTAGGCCTTGGTTTAATCTCCACCGTCGGTTCTAGGGTTTTAATCTCAACCGTCGGATTTAGAGATTTAATCTCAACCGTCGATTCTAGGAAATAATCCCAACCGTCGGATCTAGAGATTTAATCTCCATCATTTGATCTAGACTTCATGAGGTTTATATTAGGCTACGATAGAGACCATGAGGAGGAGTTGGGTCTTGGCCACCCGATGGATCGGAACCACACAAACTTGATCCATCAATGATGTTCCATTCCACTAGAGGATCATCATCGAACTACCTCACCAACCCCCATAAATTAATATGGGCTCCATATATTATTTGTACATCCATCTCCCCGTGTTTAAGATATCGAATGTCCGTCAATTAATTGATTTACTGACCATCAATTAATTAACATCTAACTCCTCGAGTAGTACCACTCAACCTTATCATCATGTTGACTAAGTCAACCTGCAGGGTTTACATGATGAACCTTATGAGCTCCTCAAGGGGACATCATCAACCTAATATATAGGACACGGATTCCTCCTATAATCAATGACATACCATGTAAATAATATCACTTCCCAACTTACCGGGCATATTGATTTAATCCATAGAAATCTCACCCTCTGGTAAATCAAAGAAATAAATACTAAGTACATGTGCTCGTTATTATATCGGGATTAAGAGCATGTACAACATAATATCCGAGGTCCGATTCAATTATGTAGTCAGCAATAAATTGAATCACCTCTATGTCGGTCCTGCTCAATACACCGAGGTGTACTAGTGTAACTCTATGTTCAAGATAAAACAATACCAAGCTACACTACAACCATGCCAATGGTTTATCTAAAACCATCTTGGTTGTGAGCCTCTACTTATATTCTACAAGGGACTGATAACATGATCTTCTGTGCCGCACCCAGGCACCATGTTATCTACAATGTAAAATATTAGACAATATGCACACATATAAATATAACATGCAAACAATGATCATGTGATTCTTATTTCAAAATAAAGATGTCCATACAAAAGAGCTAGGCTTTCAGTATACATCCCAACAGGGGAGACAGAAGAATCCCTAATGGGTACAACTCTCGTTTGATTTGGACTGAGTTGATAGGGGAGCACATTTATGACCCTTCTAGAGCCAAAGCGTCGTGCCTCCAAAATCCCGTCATTCAATACCTTCACCGTGTCATGGCCAGCACTATATTTGGTCGTGGAGAGAGTGACGGTGTAGTGAGAGTCAGTGAGCTTCTTTTCTTATGGGATATGCTACAAGAAAGGAGTAGCATTGATGTAGGGTCCCACTTCATCAGATGCTTAGTGAAGATGGGCAAAGCAGCACGCGGAGAGATCAATGTGGGAGGCCTACTTACCCACATTTGCTATAGGATGGGGTACGATTACACAGCATTGGAGAGTATAGAGGGGAGCCCTAGGATCGACCTAGGAGTATGCATGGCCATGAAAATGATTGTAAGAGAAGGAGACTCCTTATGCTTTGTAAGGAAAAATCTTACCGCCCTTAGGCTCCCCGACCCGGATCGTACCACTATCGCTATACGCGCCAATTGACACTTGGATTTGATAGAGGAGTCCCCTCCACATGAGGGACCATCTGCATCAGCACCCATCTCTCCACCTTTGTACCACTCTCCCTCCAGTCAACACATGCATAGGAGCCTACCTAGTCCACGCCGACATGAGCCTACACCTGCACCACCATCTTTTTCTACTTTTGAGCAGGATGCAGGTACATCGACATATGATTTCTCAGAGTTTCGATTGTGCCTCGACGACATTTACATTGAGCAGCAGACGCAGAGGTAGCGATGGGAGGAGCAGAGCGCCTACTAGCAGGCGGAGTTCCAGGGATTCCGGGAGCATTTCCAGCGGGCAGAGGAGTTCTACGATGAGGCCCGCATATACTTCCAGGAGGAGGTTGTTCGTCGCCAGGATGAGGCAGCCTACCGCAGGGAGATGCGACAACATATGCACGCCCAGCAGGCACAGTGGGCTAGGGAGGAGGAGCACCGAGCAGCCGCTGCATCCACCGGCTCTCAGATCGACCACATGTATATGTGGCATCAATGGCTTAACAGCAGGTTCTCCCAGGATCCAGAGATGTCCAGGCTCCTAGACTTTCCACCTCGTCCACCATATTAGAGGTATATTTTTGTTTAAGTCTGGGGGGGAACCCCAAAAATCTATTTTGTTTTGTTTTCCTAGTAGTAGTTTCTTTTCTGGTATTTTCATTTGTTCATGCATGCATGAGTTGTTTAGTTCCTTTCAGTACTTAAATTTTGGTGTCTGTAAAGTTACCTCAGTAGTATTTTTGAAAGTTGCTTGCATGAGGTGTTCCCATAGGTAGCTTAACTCCATTTATCTTGTGGTATTTTATTCTATGTGCTCTATTGAATGTTCTAGATCTGCACTGGTTAGCTCTATTTTTGCACTCACACATGTTGAACATTCTGAAAGAGAGAATTTAGTACATACCTAGTTATGATTCACTTCAGTAGTCTAGTACTTTGGAATCCATAGGTGACTCTAGGTTTAACATTTTAGTTACTGGAGATGCTCGGATTGTGTAAGCCCATTCGAAAAAATCAAAATCCTTGTGAGCCAAAAAATAAAAAGAAAAAAAAGAGAGGAAAAGAAATGACAAAAAAAAGAGATTGAGAGGGATAAAAAAACAGTTGTCGTGGGTGGAAATGACTAGGTGCCCCTTTGAGACCGAGTTAGGTTACTGGGGAAACACCTCCCAATTTCTCTCAATACCGAGCACGCCTTTGAGACTTTATGCTAGATCTAGGGAACGACCCTCACTTTGGGCAGGTAAGTGCCTAAGAGCCGGAAACCTTAGGAAAGCTATGGGGTGATGAATTAACTCACCATGGAACAAGCATCCCCTAAGAATGATTCACCTAACACGAGCACGAGTAGCTAACTTAGTGAATTTTTAGAACATATCTGTTTTGCTTTGATTGCAAATACCACCTGATAAATTTAGTTAGCATGCTAATTATGGAACAATATCTTTTTAAAAAATTTCATGACATTGAGGCTTGCTTGAGGACAAGCAAAGATTTAAGTCTGGGGGAAGTGATGTGAGCAAAACATATAGGGTTTTAGGAGTAGTTTTCGCTCACATCTTATTACATTTCATGATAGTTTCATTCATATGTTACTCTATTTTTGCATGCATTTCCTATTTTCTAGTTCGGAGGTATGCTCGTTGTTCTTTTGTATGCAGGTTGGCTTTTCGGGCGGAAAAGAAGCATTTTCGGAGCGAAAGGACATTTCATGCTAGATGTAGAGTGGGACATGGACAGGGCATGTGGATTCACACGGCCATGTTCGATGGGTGAAGATTAGAACACCAGGGCTGCACACGTCCTGGCCGTGTGGCAGCCCGATGGAGTTGCGTGACTAGGGTTTTTTCCCGATTTCGCAGCGGTCCGAGGTGACGTCTATATAAGAATGGCTCTGCCCAAACCCTGGGAGGAGGCAAGACGGCTATGACGGTACACCGAAGCCCTAAAAAGCTTCGATAACTCATAGCGGGGAGGAGGAACACTGTCGGAGGTCCACAACTTGCAATACAATGCCGGAGAGAAGATCACAACGCATTGTATATCTCTATTTCTATGCTTCATCTCTATTATATTTGAACTTAAACATGTTTTGTGATTCTTCCTTCGTATTTATGGAGTAGTACTTTTGATTCTAGGATTAGAGAGTAGCTTGTGTTCATAGACAATGTTGGTTCATATTAAATTCTGGCCAAAAGTTTGATTTGACAATTGGATGTTGCTCTCTATTATATCTTCGAGAATTTGGCTTTCTTTCCATTGTGCTTAGGTGATACAAGGTGGTGACAACCCTCGAAATCTATATTTAGGAGGTTTGATCAAGGAACCTAGGGGTAAACCTGACCTCCCGTAACTGGGGGGAGAAGGGAGCAGTGGAATCGGAAACGGTTCACCGCAAGGATTGATTTGACATCCTCGTACCCTCTATCCCATCCTTTTGGGCGAGGATAGCTCCCGGTGAATGCGGCGGCTCTGCGGGAGAGTGTATGATGTCCCTTCCCCAAAACCGTAGGTAGACATTTAGACGACGCCAATTGACAACATTGTTATATGATACACAAAGCGAAACCAAAGTCCTAGAATCGCCTTTTTAGACCCCAGCACACTCTTTTCCTCCTCCGTGTGAAACTGCATTGAGTAGGGTCCTCCGATAGTCCTCACCAACCGACTCTCTCTGAGATTCCGTCCGAACAATCGCAACCACTTAGTGTTTTAGTACTGGAATCCTAGTCCTTGTGGGATCGATAATATATTATTACTTGACGACATCCGTGCACTTGCGGGCGTTGAGTGCGAGCACACACTTTGAGTCCTCGACGGTCTCCATCGCAAGATTTAAGGTCGCGACCGTATGCATCAGACTTCTGCCGATGTCACATGGTGTGAGTCTTTCGAAGACTCAAAGTCCTTCTAGAGAGGAGAGAGACCGCATGGATAAGATCCCTTATGCATCTTTCAAAGGGTCTATCATGTACGCCATGCTATGTACTCGTCTTGATGTCTCGTATGCTTTGAGCATGATGAGCAGATACCAGTCAGCTCCAGGTGAGTGTCACTGGATAGCAGTCGAGAATATTCTTAAGTACTTGAGAAGGACTAAAGAATATTTCTTGATATTTGGAGGCGATGAGGAGCTAGATGTAAAGGGTTACAACGATGCCAGCTTCCAAATTGACAAGGATGATTATAGATCACAGTCAGAGTTTGTGTTTTGCTTGAATGGTGGCACTGTGAGCTGGAAGAGTTCGAAGTAGGACACAGTTGCTGATTCTACAATAGAGGCCGAGTATATCGCTGCATCAGAGGCCGCAAAGGAGGAAGCTTAGATCCGCAAGTTCATTACTGAGCTTGGGGTGGTTCCTAGCATAGCAGATCCTATAGAGCTCTATTGTGACAACAATGGAGCGATTGCACATGCTAAGGAACCTCGCTCACACCAGCAGACCAAACACATACTATGGGGCTTCCATCTCATTCGAGAGATTATCGATAGAGGAGATGTGAAGATTTGCAGAGTACCCACAGAGGCTAACATCGCAGATCCCTTGACCAAGGCTTTGGCATAGAAAAAGCATGATGGTCACACTAGGTCATTGGGTATTAGATACTACGGTGATTGACACTAGTGCTAGTGGGGGATTGTTAGTGAAAGCGCTAGAGCCAATCATGTGATGATTGTTGTATGGACTTTATTGTATCATATTCCTATTTATAAAGGCATGGTTATTATATTTACTTGTATTGGTGCCAAATAACTAAGTATAATAACATCCTTGAGTAGAAAGTTCTTATCTATATCAATCAATTGGTTGAATCGATAATGAGATGATATAGAGAATACTACTCTTAACCATTCCTAGTCAAGTATTAACATTCAGGGACAATGTTAATGCGTAGAGACTAGCATGTAGGTCAACTCGATGACTTGATCTCACAAGTCATGGATATGAGATATCAAGTTGATACATGGGTATGCATTGGAGAATGTATACTGAATGACCCACCATGAGAAAGTATCATGGATCGTTATATGAGTATCATATACTTTCTCATGTGACTATTAGTATGACTATTAGTCCTTGAACCTGAAGTCACCATGGTTCCCTACATAAGGAGTTGCATACTTTGGCTTCGTCAAACGCCACCCGTAAATGGGTGAACTATAAAGGCGATTACTGGGTATGTAACAAATTATGTAGAGGGATGTGAGTGATGTAGATGAGATCTATCCCTCCTATATGACGGGAGTGACATCGTTATTCTTGATAGAGTGAGACCACGAATTGTATGACCATGCCCAAATGAGTCAATATGAGATATTGAGTTCATTTGATTAGAGTGAGTCTACTTGGAGTTCAAGATATAGATTGTACCGAGGATGACATGGTCTATGCCTCAATTGGTCAATCTAGATGTCATGGATAGAGGGACATTGTCACATATTGTGAGAGTCACAATTAGTAGTCACAAAGGTGATGTTAGATCTCAACATTCTTGTAACTTGGGTAGCAATGATATTTTGCTAGATACTGCTTATTGCTTATGTTCCTAAATCGGTTTAGGAGCATTGCCAATGTTACAAGAACCTATAGGGTCACACACAAAGGGCAATTAGATGGAGATTAGGTTCATATGATGAACCATGAGGATTAGGTTCATGGGATGAACCAAATTGGATTAAGGGTAATTCAAATTAGACTAATTGAATTTGACTCAATTTGATTCAAGTGTTGAATGAGTCTAATTTAGATTTGATTCATTGAGTCAATTTAAATTAATGAATAGAGATTCATTAAATCAAATTGACTTGAATCAAGTGGTTGGATTTGATCAACCATGGGAGATAATAAGTCAAGTTTGACTTGACTTGAGAGGGAAGATGAATGGTCATTTTTGACTTGACCAATTGCCATGTCATGGTGACTTGGCATGGGGGTCGGCCAATGACGATGTTCCACATCATCATGGACACATCATGGGGTGCCACCTCATGAGGGAGACCGAGAGCCATTGACTTTTGGAATTACATGCATGCATGTAACCCTCCCTCCATGAAGTGGCCGACCACTTTTAGGTTGAGTTAGTGTGTGAAGTTATTTGGTGTAACTTCATCATCTTCTTCCTTTGATCTTTTCTCTTCTCAAGCTCTCCATCCTCTCTTCTTGCCGTGGACTTCAAGGAGTGCTAGCACACTCTTAGTTGTCTTTTCTCCACCTATTGCTCGTGTGGATACCAATAGAGGAGTGTACACTTGACACTCTCGAGTTCCGACAATCTGTTTGGACGAGCAGGATAAGCGAAGGGCATTGCTTCAAGGGTAAACTCTTAACGTGTAGATATAGAGTTGATCTAAAGTTTTTAAACACATACATGTAGTTTTATTTACCTTCGCACAGATCCGTGGCTGACTTTCGGGGTTTTCGCAATGCAAAAAGTGGGTTTTGCAGCTCAGATAGTCCAACAGAAAATACAATCGCTAACAAGGAAGTTTAACGTGGTTTGGAGATTATGCTCCTACTCCACGATGATCCGTAAGGTGGATCAACCCTCGCAAGTCTTCCACTAAAAAGCCTCCTTTTGATGATCACACCAAGGTGGAGAAGTCTTCTTTACAATGCACTCTTCTTCTTACAAATGATGAAAATTAAGAATAGAGAAGAAGAGATTTGAAGCACTAAAAGACTTAGAGAAAACTTGGTGAGTTTGAGAGCAAAGTTTTGAATGAGAGAACTAGCCCTCTCAAGCTCCCCAAGGCCTCCTTTTATAGAGAAAAAGCTGATTTTCTCATTGGAGTTACAGCAGTCGACTGATCAAGCCATCAGTTGATTACTGCTGTAGCTGACCTCATCCAATAGCTTTTGACGAAGCCTGATATGCAGTCATCACATCTCAATGAAACCTTGATCAGTCGACTGATCACACTAGCAGTTGACTGATCGAGCCATCAGTTGACTCAAAATGTTTCTGTGCCCGTGTCCACTTATAACAGTCGACTGCAATTGTATGGTAGTCGACTGATAGTGGACCAGTCGACTGCCAAACCCTAGTAGTCGATTGTTGGACCACAGAACTCATTCGACTTCAGTTGACTAGCTGATCAGTCGACTGGGACAAAGCTGCAATCGACTGACACACTTCTAGTATGATCAAGTCACTTGAAATTAACTCCCTAGACCTAGACTCAACCTTCTATCTCTTCCTTCAGCCTTGTACCTCTAGCATCCCTCCGAGTCAGTGACTCCTTCATCCTTGCGCTTGCCTTCAAGAGCTTCCTTCGATTTCATCATATCTCGGGTTTCTCCTTTGCCAAAGTTCGCTTGGACTTTACGCTGCCAAGACTACATGCTTGGACTTACGCTGCCAAGACCTTGCCTTTGGACTTCCTTTGCTAAGGTCTGCTTGGATTTTACACCGTCAAGACTACATGCTTGGACTTATGTTGCCAAGACCTTCCCTTGGATTTCTCTTGCCAAGATCACACTTGGACTTTTCTTTACCAAGTCTTCACACTTGGATTTTTCTTTACCAAGTCTTCACACTTGGATTTTCCTATCACTTAACACATTCATGGTTAGATTAAAAATATTTCCTAACTATAAATGATTATCCAAACATAAAAATACATAAATGCTTGGGGTATTGTTGCACCAACAATCACTATGTTGGTCAAGCTTGTTTAGCAATGGTTCAATACCTTACAACCTAATTCTATTCAATCTTTCAATGACTTTGGTGCAATATTCTTATATCATTTCTTTAGTTCAAAGAGGTATTCACCTACTATTTTAAGTTTATTCAATCTAAAATATAAGTTGAAAGAGCCTTTACAGGAGTACATCAAGAGATTCACACAAGCCCTGCTGAAGGTTCCCTTAGTCTTCCCCAAAATACTTGCGGGAGCCTTTGTACAAGTTCTCTATCAGAGACTTCTTTCGATGATCTACTTGCTCATGTAGAAAAATATATTAATATAAAGGAGACGTAGAAGGCACTTCGGAAGTAGTGAGGGACTCGACAAGTAGAGGTGGGGGAGCACCACCCAGAACATAGGACCCCTCTTCGATCAATTCCACCTAGGTACTAGCCATACATTCCCAACCCGCCCTCCTTGCGTAGGTATCTAAGGAATGAATGATGCAAATTTGGGAGGAACAAACTGCTGGATCGAGGCGAATCGCTAGAGGGGGGGGTGAATAGTGATAGAAAAACTTTTCGTTTTGTTCGACTAAAACTTGAGTAATTAATGTAGCGGAAGTAAAGACAATAAATAAAAGAAGACGCTTTGTTTTTACTTGGTTCACAACCAAAAGATTGCTACTCCAAGGCCTCGTGATCCTTGACCGCGTACAAAAGAACAATCCACTAACGATCTCCTCCTCATTGGAGGTAGGAGACAACGATTACAACAAGAAGAAATCTCGAGGTAAAGGCACAATCTCACCTCTCCTCTTTACAATGAAAAAGCTCAAAGATAAAAGCCCGAATACAAAGTATAAAGATTGAAACTACAACTTGAAATGTATCGACGAAAACAAAGATTTGAGATTGTGGTGTGTCGTTTGTGTTACGGCAGCGTTTCGACGACATAGAGTAGTTATTGATGGCGCAGCGTTGTGGGAGCACTTGAAGAGAAATTTGATGACCTAAAGAGGTGAAACTCCCTTCTTTTATAGCCCTCCAAGTCCTATCTCGTTGAGATCCAGATCTGGATCTAAAGGACACCTCACCCCAAGATAAGGGGATCTTATCTTCACCTTCATTGAGCTGGACAGTTTGAATAACAGTCGACTGATGGCCTTCATCAGTTGACTGATGCTAGCAACAATTGACTGCCATAAGCCAACAGTCGACTGCCAGCTAAGTTATTCAATTGTAACAAATAGTTAACACGAAAACACAAGTAATAGTGAATTTGATGACTATTTATCGTTCGATCTCGACCTAGACCTTCCACTGAAAGTCTTAGTCGGATCGCCGCCTAAAGTCATCCCCGTACAGAGGACCCCATCTCACCATTACTCACACTCGTGCTTATCTCTGGTCCTTTGCGACTTGTCGCTTAGCTTACGGTCTCCACCTGGGTTCTTCGACTCCATCTGAAGTTCTTTCGGTGTCACTTAACCACCACGGTTTCTCGACTCGAGATTCTCCGGGTGTCGCTGACCTTCAGCTCAGCTTAAATACTTCTACACACTTAACAGTTGCTTATGAGATAAAGATAACACCTTAACTTTGAGCCTTTATCATAATCAAAACCTAGGTTTGATTATCTGGTGCCCCTGCACCAACAATCTCCTCCTTTTTGATCTATGACAAACTGACACAAAGTTAAGGAAAAAATTAAGCATAAAACAAAGTAGTAACTATTGGTGCAATCGACCCAGGACACGATTGACCAGACTCGAGTTTGACTTGAGCAATATTTTGATGTTCGACAAAATGTATGACAATGTGATTGTCATGGAAAAGTCCAAGTCTTGAGTACTTGGCATGGAAAATCCAAGTGGGACACTTGGCAATGGAAAGTCCAAGTCATGGGTACTTGGCATGGAAAGTCCAAGTGGGGCACTTGGCAATGGGAAAGTCCAACATGGGTTGGCATGGAAAGTCCAAGCATGGGTCTTGGCAAGGGAAAGTCCAAGCTTGAGTCTTGGCAAATGAAAAGTCCAACATGGGTTGGCAAGGGAAGTCTAAGGGTTGATATTGGTGGCGTAAAGTCCAAGCGGGAGTCTAGGCAGCATAAGTCGAATGGTTGGCGGTGTAAAGTCTAAGCGATAGTCTTGGCAGTGTAAGCCCAATATGCCTTGGTGGTATAGACAAGTTTAGCATGACAATAGCCGATGGAAGCACCTGAAGGCTAGCGTATGGATGAATAAGTCATGGATGACTTGGAGGGATCCGATAGGCGTGAGACTGACGGAGGTGGCTAGAAGGCTTAGGTCTAGGCTAAGGGTGGTCTAGCAAGTATGAGGACATCATACTTGGGGTTAAACCTTATGTTTAAGGTTATCAATCCACTGGGGTTTTGGACCAGTCAATTGGTCAAGTGTTTTGACACTTGGTAGCCGAGTTGACTCTTGGCAGTCGATTGGGGTTATAGCGTCATGCCAGTCGACTAGGATTCGGCTATGTGAAATACCTTAGCGATCATTGCCATAATTAGGCGATCAAGCGATGGCGATCGATTCTTTGGTTGAGGTTGCGAGCAGAATGCTTGGTAGCCAATCGTCGATCGATTCTGACCACAGCAATGATCATTGTTGGGTAATGGCAGTCGACTTCCAGTATAATCGTTGGCTTGAATGCTGACATGGATTAAGTCATTGTCTCACAATGGTACTGTTGGCAGTCGACTGGCAACTTATGACAATCGACTGTCAGGCAGAAATCTAGGTTGCAAGGAGGCTTAAAAGGAGCTCGATGGGAGAGATTTCCACAGCAATTTCTTGAGTGTTTTTGAGGCGATTAGTTGGTGCAAATCAGGGTCTTCAAGCACGGTTCAAGCAATCAACAAGCAAGCATCCAAAGCAATAGTTGTAAAGTTTTCTTTATGTTGTTTTGTGTATTTTTTTGTATTTGCTTGTTTATTACGTGTATTACTTTTGTAATCGTTGTAAGAGGTTTCTCCGCCTCCGACTTATTGTCGAGAAGGAGTTTATTTGATTAGTGGTGATATTTACATCGCTAGAGCTCATTCGAGCTCAATTCGTGGAGTAGGACCCTAAGGTTCTGAACCACGTTATATCTCGGTGTTGTGTTCTTGTATATTTTGTTATTGCTTTATTATCTTTATTTCTGCTGCACATAATGATTTTTGTAGCAAGCACGCAATTGAAATCCATCAAGCAACGAATGTGCTATTCACCCCCCTCTAGTGGTCATCAACGTTCCTACAATTGGTATTAGAGCGAGGCCGCTTTTCAAGGTTTAACAACTAAGGGAGCACGCTAGAGGAAAGAAGATGGAGTTTGAAGAAAGACTAGGTCGGGACATCAACACACCACCACCTTATGAGGACTATGGATTTGAAGGTTTCAATTAATGGAAAATAAGGATTGAGAACTTCCTAATGATGGTGGATATCAAGCTTTGGTCCGCCTTGATATAAGGTTGCGAATTCCCAAGAGGCAAAAAGGGTGGAGTCCTCAAGGTTGAAAAAAGGACCAAGGAACAACTCAAGGAGTTCAAGACAAATATTAAGGTAATCAAAATGGTAAGTGATTTAATTCTTAATAATGTCTTGTCAAATTTAGGTGAGTACAAGGATGCCAAGGAGCTTTGGATCGAATTGACAAAGTATCATGAAAATCCATCACCAGCTCAAGAAGAGGAAGAGGCCGAAGAAGCAAGTTCATCCTCATAAGAAAGTGAGGATTCGAAGGTTGAGGAGTGTTCGACATTTGAGGAGGTGGAAGAAGTAGAAGAAGCCTCCACCTCTAGGATTGAGGGGGAGGAGAGACCATCCACTCCGGAACAAGAGCAAAATCAAGAAGAACCATCAACATCTTGAAGAGATGAAGAAGCCCAAACTTCCACCATTAATCTAGGTAACTCAAGCAATTTATTTAAAAATAAAAATCATATAATTTGCTTTGAGTGTAGGGAAGTCAGGTATTATAAGAGTAAGTGCCTGAAAAGAGTCAAGAATACTCAACCGGCGTCAAAAGTTCAAGAAAAGACCCATGAAGTCGGAGCCCCAATTAGGAAGAGCAAGGAGCATGTGATGTGCTTCAAGTGCCAACAACCAGGGTATTATAGGAGCCAATGCCCTAGGAGGAAGATAACCAAGGGTAAAGAAGGTGCATCACATATAGGGGGAGCTAAGGCAAACCCTAAGAGATATTTTAATAATGCACATTCAAATTTTAATGTCAAAAATCATGCTAGAAATAATTTAAACACTCTTTCTATTGTTCTTGAAAAGCATGCTAGGAATAACAAATATTTTTGTTTAGGTGCTAAGAGTTGTAACCTTAGAACCAAAGAGATATTTGGGACTAATGTCAATAGAAAAATTCTACCTAAGGCAAGTATTAGGAAAATAGAAGACCATCTAGGCTTTAATCTCAAAAATCATAGACGCATGCCTAGGAAGAGCAAAAATGCTCAAAGAAATAATGAACCCACAAAATTTGAGCAATTAGAATTTGAAAATCAAGTTTTGAGGTCTAAACTTGAGAAAATGGAGAAGATCCTTGAAAAGATGAAAAATCAAATTAAAGGGTCAAATGGCTAAAATCAAGGGCCTAGGAGACAAGAACCATCCAAGGGCAAGAAAGGTTTGGGTCACAAACCTAAGCCCAAGGAGACTTACCACAATGTTCCATTCGATTATGGAACTAGTACTAGGTCTAGAAAAACCAAGGTCACTAGGGAAGTTGACCATGGCAAGTGCCTAGTGGCTAGATTTAGAAGAAACCTAGGGAAGCCACTAAGAAGGTTACAAGGGGAGTCACCCCTAGAGTTAACCTAGGCAAGACCACAATGACCAAGGCTACCAAGCCTAAGAGGGTAATTAGGAGGGTATCTAGGGAGGTCATCCCTAAGGAATACCTAGTAAACCCAAGGAGCTTCAATAGGTATTGGGTTCCTTGGAGTGTGATCGACTCACGCTAGATGGGTTAGGGTGTGCCAACTTTGAATGGATAGGTAGTTAACCTAACCATGGTAAAGGTGACACTTTAGGTCATTTCCAAGGTAATGGGATACTTGGAAATACATTTGAATTTAAATCCTAAAGAATTTCTAGGATGTGCCAATATCATTTAAGAAGTTTGAAAAACTAATCAAATTGACACAATTTAGGTCTTAGAGTCATAGTGTGTCATTTTGGGATTTGGCACACTTGGGAGATGGTTGATAATATAGAAAAATGAATTTAATCCTAACAAATGGAAACTAATATTAAAATTTAGGTATTATATACCTTTATATTTTATTTGCAATGATTTGATTGCCATATAACATGTCATGATATCATATTCATTTAAATCATATAAATGTCATGATTATGCTTATGACTTATCTTTTATGTCATGTTGTGCTTAAATTTTAATCATATGTCATGACATCATGATTATTGGTAATGATTATTTATGTTATCATTTATGCCATGATCATTCGTGCATTTAAGGTAGTTAAATTGATTTAAGGACTATGACATGACTTGAAGTCCCATGTATAAGGGAATCAAGTAGTGTTGCCTTAGAAAAATGCATGAGGACTTAGATTAGGATGAACAAAACCCACATCTCACATCAAATCGACATGTGTGTGTTTTTAAACACCCTAGACACATGTGAGATGCTAGGAAATGAGTTAAGTTCAAGGTGAATAGTTCTTGCATCTAGATGTGTTGATGCAGTGAGCATCACTCCTTAGTTTTGATGTATGAACCACAGTTAAATGTTAGGATTCACTTGTGTTCTAATATTAGTGTTAAGTGTGTAGGCTTAACAAGAAGTCCTAGTAGGTCGTGTTGACCGGATACAAGGCATGTATTTTGACAGATAAAGAGGATCGGACACCAAGCATGAAGTCTAGATGGGTCACGTGGACCGGACATTTGGCATGAAGACCGGTTGGGTCAAGAGATTGGACAATCGATAAAAAGTCTAGTAGGGTCAGGCAGACCGGACAACTGGTGGAAGCCTTGGTGGGTCAGATCGGATGTCAAGAGTGGTAAGTCCGGCAGGTAGCCGGCAGGTAAGCCACGAGTGAAGAGGTAAGGCCGATTCCTTTGTAGGGGACAAAGCTAGGCGTCGATCCGACGAAATGTTAGTAATATATGAGAGATGTCCTAAGGCAATCGCCTTATGTATGAACCATTTATATGATAAATGAAGATTCACTATTTTAGTATACATGTTTTATGTATTTGATTGGATCTTAAACTCATTTACTGAATGTCCATGATACGATTCACAGCATGAGAGAATTTGTGATTGGATCACAACTAGTGAGTATCTCTACATGTGTAATTGTGATGTATCGGAATTATCCCTAGTCGATGAATTGATGGATTTGGACACCATAAATTCTGTCGAGACTAGCACGAGGTATACTCCTTGGTGTATCCAAGCAGCTGATTCTCACTGGCTGGAGACATTGTGATGTTCGGAGTTAATCGTGGATGCTAGTTATGGTAACTAGTTCATTGGAGTGACCAGCCGTAAGACTTCATATGGTTCTCTGCATATATAGATATGTCAATGAAGTTCTTACTGTAGCTTAAGTGCGATGTTCCTTTGACTTGTGGTATTCAAGTCATCTTGATCATGGAGACTTATGCTTTGACATCTTAAGCAAACATCTCCGAGGAGATGTGGACCGGGGATGATTGGGTATAAGTCGAAGTGATCGAAGGTGTTTGAATAGCCTATAAAGGATTCACCACTCCTTGCGAGGAGATGTATACCCATGGCCTCTCGTCGGATTGTTACTAAAGTCTTTGGCCAAAGCATTACATGTTTAGAGTAAGGTATTCTTCGATACATGTGGAGTAACTAGAATCCGTAGGACGAGGAAATGATACTTGGGCTAGGTGTGACGTAGTCAGCCTAGTGGGGACTGACACAATAGACCATGTCCTGAACCAAGTGGGTATAAGATGAGTGAAGGGAATGGGGCACGATTCATTCGAGCTACTGAAGGGTTTCAGAAACAGTTCTGGATCAACCGTTGATCTTTTCGGTTAATTGGGGATCATGATGTACTACTAGGTGCCACTCATGATCGTTCTATAATTAATGGTTAATTATAGACGGCCAACATAAACCGAGAACCTATTTGGTCACACGCACCACGAGTGTAATCCAAAGGATTTAAAACGAGCTTGAGAATGGGATTCTCAGACCGAGAGAAACTATGTTTGGTTGGACCAAACATAAAGCGAGCATGAAATTGTTTCAGTCGCAATGGAAGCGTGGATGGGCCGTGTCTTATGAAGACATAATGGATGAACCAAAATGGTTTGGTTCTAATCCAATGGATGAGAATAAACCAAAGGGTTTGGTTTATTTTAAACGAATGAACCAAAAGTTGGTTCGGTTCGTTTTAACTTAAAATAAACCATCATGGTTTGGTTTATTTTAACTTATCCTAATGGAGCGGGTTAACGGGCCTAATGGTTATGATCCAATAACCATTAAGAGAAGTAGTTCTCTGTAAAAGAGGGCTTAAGGGATAATTAAGCCCTAATAAAAACCTAACCTAGCCCCTTGAGTTGCCCACCTCCCTCCTCCTTGGAGTTGGCGCCAACCCATTGTGCCGCCGCCAACTTTGCCGTCCGTCCAAGTCTTTGCCGGCGTCCAAGCTTCAGCCGGAGAACCTCCGGCGACCCTCCGGCGATCTCCTTTGGGTTCGGTGATAAGGTGAGCTTCCATCTTTCCTTAGCCGGCCTATATTACTCCACCAAAAGCTGTCCAGTTTTTCTGGAGAGCTTGTTTCTTTGTTGTCGGAGCATCGTTTGAACGACGGTTAGTGCTCCGACAGCGGCTAACTTACCGGGGATTTGATCTCCGGTTATCCTCTGAGGTGGGGGACGAAGGATTCATCAAACAGTTGACGAATACCTCTCCGGAGAAGCGAGTTTTGAGAACTCGTTCTAGGATCCGAATTTGGATTCGGATCATGATCATCTCTCGATCACGTCGTCTTCAACATGAGGCTGGTAACCCGTACGAAGACGAAGCTCGTGACTTAGCGAAGTCATCCCGAGGAGCTCGGCGTGGATACGGATAGAGACGATTCTTACCAGGATCATTCCGGTTGATGCCGTTCCCGCTACACGTCATACGAAAGGTATAACGTAGATAAATTTCTTTTATTGCAAATTTTAATTTACGGTTATGTCTACACTTGTTGTAATATGCATGCGTGTGTTGTAATAAATAGGAGTATTTATTATTTTTATTGCTTCCGCTGTGTTCATGTTTACGAAACATGATCGAACACACACTCTGCATGATGCGAAACCCAACAAATGGTATCGAGCCCAGGTTGTGTTTCGACATAATCGTAAAAATGGTTTTGCGATAGTCATAATGTATTTCTGGAAATTTTCTAAATTTTGGAAATTTAGAAGTATTTATGGAAAGTTTTCAATTTTGGAAAGTCTAGAATTATTTATGGAAATCTTCCACTTTTGGAAAGTTGGAAGTATTTATGGAAATTGATATTTTCCATAAATAAAATATTTGATTAGATTCTGGAAATTTGTTTCCTAATTTAATCATGATTTGATTTGGGAAATCAAATCTTAAAATATTTTATTTCCATAAGTAGTTTTAATAATTTAGGAAATTGGTTTCCTAAATAGATTTTCCTTAATCAAATAATTCCATGAATAAAATATGTGATTAGATTTGGAAATTTGTTTCCTAATTTAATTATGATTTGATTTGGAGAATCAAATCTTAAACATATTTTATTTCCATAAATAGTTATGACATATAAGGAAATTATATACATGACATAATTGTATGCCATGTAATTGCATTAGATGCATAACATTTTGCCATGCGTGTCGTGACATGTAGATGTATGCCATGTATGCCATGCCATGTAGATAATAGTTATTTGCATGCAAAGAGGATGAGACATAAAAACCCTTAATCAATATTAAAGCCTACACCTTCCATTAATATGGTTAGAACCAGAGTTCTGTTTCTTGTTTGGGTTGTTGGACTCTCTCCAAGCCCGGCTCGAACCTGAATATGTTCAAACCATGGAATAGTTTAATACTAATATGGTAAGAGTCAGAGGTCAATCGTTAGCTTTGGTTGTTGGACTCTCTCCAAGCTGGGCTAATTGGTTGAATGCGCTCTAACCATATTAAAACTATGTCCTGATTAATGGGTTGGCTTTAACCTAGAGCATCGGCTTGTTGGACTCTCTCCAAGGTCGATGTAAAGGGAGGTGAAGTTGGGTGCTATGCATATGATGCATACTTGTTAATGTGTTAACAACCCGATGTATGTGTGAACATTCAATTAGTTGATAGCACATTGTGATAGTTGCATATACGTGATATGCAATCGGTATAGATGATACCTACTGTCATAGTTATGAATGGCTTGTTGGACTCTCTCCAAGGTTGTTCATAACTATGATGGATATCAGCCCATTCGGAGATGGACCTACGATCTCCCGAAGTGATTTTGGGGTTTTTGAAATTCGAAAAATGAATGGGATTTATAAATGTATATTGATGCATTTTTAAAATCATCTTTCTCATATATGCTCATTTTGTATTTCTAAGTTAATATATTGATCATGATGTGTTTGAATTTGCGTTCCATTTTGGATTCAAATAAATTGACTGGGCCGAACTTCTTGGACTGGCTTAGAAACTTGAGAATTGTTCTCAAGGTGAAAAGCTTGTAAATGTCCTCGAAGCGCCTCTTCCCGCCCGTCCTAGTGACGATGCAACTCTGGACCAATTGTTGGCCTATCAGAAACATGTGAATGATTCTGAAATGGTGAGTTGCATCATGCTAGCCACGATGGAACCCAAGCTACGAAAGCAGCATGAGCATATGGATGCTCATATCGTAGTCCTTCATCTTTGTGAGTTGGTTGATGAGCAAGTGAGATTCGAAAGGTTCGAAGTCTCAAAGCTCCTCTTCACCTCTGAGATGCTAGGAGGTTCATCTGTGGTACTGCTCAATATGATGAAGACTGTGGAGTCTTCTGAGAAGCATGAGCAGGGGACGGTGCTGTTAGTTGATTCCTCGAAGAAAGGTTCTAAGAGAAAGTCAAAGGAATAGCAGAAGGGAAAGAAAAGAAGGGCTAAGAAGGTAGAACTAGCACAAAAAGAAACTTGCCATCATTATGGCAAGGAGATCCATTTGCGAAGAAAGTGCAAGATTTATCTTGAGTCCGTGAAGAAGGATAAGGCATCGGATGCCCCATCTTCTTCAGAAATCTTCTTTATTGATTGTCATTCTATTTCCTCAGAAACTTGGGTATTTGATACTGGGTGTGGCTCACATATATGTAATGACATACATGGGCTAAGGAATAGAAGAAGACTCGTCAAGGGGAGAGTCAAATTTACGTGTTGGGAATGGAGCAACGGTTGCTGCACTTGCCATCGGAACGTATTTGTTGGAACTCCCTGTAGGACTTGTCTTAGAACTGGACAATTGCTTTTATGTTCCTTCGTTGATAAAGAACATCATTTCTATTTTAAATAGAAATGGGTACCATTTGACTTTTAGTAACAATTGTTGTTACATAACTTTGAATGGAGTTCTTTATGGGACTGGAACTTTAAGCAATGACATTGGACGTATCCAGTGACATTTTCAATATCGAAGCGAGCAACACGCGTGCTTGAAAGGATAATCAAATAGACTCCTATATGTGGCATTGTCGTCTTGGCCATATAAGCAAGAAACGCATGTCCGAATTACACCGATGTGGAATTCTGGAATCGTTTGAATTGGATTCATACGATACATGCGAATCTTGCTTAAAAGGCAAGATGACTAAGTTACCTTTTACTGGAAAAGGTGAACGAGTGGGAGAGTTACTAAGTCTAATACATACTGATGTATGTGGACCTATGTCAACTCAAGCATTAGGAGGCTATAGCTACTTCATTACCTTCACCGATGATCACTCACGGTTTGGGTATGTGTTCTTGATGAAACACAAGTCTGAAGCCTTTGAAAGGTTCAAAGAATTCAGAAATGAAGTAGAGAAACAACATGACAAGAGTATTAAAATACTTCGATCGGATCGAGGTGGTGAATACTTAAGTCAAGAGTTTCTTGATTATCTAAGAGACAATGGCATATTGTCTCAATGGACTTCGCCCTATACACCACAGCATAATGGTGTATCTGAGAGGCGTAACCGGACCTTGTTGGACATGGTCAGGTCAATGATGAATCATGCAACTCTTCCCAAGTCCTTTTGGGGCTATGTACTTCAGACAGCTGTTTACTTGTTAAACAGAATGCCTACCAAGGTAGTCTCAACTACTCCATATGAGATATGGAATAGTAAGAAACCTCAAGTATCTTACTTGAAGATATGGGGTTGTCCTGCTTATGTGAAGCGGACTGTATCAGACAAATTGGATGCTAAGTCTGATAAATGTCTATTTATTGGATACCCTAAGGAAACAAGGGGTTACCAATTCTATCATCCTGTGGAACAAAAGGTGTTTGTTTCAAGGCATGCTGTGTTTTTAGAGAAAGAGTTTCTCTTGCAAGAAAACAGTGGGAGTGTCGTCGAGCTTGAGGAGGCTCGAGAGACTCAAATAGACATTGATGAGATACCTGGTGAAGCACAACAGCCGATAACTCATAGTGATGAGCAATCAGCTGGACCTATTGTAACACCACATCTTCGTAGATCTGGTAGAACACGCAATATTCCTGAGAGATATGAATTTCTCATAAGTGAATCGAACGACGTGTTACTCATTGATGATGAGGAGCCTACAAGTTATGAAGAAGTGCTGACAAGTTCAGAAAGGGATAAGTGGCTTGGTGCCATGAAGTCGGAAATGGATTCCATGTATGAAAAACCAAGTTTGGAACTTGGTTGACCCACCTGAAGGGATAAAGCCTATAGGGTGCAAGTGGGTTTTCAAGAAGAAAACCGACATGGATGGTAATGTGATTACCTATAAGGCAAGATTGGTGGCGAAAGGATATCGTCAAAAACAAGGTGTTGATTATGACGAAACCTATTCACCTGTAGCTATGCTTAAATCCATTCGGATGCTCTTGTCCATAGCGACTCATTATGATTATGAGATATGGCAGATGGATGTGAAAACAGCTTTCCTTAATGGAAACCTGCTCGAGGACGTGTATATGATACAACCTGAGGGTTTCACATCGGTTGATAAAACCAAGGTATGCAAATTGCGACGATCCATTTATGGATTGAAGCAAGCATCCAGGAGCTGGAATATCCGTTTTGATGAGACAATCAAAAAGTTTGATTTCTCACAAAATCCAGACGAACCTTGTGTGTACAAGAAGGTTAGTGGGAGTGCAATCGTATTCCTAGTATTATATGTCGATGACATATTACTTATAGGAAACGATGTTTCAATCTTACAGTCAGTGAAGGTTTGGTTATCCAAGACATTCTCCATGAAAGACCTGGGAGAAGCAACCTACATCCTCGGGATTAAGATCTATAGAGATAGATCGAAATAGTTGCTTGGTCTTTCGCAGTCTACATATATAGACCGAGTGCTAAAGAGGTTTAGCATGTCGGAATCCAAGAAAGGTTTCCTACCCATCAGGCATGGGGTACACCTTTCGAAGTCTATGTGTCCGCACACAGAAGATGAGAGGATTTGCATGAGTAAGATTCCCTATGCATCCGCAATAGGATCTATCATGTATGCTATGTTATGTACGAGGCCCGATGTATCGTATGCTCACGAGTGTCACGGCGGATACGATCCGATCGAGGAATGGATCATTGGGTGGTATTAAGATGATCCTTAAGTACTTGAGAAGAACTAAGGATGTGTTCCTAATATATGGAGAAGGGTACATGGTGATACGTGGGTATACGGATGCGGATCCGACGGACAAGGATGATTCCATGTCTTGATGCGGATATGTATTCACCTAGAATGGGCGCAATAAGTTGGAAAGGTTCCAAGCTTGACACTATAGCGGATTCTCGCCACTAAGGCGAGAATGCGTTGCGACTTTAGGCGAAAAGAAGCGGTTTGGATCAAGTAGTTCATCTATGAACTTGATGTGGTCTCATCAATGATCCAAACATGTGCTTCGCGCTATCATCTTATCGAGAGAGATCATCGGTAGGAACGAAATACAAATCGAGAAAATTCCCCGAAAGGAACTTAGCGGATCCTTGACTAAGGCATTACCTCAAAATAAGTTTGAGGGTCATGTTCGAGCTTATGGTATTGGATACCGTAGCGATTGGCATTAGGCCAAGTGGGAGTCTGTTAGTAATATATGAGAGATGTCCTAAGACAATCGCCTTATGTATGAACCATTTATATGATAAATGAAGATTCACTATTTGAGTATACATGTTTTATGTATTTGATTGGATCTTAAACTCATTTACTGAATGTCCATGATACGATTCACAGCATGAGAGAATTTGTGATTGGATCACAACTAGTGAGTATCTCTACATGTGTAATTGTGATGTATCGGAATTATCCCTAGTCGATGAATTGATGGATTTGGACACCATAAATTCTGTCGAGACTAGCACGAGGTATACTCCTTGGTGTATCCAAGTAGCTGATTCTCACTGGCTGGAGACATTGTGATGTCCGGAGTTAATCGTGGATGCTAGTTATGGTAACTAGTTCATTGGAGTGACCAGCCGTAAGACTTCATATGGTTCTCTGCATATATAGATATGTCAATGAAGTTCTTACTGTGGCTTAAGTGCGATGTTCCTTTGACTTGCGGTATTCAAGTTATCTTGATCATGGAGACTTATGCTTTGACATCTTAAGCAAACATCTCTGAGGAGATGTGGACCCGGGATGATTGGGTATAAGTCGAAGTGATCGAAGGTGTTTGAATAGCCTATAAAGGATTCACCACTCCTTGCGAGGAGATGTATACCCATGGCCTCTCGTCGGATTGTTACTAAAGTCTTTGGCCAAAGCATTACATGTTTAGAGTAAGGTATTCTTCGATACATGTGGAGTAACTAGAATCCGTAGGACGAGGAAATGATACTTGGGCTAGGTGTGACGTAGTCAGCCTAGTGGGGACTGACACAATAGACCATGTCCTGAACCAAGTGGGTATAAGATGAGTGAAGGGAATGGGGCACGATTCATTCGAGCTACTGAAGGGTTTCAGAAATAGTTCTGGATCAACCGTTGATCTTTTCGGTTAATTGGGGATCATGATGTACTACTAGGTGCCACTCATGATCGTTCTATAATTAATGGTTAATTATAGACGGCCAACATAAATCGAGAACCTATTTGGTCACACGCACAACGAGTGTAATCCAAAGGATTTAAAACGAGCTTGAGAATGGGATTCTCAGACCGAAAGAAACTATGTTTGGTTGGACCAAACATAAAGCGAGCATGAAATTGTTTCAGTCGCAATGGAAGCGTGGATGGGCCGTGTCTTATGAAGACATAATGGATGGACCAAAATGGTTTGGTTCTAATCCAATGGAGGAGAATAAACCAAAGGGTTTGGTTTATTTTAAACGAATGAACCAAAAGTTGGTTCGGTTCGTTTTAACTTAAAATAAACCATCATGGTTTGGTTTATTTTAACTTATCCTAATGGAGCGGGTTAACGGGCCTAATGGTTATGATCCAATAACCATTAAGAGAAGTAGTTCTCTATAAAAGAGGGCTTAAGGGATAATTAAGCCCTAATCAAAAACCCTAGCCCCCCTTGAGTTGCCACCCACCTCCACCTTGGAGTTAATTGGCGCCAACCCTAAAGCTGCCGCCGCCCAGCTTGTGTGCAGCCGTCCAAGTCTTTGCCGGCGTCCAAGCTTCAGCCGGAGAACCTCCGGCGACCCTCCGGCGATCTCCTTTGGGTTCGGTGATAAGGTGAGCTTCCATCTTTCCTTAGCCCTCTATTCCTCCACCAAAAGCTGTCCAGTTTTTCTGGACAGCTTGTTTCTTTGTTGTCGGGCGTCGTTTGGGCGTCTGACAGCGGATAACTTACCGGGGATTTGATCTCCGGTAATCCTCTGAGGTGGGGGACGAAGGATTCGTCAAACGGTTGACGAATACCTCTCCGGAGAAGCGAGTTTTGAGAACTCGTTCTAGGATCCGAATTTGGATTCGGATCGTGATCATCTCTCGATCACGTCGTCTTCAACACGAGGCTGGTAACCCATACGAAGACGAAGCTCGTGACTTAGCGAAGTCATCCCGAGGAGTTCGGCGTGGATACGGATAGAGACGATTCTTACAAGGATCGTTCCGGTTGATGTCGTTCCCGCTACACGCGTGAATAAATTTCTTTTATTGCAAATTTTAATTTACGGTTATGTCTACACTTGTTGTAATATGCATGCGTGTGTTGTAATAAATAGGAGTATTTATTATTTTTATTGCTTCCGCTGTGTTCATGTTTACGAAACATGATCGAACACACACACGCCGCGGTGCCGGAAACCCAACACGAAAGGTCCGTATGGGATTTATTAGTCGAGATCGAGCAGTATTACTATTGCTATTGCATTTCATATTATCTATTTGTGCTAATTCTGTTTTGCAGGGATTAGTCGATTGAATGGATTCAAGTCGACTGAAGTCCAGTCGACTGGATATGTATCAGTCGACTAGATACCTATTTAGCAGGTTCAGCTGGTGATCGATCAGAGATCGTGCAACGCAGATGGAAAGGGTTTCAGTCGACTGAAGGGTTTGAGTTGACTAAAAAGGCAAATTTCTCGATGTGGAGCCGAGTGACATGGAGTCGACTGGAAGACCATGAATTCCATATCGATGGGCTGATGTGGAGTCGACTAGAAGGTATTCCAGTCGACTGAAAAAGGTTTATAAAATATGTACTCGACCAGATCTGAGCAGATCATCCAATCTATGCTGAAGTTGTTAGTAATATATGAGAGATGTCCTAAGGCAATCGCCTTATGTATGAACCATTTATATGATAAATGAAGATTCACTATTTTAGTATACATGTTTTATGTATTTGATTGGATCTTAAACTCATTTACTGAATGTCCACGATACGATTCACAGCATGAGAGAATTTGTGATTGGATCACAACTAGTGAGTATCTCTACATGTGTAATTGTGATGTATCGGAATTATCCCTAGTCGATGAATTGATGGATTTGGACACCATAAATTCTGTCGAGACTAGCACGAGGTATACTCCTTGGTGTATCCAAGCAGCTGATTCTCACTGGCTGGAGACATTGTGATGTTCGGAGTTAATCGTGGATGCTAGTTATGGTAACTAGTTCATTGGAGTGACCAGCCGTAAGACTTCATATGGTTCTCTGCATATATAGATATGTCAATGAAGTTCTTACTGTAGCTTAAGTGCGATGTTCCTTTGACTTGCGGTATTCAAGTTATCTTGATCATGGAGACTTATGCTTTGACATCTTAAGCAAACATCTCTGAGGAGATGTGGACCCGGGATGATTGGGTATAAGTCGAAGTGATCGAAGGTGTTTGAATAGCCTATAAAGGATTCACCACTCCTTGCGAGGAGATGTATACCCATGGCCTCTCGTCGGATTGTTACTAAAGTCTTTGGCCAAAGCATTACATGTTTAGAGTAAGGTACTCTTCGATACATGTGGAGTAACTAGAATCTGTAGGACGAGGAAATGATACTTGGGCTAGGTGTGACGTAGTCAGCCTAGTGGGGACTGACACAATAGACCATGTCCTGAACCAAGTGGGTATAAGATGAGTGAAGGGAATGGGGCATGATTCATTCGAGCTACTGAAGGGTTTCAGAAATAGTTCTGGATCAACCATTGATCTTTTCGGTTAATTGGGGATCATGATGTACTACTAGGTGCCACTCATGATCGTTCTATAATTAATGGTTAATTATAGACGGCCAACATAAATCGAGAACCTATTTGGTCACACAACGAGTGTAATCCAAAGGATTTAAACGAGCTTGAGAATGAGATTCTCAGATCGAGAGAAACTATGTTTGGTTGGACCAAACATAAAGCGAGCATGAAATTGTTTCAATAGCAATGGAAGCGTGGATGGGCCGTGTCTTATGAAGACATAATGGATGGACCAAAATGGTTTGGTTCTAATCCAATGGATGAGAATAAACCAAAGGGTTTGGTTTATTTTAAACGAATGAACCAAAAGTTGGTTCGGTTCGTTTTAACTTAAAATAAACCATCATGGTTTGGTTTATTTTAACTTATCCTAATGGAGCGGGTTAACGGGCCTAATGGTTATGATCCAATAACCATTAAGAGAAGTAGTTCTCTATAAAAGAGGGCTTAAGGGATAATTAAGCCCTAATCAAAACCCTAGCCCCCTTGAGTTGCCGCCCACCTCCACCTTGGAGTTAATTGGCGCCAACCCTAAAGCTGCCGCCGCCCAGCTTGTGTGCAGCCGTCCAAGTCTTTGCCGGCGTCCAAGCTTCAGCCGGAGAACCTCCGGCGACCCTCCGGCGATCTCCTTTGGGTTCGGTGATAAGGTGAGCTTCCATCTTTCCTTAGCCGGCCTCTATTCCTCCACCAAAAGCTGTCCAGTTTTTCTGGACAGCTTGTTTCTTTGTTGTCGGAGCGTCGTTTGGATGACGGTTAGTGCTCCGACAGCGGCTAACTTACCGGGGATTTGATCTCCGGTAATCCTCTGAGGTGGGGGACGAAGGATTCGTCAAACGGTTGACGAATACCTCTCCGGAGAAGCGAGTTTTGAGAACTCGTTCTAGGATCCGAATTTGGATTCGGATCGTGATCATCTCTCGATCACGTCGTCTTCAACACGAGGCTGGTAACCCATACGAAGACGAAGCTCGTGACTTAGCGAAGTCATCCCGAGGAGTTCGGCGTGGATACGGATAGAGACGATTCTTACAAGGATCGTTCCGGTTGATGTCGTTCCCGCTACACGTCATACGAAAGGTATAACGTAGATAAATTTCTTTTATTGCAAATTTTAATTTACGGTTATGTCTACACTTGTTGTAATATGCATGCGTGTGTTGTAATAAATAGGAGTATTTATTATTTTTATTGCTTCCGCTGTGTTCATGTTTACGAAACATGATCGAACACACACACGCCGCGGTGCCGGAAACCCAACACGAAAGGTCCGTATGGGATTTATTAGTCGAGATCGAGCAGTATTACTATTGCTATTGCATTTCATATTATCTATTTGTGCTAATTCTGTTTTGCAGGGATTAGTCGATTGAATGGATTCAAGTCGACTGAAGTCCAGTCGACTGGATATGTATCAGTCGACTAGATACCTATTTAGCAGGATCAGCTGGTGATCGATCAGAGATCGTGCAACGCAGATGGAAAGGGTTTCAGTCGACTGAAGGGTTTGAGTTGACTAAAAAGGCAAATTTCTCGATGTGGAGCCGAGTGACATGGAGTCGACTGGAAGACCATGAATTCCATATCGATGGGCTGATGTGGAGTCGACTAGAAGGTATTCCAGTCGACTGAAAAAGGTTTATAAAATATGTACTCGACCAGATCTGAGCAGATCATCCAATCTATGCTGAAGTTGTTAGTAATATATGAGAGATGTCCTAAGGCAATCGCCTTATGTATGAACCATTTATATGATAAATGAAGATTCACTATTTGAGTATACATGTTTTATGTATTTGATTGGATCTTAAACTCATTTACTGAATGTCCATGATACGATTCACAACATGAGAGAATTTGTGATTGGATCACAACTAGTGAGTATCTCTACATGTGTAATTGTGATGTATCGAAATTATCCCTAGTCGATGAATTGATGGATTTGGACACCATCAATTCTGTCGAGACTAGCACGAGGTATACTCCTTGGTGTATCCAAGCAGCTGATTCTCACTGGCTGGAGACATTGTGATGTCCGGAGTTAATCGTGGATGCTAGTTATGGTAACTAGTTCATTGGAGTGACCAACCGTAAGACTTCATATGGTTCTCTGCATATATAGATATGTCAATGAAGTTCTTACTGTAACTTAAGTGCGATGTTCCTTTGACTTGCGGTATTCAAGTCATCTTGATCATGGAGACTTATGCTTTGACATCTTAAGCAAGCATCTCTAAGGAGATGTGGACCCGGGATGATTGGGTATAAGTCGAAGTGATCAAGGTGTTTGAATAGCCTATAAAGGATTCACCACTCCTTGCGAGGAGATGTATACCCATGGCCTCTCGTCGGATTGTTACTAAAGTCTTTGGCCAAAGCATTACATGTTTAGAGTAAGGTACTCTTCGATACATGTGCAGTAACTAGAATCCGTAGGATGAGGAAATGATACTTGGGCTAGGTGTGACGTAGTCAGCCTAGTGGGGACTGACACTATAGACCATGTCCTGAACCAAGTGGGTATAAGATGAGTGAAGGGAATGGGGCACGAATCATTCGAGCTGCTGAAGGGTTTCAGAAATAGTTCTGGATCAACCGTTGATCTTTTCGGTTAATTGGGGATCATGATGTACTACTAGGTGCCACTCATGATCGTTCTATAATTAATGGTTAATTATAGACGGTCAACATAAACCGAGAACCTATTTGGTCACACGCATAACGAGCGTAATCCAAAGGATTTAAAACGAGCTTGAGAATGGGATTCTCAGACCGAGAGAGACTAGGTTTGGTTGGACCAAACATAAAGCGAGCATGAAATCGTTTCAGTCGCAATGGAAGCGTGGATGGGCCGAGTCTTATGAAGACGTAATGGATGAACCAAAATGGTTTGGTTCTAATCCAATGGAGGAGAATAAACCAAAGGGTTTGGTTTATTTCAAACGAATGAACCAAAAGTTGGTTCGGTTCGTTTTAACTTAAAATAAACCATCATGATTTGGTTTATTTTAACTTATCTTAATGGAGCGGGTTAACGGGCCTAATGGTTATGATCCATTAACCATTAAGAGAATTAGTTCTCTATAAAAGAGGGCTTAAGGGATAATTAAGCCCTAATCCAAAACCCTAGCTTGGAGTTGCCGCCCAACCTTCATTGCCGCCCAACCTCCATTGCCGCCCAGCTTGTTGTGCCGCCGTCCAGCTCCTTGCCGGCGACCAAGCTTTAGCCGGTGATCCTCAGGTGACCCTCCGGTGATCTCCTATAGGTTTGGCATCAAGGTGAGCCTTTTCTTCCCTTGGTTGGCCGGCGCCTATCTCCTCCACCAAAGCTGTCCAGTTTTCTGGACCGCTTGTTCTCCTCTCGTCGGAGCATCGTTTGGACGACGGTTAGAGCTCCGACAGCGGCTAACTTACCGGGGATTCGATCTCCGATAATCCTCTGAGGTGGAGGACGAAGGATTCGTCAATTGGTTGACGAATACCTCTCCGGAGAAGCGAGTTTTGAGAACTCGTATTAGGATCCGAATTTGGATTCGGATCGTGATCATCTCTCGATCACGTCGTCTTCAACACGAGGCTAGTAACCCGTACGAAGACGAAGCTCGTGGCTTAGCGAAGTCATCCCGAGGAACTCGGCGTGGATACAGATAGAGACGATTCTAGCGAGGATCGTTCCGGTTGATGCCGTTCCCGCTACACGTCATACGAAAGGTATAACGTAGATAAATTTCCTTTTATTGCAAATTTAAATTTACGGTTATGTCTACACTTGTTGTAATATACATGTGTGTGTTGTAATAAATGTAGATTTATTATTCTTATTGCTTCCGCTGTGTTCATGTTTACGAAACGTGATCGAACACACACACGCCGCGGTGCCGGAAACCCAACAGAAGTGCTATCAAAATTTTCTCACGATCACAAAAGCTTTGAATCCTCAAAAGGGCTCTTTTCCAACACCTCGTGCCTGCATCCGATTCTTCATTTGTGTCGGTATAAAGTAGTATATAATTTCCTTTTTTATTTCGCTTGTGTACTTAACTTCAAGAGAGGGGAGTGTGTTACCCTTCTCTCATCTTTGTAAAAGCGAACCCCCTCCGAAGTTGAGAGTTCTCGAATTGGAGGGTATTATAGTGATTGCCCATCGAGGTAGCTCTTGGGAGAGCTACGGGCCTTGGAGTAGTAACCCAATTAGGGTTGTGAACTAAGTAAACTGACTATATCTAAACTGCATTTAATTTTTGCTACGTACTCTTATTTGACAATATAAAATAAGTTTCAAAAATAAATAAAAATATTAAACACCAAGATTCACCCCCTCTCTCGGTTTACTCGATCCTACAAGATGAACTCAAACTCATCTAATACCATGGTGGATCATGGAGAAAGCTAATGTGCAAGTCATGTGCATTGAGCCTTGATGCACACGAACGCGACCTCAAATCTCACGTTGGAGACCGTTGAGGACTCAAAGTGCGCGCTCGCGCTCAATGCCTGTAAGTGCACGGATGTCGTCAAGTAATAAAGATTATCGATCCCACAGGGACTGGGATTCGAATACCAATATACTCAGTGGTTGTAATTGTTCGGACGTGACTCTAAGAGGTTTCGATTGGTGAGGGTTGTCGGTGGACTCTACTTTGTACGGTGTCACACGGAGGAGGAAAGGAGTGTGCCGAGGTCTTCAAAGGTGATTCTAGGACTTCAGTTTTGCTTGTGTATTACAGAACAATGTTGTCAATTGGCGTTGTCTACACATTTATCTACGGTTTTGTGGAAAGGACATCATACACTCTCCCGCAGAGACGCCGCATCTTCCGGGAGCTATCTTCGCCCAAAAGGACGGGATAGATGGTACGAGGATGCCAAATCCATCCCTACGGTGAACCATTTCCAATTCCACCGTACCCTTCTACTCGCAGTTATAGGAGATCAGGTTTACCCCTAGGTTCCTTATATAAAATCCTCTAAATTTTAGATTGCGAGGGCTGTCACCCCTCGTATCGCCTAAGCACAACAGATAGAAAGCCAAACACACATAGATATAGTAAAGAGCAACTACCAATTGTCAAATCAAACTCATAGACAGAATTTAACACGAACCAACATTGTATGTGTACAAAGCTACTCCCTAATCCTAGAATCGAAAGTACTAATCCATTATACGAAGGAAGAATCACAAAGAATGTCTAAGTTCGAATACATAAGGAATAAAATGCAGAAATAAAGATATACAATGCTTTCGTGGTCTTCTCTCCGACGTTAAAGTGCAAGGCATGGACCTCCGGCGGCGTTCCTCCTCCCCGTTGCGAGTTATCGAAGCTTTTTAGGGCTTCAGCGTGCCGTCCTAGCCATCGTGCCTCCTCCCTAGGGTTTGGGCGGAGCCATCTTTATATACACATTGCCTCGGACCGCTGTAAAATTCGGAAAAAGCCCTAGTCACGCAAATCTGTCGGGTCACCACATGGCCATGTGTTTCCACACAGCCAGGCCGTGTGCGGCCCTGGGGAGCTGATCTCGCCCATTGGACACGACCGTGTGAATCCACATGCCCTGGCCGTGTCCTACTCTACGTCTAGCTACGAAATGTCCTTCTTTTGCTCCGAAAATGCATCTTTTTCACCCGAAAAGTTAACCTCCACATAAAAGTACAATAAGTAGACCTCCGAACCAAAAAATAGGAAATGCATGCAAAAATAGAGTAACATATGCATGAAACTAACACAAAATGTAATGAGATGTGAGCGAAAACTACTCCTAAAATCCTATATGTTTTGCTCACATCACTTCCCCCAGACTTAAATCTTTGCTAGTCCTCAAGCAAACCTCAGTGCCATGAAATTTTAAAAAGATATTGTTCCATAATTAGCATGCTAACTAAATTTATCAGGTGGTATTTGCAATCAAAGCAAAACAAATATGTTCTAGAAGTTCACTATGTTAGCTCCTCGTGCTCCTGCTAAGCGAACCATTCTTAGGGGATGCCCGTTCCATGGTGAGTTAAGTCGTCAGCCCATAGCTTTCCTAAGGTTTTTGGCTCTTAGGCACTTACCTGCTCAAAGCGAGGGTCGTTCCCTAGATCTAGCATAAAGTCTCAAAGGCGTGCTCGGTATTGAGAGAAATTGGTAGGTGTTTCCCTAGTAATCTAACTCGGTCTCAAAGGGGCACCTAGCCATTTCCACCCATGACAACTATTTTTTATCCCTCATGATCTTTTTTCTCTTCTTCTTCTTTTTATTTTCATTTCTTTTTCTCTTTTTCTTTTATTTCTCTTTTTTTTCTTCTCTCTCTTTTATTTTTCGGCTCACTAGGATTTTGATTTTTCCAAATGAGCTTACACAATCCGAGCATCTCCAGTAACTAAAATGCTAAACCTAGAGTCACATATGGATTCCAAAGTACTAGACTACTGAAGTGAATCATAACTAGGTATGTACTAGATTCTCCCTTTCAGAATGTTCGACATGTGTAAGTGCAAAAATAAAGCTAACCAGTGTAGGTCTAGAACATTCAATAGAGCAAATAAAATAAAATACCACAAGATAAATGGAGTTAAGCTACCTATGGGAACAACCCATGCAAGCAACTTTCAAAAATACTACTGAGGTAGCTTTATAGACAACAAAAATTAAGTACTGAAAGAAACTCAACAACTCAGGCATGAATAAATGAAAATACCAGAAAAGAAACTACTACTAGGAAGCAAAACAAAATAAACCTTGGGGTCTCCCCCAGACTTAAACGAAAATATACCTCTAATATGGTGGACGAGGTGGAAAGTCTGGGCATCTCTGGATCCTAGGAGAACCTGCTGCTGAGTCGCTGATGCCACATGTATATGTGGTCGATCCGAGTGGTGGATCAGGCCGGTGCTCTCTCTCTTCCTAGCCCATCGCGCTGGCGTCATGTGCGCCAGATCTCCTCGCCAGAGGCGGCCTCATCTTGGCGACGAACAACCTCCTCCTGGAAGTATATGCGGGCCTTGTCGTAGAACTCCTCAGCCTGCTGGAAATGCTCCCGGAATCCCTGGAACTCTGCCCGATGGTAGGTGCTCTGCTCCTCCCATCGTTGCCTCTGCATCTGTTGCTCAGTGTAAATGTCATCGAGGTGCGATCGGAACTCCGAGAAATCATAGGGTGACGTACCTGCATCCTGCTCAAAAGTAGAAAAAGGTGGTGGTGCAGGTGTAGGCTCATGTCGGCGTGGACTAGGTGGGCTCCTATGCACATGTGGACTGGAGGGAGAGTGATATAAAGGTGGAGAGATGGGCGCCGATGTGGATGGTCCCTCATGTGGAGGGGACTCCATTATCAGGTTCAAGCACCAATTGGCGTGTATAGCGATGGTGATACGATCCGGGTCGGGAAGCCTAAGGGCCATCAGATTTTTCCTTACAAAGCATAAGGAGTCTCCTTCTCTCACAATCATTTTCATGGCCATGCACACTCCTAGGTCGATCCTAGGGCTCCTCTCTATACTCTCTAATGCTGTGTAATCGTACCCCATCCTATGGAAAATGTGGGTAAGTAGGCTTCCCACATTGATCTCTCCTCGTGCTACTTTGCCCATCTTCACTAAGTGTCTGATGAAGTGGGACCCTACATCGATGCTACTCCTTTCTTGTAGCATATCCCATAGGCAAAGCAACTCGCTAGCTCTAACTACACCGTCACTCTCCCCACGACCAAATATAGTACTGGCCATGATGCGGTGGAGGTATCGAAAGACGGGGCTTTGGAGGCACGACGCTTTGGCCCTAGAAGGGTCATAAGCGTGCTCCCCCGTCAACTCGGTCAAACATTCCCGAGAGTTGAACCCAATAGGGGTTCTTCTCTCTCCCCCACTCGGCAAGCCAAAGCATGAGTTCCATTGGTGAAGGGTCCACTCATGCTCAATGTTAAAAAGCCTAAAAGTTATCCTACCCTCCTCGCTCTCTCTACCCATTAAAATTTCCGCCTCTAATGAACTCAAAAATTCTAGAACTAACCTAGGGTAGGTTAGGTGCCTTATTCCCATTATCTCTTCCCACCCCATTTTTGTAAATAGGGCTTACATATCACCCAACAACCCTAAAGACTCTAGCAAATCCTCATCTAAGTACCTAGTAGCAGTAAGTTTACGAGTAGAGAGCATATTATATCTATCTCTTTGTTCATTATTGCGAAAAAGAAGAGTGGGTAGGGCGTTACCCTCCTCCGGAGCTTGAGGGGCGTCAGCTCTCCTTGTTCTTCACTCCAAGGCATTGGATCGGGGTGCTACATGCTTGGTCCTCCTCATCCTTGCTTCTTTTGGCTTCCTTAGAGGTTAAAAATGTGTCTAGATGGTGGGGAAGATGAAATCACATGGCTAGGGCAAGAACTTTCGAAGCACATGATGAAAATGGGGTGAAAACACATGGCTCACTCCTTTTAACCTCACGCGCGCCTGGCAATGTACGCCGGGTCGATTAGATTTTTGCTCATTTATGCACCATGGTCCGAATTTTCTCGTACACTTCGCCGTGTAGGCTAATATGGATTTCATTTTTGTTGAGAGTATTGGGAATACAATCAAAGTCCCACATTGGTAAGACATGGAAAAGATCATGTGCATATAAGATGAAATGATATCTCCATTGGTATGAGGCCTTTTGGGTAGAGCCCAAAAACAAAACCATGAGGGCTTAGGCCCAAAGTGGACAATATCATATCATTGTGGAGATATGTGGATCTTATAGGCACTAACAATTTTTGCCTAGCAAAGTTCTTTTCTAGTCCTAACTCTAAATGGGATGGAAATCAAAACTAAAAATCAAACAAATGCATGCAATGCAATCAAAAAGGGAAATCTAAAACTAAACTTGGGTTGCCTCCCAAGAAGCGCTTTGTTTAAGGTCGTTTAGCTCGATCGCACTCCACTATCAACTCGGCTCTGGTGGTTTAGTGAACCTCCATTCATCCGTCTCGGGATCTTCATCTGGAGGTTCCGACTTCATTCTGCTAAATGTGAAGCCGTTGAGGTAGGGAGCTCTGTGCTCCGAAAGGCTAAAAAGGATGATCTTCCCATCTACCTCCAGGGAGATCTGGTGTGCCTTCACATCTATGCACGCCCCTGCAGTCGCTAGAAAAGGCCTTCCCAGAATGATGAGATTCTGGGGATTTGGTCCTATGTCCAGTATGATGAAGTCCGTGGGTATCACGAAATCCTCAATCATCACAGGCACGTGTGGTAGCAGGCCAACATGCTCCTTGACTGAATCATCCCCCATACGAATACCAAGATTCGCTGGTTGGAGCCTGCTTAGTCCTATCTTCAGATAGTATGCATAGGGCATCACACTAACTGATGACCCCAAGTCACATAGAGCTTCGTCGAAGCTCTCCCCATAAATCGAGCAAGGGATAACAAATTCACTAGGGTCCTCAAGCTGTAATAGAATCTTCTCTTCAAACTCAGCTTGGTCAGGTAGGGTGGTAATCATGGCTGCACACCCCTTGGCGAATTGGCTACTTTGCCCCACTCCTTCCTCTTTTCCTTGACTCACCGGGGAGCTCTTCACAGGTTGCGACACGGATTGGGCTATCTGGGCCACTTGCATCTACAACATCCTAGTATGACTTACAAGGCCTTCAACGGTGGCCTTCAAGTCTCTGAGTGATTCTTCAGACTTCTAATGTTGGCGATGAAATTCCTCATTGGCCTTAGTTTGGGTAGCGATGAAGTCCTCCATCATCAGTTCTAGTCTGGACTTCTATGGTTGCTGCCCGTACCCCCTGATGGTTGTGCATTTCCTGAGTTATTCTTATAAGAGAAATTTGGGTGATTTCTCCATCCGAGATTATAAGTATTGGAGTATGGGTTGTGGGGCCTTTGGTCATAGTCTCCAACCACGTCACAGTGCTCAATCTGCTCGTATGAGGTCCCCGGCCGTCCATAGTGGTCCTCTTGATATGCTGTCGCTCCCTCTCCAAAATCAATGGCCACACATGCAGATGAAGGATTCAAAGATTCAAACCGTCTGCTGAGCACATCCATCCTTGCTGAAAGGTGGTCCATGGAGTTGACAGTGTATCATCCCACTGCAGGTGTAGGTTGACCACGTTCGGAAGCCCATTGATGGTGGTTTTGGGCCACCTCTTCGATAAGCTCCTCTACCTCCTCTATGGTCTTGTTCATCAGTGCTCCTTTGGCAGTAGAATCTAGAGACATCTTCGTGGCGTACGTGATCCCATTGTAGAAGATGTGGATCACTAGCCACCTCTCCAGTCCGTGGTGGGGGCATTGGTAGAGTAGCCCCTTGTAGTGATCCCAAGCCTCGAATAAGGACTCCCCCTCCTTCTGGCGAAAGCTCATGATAAGATGGCGCATGTGAGCATTCTTACTTGGTGGGAAGTATTTATTCAGAAACTGCTGCTCACATTGCTCCCATGTGGTGATGCTACCAGAAGGTAGGGAGTGAAGCCATGCCTTAGCCTTATCTCGCAGTGAGAACGAGAACAGGCTCAGGCGGATCACGTCAGTAGGGACTCTGTTCATTTTCATTGTTGAGCAGATTTCAAGAAATGCCTCAAGGTGCCAGTTCGGGTCTTCAGTCGCAGCTTCCCTGAATTGGCTCTGCTAGACCATATGTATAAGTGTCAGCTTCAACTCAAAGTTATTTGCCGAAATAGATGGTTCAGCTATACTCGGCTTGAATCCTCTAGCGCTAGGAGCTGCATAGTCCTACAGAGGTCAGCTACCTATGTTCACCTCGGATGCATCTTGATCCTCCATCCTTCGCTGTTCTGCTCTCCGACGATGAAAGGTTCGCTCAATTTCTAAGTCAATCGGAATTAGACCTTCCGACCCTAATCGTCTAAGCATACGAT
This sequence comes from Wurfbainia villosa, assembly GCA_025175895.1. NCBI lineage: Eukaryota > Viridiplantae > Streptophyta > Magnoliopsida > Zingiberales > Zingiberaceae > Wurfbainia > Wurfbainia villosa. Next base: position 13,673,760 of record CM045988.1, on the reverse strand, counting down.
GAACCAAGCCACAAAGTTAGGAGTGCTAACCTAATTCCAAGAGCAGAAAATAAAACAATCTAGCAAATAAAAAAAATCTATGATGCAATAAGTAAATAGGAAACTACTGCTAAAAATAAAAACTAAATCTAAACATGGAAAATATAGAACTAAAGCAAATAAAGTAAACTAGAAAGAATATAAAGCAAGTAAATAAATCTAATCCTAAGTCAGTCCCCGGCAACGGCGCCAAAAACTTGATGCGCATGAACACGACCTCAAATCTCGCGACGGAGACCGTCGAGGACTCAAAGCGCGTGCTCGTGCTCAACACCCGCAAGTGCACGGATGTCATCAAGTAATAAAGACTATCAATCCTACAGGGACTGGGATTCGAATACCAATATACTCAGTGGTTGTAATTGTTCGAATGTGACTCTAAGAGGTTTTGATTGGTGAGGGCTGTCGGTGGACTCTACTCTGTACGGTGTCACATGGAGGAGGAAAGAAGTGTGTCGAGGTCTTCAAAGGTGATTCTAGGACTTCAGTTTCGCTTGTGTATCATAGAACAATATTGTCAATTGGCGTTGTCTAGACGTTTAGCTACGGTTTTGTGGAAGGGACATCATACACTTTCCCGTAGAGCCGCCGCATCTTTCGGGAGCTATCACCGCCCAAAAGGATGGGATAGACGGTACAAGGATGCCAAATCTATCCCTATGGTGAACCGTTTTCGATTCCACCGCACCCTTCTACCTGCAGTTACAGGAGATCAGGTTTACCCCTAGGTTCCTTATATAAAATCCTCTAAATTTTAGATTGCGAGGGCTGTCACCCCTCGTATCGCCTAAGCACAGCAGATAGAAAGCCAAACACGCATAGATATAGTAAAGATCAACTACTAATTGTCAAATCAGACTCATAGGTAGAATTTAACATGAACCAACATTGTATGTGTACACAAGCTACTCCCTAATCCTAGAATCGAAAGTACTACTCCATGTATACGAAGGAAGAATCACAAAGCATGTCTAAGTTCGAATACATAAGGAATAAAATGCAAGAATAAAGATATACAATGCTTTCGTGGTCTTCTCTCCGTCGTTGAAGTGCAAGGCGTGGACCTCCGAAGACATTCCTCCTCCCCGTTGCGAGTTACCGAAGCTTTTTAGGGCTTCAGCGTGCCATCCTAGCCGTCATGCTTCCACCCTAGGGTTTGGGCGAAGCCATCCTTATATAGACATCGCCTCAGACTAGCTGTGAAATGTCCTTCTTTTGCTCCGAAAATATGTCTTTTTCACCTGAAAATCTAACCTGCACATAAAAGTACAACGAGCAGACCTCCAAACCAGAAAATAGGAAATGCGTGCAAAAATAGAGTAACATATGCATGAAACTAACACAAAATATAATGAGATGTGAGCGAAAACTACTCCTAAAACCCTATATGTTTTTCTCACATCAAGCCCTTTGATCATGATCCAATATATGTTTTCAAAAATATTTTAAAATCATTTTAGAAAACCTTGGTGAAGTCTATCTTTTGATAGCAATCGCCATTAAGAGAATTGATACAAAGTAGGGCCAAAATATTGAACTTTTCAATGGTTTTGAACTTTGTGTCAATCTCATTATTTTATGGGTATTTTATTTTTCTAATATTTTTCACCCATAATGATTGACTTAAGTATTATACATATGATTTTCGTGATTTTTCGATTTATGTATAATTACTTATGCTTTTTTGAAATTCGGATTCTGAAATTGAAATTCCGCATTTGCAGAAATCAGTCGACTGTTGCTTATGGCAGTCGACCTGATTGTTAGAGTCGATTGCCAGGCTTAATTTCAGATAAACAAGGTTTTTTTAGTCGATTTCAGCTATGTTAGACTACCCTAACTACTCATAACCCTAGGATATGCTTTGGAAAGTATTAGAAAGGGTGAAAATCCATTGGATATGGATTAGGAGAGTTGTTTGAGTGTGTATCAAATTTTAAGGTGTGTAAAAGTTCAAGGTTGAATTTTTTAACGATAATTTTGATGGTTTAGTGTTCCTATAGGCTTAGGGACTCTCCAAGAACATTGTTGGTGCAATGGTCAAGGGGGAGCAAGCCTTTAGGGGAGGTTATCTATCATGGGATGATGGATGTGTTCTTCCTCATGAGGGGGAGAATTTTGAGAATGTGAGATGCCCAATTTGGAAATTGGGAGAGTTTGTAGGATTGCCTCTCTTGAGTGATATGTGACTTATCACTAGAAAGAGTAAAGGCATCCTAAGTGTTTTTGGACCAAGGGGGAGATTGTAAGATCTTATTGGGATATGAGACATTGACACTCTTAGGGAGAACCTTTTTGATGTATGTCAAAAAGGGAGAGAATTAATGGGAGAATTTAGATTACCAATTTGGGAAAATGGGTAAGGAGATTTGAGTTAGGTGGCCTAACTCAAAGGTGTTTATGGTTTTTGTCAAACATAAAAAAGGAGGAGATTGTTGGTGCAAATGACCCAGGTCACAATTGACCAGACTCGAGTTTGACTTGAGCAGTATTTTGATGTTCAAACAAAATATATGACAATGTGATTGTCATAGGAAAGTCCAAGTCTTGAGTACTTGGCATGGAAAGTCCAAGTGGGGCACTTGGCAATGGAAAGTCCAAGTCATGGGTACTTGGCATGGAAAGTCCAAGTGGGACACTTGGCAATGGGAAAGTCCAACATGGGTTGGCATGGAAAGTTCAAGCATGGGTCTTGACAAGGGAAAGTCCAAGCTTGAGTCTTGGCAAATGGAAAGTCCAACATGGGTTGGCAAGGGAAGTCCAAAGGTTAATATTGGCAGCATAAAGTCCAAACGGGAGTCTTGGCACCATAAGTACAATGGTTGGTGGCGTAAAGTCCAAGAGGTAGTCTTGGCAGTGTAAGCCCAATGTGCCTTGGCGGTATAGACTAGCTTAGCATGACAATAGCTGATGGAAGCACCTGAAGTCTAACGTATGGATGAACAAGTCATGGAAGACTGGGAGGGATCCGATAGGCGTGAGGCTGACGGAGGTGGCTAGAAGGCTTAGGTCTAGGCTAAGGGTGGTCTAGCAAGTATGAGGGCATCATACTTGGGGTTAAACCTCAGTCCAAGTGGACACTTGGTGGCAATGGGAAAGTCCAACATGGGTTGGCATGGAAAGTTCAAGCATGGGTCTTGACAAGGGAAAGTCCAAGCTTGAGTCTTGGCAAATGGAAAGTCCAACATGGGTTGGCAAGGGAAGTCCAAAGGTTAATATTGGCGGCATAAAGTCCAAACGGGAGTCTTGGCACCATAAGTACAATGGTTGGTGGCGTAAAGTCCAAGAGGTAGTCTTGGCAGTGTAAGCCCAATGTGCCTTGGCGGTATAGACTAGCTTAGCATGACAATAGCTGATGGAAGCACCTGAAGTCTAACGTATGGATGAACAAGTCATGGAAGACTGGGAGGGATCCGATAGGCGTGAGGCTGACGGAGGTGGCTAGAAGGCTTAGGTCTAGGCTAAGGGTGGTCTAGCAAGTATGAGGGCATCATACTTGGGGTTAAACCTCATGTTTGAGGTTATCCATCGACTGAGATTTTGGACCAGTCGATTGGTCAAGTATTTTGACACTTGATAGTTGAGTTGACTCTTGGCAGTTGACTGGGGTTATGAGCAGTTGACTGTCGTGAGTTGATTGTAGCAAAATGCCTTGGTAGTCGACTACCAGAATTGGGCAGTCGATTGATGGTAGTGGACTGCTGGTCGGGGTTGCAGGAACAGAATGCTCGATAGCCGACTGGTCAGTCGACTATGACCCTGGCAGTCGATTGTTGGGTAATAGCAGTTGACTGCTAGTATAACCGTTGGCTTGAATGTCGACGTGGATTAAGCTGTTGTCTCATAACGGTACTATTGGCAGTCGACTGGGCACTTATGGCAGTTTCTGATAGGCCAACAATTGGTCCAAAGTTGCGTCATCACTAGGACGGGCGGGAAGAGGCTATTCGAGGACATACGCAAGCTTTTCCGCCTTGAGAACAATTCTTAAGTTTCTAATCCAGTCCAAGAAGTTCGACCCAGTCAATTTATTTGAATTCAAAATAGAGAACAAATTCAAAGACATCATGATCAAGCAATTCATCTAGAAATACAAATCGAGTATATATGAGAAAGATGGAAAAATGCATTAACATACATTTATGAATCCCATTCATTTTTCGAATTTAAAAACCCCAAAATCACTTCGAGAGATCGTAGGTCCATCTTCGAATGGGTTGATATCCAACATAGATATGAACAACCTTAGAAAGAGTCCAACAAGTCATTCATAACTACAATGGTAGGTATCAAGTATACCGATTGCATATCACATATATGCAACCATCACAATGTGCTATCAACTAATTGAATGTTCACACATACATCGGGTTGTTAACTGATTAACAAGTATGCATCATATGCATAGCACCCAACTTCACCTCCCTTCACATCGACCTTGGAGAGAGTCCAACAAGCCGATGCTCTAGGTTAAAGCCAACCCATTAATCGAGAAATAGTTTTAATATGATTAGAGCGCATTCAGCCAATTAGCCCGGCTTGGAGAGAGTCCAACAATCGAAGCTAACGATTGACCTCTGACTCTTACCATATTAGTATTAAACTATTCCATGGTTTGAACGTGTTCAGGTTCAAGCCGAGCTTGGAGAGAGTCCAACAACCCAAACAAGAAACAGAACTCCGATTCTAACCATATTAATGGAAGGTGTAGACTTTAATATTGTGTAAGGGTTTTAATGTCTCATCCTCTTTGCAAGCAAATAACTATTATCTACATGACATGACATACATCTACATGTCACAACACACATGACATAATGATATGCATCTAATGCAATTACATGGCATACAATTTGGCATGTACAAAAATTTCCTTATATGTCATAACTATTTATGGAAATAAAATATGTTTGAGATTTGATTCCCCAAATCAAATCATGATTAAATTAGGAAATAAATTTCCAAATCTAATCACATATTTTATTTATGGAAAGTGTTAATTAAGGAAAGTCAATTTTTAATTTAGGAAAGTCAATTTTTAATTTAGGAAATAAATTTCCCAAATTGTCAAAACTATTTATGGAAATAAAATATGTTTTAAATTTGATTCCCAAATCAAATCATGATTAAATTAGGAAATAAATTTCCAAATATAATCATATATTTTATTTATGGAAAGTGTCAATTTCCATAAATACTTCTAAACTTTCCAAAATTAGAAAATTTCCATAAACACTTCTAAACTTTCCAAAATTATAAAATTTTCATAAATACTTCTAAACTTTTCAAAAGTAGAAAATTTCCATAAATACAATTATGATTATCGCAAAATAATTTTATGATTATGTTGAAACACAACCTGGGCTCTAATACAATTGTTGGGTTTCTGACACCGCAGCGAGTGTGTGTTCCAATATTTTTCATAAACATGTGCACAACAGAAGAATTAAAAGGCAATAAATCTTATTTATTACAATACACACATCACACGCATGCATAGTACAATATGTGTAGACATAATTGCAGTTTCAAATTTTGCAATAAAAGGAAATTATACTAGTTATACCTGACATATCATGTGCAGCGGGAATGACATTAACTGGAGCAACTCTCGCTAGAATTGCCTCTATCCGTATATGATAACGGCGAATTGTCGTGGTACAATTTTAAATTAATTACCGAACCCCCTCTACACTAATATAGCATAGTGGATGGCCCGGATCGTATCTCAACGAGTGTAATCGACAGAATAGTAAACTTAGGATTTCTAATTATTGCTAATCCTACTGAATGGGGGTTAGGAATTTACAAGACTAATCCTACTGAATGAAAGACAATGCAGGTAATTAAAGCATTAATCTAACTAACTAAGATAACAATGAAATTAAAGAATATCTAAACTAAGCATGCAAAGGAAATCATTCGAAAACATAAAAACAGTGCAGGAAATTGAACAACAAGTCAAAAGCAAACTAACATGTGTGTAAAGGAAAACATGAAATAAATCTAACTTACTATTAAGCACGTTTAACTAATGAAATTAACACTAAAATAGATAAGTAATCAAACTAACAATTAATTAAGCTAAGCATCATAATTAAACTACAACTAAACTACCAAATGAAACTACTAATTACTCTAAGTCATACTACGAAATAGCTACAATGTAAACTACAAGACAACTACAAACTAACTACAAATTAGACTACAGTTAAACTACAAACTAACTACAAGTCAACTACAACAACAATTTTGGGTTTTTTTGATAAGTTCAATTCGTGAATCCAAACATAACGTAAAGTAAACAAACAATGCAATAAAACAAGATAAACATCCAAATCAATGGATCAAAATCCAAATATAACCACCGATCACTCCACGACGATGACGACAATCCAAACAACTCCTCCGGTGGATGATATGGCCGGATCCTTGCCGGAAATCCTCCGACAAGTGCTAAATTGATGGATGAAGCGAGCTCTTTTCTCTGGTGGATGGTACGGAACTGTCGAAGTCTGGTGTAGTTGCCGGGATCTAAACCCGGGTCTCTCGGAAGCCGAGTATACTCACCACTATACTACAACGGAACTCCAAAACTACGTGGAGAGGATGGAACCGGAGTAAAAGCTAAAACTCTTCACCGACGATGAAATGAAGTGCTATCGTCGGAAATTGGAGATGAAGATCACTACCGTGAGCTAGAAACAGATTCTGCGGGATCCCGACAGTATCAATCACCACAACCTTCCAAAATCTCATCCAGTTGTGGCTCTCAGCTCTGGCAGTTGGCGGAGGAAGCTATCGCCGGTGAAAAGCCCAGAATCTCCTCTTCTATGCACTGCCGACGAGTTGGTCGGAATCCCAGCATCTCATCGACAACCACTTGAATGGAGGTTGCCACCGGAATGGATGGAAGGAAGGGCCGCTGGAGATGCTGCCCGAAGCTGTCGCCGCCGCGTGGAGGAGAAAGCGTCCGCCACCGCTCGCGTTGAGGAAGCTCTGCTCGCCGCCGTCGCTCGCGAGGAGGAATGGTGCTGGCTCACCGTCTGTGGATGAAGAAGATGTGGCTGCCGGCGTTAGAGGAGGTGATGGAGGAGATCACCGCCAGCCTTGGCAGAGAAAGTGGATGGCCGACGGTGTGGCGTGGATGAGGTGGAGGAAGGAATCCGGCGGTGTCGCTGTTCTGCGCGATTCGGTAATACTGTCTGCTGCGCGTGGAAAAGCTGATTAAGTGATTTTTCTGAGCCGTTCGATCTGAGCCCTGATCAAGATCGATCGAATCTGGATGAAGGACTCAGATGTCCAGATCTGAATGTATGGACCAGATCTCTCCAGATCTGGGTAAATGGCTCAGAATCAAGCCGCATTCATCGGATGGTCCATATCGCTTATATCTGATCTCTTGATTAAATTGCCCTCGATCATGATGAAAGGTCCAGATTGATCCAGCTTAAAATATCCTTCTAGCCCTAGATGAAGCCATATTTGATCCAACTCAAGTCTAATCCATTGACTCATCTCGATCTCCTACAATTAAGATGTAAAATTTTCCTCTATCCGTATCCACGCCGAGTACCGTCGGGATAGCTTCGCCAAGCTACAAGCTTCGTCTTCGTAGGAGTCACTAGCCTCTTGTCGAAGACGATGTGATCGAGAGAAGATCACAATCCGAATCAAAATTCAGATTTGAAAATGAGTCCTCAAAACTCGCTTCTCCGGAGAGGTATTCGTCAATCGATTGACAAATCCTTGGTCCTCCACCTATGAGGACTATCGGAGATCGAATCCCCGACAAGGTAGTGTTGGATCGAGAAGCGTCGCTAGAGGGGGGGGTGAATAGCGAGCATAAATATTTTCATTCGTTCGTTCGATACACAAGTAAGTACAGCGGAAAAATAAAAAGACACATTTATTTTTACTTGGTTCACAACCCAGCGGTTACTACTCCAAGACCCTAACGGTCCTAGACCGCGTCCTAGACCGCGTATGGAGGGCACTATAACGTCTCCTCCTCGTTGGAGGTAGGAGACAATGATCACAAAACTGAAAGTATGAGGATGAGGCAACAAGCCTACCTCACCTTGTTACGAATAAAAACAAAGAATACAATAACATAATATGTTACTTGTTGCTGCTGTCGATGAAGAACGTAAAAGCTTGGCGTCACGTCAGCATTATGACGGTGTTGGAGCTTTAGCGTTGTAGGAGAACTTAAGAATAATCTTGATGATGCTTTGGGTTGGAATCCTCCCCTCCTTTTATAGAGTTTGTCCTTTGAATATGTCTCCTCATCTTTCAGAACAGATCACGAAGTTGTACCAAATTTTATCGCGAAGTGGCCGCGTCAAATCTTATCCGTTTTGACCTAGCACAAAGGCTAATTCGTCGCCATCAGTCGACTGATGCCTCCCATCAGTCGATTGATGAGCATCAGTCAACTGCTCAATGTCCAACAGTAAGAGGTTAGCATGGAAAATGGTAAATGCGATGGTTTCTAACCATCCGATCTCGACCTAGACCTTCCACAGGAAGTCTTAGTCGGATCGCCACCTACAGTCGTCCTCGTACAGAGGACACAACCTTACCATCTCTCACTCACACGAGCTTACCTCGATACTTACTTTGTAGCTCTCGCTTCTGGCCTTTCACTCGATTCCTTCGGCTCCCTCCGAAGTCACTCGAGTGTCGCCCGACCACCACGGCTTCCTCCGGGTGTCGCTAGCCTTTAACTCCAGCTTTAGCACTTTTCTGCACACTCGATTTAGCTCATGAGATAACGATGTAAACTTAACTTTGTGTCTTTGCCATAATCAAAACACAGGTTCGATTATCTAGTGCCCCTGTACCAACATTGACCAACGTGGATCTGGCCGTTGTGAGACAACGACTATAGGACCAGTCAACTGATGGTCACGATCAGTCGACTGATGGGTGCGGAATCAACTCGATGCAGGTTATAAATGGAGCTCGAGATGGAGGATTTCGCCAAGACTTTAAGGGTGACATTGGAGGGGAATTGCTGCTGCATTCCAGACCTTCAAGAGCCAACCAAAGCAAGCAACAGACAAGTGATCAAAAGCAATCGGTGAAAAGTGTTCTTTTGTATTGTATTTGTATTCTTGTTTGTATTTCTATATTACTTTGTAATTTCTTGTACGAGGTTTCTCCACCTTCGACGTGTTGTCGAGAAGGAGTTTATTTAGTGTCGTGCGCATAACTAGAGCTCGGTGAGCTCGCCCGTGGAGTAGGAACCATTCGGTTCTGAACCATGTATATCTTGGTGTATTGCGTGTGCTTGTGTTGTTGTTTGCATTTCTATTTGTTTCTATTATTTCCACTGCGCTAACAACAATCGTAGACAAACGACGCAAGATGAACGATCGTATTCCACCGTACGATGATTGAGGGCTATTCACCCCCCTCTAGCCAGCCACCTACATTCCAACAAGTGGTATTAGAGCAAGGAGCTTATCGAGGACTAACCGCCGACACAAGCACTACAAGATGGCCAGCTACAACCTCCAACCACCAAAATTCGAAGGAGATTTTCAATGGTGGAGAAGAAAAATGGAGGTATATCTAGAAACCGATTTTGACTTTATGTTAATCTTAGAAAATGGTTTCGAATTACCTAGGGATGAAAGCAATAGGAAAATTGAGAAGTCAAGGTGGACCCAAGACCAAATCAAGGACTTCAAGACAAATCTCAAGGTAATCGAATTACTTAGTGATTTGATTCCTAACAACATTTGGTCTAGGCTAGGTAATTTTAGGGATGCTAAGGACCTATGGGACAAGGTGATAAGATTTCATGAAGAGCCCACATTGGTCCATGAAGAGGAAGAATGCCCATCAACATCCGGATCCGAGGATGTTGAAGAATTGCCCACCACATTCGAAGATGTTGATGATTTGGTGGAAACCTCCACCTCTAGCATTGAGGGGGAGAAGAGGCCTTCTATCCCGTAACAAGTTCAAGAAGAAGCTTCAACATCCAGGAGAAGCGAAAATTCCCTAGGTAACTCAAGTGTTGTTATTATAAATAAAATTCATATAACATGCTTTGAGTGTAGGGAACAAGGGCACTATAAAAGTAAGTGTCCTAAGAAGGTGAAGAAGGTTCAACCAGCACCAAAAGTAAAAAATGCCGGAGTTCCCACAATTAAGAGCAAAGAGCACATTGTGTGCTTCAAATGGAACCAACGGGGACATTACCGAAGCCAATACCCTAGGGGAGGAAGAAAGGGCAAGAAGGTGTATCTCATGTAGGGGGGAGCTTCTAAAGCTAACCCTAAGGTAAATTTAAATTATGCACCTTCAATTCCCAAGACAAATAAGCATGCTAGAAATTATTTTAGTTCACTTGCCATGATTAATGAAAAGCATGCTAGTAGGAATAAATATGTTTGTCTAGGAGCCAAGCATGTTAGTTTATCTAAGAACAAACCTAGGACCAATAATTCTAGACCCATTTTACCTAGGGAATCAATTAGGAGAATAGAAGAAAATTTGGGTATTAATCCCAAAAAGTCTAGGCACATGCCTAAGAAGAAGAGGCCTTCCCAAAAACCTAATGATAAATCAAAATTGGGAAAATTAGAATTAGAAAACCAAGTCTTGAGGTCAAGATTTGAGAGAATGGAAAAGACCCTTAAGATTATAGAAAATTCTATTCAAGGGTCAAATGCCCAAAAGTCAAGACCTAGGGTTCAACAACGGTCTAAGGGCAAGAAAGGTTTGGATCACAAACCTATGTCCTACCATAATACTCCATTTGATTATGGAACAACATCTAGGTCTAGAAAAACCAAGGCTAATAGGGAAGTTATCCCTAAGACTAGCCATGGTGTTTGCTTAGTGGCTAAGGACTTAAGAAAAACCAAGAAAGCCACTAAGAAGGTCAAAGGGGGAGTTACCCCTAGGTTTGACTTAGAAAAGACCCAAAAGACTATGGCTTCAAATTCTAAAAGTGTCATTATTGTTGGATCGAAAGTGTCGCTAGAGGGGGGGTGAATAGCGATATGGTGTCGTTAAAAAAAAACTTTTGCAATAAGTAAAAAGCAAGTAGAGAGTGCACAGCGGAAATATAAAGTAGACAAGATATTTTTACGTGGTTCACAATCTTTCGATTGCTAATCCACGGCCCTAGTGATCCTTGATCACGTACGGAGGGCAATTCACTAAAACCACTCCTCCTCGTTGGAAGTAGGAGCAACGATCACAAAAAGAAATCAAGGCAAAGGGACACTCCCCCTTTCCTTGTTACGATTAAAGCACAAAGACAATTTAAAGAAGTAGAACTTAAATAAATATACCGACAACTCTTATAAGTAGAAGATGTAGCTTTCGTTGTCGGCGGCACTTCGTCGTAGCAAATGTGAGTAGTAGTAGAGGCGTTACGACGGCGTGTTGAGAGCTCTTGATTTCTTATATGTTTTGCTTGGTGTGAACATGTCTATTTATGGATATTGATCTATGAATTTAGACATAGGTAGTGTCCAAGGTGAGGTTCTTATCCCCCAAGTCTTGCTCATCCACATCCTTTGCGCCAACTCAAGGATGAGGTGCTTCATCCAACCACCTTGTGCCACAACTCAAGGATGAGGTGCTCATCCAACCACCTTGTGCCACCTCAAGGAGGCCTTCACGCCAACTTGTTGGAGCCATCCAACTTGTGCCACATCATGGGAGCCAACCATCTTGTGCCAACTCTCCTCATTTTGGGCGTCCAAGCTTGATGGTGGTTTGCCAACCATCTTGTGTCAACTCACCTCATTTTGGGCCCAACTTGATGATGGTTTGGATGTCCACCTTGATGCCACATCACCTAATTTTGGGGTCCAAGCTTGGTGATGGTTTGGATGTCCACCTTGATGCCACATCACCCTTTGTACCAAAACACGAGTCAAGTCCAAATTCACCCCCTTGAAATTCGAGCTCTTCTCGAGGTGGAACTAGACCATGATGTAGTAGACGATCGTCAAAGGGTTTTGACCGCAGATAAGTTAGCTTAAAATATAAAGTACGATGGTTCTAACCAACTGATCTCGACCTAGACCTTCCATTGGAGGTATTGGGTCGGATCTACGCTTAACGTCCTTGCTTCGCTTTCACACGAGCTTACCTTGTAGCCTCGCTTCCGGTCTTCACCCGAGTACCTCGGCTTCCTCCGAAATCCCTCTGGCGTTGCCCGACCACCTCGGTTCCCACCGGGTGTCGCAGACCTTCCGCTCAACTTTAGCATTTCTGCACACTTAATTGAGCTCGTAAGATAACAAATATACACTTAACTATTGAGCCTTTTGCCATAATCAAAATATCGGTTCGACTTTGGTGCCCACTGCACCAACAATCTCCCCCTTTTTGATTCATGGCAAACCGACACAAAAGTTAAGGAAAAATTAAGCTAGCATAATGATTAAGCATGAATGAGCTAGCATAAAGATTAAATATGAATGAGAAATATTATTTTTCAAGTTCTCCCCTTTGAGGTAACCTCCCCCTTGACCGAAGGTGAGTTCTTGAAAAATAATTTTTACTCCCCCTTAATAGTTGCTTAAGTAATCGGAATTACTTAATATAAAAGGTAATAATTTTGTTTACTTTCTTCCCCTTTAATTTTGGTTAATTTTGGTTACTTTTGTGACTTTCTCCCCCTTTTGCCTTAACTCAAAAAGTTTGTAAATATATTTTAGGGTTTGTAAGTCCAAGCAAGTTCCCAATATATATATATATATATATATATATATATATATATATATATATATATATATATTTTTTTTTTTAAATAATAATAAGCTTGAAAATATGTTCATCTAAAATGTACAACTCCGGTTGGACTTGATTGATATAGAATGATCAATAAATCTTGAAGGAGTTGATTAATTTTAAATAATTATACTCCATGGTTCATATCGATGCAATCAATCTACATCTCGAACTGTGAGTAAGGTCCTAACATCTCACGCCCGTCTACGTGGCTAAGTACACAAACACATTAGTCCTATGTGTTGTGAGATGTGTTGGCTCCTTAAATCTATAGGTATATGATTTCTAAGGTAAGACTTAGGCTAATTTCATAAAAAGAAGCAAAAATAGAGTACATATATAGAAAAATTTAAATCCTACTCTATTACGCACATACCTAACTTTCGTCCTTAATAAACTAAATTCGCTTCGGGTAGTGGTTTGGTGAAGATGTCCGCTAGGTTTGATTTGGACTCAACATACTCTAGTTGTATAGTTCCATTAGTTACATGTTCCCTAATGAAGTGGTGTTTAACTTCTATATGTTTTGTCCTAGAATGACATATTGGATTTTTAGTTAAGTTAATTGAACTGATGTTATCTATGTAGGTTTTAATGTTGTTAAAGATTAAGCTAAAGTCTTGGAGAGTGTGCTTCATCCACAGGAGCTGAGAGACACACTCACCCATCGCAACGTATTCGGCTTCGGTGGTAGATAAGGCAACGCATAATGTCGCTTCCTCATCGCACTAACTCACTAGACTCGAGCCGAGGATTTGACAACAACCACTCGTGCTCTTTCTATCGAGTTTACTACCGCATAGTCGAGTCGAGTAGCCGATTAGATTAAACTCGTAGATCTAGGTACCAAATACCTACGCTTAGCGTGCCCTTTAGATATCTAAGGATACGCTGACTAGGGTTAGGTGAGACTCTTGCACAGTTTGTAACCTTGCGCACATACTTACCGCGAATAAAATGTCGGTTAGGCTCGCGGTTAAGTATAGGAGACTTCCTATTGCGCTCCTATAGTATTTTAGGTCAACGGGTTTTCCTTCTACATCTTCGTTTATATTAACATTAGTTGCCATAGGTGTATTAATTATTTTAGCATCTTGCATTCCAAATCGATTTATTAAGTCCTTAGTATATTTTTGTTGATGTAAATATATTCCATCTTTAGTTTGTTTAATTTGTAAACCTAAGAAGAAACTTAACTCTCCTACTAAATTCATTTCAAATTCACTTTCCATAAGTGAGATGAATTCGTTTAGCAGGATCGAGTTGGTAGTTCCAAAAATTATATCATCTACATAGATTTGTGATATAAAGATTTCTTTTACTACGGTTTTAACGAATAAGGTTGGGTCGACTAAACCTTGGTTGAATCCTTTGGACTTAAGATAGATCGAAAGCCTTTCGTACCAAGCTCTTGGGGCTTGTTTGAGTCCATATAGGGCTTTCTTAAGTCTAAGGACATGGTCGTTTATCTAGATTTTCAATCCGGAGGTTGACTGACGTAAACTTCTTCCTTAATGTATCCATTCAAAAATGCCGACTTGACATCCATTTGAAACAATTTAAAACCTCGATGTGCGATATGCTAACAACATTCGGATGGACTCTAGTCTTGCTACGGGGGCATAGGTCTCATCGTAATCTAAACCTTCGACTTGACTAAACCCTTTTGCGACTAACCTAGCTTTATTTCTAACTACTTCACCTTTATCATCAAGTTTATTTCGAAATACCCACCTTGTTCCAATAATTGATTTTTCTTTAGGTGGTGGTACTAATTCCAAGACTTCATTTCTAGTGAATTGAGCTAGCTCTTCTTGCATAGCAATAATCCAGTCGGGATCAAGAAGTGCTTGTTCAATAGTTTTGGGTTCGATTTTGGAAATTAACGAGATTTGACTAATGTTTTATGAAGCTCTAGTTCGAACCCTAAATTTGGATCACCTATAACTTGATTGATAGGATGACTTGGGTTAGGGTCATCTATCACTTGGTCGATAGGATGACTTGGGTTAGGACGAGATTCAAGTTCAAGATCAGAGTCGGGTTTGCTATAAGTTGATTTGCTAGTTGGTTTTGTTAAGGATTGAACGGGTTCATGTCCTTCGTCGAAAACTATATTAATGGTTTCTTCGACTCTAAGAGTGTCGTGATTGTATACCCTATAAGCTCTCATCGGTGGTTGAGTATCCTAGAAAGGTTCCAGAGAGAGGTTTTGGATTTGAATTTCCTAGGTAATCCTTAGTGTTTAAGATATGTACCTTGCATCCAAATACCCTAAAGTATTTGATGTTCGGTATTTTATCGTGATAAATCTCGTACGAGGACTTTTGGTGCCTCTTTACCATAAGGATCCTATTTTGGACATAGCAAGCCGTACTACTAACGGCCTCTCCCAAAATCTATCGGGTAGGTTATACTGCTTTAACATTGTCCTAGCGGCTTCTTGTAGGGTTCTATTTTTCCGCTCGACTAACCCATTTTGTTGTGGGTTCTAGGACATGAAAACTCATGGTGGTATCCGTTTTAGGTTACGTAAATCAGAAACCTGTGGTTTTCGAATTCACCACCATGATCGCTTCTAAGTCTTTTAATCTTAAGGTTCTTTTGATTTTCGATTAACCTACAAAGATTGATTAGTTGGTCTAGGGTATCATTTTTATGTTTGATAAACCTAACCCAAGTAAATCTAGAATAGTCGTCAATTATGACTAAGCAAAATTGACTACCATTGAGTGACTTAGCTCCATGTGAATCAAATAGATCCATGTGTAGGAGCTCAAGAACACTTTTGGTTCGTTCTTGATTAGTTAATTGATGTTGTGTCCTAGATTGTTTACCTTGTTGACAAGCATTACATATTTTATTATCCAAGTTGTTTAGTTTAGGCAAACCTATAACTCGACTCATCTTGTGGACGAGTCTTGAGTGTCCGAGTCTTCGGTGCCATAACCAAGATTCCTCTTGCTGTGTCATAAGACACTTGGTTGAGGAGTTGGGTAAATTTATTGTGTAGATGTTGCTATTCCTAGTTCCTTTAAGTATTATTTTAGATGTTGCATTTATCTTGATTACGCATTCATTTTCTAGAAATATGACCTTATAATTGTTATCACACAATTGGCTTACACTAAGTAAATTATATTGAAAGTTTTCTACTAATAAGACATTTTGAATTGTAAAGTTAGAGTTGAGCTCAATATCACCTGATCCGATGATTTTGAGCTTGCCGTTATTTTCGAAGGCTACCGATCCTTGTCGTTTGAATCGTAACTTCGAAAATCTGAGTTGATCCCCGGTCATGTGTCGGGAGCAACCACTGTCCAACATCCATTGATCCTACATATAAGGTAGTTGGATCGGATATTGGAATTACTAAAGGGTTGTTTGTAAGTTTTTTAAACCTAAATCATCTCACCAATATCTACATGATCAAAACATGTTATTCCTATGTGTTATTGTGAGATGACTTTCAATTTTACTTGATTAATTTTAATGAATTTAAATTAACCAACATTAGGTTAGATTCGGATTTAGTCTAAGCTCATCAAGTAATCTTTTCAAGAGATTAGCTTCCAGGTCGTGGCGAGGCACAGAGGCCTTCTTTGATCGGAACAACGACCACTTCCTTAGACAAAGCTAATTTCAAGAAATTGATAACTCGACTTACTTGAGACTACATCTTGGTCTAACTAGTTATTTTTGAAAAGAGGCTCCCCGAGGCTCAATCTTTTCGTAGGATTTTAGTTGATTATGAGTCCTATCTAACCATTCTAAAAATAAAGGAAAAACTAAGCATGCAATTTCTAAGACTTAACAAAAATACATTTTGTATTGGCTCCCCCTGGACCATTGAATCGAGTTGGTCTATTCACATAGTGAATTTGGTCCTTGGGAACCCAATACATGTTAGATCCTAAAGTTGAAATCAAAGTGGTCTTAGGGACCCATGCTTGGACATTTTTCTTATGTTGGTTTACTATAGACATATATGACTTATTGGTTGTATTTGAGTTAAACCCGAGTCCGGCCCTTTGTGATCCAAGTAAGAGGTCAAGTCCCTTGGATCCCAAAGTGAACCTTCCAACGCAGTTCCTAAGGTCTTCGACTTGTGTTTTCAAGCGCAGTTCTCAACTTCAAGCTTTTCAACTTGAGTTGAGTCCTCCTCTTGAATACGAGTAGTCGAAGAGGTTAGGAGACCTCATGTTTGAGGAGGTTAACCTCCTCAATTAGGTCTCGACCTTGGACTCGGACTTAGCTAGTTTCTTATTTAAAAATTTAATTGCACCATACAAAGTATTAAGTAACGACCGACTTACCCTTAATGATTCTTTTGAACCGGATACTGGATCCATGGCTTGTCTTGAATGGAAGCTCATCATCGGATTCGACTCGGACTCTTCTTCGGTTTCGAGTCGTGCTCTCGGCTTGGCCATTAGAGCTTGGATATCGCCTTTCTTCCTCCGACAACTCCTCCCAAGTAGCGCTAGCGCTTTCTGGTCTTTGATGCGTTATTCTTTAGCTTTGGGCACTCGGACTTGATGTGACCGAACTCATGCACTCATAGCATCTAAAATTAGAAGTATTTGAATTAGGTTTAGGCTTACCTTGAGTTGTTGGTCGTTTCGCCTCTTGATCATCTTCCTAACTAGATTGACTAGTTCGGATTCTATTTCGGAGTCTACTTCCGATTCGGACTCGCCTTCTTCCTTCGGGGTGGCTTGCTTGGGCTTCTTCTTCTTGAACTCGCAACTAACGTAATACTCTTCGGCCCGACCACGTTAGTTTGCTCATGTAATTCAAGTTCAAAACAATTCGCCTAACTTAATTTTAGAAAGGTCCTGGAGACCTTGTAGGCATCGACCATGGATGCCCACAAGGTGGTCCTAGGAAACGAGTTAAGAGAATACCACGATAAGGTCGCGATTCTCGACCTTTTGTCCGATGGCATGGAGTTGGTTGACGATGTCTTGGATACGAGCATGTAGTTGAGTTGCGGTCTCGCTTTCCTGCATTTTCAAGTTATACAATTTATTTAAAAGTAAATCTCTTTACATACCTTCCGTGTCGCTTGTGCCTTCGTAGTTCCACTAGCTTGGTCCATAAGTCCTTTGCACTAATGAAGGGGCCGACGCGTTGAGCTCTTCCTTGACAACCCACATTGCAAGATTTGAGTTGCCTTGGCATCGGCTTCTACTTGTTTTTTCATGGAATTTGACCATTGATCGTAACCCAAAGATTCACCATCTTCATTAATAGGAAGTGTGAAACCGGTTTGGATTACGATCCACATCTCGATTTGGCTTTTAAGAAAGCATTCCATCCGACCCTTCCAATAACGAAAGTCATTACCGTTGTAAAACGGGTCAAGCTGCTAAACCCTTCGAGATGGGCCATTTAAAAACAAGAAGAAGAACGATTTAAAAGAATCTTGCAAAACACACAAAAAGAATATTCCAAGACTTTCGTCTTGGATTAGTAGTGCAGAAAGTAAAAAAAATATATATAAAATGTAACTTGCAAAAAGAAATAAACAATCAAATGCGAATGTCGTTGAAGTTCCGGAGGACAACCTTACTCGGGATCTAACCCGAAGGACAACCTTATCCGGATCCTAAAGCCTCTAATGCAATTCTATATGTAGGAGAAGATAAGCAAGTGAAATAATTATACGAAAACAGAAATAAATAAATAAAAAATCTGTGAAAAAAAGAAAAACAAAGCTAGATTGGTGGTTTCACCGAATCTTAGCGCCCCCGGCTCTGATACCAATTGTTGGATCGAAAGTGTCGCTAGAGGGGGGGGGTGAATAGCGATACTGTCGTTAAAAAAACTTTTGCAATAAGTAAAAGCAAGTAGAGAGTGCAGGAAATATAAAGTAGACAAGATATTTTTACGTGGTTCACAATCTTCGATTGCTAATCCACGGCCCTAGTGATCCTTGATCACGCACGGAGGGCAATTCACTAAAACCACTCCTCCTCGTGGAAGTAGGAGCAACGATCACAAAAGAAATCAAGGCAAAGGGACACTCCCTTTCCTTGTTACGATTAAAGCACAAAGACAATTTAAAGAAGTAGAACTTAAGGATATTGATCTATGAATTTAGACATAGGTAGTGTCCAAGGTGAGGTTCTTATCCCCCAAGTCTTGCTCATCCACATCCATGAACTCAAGGATGAGGTGCTTCATCCAACCACCTTGTGCCACAACTCAAGGATGAGGTGCTCATCCAACCACCTTGTGCCACCTCAAGGAGGCCTTCACGCCAACTTGTTGGAGCCATCCAACTTGTGCCACATCATGGGAGCCAACCATCTTGTGCCAACTCTCCTCATTTTGGCCCAAGCTTGATGGTGGTTTGCCAACCATCTTGTGTCAACTCACCTCATTTCATTCCAACTTGATGATGGTTTGGATGTCCACCTTGATGCCACATCACCTAATTTTGGGGGTCCAAGCTTGGTGATGGTTTGGATGTCCACCTTGATGCCACATCACCCTTTGTACCAAAACACGAGTCAAGTCCAAATTCACCCCTTGAAATTCGAGCTCTTCTCGAGTCGGAACTAGACCTCGTAGTAGACGCGTCAAAGGGTTTTGACCGCAGATACAAGTTAGCTTAAAATATAAAGTACGATGGTTCTAACCAACTGATCTCGACCTAGACCTTCCATTGGAGGTATTGGGTCGGATCTACGCTTAACGTCCTTGCTTCGCTTTCACACGAGCTTACCTTGTAGCCTCGCTTCCGGTCTTCACCCGAGTACCTCGGCTTCCTCCGAAATCCCTCTGGCGTTGCCCGACCACCTCGGTTCCCACCGGGTGTCACAGACCTTCCGCTCAACTTTAGCATTTCTGCACACTTAATTGAGCTCGTAAGATAACAAATATACTCTTAACTATTGAGCCTTTTGCCATAATCAAAATATCGGTTCGACTTTGGTGCCCACTGCACCAACAATTAGGAAGGTATCTAGGGAAGTTATCCCTAGATAATACCTTGTTAACCCAACTCCAATAGGTATTGGGTTCCTAGGAGCGTGATCGATTCACGCTAGATGGGTTAGGGTCGGGTGTGTCAACCCTAAGTGGATGGGTAGTTAACCTAGCCATGATGAGTTGACACATTAGGATGTGCCAATATGCTTTGAGAAGTTGAAAAGTGATTAAATTGGCACAAATAGGTCTTAGAAGTAATGGTGTGCCATTTTGAGTTTATGGCACACTTGGGCGATAAATGGTATTAAGGAAAAATGGAATTAATTCCTAGAAATGACAATTTGGATTTAACACTTGGGTATTCTATACCTTAATATATTTTACTTGCCATGATTTATTTTCTCTGCCATGTCATGACATCATTTTCATTTTTATCTCTAAAAATGTCATGATCATGTTTAGACTTATTTTTATATGTCATGTATGCTAACATTTCATTCACATGCCATGACATCATGATTTTGACACATGCTTAGTTATATCATATATATGCCATAATCATATCATGCATAAAATAAAATTGATTTAAGGACCATTGGCATGACTTGAAGTCCCATGCATAAGGGAATCAAGTAGAGTTGCCTTAGAATATGCATGAGACCATTAAAGAACAAAAACCCACATCTCACTAGAATATTTGACTTGAATGTGTTTTGCACATTTAGATACAAGTGAGATGTTTAGGAAAAAGGAATTAAAGGTTTCAAAAACATTTTGAAAACATTTTGAAAAACCTTGGTGAAGTCTATCTTTTGATAGTTATCACTATTGAATGGGATGATACAAAGAGGACTCATTATTGAAGCTTTTCTAAACTTTTGAACTTTGTGTCAATCTCATTATTTTGTGGGTAAAATAATTTTCCAATATTTTTCACCCATTATGATTGTAATAAGTAATATACATATAAAATTTCAAGATTTTTCAACTTATGTATATTTACTTACGAATTTCAGAAATTTATTTTTGAAAATCAGAACAAAATGTTATCATCAATGACCGCTGTGGAGGCCAATCGATGATGTCGGAAGGAGTCAATATCGATATCTGATTGATCGGTGACATGATTTTGGGTAAACCTTAGTGGTTAGGCCCATGTTCAGCTATGTTTTGGTCCCCTAACCACTCCTAACCCTAGGGCATGCTATTGAGAGCATTAGAAAGGGTGGAAATCCATTGGATATGGAAGTGTTTAGAGAGAGTATCAATTTTAAGGTGGATGAGAGTTCATTGTTGAACTTTGTGTTAGGGATCGTTTGGAACGGCTAGAGGGGGGGGTGAATAGCGTCAATGGAATTCTTTTGCGTTTGTTTCTACAATTTCGTTAGCGCAGCGGAATATAGATAATGAAAGCAATAACGAAATATACAATCACACACGAACACGATGATATAACGTGGTTCGGAACCTTAAGGTTCCTACTCCACGGATCGAGCTCTACGAGCTCTAGTGATGCACACGCAAACACTAATAAACACTCCTTCTCGGAAAAATCCGGAGGCGGAGAAACCTCGTACAGGATGATTACAACAATAATCAAAAGCTACAAGCGAATACAATGAAATACAAAGCAAAACTAGTAAAGAAAAACACTTTACAAATGCTCTTGAATGCTTGATCGCTAGGTTGATCGAGTAGCACTTGGAGACCCTGAATTACAGCAGCAACTCGCCCCAAATCGCCTCAAAGAAACCTTGAAATTTCCTCCATCACGAGCTCCATATATAGCTTCAACCTGTGCTGGAAAAAGTCGATCAGTCGACTGATCGGGACTATCAGTCGACTGATGCCACTGTTGTCGTGAGACAACGGCTAGATCCACGCTGGATAAGTCTAACGGAACCTTCATCAGTCGACTGATTGTAACCATCAGTCGACTGATGGAGTCCTCACTCGACCATTAGAGTCTCGACTCCATTCTGTGGCCGATTTCTCGAGCACCAGTCGACTGATTACATGATTAGTCGGCTGCTCGAGCCATCAGTCGACTGCACAACTCTGGCAGTCGACTGCTAGGCCATAACCCGCAGTCAAACCCTAGTTGACTCGGTCCAGTTGACTGCCACATGGCACCAGTCGACTGACACACCTCAAACATGAGGTTTTAACCCAAGTATGTGTTGGGTTTCTGGCATCGCGGCGTGTGTGTGTTCGATCATGTTTCGTAAACATGAGCATAGCGGAAGCAATTAAAAATAATAAATCTATATTTATTACAATACACACAACACACGCATGCATATTACAACAAGTGTAGACATAACCATAAATTTAAATTTGCAATAAAAGGAAATTTATCTACGTTATACCTTTCGTATGACGTGTAGCGGGAACGGCATCAACCGGAACGATCCTCGCTAGAATCGTCTCTATCCGTATCCACGCCGAGTTCCTCGGGATGACTTCGCTAAGCCAAAAGCTTCGTCTTCGTACGAGTTACTAGCCTCGTGTTGAAGACGACGTGATCGAGAGATGATCACGATCCGAATCCAAATTCGGATCCAAAACGAGTCCTCAAAACTTGCTTCTCCGGAGAGGTATTCGTCAACCGATTGACGAATCCTTCGTCCTCCACCTCAGAGGATTACCGGAGATCGAATCCCCGGTAAGTTATCCGCTGTCAGAGCTCTAACCATCGCCCAAACGATGCTCCGACGAGAGGAGAAGAAGCTGTCCAAAAAACTGGACAGCTTGGTGGAGGAGTAGGCGCCGGCCAACCAAGGAAAGAAAAAGGCTCACCTTGATGCCAAACCTATAGGAGATCACCGGAGGGTCGCCGGAGTGTTCACCGGCTGAAGCTTGGTCTCCGGCAATGACTTGGACGGCGGCACAAAAGCTGGGCGGCGGCACCTTAGGGTTGGGCGCCGAAAACTCCAAGGAGGTGGGCGGCAACTAGGTTGGGCGGCCAAAACTTGATTAGGGCTTTGGATTAGGGTTTAAGCCCTATTTTATAGAGAACTAATTCTCTTAATGGTTAATGGATCATATCCATAAAGCCCGTTAACCCGCTCCATTAAGATAAGTTAAAATAAACCAAACCATGATGGTTTATTTTAAGTTAAAACGAACCGAACCAACTTTTGGTTCATTCGTTTAAAATAAATCAAACCCTTTGGTTTATTCTCTTCCATTGGATTAGAACCAAACCATTTTGGTCCATCCATTATGTCTTCATAAGACACGGCCCATCCACGCTTCCATTGCGACTGAAACAATTTCATGCTCGCTTTATGTTTGGTCCAACCAAACATAGTTTCTCCTGGCCCGAGAATCCCATTCTCAAGCTCGCTTTTAAATCCTTTGGATTACACTGCGTGCGTGTGACCAAATAGGTTCTCGGTTTATGTTGGCCGTCTATAATTAACCATTAATTATAGAACGATCATGAGTGGCACCTAGTAGTACATCATGATCCCCAATTAATCGAAAAGATCAACGGTTGATCCAGAACTATTTCTGAAACCCTTCAGCAGCTCGAATGATTCGTGCCCCAGTCCCTTCACTCATCTTATACCCACTTGGTTCAGGACATGGTCTATAGTGTCAGTCCCCACTAGGCTGACTACGTCACACCTAGCCCAAGTATCATTTCCTCGTCCTACGGATTCTAGTTACTCCACATGTATCGAAGAGTACCTTACTCTAAACATGTAATGCTTTGGCCAAAGACTTTAGTAACAATCCGACGAGAGGCCATGGGTATACATCTCCTCGCAAGGAGTGGTGAATCTTTATAGGCTATTCAAACACCTTCGATCACTCGACTTATACCCAATCATCCCGGTCCACATCTCCTTAGAGATGTTTGCTTAAGATGTCAAAGCATAAGTCTCCATGATCAAGATGACTTGAATACCGCAAGTCAAAGGAACATCGCACTTAAGCCACAAGAAGAACTTCATTGACATATCTATATATGCAGAGAACCATATGAAGTCTTACTGGTCACTCCAATGAACTAGTTACCATAACTAGCATCCACGATTAACTCCGACATCACAATGTCTCCCCGGAGAATCACCGCTTGGATACACCAAGGAGTATACCTCGTGCTAGTCTCGCAGAATTGATGGTGTCCAAATCCATCAATTCATCGACTAGGGATAATTCTGATACATCACAATTACACATGTAGAGATACTCACTAGTTGTGATCCAATCACAAATTCTCTCATCTTTGTGAATCGTATCGTGGACATTGATAAATGAGTTTAAGATCAATCAAATACATGAAACATGTATACTCAAATAGTGAATCTTCATTTATCATATAAATGGTTCATACATAAAGCGATTGCCTTAGGACATCTCTCATATATTACTAACGACTCCCACTTGGCCTAATGCCAATCGCTCTACGGTATCAATACCATAAGCTCTAACATGACCCTCGACTTACTTTGAGGTAATGCTTAGTCAAAGGATCGCTAAGTTCCTTTCGGTTAGGAATTTTCTCGATTTGTATTTCGTTCCTCTTGATGATCTCTCGATAAGATGATAGCGTGAAGCACATGTTTGGATCATTGATGAGACCACATCAAGTTCATAGATGAACTACTTGATCCAAACCGCTTCCTTTCTTTGCTTCGAAGGCAAGCGTATTACGCCTTGTAGTGGCGAGAATCCGCTATAGTGTCAAGCTTGGAACCTTTCCAACTTATTGCGCCTCCATTCTAGGTGAATACATACCCGGTGAGACATGGAATCATCCTTGTATGCATGCGGAGCGCATCGTATACCCGCGTATCACCATGTACCCTTCTCCGTATATTAGGAACACATCCTTAGTTCTTCTCAAGTACTTAAGGATCGTCTTATGACCACCCAATGATCCATTCTGGATCGGTGAGTATCTGCTCGTGACACTCGAGCATACGATACATCGGGCCTCGTACATAACATAGCATACATGATAGATCCTATTGCGGATGCATAGGGAATCTTACTCATGCAAATCCTCTCATCTTACGTGCGCGGACACATAGACTTGAAAGGTGTATCCCATGCACGATGGGTAGAAAACCTTTCTTGGATTCCGACATGCTAAACTCTCTTTAGTACTCGCCTATATGTAGACCATGAAAGACCAAGCAAACTGCTTCGATCTATCTCTATAGATCTTAATCCCAAGGATGTAGGTTGCTTCTCCTGTGTCTTTCATGGAGAATGTCTTGATAACCAAACCTTAATCGATCAGAAGATTGAAACATCGCTTCCTATAAGTAATATGTCATCGACATACAATACTAGAACACGATCGCACTCTAACCTTCTTGTACCACAAGGTTCGTCGATTTTGTGAGAAATCAAACTTTTGATTGTCTCATCAAACGGATATTCCACTCTCGATGCTTGCTTCAATCCATAAATGGACCGCCGCAATTGCATACCTTGGTTTTATCAACCGATGTGAAACCTCAGTCAGTATCATATACACGCCCCTCGAGCAGTTTCCATTAAGGAAAGTTGTTTTCACATCCATCTGCCATATCTCATAATCATAATGAGCCGCTATGGCCAGGAGCATCCGAATGGATTTAAGCATAGCTACAGGCGAATAGGTTTCGTCATAATCAACACCTTGTTTTTTGACGATATCCTTTCGCCACCAATCTAGCCTTATAGGTAATCACATAACAATCCATGTCGGTTAACTTCTTGAAAACCCACTTGCACCCTATAGGCTTTATTCCTTCAGGGGGGTCAACCAACTTCCAAACTTGGTTATCTTACATGGAATCCATTTCAGACTTCATGGCACCAAGCCACTTATCCCTTTCTGAACTTGTCAGCACTTCTTCATAACTGGTAGGCTCCTCATCATCAATGAGTAACACGTCGTTCGATTCACTTACGAGAAATCCATATCTCTCAGGAATATTGCGCGGTTCTACCAGATCTACGAAGATGTGGTGTTACAATAGGTCCAAATTGATTGCTCATCACTATGAGTTGCTAGTTGTCAGGCTTCACCGTGTATCTCATCAATGTCTATTTGAGTCTCTCGAGCCTCCTCAAGCTCGACGACACTCCCACTGCTTTCTTGCAAGAGAAACTCTTTCTAGAAACACAAAGATGCCTTGAAACAAACACCTTTGTTCCACAGATGATAGAATTGGTAACCCCTTGCTTTCCTTAGGGTATCCAATAAATAGACATTTATCGACTTAGCATCCAATTTGTCCGATACAATTGGCTTCACATAAGGTGACAACCCCATATCTTCAAGTAAGATACATGAAGTTTCTTACCATTCCATATCTCATATGGAGTAGTTGAGACTACCTTGGTAGGCATTCTGTTTAACAAGTAAACAGCTGTCTGAAGTGCATAGCCCCAAAAGGACTTGGGAAGAGTCGCATGATTCATCATTGACCTGACCATGTCCAACAAGGTCCGGTTACGCCTCTCAGATACACCATTATGCTGTGGTGTATAGGGCGGAGTCCAGTGAGACAATATGCCATTGTCTCTTAGATAATCAAGAAACTCTTGACTTAAGTATTCACCACCTCGATCCGATCGAAGTATTTTAATACTCTTGTCATGTTGTTTCTCTACTTCATTTCTAAATTCTTTGAACCTTTCAAAGGCTTCAGACTTGTGTTTCATCAAGAACACATACCCAAACCGTGAGTGATCATCTGTGAAGGTAATGAAGTAGCTATAGCCTCCTAATGCTTGAGTTGACATAGGTCCACATACATCAGTATGTATTAGACCTAGTAACTCTCCCACTCGTTCACCTTTTCCAGTAAAAGGTAACTTAGTCATCTTGCCTTTTAAGCATGATTCGCATGTATCGGATGAATCCAATTCAATCGATTCCGCAATTCCACATCGTGTAATTCGACATGCTTCTTGCTTATACATGGCCAAGACGACAATGCCACATGTAGGAGTCTATTTGATTATCCTTTCGAGCACGCTTGTTGCTCGCTTCGATATTGCAAATGTCACTGGATACGTCCAACGTATAAACACCATTGCTTAAAGTTCCAATCCCATAAAGAACTCCATTCAAAGTTATGTAACAACAATTGTTACTAAAAGTCAAATGGAACCCATTTCTATTTAGACAAGAAATAGAAATGATGTTCTTTATCAACGAAGGAACATAAAAGCAATTGTCCAGCTTCTAAGACAAGTCCTACAGGAGTTCCAACAAATACGCTCCGATGGCGAGTGCAAGAACCGCCGCTCCATTCCCAACACATAAATTTGACTCTCCCTCGACGCAGTCTTCTTCTATTCCTTAGCCCATGTATGTCATTACATATATGTGAGCCACACCCAAGATCAAATACCCAAGTGTCCGAGGAAATAGAATGACAATCAATAAAGAAGATTTCAAGAAGATGGGGCATCCGATGCCTTATCCTTCTTCATGGACTCAAGATAAATCTTGCACTTTCTTCAAGAATGTCTCTCCTTGCCATAATGATGGCAAGTTTCTTTGTGCTAGTTCTACCTTCTTAGCCCTTCTCTTCTTTCCTTCTTTCCTTTGACTTCCTCTAGAACCTTTCTTCGAGGAATCAACTAACAAAGACCGCCCCTCGCCATGCTTCTCAAGACTCCACAGCCTTCAAAGATATCGAGCAAGCCACAGATGAACCTCCTAGCATCTCGAGGTGAAGAGGAGCTGAGACTTCAACCTTTCAATCTCAATTGCTCATCAACCAACTCAAAAAGAAGAAGTAATACGATATGATCATACATATCCTCATGCAGTTTTCTTAGCTTGTGTTCCATCAGGGCTTGCATGATGCAACTCATTTGTTCAGAATCTCTCACATGTTTCTGATAGGCCAACATTTGGTCGAGAGTTGCATTGTCACTAGGATGGGCGGGAAGAGGCGCTTCGAGGACATACGCAAGCTTTTCCACCTTGAGAACAATTCTCAAGTTTCTAAGCTAGTCCCAAGAAGTTCGCCTACCAATTTATTTGAATCCAAAATGGAACGCAAATTCAAACACATCATGATCAATATATTAACTTAGAAATACAAAACGAGCATATAT
The DNA here is from genome assembly GCA_025175895.1 of Wurfbainia villosa. Lineage (NCBI taxonomy): Eukaryota > Viridiplantae > Streptophyta > Magnoliopsida > Zingiberales > Zingiberaceae > Wurfbainia > Wurfbainia villosa. The sequence continues at coordinate 13,645,932 of CM045988.1, read as the reverse complement.
GAGAAAGATGATTTTAAAATGCATCAATATACATTTATAAATCCCATTCATTTTTGAATTTCAAAACCCCAAAATCACTTCGAGATTGTAGGTCCATCTCCGAATGGGCTGATATCCATCATAGGTTATGAACAACCTTGAGAGAGTCCAACAAGCCATTCATAACTACGATTTAGGTATCATCTATACCGATTGCATATCAGATATGCAACTATCACAATGTGCTATCAACTAATTGAATGTTCACACATACATCGGGTTGTTAACACATTAACAAGTATGCATCATATGCATAGCACCCAACTTCACCTCCCTTTACATCGACCTTTGAGAGAGTCCAACAAGCCGATGCTCCAGGTTAAAGCCAACCCATTAATCGAGAAATAGTTTTAATATGGTTAGAGCGCATTCAACCAATTAGCCCAGCTTGGAGAGAGTCCAACAACCAAAGCTAACGATTGACCTCCGACTCTTACCATATTAGTATTAAACTATTCCATGGTTTGAACATATTCGAGTTCCGGGCTCGAGAGAGTCCAACAACCCAAACAAGAAAGACTACAGTTTCTAACCATATTAATGGAAGGTGTAGGCTTTAATATTGATTAAGGGTTTTTATGTCTCATCCTCTTTGCATGCAAATAACTATTATCTACATGGCATGGCATACATGGCATACATCTACATGTCACGACATGCATGGCATAATGTTATGCATCTAATGCAATTACATGGCATACAATTATGTCATGTATATATTTCCTTATATGTCATAACTATTTATGGAAATAAAATATGTTTAAGATTTGATTCTCCAAATCAAATCATAATTAAATTAGGAAACAAATTTCCAAATCTAATCACATATTTTATTCATGGAATTATTTGATTAAGAAAAATCTATTTAGGAAACCAATTTCCTAAATCATTAAAACTACTTATGGAAATAAAATATTTTAAGATTTGATTTCCCAAATCAAATCATGATTAAATTAGGAAACAAATTTCAGAATCTAATCAAATATTTTATTTATGGAAAATATCAATTTCCATAAATACTTCCAACTTTCCAAAAGTGGAAGATTTCCATAAATACTTCTAGACTTTCCAAAATTGAAAAATTTCCATAAATACTTCTAAATTTCCAAAATTAGAACATTTCCAGAAATACATTATGACTATCGCAAAACCATTTTACGATTATGTCGAAACACAACCAGGCTCTGATACCCTTTGTTGGGTTTTAAATGGCGTGTGTGTGTCGATCATGTTTCGTAAACATGAGCACAATGAAGCAATTAAAAATAATAAATCTATATTTATTACAACACACACAACACTGCGCATGCATATTACAACAAGTGTAGACATAACCATAAATTTAAATTTGCAATAAAGGAAATTTATCTACGTTATACCTTTCGTATGGCGTGTAGCGGAAACGGCATCATCAACCGGAGCGATCCTCGCTAGAATCGTCTCTATCCGTATCACGCCGAGTTCCTCGGGATGACTTCGCTAAGCCACGAGCCGTCTTCGAAATGCGGGTTACTAGCCTCGTGTTGAAGAGCGTGATCGAGAGATGATCACGATCCGAATCCAAATTCGGATCCAAAGCGAGTCCTCAAAACTTCGCTTCTCCGGAGAGGTATTTGTCAACCGATTGGCCAGAATCGCCGTCCTCCACCTCAGAGGATTACCGGAGATCGAATCCCCGGTAAGTTATCCGCTGTCGGAGCTCTAACCGTCGTCCAAACGACGCTCCGACGAGAGAAGAACAAGCTGTCCAGAAAACTGGACAGCTTGGTGGAGGAGTAGGCGCCGGCCAACCAAGGAAAGAAAAAGGCTCACCTTGATGCCAAACCTATAGGAGATCACCGGAGGGTCGCCGGAGTGTTTCTGAAGCTTTGGTCGCGGCAATGACTTGGAACGGGCACAAAAGCTGGGAGGCGACACCTTAGGGTGGCGCCAAAACTCCAAGGAGGTGGCGTTAGGGCTTTGGATTAGGGTTTAAGCCCTATTTTATAGAGAACTAATTCTCTTAATGGTTAATGGATCATATCCATAAAGCCCGTTAACCCGCTCCATTAAGATAAGTTAAAATAAACCAAACCATGATGGTTTATTTTAAGTTAAAACGAACCGAACCAACTTTTGGTGCATTCGTTTAAAATAAACCAAACCCTTTGGTTTATTCTCATCCATTGGATTAGAACCAAACCATTTTGGTCCATCCATTATGTCTTCATAAGACACGGCCCATCCACGCTTCCATTGCAACTGAAACAATTTCATGCTCGCTTTATGTTTGGTCCAACCAAACATAGTTTCTCTCGGTCTGAGAATCCCATTCTCAAGCTCGTTTTAAATCCTTTGGATTACACTCGTTGTGCGTGTGACCAAATAGGTTCTCGGTTTATGTTGGCCGTCTAAAATTAACCATTAATTATAGAACGATCATGAGTGGCACCTAGTAGTACATCATGATCCCCAATTAACCGAAAAGATCAACAGTTGATCCAGAACTATTTCTGAAACCCTTCAGTAGCTCGAATGAATCGTGCCCCATTCCCTTCACTCATCTTATACCCACTTGGTTCAGGACATGGTCTATAGTGTCAGTCCCCACTAGGCTGACTACGTCACACCTAGCCCAAGTATCATTTCCTCATCCTACGGATTCTAGTTACTCCACATGTATCGAAGAGTACCTTACTCTAAACATGTAATGCTTTGGCCAAAGACTTTAGTAACAATCCGACGAGAGGCCATGGGTATACATCTCCTCGCAAGGAGTGGTGAATCCTTTATAGGCTATTCAAACACCTTCGATCACTTCGACTTATACCCAATCATCCCGGGTCCACATCTCCTTAGAGATATTTGCTTAAGATGTCAAAGCATAAGTCTCCATGATCAAGATGACTTGAATACCGCAAGTCAAAGGAACATCGCACTTAAGCCACAGTAAGAACTTCATTGACATATCTATATATGCAGAGAACCATATGAAGTCTTACGGCTGGTCACTCCAATGAACTAGTTACCATAACTAGCATCCACGATTAACTCCGGACATCACTATGTCTCCAGCCAGTGAGAATCAGCTGCTTGGATACACCAAGGAGTATACCTCGTGCTAGTCTCGACAGAATTGATGGTGTCCAAATCCATCAATTCATCGACTAGGGATAATTCCGATACATCACAATTACACATGTAGAGATACTCACTAGTTGTGATCCAATCACAAATTCTCTCATGCTGTGAATCATATCGTGGACATTCAGTAAATGAGTTTAAGATCCAATCAAATACATGAAACATGTATACTCAAATAGTAAATCTTCATTTATCATATAAATGGTTCATACATAAGGCGATTGCCTTAGGACATCTCTCATATATTACTAACAGTATGGTTCCCCCATACTTGCTAGACCACCCTTAGCCTAGACCTAAGCCTTGTAGCCACCTCCATCAGCCTCACGCCTCTCGGATCCCTCCAAGTCATCCATGACTTGTTCATCCATCACGCTAGCCTTCAGGTGCTTCCATCGGCTATGTCATGCTAACGGTGTCTACACCGCCAAGGCACATTGGACTTACGCCGCCAAGACTCCGCTTGGACTTTACGCCGCTAACCATTGGACTTATGCTGCCAAGATTCCCGCTTGGAATTTATGCTGCCAATATCAAACCCTTGGACTTCTCAAATGCCAAGACTCAAGCTTGGACTTTCCCTTGCCAACCCATGTTGGACTTTTCATGCCAAGACCATGCTTGGACTTTCCATGCCAAGACCCATGCTTGGACTTTCCATGCCAAGTACTCAAGACTTGGACTTTACCTTGCCAAGACCCATGCTTGGACTTTCCCAAATGCCAAGTGTCCCGCTTAGACTTTCCATGCCAAGTACTCAAGACTTGGACTTTACCTTGCCAAGACCCATGCTTGGACTTTCCCAAATGCCAAGTGTCCCACTTGGACTTTCCATGCCAAGTACTCAAGACTTGGACTTCCCTATGACAATTACATTGTCATATGTTTTTGTCGAACATCAAAACATCACTCGAGTCAAAATCGAGTCCTGGTCAATCGTGACCTGGGCCGATTACACCAACAATCTCCCCCTTTTTGATGTTTGACAAAAACCAAACAAATTATTGAGTTAGAATACTAACTCAAATCCCTTACAAATTATCCTAAATTGGTAAACACTCACCAAATGTTCTCCCCCAAACATTCTCTCCCTTTTTGACTAACATCAAAAAGGTTTTCTCCCCAAGAGGGTCAATGTCTCATGTCCCAATGAGATCTTACAATCTCCCCCTTTGTCTAAAAATACCTAGGATGCCTACCATCTTCTTAGTGATAAGTCCCATATCACTCAAGAGAGGCAATCCTATACACTCTCCCAATTTCCAAATTGGGTTTCTAAAAATCCATCAATTTCCCAATTGATGTCATATTCTCCCAATAACTTCTCCTCTTCAAGGAGAAAAACACATCCATCATCCCAAGATGGATACCTCCCCCTAAAGGCTTGCTCCCCCTTGACCATTGCACCAACAATGTCCTTGGGAAGTCCCTAAGCCAATAGGAACTCTAAACCATCAAAATTAAGGTTAGAAATTCAACATTGAACTTTCCAACACCTTAACATTGATACAAACCCTAAACAACTCTCCTAATCCATATCCAATGGATTTTCACCCTTTATAATGCTTCCCAAAGCATATCCTAGGGTTAGGAGTGGTTAGGGACCTTTACCATGGCTGAACACGGGCTAACCAAACCTAGTTTTCCCGAAATCAGCCTTGGCAGTCGACTCTGTCAGCTACCAGTCGACTGCCACACTCATCAGTCGACTGCCACTCAGGGCAGTCGACTGATAACTGAAATTTCCGAATTTCAGTTATCAGAATCGAGTTTTGGAAATTCATAAATAATTATACGTTTATCGAAAAATCCTGAAAGTTCATACGTATAATACTTATGACACATACAATGGGTGAAAAATGTTTGAAAAATATTTTACCCATAAAATAGAGAAATTGATACAAAATCCAAAAGTGACTAAAAACTTTAAAGTTTAAGCTCACTTTGTATCAATCTCATCAATGGTGATTGCTATCAAAAGATAGACTTCACCAAGGTTTTTCAAAATGATTTTAAAATGTTTTCAAAACCTTATTTTGGATCATATTCCTTGGGCTCTATGCACATGACTTGTACACAAGCTTTCCCAATGATCCACAAATAAAATTAGATGAGTTTTAGTTCATCTAGATGCAAACACTATGCACCTTGAACTTAACTCATATCCTAGCATCTCACATGTATCTAGGGTGTATAAATACACATACATGTCAATTGGATGTGAGATGTGGGTTTTGGTTCATTTAATCTAGGGTTTCATGCATTTTTCTAAGGCAACCCTACTTGATTCCCTTATAAATGGGACTTCAAGTCATGCCATAGTCCTTAATTCAATTTCAACCAAATTGTCTTAAATGCATGAATGATTATGGCATTAGAAATGTTATAAATAAGCATATGCTCATAATCATGATGTCATGGCATAAGATGAAATCTAAAAACACATGACATTTGAAACCTTAATCCTAAACATGAACATGACATATAAAATCATAGAACTAGGCATGATGTCATGACATGGCATATGGCAATCAAAGCATGGCATATAAAATATATAGGTATAGTAATACCTAAATTTTAATATTAATTTCCATTTGATATGGTTAGATATATTTTGCCATATTATCATTAATCTCCCTAGTGTGCCAACAACCCAAAATGGCACACTAACACTCTAAACCCTAATTGTGCCAATTTGATCATTTTATCAAACTTCATAACTAATATTGACACATCCTAAAATCTTTTAGGATTATAATTCAACCCTATTTTCAAGGTATCCATAACCTTGAAAATAACCTAAAATGCCACCTTTATCATGGTTGAGTTAACTACCCATCCACTCAAGGTTGGCACATCCTAAGCCCACCTAGCATGAATCAATCACGCTCTTAGGAACCCAAAACCGATTTGAGCTCCTAGGGTTAATTAGGTATTCCTTAGGGATAACCTCCCTAGATACCTTCCTAATGACCTTCCTAGGCTTGTTAGCCTTGGTCATTTGGGTCTTACCTAGGTTGACTCTTGGGGTAACTCCCCTTGCAACCTTCTTAGTGGCCACCCTAGGTTTCCTAGAAACCCTAGCCACTAGGCACAACCTTTGGTCAACCTTAGGGATGACTTCCCTATTGACCTTGGTCTTCCTAGACCTAGTTTGTGTCCCATAATCAAATGGAACACTATGGTAAGCTACCTTAGGCTTAGGTTTGTGACCCAAACCTTGCTTGCCTTTGGTTGACTTTTGACTCTTAGGTCCTTGACTTTGACTATTAGACCCTTTAAATTGGTTTTGTATATTCCTAAGGGTCTTTTCTAGTTTCTCAAGCCTTGACCTCAAGGCTTGGTTTTCTAATTCTAATTGCCCAATTGATTTTTGATTAAATTCTTGGGCATGGGACTTTCTAGGCATATGCCTAGTCCATTTAGGGTTAACACCTAGGTGCTCTTGCACCTTTCTAATTGTCTCCCTAGGTAAAATTGATCTTGAGTTATTTGACCTAGGTTTGTTCTTAGGTAAATTGTTTTTAGGGACATTAGTCCCAAATTTCTCCCTATTTTCTACATGAACTCTCTTAGCTCCTAAGCAAAAATATTTATTCCTATTAGCATGCTTTTCATAAATTGCAAGAGAATTAAAGTTCCTAGCATGCCATTACTAAAATGTACCTTAGGGTTAGCCTTAGCTCCCCCTACTTGTGATGCTTCTTCTTGGGTCTTTTTGCTCCCCCTAGGACATTGATTCCTATAATGTCCTTTTGAATTGCACTTGAAGCATATGATATGCTCCTTGCCTTTAGGTGTTGGGGAACCGACATCCTTGACTTTTGGTGCCGGTGGAGCTTTCCTAATCTTCTTTGGGCACTTGCTCTTATAGTGCCCAAATTCCCTACACTCAAAACACATAATATGATTTTTATTGGAAGATAAAGTGTTTGAGTTACCTAGGGTGGTGGTAGGTGCCGGAGTTGAATTTTGAGCTTCCTCATCTTGATCGGATGTTGAAGGCTCTTCTTGAGGTTGCTCCGGTGTAGAGGATGGTCTCTCCTCCTCAATCCTAGAAGTAGATGCTTCTTCCATCTCTTCTACTTCTTCTTTCTCCGATCCGAAAGTTGACTCCATCTCAACTTCCGATTCCTCACTTTCACTTGAGGATGAACTCTCCTCATGGAATCTTGCCAATTTTCTCCATAGCTCCTTGGCATACATGTAATCCCCTAGCTTGCACAAAACATCATTAGGGATTAAATCTTCCAAAAGTTTCGTTACCTTAACTTCGGTCTTGAGCTTTTGGCGTTGCTCTTGGGTCCACTTTTTCAATTTTAGGACATTTCCCTTCTTATCCCTAGGGGGTTCAAGGCCTTCAATGAGGATGAACCAATCCTCTATGTTCATCATCAAGAATGTTTCAATTCTTGCTCTCCACGCCGGAAAATCTTCTGGATCATATGGAGGTGGAATATTGATATCCCATCCAAGCTTGTCTTGGAATTCCATCTTCACCCTCTAGCCTTTTGTCTTAGCTCCGGGCGGTTAGTCCGTAGAAGAGCCCCGGGCTCTGATACCACTTGTTAGGGATCGTTTGGAACGGCTAGAGGGGGGGGTGAATAGCGTCAATGGAATTCTTTTGCGTTTGTTTCTACAATTTCGTTAGCACAGCGGAATATAGATAATGAAAGCAATAACGAAATATACAATCACACACGAACACGATGATATAACGTGGTTCGGAACCTCAAGGTTCCTACTCCACGGATCGAGCTCTACGAGCTCTAGTGATGCACACGCAAACACTAATAAACACTCCTTCTCGGAACAATCCGGAGGTGGAGAAACCTCGTACAGGATGATTACAACAATAATCAAAAGCTACAAGCGAATACAATGAAATACAAAGCAAAACTAGTAAAGAAAAACACTTTACAAATGCTCTTGAATGCTTGATCGCTAGGTTGATCGAGTAGCACTTGGAGACCCTGAATTGCAGCAGCAACTCGCCCCAAATCACCTCAAAGAAACCTTGAAATTTCCTCCATCACGAGCTCCATATATAGCTTCAACTGTCGAAAGTCGATCAATCGCGATCGGGACCATCACGATCGATGCCACTGTTTGTCGGAGACAATCGCTAGATCCACGCCGATAAGTCCAACGAAACCTTCATCACCGATCGACATGACCATCACGATCGATGGAGTCCTCACTCGACCGAAGTCTCGACTCCATTCTGGCCGATTTCGAGCACCCGGATCGGACATTACGATCAATCGACCGCCGAGCCATCACGATCACGCACAACTCGAAATCGATCGCTAGGCCATAACCCGCAAATAAACCCTAGTTGACTCCGGTCCACCGATCGCTACATGCCACCAACATGAGGTTTTAACCCAAGTATGGTTCCCCCATACTTGCTAGACCACCCTTAGCCTAGACCTAAGCCTTCTAGCCACCTCCATCAGCCTCACACCTCTCGGATCCCTCCAAGTCATCCATGACTTGTTCATCCATCGCGCTAGCCTTTAGGTGCTTCCATCGGCTATGTCATGCAAACGGTGTCTACACCGCCAAGGCATGTGCTTCGTTCAGTTTACGTATTTGCTCGATATGCTACAACATCCCTTGTTATAGCGTCACTCTTTGTCGGCATTAAGGATCTATTATGCCCAATCTTGTATTGCGAGACTTTTCATGCCAAGACCATGCTTGGACTTTCCATGCCAAGACCCATGCTTGGACTTTCCATGCCAAATACTCAAGACTTGGACTTTACCTTGCCAAGACCCATGCTTGGACTTTCCCAAATGCCAAGTGTCCCACTTGGACTTTCCATGCCAAGTACTCAAGACTTGGACTTTCCCTTGCCAAGACCCATGCTTGGACTTTCCCAAATGCCAAGTGTCCCACTTGGACTTTCCATGCCAAGTACTCAAGACTTGGACTTCCCTATGACAATTACATTGTCATATGTTTTTGTCGAACATCAAAACATCACTCGAGTCAAACTCGAGTCCTGGTCAATCGTGACCTGGGCCTATTGCACCAACACTTTGCATTAATTTTGATTGTTTAATGTTTCTATTGGCTTAGGGACTCTCCAAGGACATTGTTGGTGCAATAGTCAAGGGGGAGCAAGCATCTAGGGAAAGGTATCCATCATGGGAAGATGGATGTGTACTTTTCCTCATGGGAGGAAAATTGGGTTGCCTCTTTTTAAGTGATATGGGACTTATCACTAGAAAGATTGTAGGCGTGTGTTCCTCCAAGGGAGAGATTGTAAGATCTCATTGGGATATGAGACATTCATACCCTTGGGGAGGACCTTTTTGATGTAAGTCAAAAAGGGAGAGAAGTTACCAATTGGGTTTGGAATTCTCATTGGGATGTGAGAATTGCCAATTAGGGATAATTGGTAGACTTGAGGGATAGTTTTATCAATCATAAAAAAGGGGGAGATTGTTGGTGTAATCGGCCTGGGTTGACTCGAGTTTGACTCGAGCAGTATTTTGATGATAGAAAAAACTTATGACATGGGATTATCATAGGAAAGTCCAACATAGAGTTGACATGGAAAATCCAAGCATGGGGCTTGGTGTGGAAAAGTCCAAAGCATTGCGAAGCCGTGCACTTGGTACATTTGGGAAGTCTTGAGGACTTGGCAAGTTCACTTGGCTCGGGGTCCTTGAGTCGGTGAAGGATGACATTGTGAAGCCGTGCGCTTGGTGCATCCGAGGGACCGCCGGACGGGGAGCGAATGGAGTGAGGCCCAAGGGAAGCATACTTCGAGGGCAAGAGACGTGAAGGATGGCATTGCGAAGCCGTGCGCTTGGCACATCTGAGGGACGTAGGCCGAGGGAAGAGAGCTTCGGTGGGGAACTCCATGAGGGATGAGGTGGACTTGGCCAAGTGGCTAAGACTGAGTGTCGGATGTTCAAACTTGGTGTTTGAGGGTTTACCCGATGGTCGGATGCTCAAACAACTTGGTGTTTGAGGTTTTACCCAACATCGATCGGATCGAATAGGTGCGCGACTACTTCAATCGACTAGGTTCTGGTGTTCGACAAGATTCGACCACGATCATTGCAGATGTCATCAGTCGACTGATAGGGGCGATTTCGGGCACAGAATAGTTTCCAGTCGAGTGGTCACGCCGAGCACTCGACTAATGGTGTTACCAGTCGACTGATGGGTATCATCAGTCGACTGATGGGTGATCCATTGGAACTTGACCAACGTGGATCTGGCCATTGTGAGATAACGACTATAGGACCAGTCGACTGATGGTCATGATCAGTTGACTGATGGGTGTGGAATCAACTCGATGCAGGTTATAAATGGAGCTCGAGATGGAGGATTTCGCCAAGACTTTAAGGGTGACATTGGAGGGGAATTGCTGCTGCATTCCAGACCTTCAAGAGCCAACCAAAGCAAGCAACAAATAAGTGATCAAAAGCAATCGGTGAAAAGTGTTCTTCTGTATTGTATTTCTATATTACTTTGTAATTGCATGTACGTGGTTTCTCCACCTCCGACGTGTTGTCGAGAAGGAGTTTAGTTAGTGTCGTGCACATAACTAGAGCTCGGTGAGCTTGCCCGTGGAGTAGAAACCATTCGGTTTTGAACCACGTATATCTTGGTGTATTGCATGTGCTTGTGTTGTTGTTTGCATTTCTATTTATTTCTATTATTTTCGCTGTGCTAACAACAATTGTAGGCAAGCGATGCAAGACGAACAATCGTATTCCATCGTACGATGATTGAGGGCTATTCACCCCCCTCTAGCCGACCACATACGTTCCAACATTGAGTCCATGCATGAGCATTTCTTTCTTCGACCGCGTCCATTAGGTCAAAATCTATTTTCAATAAATGTCTTATTTGCCCCTGACAATGTACTTTATAAAGTCATTATTGGGTTCCTCCTTCCTATTGTGACCTAGGGTCAGGCCAAGATCCAGCCTCCCCATCTCTTTCTCATGTATGAAATGTGCCACTTTTTGGAAATCAACATTTCATTGAACATTTTCCACTGCATAGTCCACTTTGTGACCCCTAGACAAGGGAAGGTCCATATGCCTTTTGGACATATCATTACTGCATGGCTAGAATCCATAGGCATAAACATTTCCAAGGGGTTACTAAAGCCACTTTCTGACTCGTACGACTGCATCACTGTGCAAAACTTTACATTAGCCAGCATGCGGACAGGACATGGGAGGATGGAGTGGGTAGCTTAGCCTCAGTCAGCTAAGGAGCCTAGAGAGCTAGCTGGGGAGCTTGGAGAGCCAGTGGAAGAGTATGATGAGCCAGCTGTAGAGGAGGATGATCTCATGTTATCAAATGCTCTGTCGAAGAGTCTCTCAGTGCGATTTGCATGCTTGGAGACCAGTTTTGAGGAGTTTTATGAGGACATTGACACACGATTGGAGGAGCTCAGTCTGGAGAAATTCTCCATGTCCTTTCAGATGTCCTCCATGGGTCTGCAGCTCAATAGGATGGAGCAGCGTCAGATTGACATGCTCGAGACCATACGAAGCTGGACGCTCAGTCAGCAGCCTCCACCTCCTCCACCACCTCCGATAGATGACTCTGGAGGATGGTAGCTAGGACCGTGTTATGTATCTCTTTTACTTTCGTAGTGAGGTTGAGAGCGTTTGGACATCTATTTTGATTATAGAACTGACTTTATGTTGAATGAAATATTTTGTTTGTGAAAAATTATGTGTCTTTTTCTGGTTGTGTGTGTATGTTGATTTGTATGTGCTATTCTATGTCATGATATCATATCTCATTTTAATCATCTAAATGCCATGATTTATGCTTAGGAATTTCAAGTTATGCTTAAGTTTGAATTATATGTCATGACATCATGATTATTGGAACATGCTTATTTATGTTATCATTTATGTCATAATCATCATTCATGCATTAATTAAAATTGAGTTAAGGGTAATGACATGATTTGAAGTCCCATGCATAAGGGAATCAAATAGTGTTGCCTAGAAAATTGCATGAAACCCTAAATAACCAAAACCCACATCTCACAAGAACACTTGACTTATATGTATTTCATACACTTAGATACAAGTGAGATGCTAGGAAAAGGAATTAAGGTTTTTAAAATCATTTCAAAACTATTTTGGAAAATTTTGGTGAAGTCTATCTTTTGATAGCAATCACCATTGAAAGAGGTGATACAAAGTAGGGTCAAACATTGAAATTTTCAATGGTTTTGAACTTTTTGTCAATCTCACTATTTTATGGGTATTTTATTTTCTAACTATTTTTCACCCATAATGTTTGTTATAAGTAATATGCGTATAAGTTTTAAATTTTTTTTTCAAAATACGTATATTTACTTATTATTTTACAAAACTCGTATTCTGAAAATCTGATTTCTAAAAATCAGAGATCAGTCAACTGATGATGTTGTCAGTCGATTATTGGGTGAAAGAGTCGACTGACAACACTAATTTTGGATAAACAAGGATGTTTAGCCCATGTTTCAGTTGTGTTAGGTTAACCTAACTGCTCCTAACCCTAGGATATGTTTTGGAAAGCATTGGCAAGGGTGAAAATCCATTGGATATGGATTCGGAGAGTTGTGTGTGTGTTTATCAAGTTTAAGGTGTGTGAAAGTTCAAGGTTGAACTTTTAACCTTAATTTTGATGGTTTAGTGTTCATATAGGCTTAGGGACTCTCCAAGGACATTTTTGGTGCAATGGTCAAAGGGGAGCAAGCCTTTAGGGGGAGGCTATCCATCATGGGATGATGGATGTATTCTTCCTCATAAGGGGGAGAATTTTGAGTTTTTAGAGAAGTGAGGATTGCCTCTCTTTAGTGATATGTGACTTATCACTAGGAAGAGTGAAGGCACCCTAGATGTTTTTGGACCAAGGGGTAGATTGTAAGATCTCATTGGGATATGAGATGTTGACACCCTTAGGGAGAGCCTTTTTGATGTATGTCAAAAAGGGGGAGAATTAAGGGAAAATGGAATTCCAAATTTGGATAATTGGGAGGTTTGGTTTGAGTTAGTGTTCTAACTCAAAGGTGTTTGGTTTTTGTCAAACATCAAAAAGGGGGAGATTATTGGTGCAATCTGTTGGAGTATTGGGAATACAATCAAAGTCCCACATTGGTAAGACATGGAAAAGATCATGTGCTTATTGTTAGGACCCTTGTAACGGCTAGAGGGGGGGGTGAATAGCATTTCTTCGTTTCTACAAGTAAGTTAGCGAAAGCAATACAAATACGAAAACGAATACGAATAAGAAATAAGAAACCAACGCTAACACCCGATGTACGTGGTTCAGAGATGACGCTCCTACTCCACGGCAATCCGTAAGGTGGATTAGTCCTAGCCAAGTTTCACTATATTCTCCTTTGGATGAACCAAGGTGGAGAAACCTTTCTTACAATGCTCTCCTCTTCTTTACAATGATGGATGATTAAGAACAAGAAAAGAGGAGGTTTTGAATCACTAAAACACTTGGGAAAGCTTGGTGAGCACGAGGGTGTAGTTAGGAGCAAGAGCACTAGCTTCACCAAGCTCCCCAAGGCCCCTTTTTATAGAAGAGGGGCTGTTTTTCCCGTTGGGCCTCGATCAGTCGATGCTTGCCATCGATCGATCGCCGCCAATGACTTGACCATGTAGATCTGCGAGATTCGTAGCGCATTTTCCAACGGCGGTGATCACCGGTGATCCTCCATCGATCGGTGATGGAGTGATCGATCAGTGATCAAGGCGCGATCGAGTGAGGCGCATTCTCGTGGCAATTTTCTCCTTGATCGATCATTGCGCACGCCGATCCTGACCGATCGCAACATCACGATCGATGGCCGATGGCGGTTTCACCGACTCGATCGAACGCCGGACCCGATCATGAGTAATTCACACTTGATTTTACACCCTAGACCTAGACTCAACCTTCTAGCTCCTCATTAAGCCTTGCGCCTCCAGGATCCATCCGAGTCCGCGACTTGTTCATCCTTTGCGCTTTGCATCCAAGAGCCTCCTTCGGTTTCGTCATGTCTTGGGTTGCCAAATGCTTGGACTTTACGCCGCCAAGACTACAAGCTTGGACTTATGCTGCCAAGACCTTACTTTGGACTTCCTTTGCCAAGGTTCACTTGGACTTTATGCTGCCAAGACTACAGGCTTGGTCTTACGCTGCCAAGTCCATCCCTTGGACTTCCTTTGCCAAGATCATACTAGGACTTCCTTTACCAAGGTTCACTTGGACTTTACGCTGCCAATACTACAAGCTTGGTCTTATGCTGCCAAGTCCGTCCCTTGGACTTTCCTTGCCAAGATCATACTTGGACTTCTCTTTTACCAAGGCTTCATCCTTGGATTTCCCTGTCACTTAAACATATTTGCAATTAGATCACAAAACATTGCCTAACTTAGATGATTATCCAAACATCAAAACATATAAATGCTTGGAGCATTGTTGCACCAACAATCTCCCCCTTTTTGATGTTTGGCAATCATTTATGTTAGGTCTTTAACAATACGCACATAATCATATTTTCAATTATAACTTAAACACTCCTTCTCCCCCTTTGACATACATCAAAAAGAGAAGGATGAAAGAATTAATGTGTTGGATCTTAGACTAAGGTATAAGATTGAAATTAAGCTCCCCCTTAATCCAAGATATGCTTGATAATGTGTAAACAATATTTGAAGCAAAGCATAACAAACATTCAAAAATTAAGTCCTAACTTTGCACCAACAATGGATTTTGGGGATGAAAAAGATATAATTTATGAAACTCCCCGTAAAACACTGCATTAAAGCATCCTAAAACTTTGTGTATCATAATATTATCATACTATAGTTTTAGGACATCAACGATACACTAAATATCAGAAAATGGAGCTGTTTATCAGAAAATACAGTGTATCATGACTGGTTTCAACTGCCGATCGACTACGCAAATCGAAATTTCAACCTTTTTTTAACTTAAATGCATTAGAAATTCTAGAAATATCGAAAAATCATGAAATTTTGTGTACACATTTCTGAGATCATACTTTATTAAGGAAAAATAGTTTTAAAAATATATGTTTTTCAGATTTCAATATTGACACAAATTTGGAACCTAACAAAAGTTCTAAAGATTTTGCAAACTTTGTATCACTTTTGTGTTCCACTTGTAAACTGTTTTTCAAAATATGCTGAACATAGTTTAAACTATATAATATTTGGAATTTCCAACCATGTTCTTAGATCTATGTATTCATTACTTGAATACAAGCCTTCCCAATGATTGGTCCATGAGGTATTCATGTCTCTAGGTGTGCCATTGGCTCATAGTAATGCATCATAACAAGCATGATGAGCCAAGTACACCTTCCCTATCATCTCACATGTTTCTAAGTGTTTCAATACAAAAATCAAGGTTTCTTAAGGCTTTTTGTGAGATGTATCAAGGTATAAAGCTAACATATAAACATGGGATCATGCAAACCTAGAATTTTACTCTACAAAGCACATACCAAGCTCTCTCCTTAATGATGAAAATTCAGTTTCGGGAAGAGCTTTGGTGAAGATATCGGCAAGGTTGGACTTAGATTCTACATAATTTAGTTCAATGTCCCCTCTTGCCACATGATCTCTTATGAAGTGATGTTTCACTTCAATGTGCTTGGTCCTAGAGTGATGTACCAGATTTTTGGTCAAGTTGATGGTACTCACATTATCACAATAAACTTTAATGTTAGAGTATTGTAGCTCATAGTCCACAAGAGTATGTCTCATCCAAAGTAATTGAGCTACACAACCCCCCATAGCCACATATTCGACTTCGGTGGTTGATAAGGCAACACAATGTTGCTTTCTACTACTCCAACTAACTAGGGAGGACCCAAGAAATTGACATCCACCACTAGTACTCTTCATATCCAATTTGCATCCGGCATAATCGGAATCGGTAAAGCCAAGCAACTCAAAGGACCTAGTCCTAGGATACCAAAGTCCTACATTTAGGGTGCCTTTAATATATCTTAAAATTCTCTTAACGGCTACTAAATGTGATTCTTTGGCACAATATTGGTATCTAGCACACATACCTACCGCAAATAAGATATCGGGTCTACTAGCGGTTAGATATAGTAGGCTACCAATCATACTCCTATAAAGTTTAAGATCAATTGATTTTCCTTCATGATCACTATCTATTCTAGTGCTAGTGGCCATAGGAGTGGTTACAATTTTGGCATTCTCTAAACCAAATTTCTTGATCATTTCATTTGCATATTTGGTTTGATAAATATGAATACCTTCATTGGTTTGTTTGACCTGTAAACCTAGGAAAAAGGTAAACTCTCCAACTAAACTCATTTCAAATTCATTTTCCATATTTTTTATAAAGTCTTGAAGAAGATCATCATTTGTTGACCCAAAAATGATGTCATCAACGTATACTTGGGCTATGAATATATCCTTTAATGTTGACTTTATAAACAAAGTTTGATCTACTTGGCCTCTTCTAAAATCATTAGAAATTAAGAAAGATAACAATCTTTCATACCATGCCCGGGGAGCTTGTTTTAACCCATATAGTGCTTTCCTAAGCTTACATACATGGTTTGGATAATCTATGTTCTCAAATCTGGGTGGTTGCTCTACATATACTTACTCCTTAATATAACCATTTAAGAATGCCGATTTAACATCCATTTGGTAAAGTTTAAATCCTATATAAGAAGCATATCCTAAGAGAATTCTAATAGATTCTAACCTAGCAACCGGGGCATAGGTCTCATCATAGTCAAGCCCCTCAACTTGATTAAATCCCCTAGCAACCAACCTAGCCTTATTTCTAGTGATATTTCCTTGGTCATCTAGCTTATTCCTAAAGACCCATCTTGTGGTAATTATGGTGCTATCATTGGGTCTAGGTACTAACTCCCATACTTGACTCCTCTCAAATTGAGCCAATTCATCTTGCATTGCCAAAATCCAATCCGGATCATGTAATGCATCATTGATCGATTTGGGCTCAATTTGTGAAATGAGAGCTACTTGACTAGTAGGAGGTCTATGAAATGACCTAGTTCTTACTCCTTGAGATAGATCTCCTACTACTTGGTCAAGTGGATGATCTTGATGAATTCTTAGGGTTCTAGAAGGTGTTTCAAATTGATCATGGTTATCTTCCACCCTCCTTTCATCATTGGAATCTCCTCTTCCTCCCCCTTGATCATTACCCCTAATGGTCAAATTTTGAAGTTTTTGGGTAATGTCTTGATTATTGTCATTAATATCCTTATCAATGATGGACTTTCTAGGGTAGGTACTAGTGGTTTCATCAAATTGAACATTAGAAGATTCCTCAATCCCTTGGGTTCTCTTATTGTAGACTCTATATCCTCTACTTGTAGATGAGTATCCAACTAGGATTCCCTCATCCGCTTTCGATTCAAACTTTCCTAAGTTATCTTTGGTGTTTAAAATATAAACCTTACATCCAAAGACTTTGAAATAATGAATTGTAGGAATAGTCCCATTCCATAATTCAAATGGTGTTTTTCCTAAAAACCTATGAATTTGAACCCTATTTTGGATATAGCAAGCAGTATTAACCGCTTCCGCCCACAAGTAGCTAGGTAGAGAATATGCATTAAGCATAGCCCTAGCCGCCTCTTGTAGGGCACGATTTCTCCTTTCCACCACCCCATTTTGTTGGGGTGTTCTAGGACAAGAGAACTCATGCTTGTACCCTTGCTCTAAACAAAATTGTGAAAATTTTGATTTCTCAAATTCACCACCATGATCACTACGGATCCGGTTGATTTTGAGACTCTTTTCATTTTCAACCCTTTTACTAAATCCTATGATTATTTCTAAGATATCATCCTTATGTTTCATAAAATAAACCCAAGTATACCTAGAAAAATCATCTACTATAACCAAACAATATTTGTTACCGTTTAAAGATGGAGTACTATGGCAATCAAATAAGTCAAGATGCAATAATTCCAATGGTAAAGATGTACTAGTTAGGGTTTTATCTTTGTGTGATGCCTTTGTTTGTTTTCCTTCTTGGAAAGCATCACACATTTTCTTCTTGACATACTTGATCTTTGGTAGCCCTTTGACCAACTCCATCTTGGCTACCTTGGCTATGTTTTTCATGTTGATGTGCCCCAATCTCCTATGTCATAGCCAACTTTCTTCCTCTTTTGCAATAAGACACTTAGTAGAAATGTTAAAAGCATATGAAAGATCAACATAATAAATGTTTGATTTCCTATATCCAACTAACATACAATCATTTAATTCCTTGTGCCTAATCATGCATTTAGAGGATTCAAACGAGACATGATAGTTTGCATCACAAAGTTGACTAACACTTAATAAATTAAATTTCATATTTTCAACTAGTAAGACTTTGTGAATGACAATTTTAGGGGATACCTCAATTGTACCTCTACCTAATATCTTGAGTTTTCCACTATTCCCAAAGGACACCGCTCCCTTCTTCACATACTTAATTGTTGAGAACTTGCTCACATCCCCGGTCATATGTGTTGAGCAACCACTATCCACAATCCACATACCTTGCTCTCCTACCTAAATCACATGAAAAACACAAGCTTTTGGTACCCAAACATTTGGACCAGTAACATTAAGTAAAAACTTCTTAGGTACCCATGCCTTCTTAACCTTTCCCTTAACGGTTGCTTTCCTATTAATCAATGAAATATAAGCAACTTCTTTTTCTTTTGGCTTATATCCTAAACCGGCCTTGTTGTAAATGACTCTTTGTCGACTAAGGATCATATCAAGACATTTTGAGTCATTTGAAAATTTTTCTAAACATGCTTTTAGCTCAACAACCTCATCCTTAAGTTTGTCATTTTCTTCCTTAAGCATGCAAGAATCAACATGTGAAGGTTTTTCATTTCTAATGGCCTTTAGTTCTACCTTCATGCTCTTAACCTTAGATTTAGACTTATCTAGAGCTTCTTTAAGGTAGGCAATTGATTTATAGAGAAGCTTAACTTTGGGAGAATTCATTACCTCATCGTCACTAGATGACGATTCATCACTTGAGGAGTCTTCTTCGCTTGATGTACCGGAGTCATCTCCTAGGGCCATGAGTGCCACATGGTGTGTGATGTGGCAAAGTTCATCATCGGAGGAGGAGTCCTCAACACTTGGTGTGTCCCATGTGGTTTGAGCCACCATGACCTCCTTCTTCTTCTTCTCCTTCTTGTCCTTCTTTTTCTTTTCTTTTTCCTCCTTCTTTAGCTCCGAGCAATTCGGCTTTATGTGCCCCTTCTTGTTGCAAGCATGGCAAATCACATTATTGTTAAAAC
Organism: Wurfbainia villosa; assembly: GCA_025175895.1. Classification (NCBI taxonomy): domain Eukaryota; kingdom Viridiplantae; phylum Streptophyta; class Magnoliopsida; order Zingiberales; family Zingiberaceae; genus Wurfbainia; species Wurfbainia villosa. Next base: position 13,626,437 of record CM045988.1, on the reverse strand, counting down.
TTGAATTACCACTATTTTTACCTCTTGAAGAATGTGACCCCTTCCTTGCTTCTCTATTCTTGAACTCCTTTGATTTTCTAAGGAACTTCTTGACAAAATGGGCCATCTCACTAGATGAGTCTCCATCACTACTTGACTCACTCTCCAGCTCGGATGATGATGACACTTCTTTTCTTTCTTTCTTCTTCTTTTCCTTCTTCTCAACGAATAGAGCTAAACCCTTTTCCTTAGAAGACATGTTAGTTTGCTCATGTAATTCAAACTCACAAAATAATTCATCAATTTTAATTTGAGAAAGATCCCTAGTTACCTTAATGACATCAACTATAGAAGTCCATAAGGAATTTCTAGGAAATGCTTGAAGAATATACCTTACCAAGTCCCGGTTGTCAACTCGCTCACCTATGATGTGGAGTCCGTTCACAATCTCCTTGAACCTTCCATGCATTTGACTTATGGTTTCATGCATCTTCATTTGGAAGGCTTGATGTTGTCCAATTAGTAGGTCCTTCTTGGCCCTCTTTGACTCCTTGGAACCTTCATTTAGCTCAACGAGCTTTTCCCATAGCTCCTTGGCGGATTCGAAAGGCCCCACCTTGTTGAGTTGCTCCATGGTAATACCGCATTGAATGGTGAGTACCGCCTTTACATTTGACTCGAATCGCCTATTCATTTCCCTTGTCCAATCCTTGCTTGAAATAGGGTTTCCTTGTTCATCCACCGGTTCCTCGAAGCCATCTACAACACTATGCCAAATTCAATATTGCTCATTAGATAATACTTCATCCTACCTTTCCAATATGCAAAGTGACTTCCATCAAAGAGTGGTGGCTTGGCGGTGCTATATCCCTCTTGAAGAGCCATTGATGCCTTGGTTGATGGTGAGATCTTCCAAGCTATCCGGGCTCTGATACCACTTGTTAGGACCCTTGTAATGGCTAGAGGGGGAGTGAATAGCGTTTCTTCATTTCTACAAGTAAGTTAGCGGAAGCAATACAAATACGAAAACGAATACGAATAAGAAATAATAAACCAACGCTAACACCCGATGTACGTGGTTCGGAGATGACGCTCCTACTCCACGGTGATCCGTAAGGTGGATTAGTCCTAGCCAAGCTTCACTATATTCTCCTTTGGATGAACCAAGGTGGAGAAACCTTTCTTACAATGCTCTCCTCTTCTTTACAATGATGGATGATTAAGAACAAGAGAAGAGGAGGTTTTGAATCACTAAAACACTTGGGAAAGCTTGGTGAGCACGAGGGTGTAGTTAGGAGCAAGAGCACTAGCTTCACCAAGCTCCCCAAGGCCCCTTTTTATAGAAGAGGGGCTATTTTTCCCGTTGGTCCTCGATCAGTCGACTGATGCTTGCCATCAGTCGATTGCCGCCGAAGCCAACGACTTCTGACCATGCAGATCCGCGGAGATTCGTAGCTGCATTTTCCAATGGCCAGGTGATCAGTCGACTGATCCCTCCATCAGTCGACTGATGGAGTGATCAGTCGAGTGATCAAGCGCAATGAGTGAGACCGCATTCGCGTGGCGATTTTCTCTTGATCGCTGATCGCCGCTCGATCACCGATCGATCGCAACATCGGGCCGATCGAGGCGGTTTCACCGACTTAGTCGAACGCCGACGCCGAGATCGATACATTGTATCAGTCGACTGATACTCATCAAGTATGAGTAATTCACACTTGATTTTACACCCTAGACCTAGACTCAACCTTCTAGCTCCTCATTAAGCCTTGCGCCTCCAGGATCCATCCGAGTCCGCGACTTGTTCATCCTTTGCTCTTTGCATCCAAGAGCCTCCTTCAGTTTCGTCATGTCTTGGGTTGCCAAATGCTTGGACTTTACGCCGCCAAGACTACAAGCTTGGACTTATGCTGCCAAGACCTTACTTTGGACTTCCTTTGCCAAGGTTCACTTGGACTTTATGCTGCCAAGACTACAGGCTTGGTCTTATGCTGCCAAGTCCATCCCTTGGACTTCCTTTGCCAAGATCATACTTGGACTTCCTTTGCCAAGGTTCACTTGGACTTTACGCTGCAAAGACTACAAGCTTGGTCTTATGCTGCCAAGTCCGTCCCTTGGACTTTCCTTGCCAAGATCATACTTAGACTTCTCTTTTACCAAGGCTTCATCCTTGGATTTCCCTATCACTTAAACATATTTGCAATTAGATCACAAAACATTGCCTAACTTAGATGATTATCCAAACATAAAAACATATAAATGCTTGGAGCATTGTTGCACCAACACTTATAAGATGAAAAGATATCTCCATTGGTATGATGCCTTTTGGATAAAGCTCAAAAATAAAACCATGAGGGCTTAGGCCCAAAGTAGACAATATCATACCATTGTGGAGATATATGATTCTTATAAGCACTAACAATTGGTATCAGAGCCATGGTCCATGTCAAGCCATGAACCTCGAACGAAGGAAGTTGAGCTCCCATGTCTAGATCAAGAGAACCATACACCAGGCAGGAAGTCTGGTTGGGTCGGGAGGACAGAACAATTGGCAGGAAGTCTAATTGGGCCAAAAGGGCTAGACAATTGACAGGAAGTTCAGTTGGGTCAGAAGGACTAGATAGTTGGCAGGAAGTCCTAGTGGGTTGAGGATCGGACATCAAGCAAAGGATATCCTTCGAAGGCTGATAGACTTGAGGGACATCAATGTGGTCCTTCATTTGAGGGGGGATTGTTGGAGTATTGAGAATACAATCAAAGTCCCACATTGGTAAGACATGGAAAAGATCATGTGCTTATAAGATGAAAAGATATCTTCATTGGTATGAGACCTTTTGGGTAAAGCCCAAAAATAAAACCATGAGAGCTTAGGCCCAAAGTGGACAATATCATACCATTGTGGAGATATATGATTCTTATAAGCACTAACACAATCATCCCAGGTCACGATTGACCAGACTCGAGTTTGACTCGAGTAGTGTTTTGATGTTTGACGATGAATTGACCATTGTTTGATAATGGGTTGACTATATGGTTGACATGAGGTTGATTATATGATGGAGAAGTCCAAGTGGGACACTTAGCATGGAAAGTCTAACATGGGTTGGCAATGGAAAGTCCAAGCTTGAGTCTTGGCAATTGGAAAGTCCAACATGGGTTGACAAGGGAAAGTCCAAGCTTGAGTCTTGGCAATAGTGAAAGTCCAAGTCATGGGTACTTGGCATTTGGGAAGTCCAAGGGATGATATTGGCGGTCTAAAGTCCAAGGGTGGAGTCTTGGCAGCATAAGTTCAATGGTTTGGCGACATAAAGTCCAAGCGTATGTCTTGGCAGCGTAAGTCCAAATGTGCCTTGACGGTGTAGACCAACTTAGCATGACAATAGTCGATGGAACCACCTAAAAACTAGTGTATGGATGAATAAGTCATGGATGACTTGGAGGGATCCGATAGGTGTGAGGCTGATGGAGGTGGCTAGAAGTCTTAGGTCTAGGCTAAGGGTGGTCTACCAAGTATGAGGGTGTCATACTTGGGGTTAAACCTCATGTTTGAGGTTTGTCAGTCGACTGGGGTTATGGACCGATCGACTGGTCAAGTGTTTTGACACTTGGCAACCAAGTTGACTCTGAGCAGTCGACTGGGATTATGACCAGTCGATTGGCCGGGAGTCGATTGACGTTCGACTGCGACCGCGTGGCCTTGGTAGTCGACTGCCAGCATTGGGCACTCGACTGATGGCTTGATCAATTAACTGATGTGGAGGTCAGTCGACTGATGGTCGAGGACACGAGCACAGAATATCTCGGAGTCGACTGTTAGGGTTTGGCAGTTGAGTGGAGGCATGATCAGTCGACTGATGGTCTATCCGTTGGAACTTATCCAATGTGGATCAAATCATTGTCTTACAGCGGCTACAGGAGCAGTCGATTGATGGTCGCAAGCAGTCGACTACTGGGTGGAATCCAGCCCGAGTTGTAGTTTTAAAAGGAGCTCGAGGAGAGGGATTTTAGTATGGTTCTTTGAGGCAATTTAGAGGGTATTTCCTACTTCAATCGAGACCTTCAAGGCTCTTCTCAAGCAACCAAAAGAAACCATTCAAAGCAATCATTTGTAAAGTTTTCTTTACGTCATTTGTTGTATTTTCTTGTTGTATCTTGTATTACTTTTGAAATCACTTGTAAGAGGTTTCTTCACCTCAGGTATGTCACCGAGAAGGAGTGTAATTGATTAGTGGTGGTGTATGCATCACTAGAGCTCAATTGAGCTCACCCCGTGGAGTAGGAATCTTAAGGTTCCGAACCACGTATATTCTCGTGTATTGCTCGTTGTGTGTATTTATTTTTGTTATCATTATTTCCGCTGCGTACATTAACATTTGTAGCAAGCATGATCGAATTCCATCAACCGACGAACACGCTATTCACCCCCCCCTCTAGCGGTCACTGACATTCATACACAAAGTTGAGGAAAATATAATATAAAAGATAGTTTTGAACCATTAACTTAGGAGGCTGACACATCCGTGAAGAATATAATGTTGGTGCAGGGGCCCCAGATAATTGAACCAAAGTTTTGATAATTAAAAAGATTCAAAGTTAAACTATCTTGTTATCTCATATGCTATGCTAAGTGTGCATGTATTGTATTAGGATTTGCTAAGGTCAATGACACCAGGAGAATCTCTGGACGAGAAACCTAGGTGGTTAACGACACTAGGAGAATCTCGAGACGAGAAACCTCGGTGGTCGGGTGACACTAGAAGAATCTCAGAAGGAGAAACCTCGGCGGTCAAGTGACCAAAAACTAAGAGAAAGGTTAGAAGGACCAAAGGTAAGCTCTGGTTGTAGAGTGATGGTAAGGACATGTCCTCTGTACGGGGACAACCTTAGGCATTGATCCGACTAAGACTTTTGGAGGAAGGTCTATGTTGAGATCGGACGGTAAAGGACCATCTTATATATATATATATATATATATATATTCTTGTGCTAACTTTGTGTGTAATTCTCGAGGAATCAGTGCAATTCCTGAGCAACCAGTGTAATTCCCGAGCAATCAATGTAATTCTCGAGCAACTAGTGCATTTCCCGAGCAACCAGTATAAATCCTGAGCAACTAGTAGAATTCCTGAGCGACTAGTGGAATTCCCGAGCAATCAATCGCGATGGAGAAACAATCATTCCCGAGCAACTAGTAGAATTCCCGAGCGATTAGTGGAATTCCCAAGCAATTAGTCGTGATGGAGAAACAGTCGCTCCCGAGCAGCTAGTAGAATTCCTGAGCAATCAATTTAAATCCCGGGCAGGCAGTTCAAATACCAACTGGGAAAGATTTGAGACTTGGTACCAGTTAAATGATGTTGGACTACAGTTGACTGATACATGCGAATTAGCCAAAACACCAAGTCATGAATTGGATCAGTCAAAACCACCACCTCAAGGATAAGATCCACAAAAGTAGGAGTGGATGATGATGTCAACGAGATAGGGTTTGAAAGGCTATAAAAGGAGAGGTAAATCACCCTTCTCAAGTTAACAAAAATCTCCTAAATGCTCCATCACACTAAGTTCATGCAACAATGTGATAACGCCGACAAGACACTCATCTCCTTCATTTTCTTGTCGGTATTCTGTTTAAGTCTTTTACTTGTTACTTTTTAATTCATAGGAGGAAAGGTAGGCTTGTTACCTTGTCCTCCACACTATTTGTAATTGTTTGTCTCTTACCTCCAATGTGGAAGAGACTTTTAGTGCTTTGTCCTTGGGAAGAGATCAAGGATCACAAGGCCTTGGATTAGCAGCCAGCTGGCTGTGAACCAAGTAAAAAATCCTTGTCTCTTTTGTTCTTTCTTATTTCCGTTGCATTTTACTTTGTTTTGAAAAGAGAAGATAAGTTTTTGAAATATGATATCCAGCCCCCCTTTAGTGTTTTCTCGATCCTACATTTGGTATCAGAGTGGGGCGCTCAGATTCGGTGCAACCAACGATCGAGCACATTTTCTTTTTTATCATTTAAAGTTTTTTTATTTATTTCCCACACTGCTAATCCAAGACCAAGTCTTGGAATTTTCTTTGTTTTTTGTGTTTTTGCAAGATTTTTAAATGGCCCACCTTGAGGGGTATAACACCATCCAACCTTCATTCATTAACAGAGATGACTTCCATTATTGGAAGGGTTAGATGGAGTGTTTCCTAAAAATACAAGTTGATATGTGGATCATAATGCAAACCGGATTTGCTTTACCCACTAATGACCAAGGGAAACCATTGGACTGCGATAAATGGACCAACACAATGAATACACAAATCGAAGCCGACGCAAAGGTGACCCAAATCTTGCAATGTGTGAAGGGAGTCGCTTCGGAGGCTCATTGGCTCCCATGTCCCCGGATTAAAATTTTCACTAATGAAAGGATTAATCCAGATGGGATGAGCTTCCTTAGAAACACCATTTCGTCGTCGTGCTAACAACTTGAGTGGTCGCTTGAACAAACTAATTGTTCAAGCAACACAACTCTTCTAGTTGGTTAGCCGCGGAAGAGATGACGGACGGATCGCCGGTTTTTGTGTTTGTCTTCGGGGTCCATGATTATACAATATATTTACTAATTCACACATGCATAATCAAAACATAAAAGAACAAGCTCAGATCTGTAAATAAAGTTAAAATAACTTTATACCTCACGATCTTCTACCGTATGTCCTATCCTTCTCGTGGATGACGTGTGGACGAAGATCCTCCACGAGTAGAAGCCTTCTAGATCGCTTTCTTCTCTACCTTGTCCGCTGCGAACAAAGAGAAGAAACAACAAATACCTTCCTATCTAGAACCGGCCACCAAATTAGGGAATTTGGTGCAACCGCCGGCCAAGGAACAATTGGATGATGCGCCGGCCAACTTCAAGAAGTGTTGCCGCCGGCCACTCTAGGATGAAGGGAGGAAGATGAATGCTGACCACCTATGGAAGGAGAACCGCCGGCCAAGGAAGAAGGGAGAGGGCTCTAGGATGGGCGCCGGCCAAGTGTTGATGGAAGGAAGATGGGCGCCGACTAACTTCAACTAGAAGGAAGAGTTGCCGCCCACTTCTTTTGCTCCAAAACCCTAGCTGCCCACCTTTGCTCCAAACCCTAATCCCAATTCGAAATCTCTTATTGCCGCCCAACCCTAAGCTTTCCTTTTATAGAGTTAGGCTTAGGACTCCTTTAATCTCCACCGTCGGATCTAGGGATTTAACCTCCACCGTTGGATCTAGGGTTTTATCCCAACCGTCGGATCTAGGGTTTCATCTCAACCGTCAGATCTAGGATTTCATCCCAACCGTCGGATCTAGGATTTCATCCCAACCATCGGATCTAGGGTTTTATCCCAACCATCGGCTCTAGGGATTTAATCCTAACCGTCGATTCTAGGGTTTCATCCTAACCATCGGATCTTAGGGATTTAATCCCAACCGTTGGTTCTAGGGTTTCATCCTAACCATCGGATCTAGGGATTTAATCCCAACCGTTGGTTCTAGGTTTTGTTTTACATTCTTGGATCTAGACTTCACAAGGATTATATTAGGCTATGATAGGGACTATAAGGAGGAGTTGGGTCTTGGCCACCCGATGGATCGGAACCACACTAACTTGATCCATCAATGATGTTCCATTCCACTAGAAGATCATCATTGAACTACCTCACCAACCCCCATAAATCAATATGGCCTCCATATATTATTTGTACATTAATCTCCCCGTGTTTAAGATATCGAATGTCCGTCAATTAATTGATTTACTGACCATCAATTAATTAACATCTAATTCCTCAGTAGTACCACTCAACCTTATCATCATGTTGACTAAGTCAACCGGTGGGTTTACATGATGAACCTTATGAAACTCCTCGAGGACATCATCAACCTAATATATAGGACACGGTTTCCTCCTATAATCAGCGGCACACCATGTAAATAATATCATTTCCCAACTTACCGGGCATATTGATTTAATCCATCGAAATCTCACCCTCTGGTAAATCAAAGAAATAAATACTAAGTACATGTGCCCGTTATTATATCGGGATTAAGAGCATGTACAACATAATATCCGAGGTCCGATTCAATTATGTAGTCAGCACTAAATTGAATCACCTCTATGTCGGTCCTGCTCAATACACCTAAGTGTACTAGTGTAACTCTATGTTCAAGATAAAACAATACCAAGCTACACTACAACCATGCCAATGGTTTGTCCAAAACCATCTTGGTTGTGAGCCTCTACTTATATTTTACAAGGGACTGATAACATGATCTTCTGTGCCACACCAAGCACCATGTTATCTACAATGTAAAATATTAGATAATATTCACACATATAATAAATATATAAAGTGCAAACAATGATCATGTGATTCTTATTTCAAAATAAAATGTTCATACAAAAAGAGCTAGGCTTTCAGTATACATTCCAACAATCTCCCACTTATACTAAAAGACTATGCCATCATCACTCTGCCATACATCTGATCCCCATGCCCTCCACATGCCTATCAAACGCTTTCGCTGGAAGGGCCTTAGTGAATGGATCCGCCAGGTTATCCTCTGATTCAATCTTGGCGACAGCAACTTCTCCTCGCTTTACGATCTCTCGTATGAGGTGGTACTTGCGCTCTATGTGTTTACTCGCCTTATGGGCTCGTGGTTCCTTCGAGTTTGCAACTGCACCACTATTATCACAATAAATTGTGATAGTTCTGGGCAAACTAGGAATCACATCCAAGTCCATCAAGAAGTTCCTGAGCCATACAGCTTCCTTGGCTGCCTTAGAGGTTGCCACATACTCAGCTTCCATGGTAGAGTCCGCCACGCATTTCTGCTTGACACTCCTCCATACTATGGCTCCACCTCCAAAAGTAAACACAAACCCCGAGGTAGACTTACTCTTGTCCCTATCTGATTGGAAATCCAAATCCGTGTAACCCACAGGACTAATTGATCTGCCTAAACCATATAATCCTAGTCCTTCTCGGTACTTGATATATGCTTTACCGATCCAATGTCCTTGTCGGGATTACTACTCTGATATCTGCTAACCATGCCCACGGCAAAGCAGATATCCGGTCTCGTACATAGCATAGCATACATAAGGCTTCCTACTGCCGAAGCATAAGGAACCGCCTTCATGTCCTCTATCTCCTTTGATGTTTTGGGACACATCTCTTTAGATAAAGGAACTCCATGCCTAAAAGGTAGAAAACCTTTCTTGGAGTTCGCATGCTAAAAGCGAGCAAGGATAGTGTCAATGTATGAAGCTTGAGACAAGCACAACATCCTTTTCTTGCGATCCCTTATAACTTTGATCCCAAGGATGTGTCCACTTCTCCCAAGTCCTTCATATCAAATTGTTTGGACAACCATACCCTTACATCGATAACACTTTGATATTGTTGCCAACTAACAAAATGTCATCTCGTATAGTACAAGAAACACCACTACGTTTCCGTCACATCTCTTGTATACACAAGGCTCATCCAGGACTTTGAATAAATCCATATGTGGATTACCTCATCAAAGCGGATGTTCCAAGATCTAGAAGCTTGCTTCAATCCATAAATGGACCGATTAAGCTTACATACAAGATGCTCTTTGCCTTTAGCAATGAATCCCTCAGTTGCCGCATATAGATGTTCTCCTCAAGACTTAGTTAAGGAAAGTCTTGACATCCATCTGCCAAATCTCATAATCCATATGAGCAGACTATAGATAAGAGAATCCGATAGACTTAAGCATAGCTACAGTGAAAGGTCTCCTCATAATCGATACCCTCTTTACGAGTATACCCTTTTCAAGCCTAGCTTTGAAGGTCTCAACCTTCCGTCTACTCCTCTCTTTCTCTTGTAGATCCACTTGCATCCAATGGTTTTACACCATCGGGTGGTTCTACTAGCTCAGACTGATTAGAATCCATAGATTCTATCTCAATTCATCGCTCTTTGCCAAGATCGCATCTCTATCTTGGAGTGCCTCGTCATATGTCTAGGGATCAGGTTCATGTTCACCAGGGACTAAGTCTGAAGACTCTCCCAAAAACATGAATCTCTCGGGTTGTCTAACAACCCTCCCACTACGACGAGGTGCCTCCTGTGTATGCTCTGTGACACGCGGTGCAGTGACTTGTGGTGTCTCCTCTTGTCTGCGGTGATGCTAAGTCGGGACTTCCTGTCAACTCCTCGAGAACAATCCTACTCGTGGGCTTGTGGTTCATCACATAGTCCTCCTCTAGAAATCGGCATTCGTACTCACGATCACCTTCTGATCTCTAGGACTATAGAATAAACCACCCTTCGTTCCCTTAGGGTAGCCAACAAACAAGCGTACTTCTGTACGAGATTCCAACTTACCAGCATCTCCCTTCAGCACATGTGCTGGACTACCCCAAATCCGAATATGTCTTAGACTAGGCTTTCGCCCAGTCCACAACTCAATGGGAGTAGAGGGTACTGACTTAGATGGAACCAAGTTCAGAATGTGTGCTATTATTTCCAGAGCAAACCCCGAAGCGAATCGGGTAACTCAAAACTCATCGATCGACCATCTCCATAAGAGTCCTATTCCTTCGCTCCGCCACACCATTCTGTCAGGGTGTGCGGTCGGACAATTGGATTGAATCGACCTCGATAAGTAACTCCTAAACTCTCCCAAGAGGTACTCGCCACCATGATCAGATCGTAATGTCTTGATACTTTTACCTTGATGGTTCTCCACATCAGCCTTGAATTCTTTGAACTTGTCAAAACATTCAGACTTGCGCGCGCATCAAGTAAATGTATCCATACCTTGAATAATCGTCTATAAAAGAGATGAAGTATTCAAAGCCACCTCTTGCCTGGATAGACATAGGACCACACAAATCAGAATGAACCAATTCTAACACATCTTTGGCTCTATACCCCTTGGCCTTAAAAGGCCTCTTGGTCATTTTACCTTCCAAGCAAGATTCGCAGGTTGGGAGATCCTCCACCACTAATGAACCCAAAGGTCCATCAGCTATCAACCTTTGAATTCTGCTTAGGTTAATATGACCAAGCCTTAGATGCCAAAGATATGTTTGGTTCATTTGTGAAGGTTCTTTTCTCTTATTAGACTTAGAAGATGAGTTATTGATTTATATATGCATCGTGGGAGTTTTTGGTTCAAGAGTATATAAATTGCCAACCAATGTACCAGAACAGATAATCTCCCTATTCCTTTTTATAACCACTTTGTCATTAAAAGAAAAAGAATATCCATCCATAAACAATTTAGAAACTGAAATTAAATTCTTTCTAAAAGTAGGTACATAAAGACAATTTCTTAAAACCAAATCTTTATTCCTATCAAAAGATAAATAAACGTCTCCCACTGCAATAGCCGCCACCTTTGAAGCATTGCCCATGAAGACGGTAATCTCTCCCTCATCTAGTCGTCGGGTTTCCTGGAACCCCTACAAAGTATTACAGACATGATCAGTGGCTCCTGTATCTACACACCAGGCACTGGTAGATAACACCGCTAAACATGTTTCAACAACTAAACAAGAAGATATACCTTTGTTCTTTCGGCGAGGACAGTCCGCCTTCCAATGTCTAGTTTGCTTGCAAGTGAAGCACTTGCCTTTCGGCTTCTTCACTCCTGCTTGAGGTCCTACTGCCACTTTCTTCGCTCCACCTTGTTTCTTCTTCTTCTTACCTTTCGGTTTAGAGGAAGAAACCTTACAGCGACCATGGCTTGAGCACTTTGAAAAAGCCCCTCTGCCACTTTGGAGTTACATTAAGCTCCGCCAACGAATACAACCTTTTGTTCATGTTGTAGTTGAGGCGGAACTGCTCAAAACTCCTAGGCAGAGACTGGAGAATGATATCGACCTGGGTTTCCCCATCGATCTCAGCTCCTAGGACTTCCATCTCATTAAGATGAGCCATCATCTTGAGAATATGATCCCTAACGGGTGTTCCCTCGATCATGGTGGTCGTCATCAAGTTTCTCATTGCCTCCTGCCTAGCCGCCCTACTCTGATGTCCGAAAAGTTCCTTGAGATTGAACATCATGTCATAAGCTGTGGCTATGGCCTGATGCTGATGTTGCAGCACATTTGACATAGATGCCAAAATGTAACACCGTGCCATCTCATCTGCCTTAACCCATTTCTTATAACGTTCTATCTCCTTTTCATCAGAGTCATCGGAGGGCTTAGGAGGACAGACCTCGAAGAGTACAAATTTGTACTCCTCCGCAGTTAAGACAATATCCAGGTTTCTTTTCCAATCAATGTAGTTTGGACCAGTAAGTTTGTTTTCTTTTAAAATCACAGCAAGTGGGTTGAAAGACATTTGAAAATCCTAAAAATCACAATGATCAAAATATTAGATTTCAAATATTATTGATTCGTCAAAAACAATAAAATTCCGAAATCAACCAACACCTCAAAACACCGAGAATATCGCATGCCACGATAGTATGGACGTATACGAATTCTACATTTGTAAGAGGAGGTTTTACCCATTAATTTTATTATCTTGTCAACCTTACTTTTTGACAAATAAAATTAATAGTTGGTTCCTCTTTGGCCCTACAAATAAAAGCAGTGACTCCGATGGGGAGGATACTTTTAATTTGCATCTAAGTATGCACCATTACACGATACTAAGGAAATTATTTCGGATTATGTGCCTTACCGATGGGGAAGTACACACGCTCCTTAATAATTTCCTATAACCATTATTTGACCTAGTGATCCGCAAACAAACCCATCCGATGGGGAGGAAGGCACTCAGAGCCAACGCGCAAGTTTGTTGCATCACACGTCAAATTGTAATGGAGGCCGCGGGAATTAATTAAAATGTCCCTCTCCCACTTAGTAAATTAAAATTGAGGAATTTTAAAACATACACAACATGCATATAAAACAAATAAGCAATAAATATGGAAAAAACAGAATTTTTCCAACTATTATGGAATTGTCCTCCAATATGCATCCCGTCGTGTCGCCACCTCGTCCGCTCCATCTTTTCCCGTGCGCAAGTCACCAAAGAGTTCCGAGCCAAGATAAAATATTTTAATTTACATCCATCGATCCTATACTCCACGAAGGAGTGTACAAATCATCTAGATCGAAAGTAAACTAAAATGAGCGGCTAAACAATGTCGTATTTAATTACAAAAATTAAATACTAATCTAGCCTCGTCAACCCCGAGGATTCAAATAATAAATTTTTACACACATCCATTCACATACACACACATGGCCATAATAGTCGGATCTTATGCCTGCAACCAAAGAGTTAAACTATGCATATCCTACTATTATCCGGCACATCTAATATATGAAATATGCATAAAAATTAACCGAATCCAAAACACACAAAACCGGAAACCATGGCTCTGATACCAATTGAAGGGAGTCACTTCGGAGGCTCATTGGCTCCCATGTCCCCAGATTAAAATTTTCACTAATGAAAGGATTAATCCGGATGGGATGAGCTTCCTTAGCAACACCATTTCGTCATCGTGCTAACAACTTGAGTGGTCGCTTGAACAAACTAGTTGTTCAAGCAACACAACTCTTCTAGTTGGTTAGCCGCGGAAGAGACGACGGACGGATCGCCGGTTTTTGTGTTTGTCTTCGGGGTCCATGATTATACAATATATTTACTAATTCACACATGCATAATCAAAACATAAAAGAACAAGCTCAGATCTGTAAATAAAGTTAAAATAACTTTATACCTCACGATCTTCTACCGTATGTCCTATCCTTCTCGTGGATGACGTGTGGACGAAGATCCTCCACGAGTAGAAGCCTTCTAGATCGCTTTCTTCTCTACCTTGTCCACTGCGAACAAAGAGAAGAAACAACAAATACCTTCCTATCTAGAACCGGCCACCAAATTAGGGAATTTGGTGCAACCGCTGGCCAAGGAATAATTGGATGATGCGCACACCAACTTCAAAGTGTTTGCTACCACTCTAGGATGAAGGGAGGAAGATGAATGCCGGCCACCTATGGAAGGAGAACCGCCGGCCAAGGAAGAAGGGAGAGGGCTCTAGGATGGGCGCCGGCCAAGTGTTGATGGAAGGAAGATGGGAGCCGACCAACTTCAACTAGAAGGAAGAGTTGCCGCCCACTTCTTTTGCTCCAAAACCTTAGCCACCCACCTTTGCTCCAAACCCTAATCCCAATTCAAAATCTCTTATTGCCGCCCAACCCTAAGCTTTCCTTTTATAGAGTTAGGCTTAGGACTCCTTTAATCTCCACCGTCGGATCTAGGGATTTAACCTCCACCGTCGGATCTAGGGTTTTTATCCCAACCGTCGGATCTAGGGTTTTATCTCAACCGTCGGATCTAGGATTTCATCCCAACCGTCGGATCTAGGATTTCATCCCAACCGTCAGATCTAGGGTTTTATCCCAACCGTCGGCTCTAGGGATTTAATCCTAACCGTCAATTCTAGGGTTTCATCCTAACCATCAGATCTTAGGGATTTAATCCCAACCGTTGGTTCTAAGGTTTCATCCTAACCATCGGATCTAGGGATTTAATCCCAACCATTGGTTCTAGGTTTTGTTTTACATTCTTGGATCTAGACTTCACAAGGATTATATTAGGCTACGATAGGGACTATAAGGAGGAGTTGGGTCTTGGCCACCCGATGGATCGGAACCACACTAACTTGATCCATCAATGATGTTCCATTCCACTAGAGGATCATCATTGAACTACCTCACCAACCCCCATAAATCAATATGGGCTCCATATATTATTTGTACATTAATCTCCCCGTGTTTAAGATATCGAATGTCCGTCAATTAATTGATTTACTGACCATCAATTAATTAACATCTAATTCCTCGAGTAGTACCACTCAACCTTATCATCATGTTGACTAAGTCAACCAGCTGGGTTTACATGATGAACCTTATGAGCTCCTCAAGGGGACATCATCAACCTAATATATAGGACACGGTTTCCTCCTATAATCAACGACACACCATGTAAATAATATTATTTCCCAACTTACCGGGCATATTGATTTAATCCATCTAAATCTCACCCTCTGGTAAATCAAAGAAATAAATACTAAGTACATGTGCCCGTTATTATATCGGGATTAAGAGCTTGCACAACATAATATCCGAGGTCCGATTCAATTATGTAGTCAGTACTAAATTGAATCACCTCTATGTCGGTCTTGCTCAATACACCTAAGTGTACTAGTGTAACTCTATGTTCAAGACAAAACAATACCAAGCTACACTACAACCATGCCAATGGTTTGTCCAAAACCATCTTGGTTGTGAGCCTCTACTTATATTTTATAAGGGACTGATAACATGATCTTCTGTGCCACACCAAGCACCATGTTATCTACAATGTAAAATATTAGACAATATGCACACATATAATAAATATATAAAGTGCAAACAATGATCATGTGATTCTTATTTCAAAATAAAATGTTCATACAAAAAGAGCTAGGCTTTCAGTATACATTCCAACAATGTGACCTATCCAAGGAAGACCTCAACCGAATTAGACCATTTATCAGTGCCAAGGACCTCTGGAACAAGCTCACTGAACATCATGAAGGGGCATCTGATGCAAAGGTATGTAAAAGAGATTTATTAATAAATAAATTGTACAATTTAAAGATGCAAGATATTGAGATCGCAAGCCAACTCCATGCTCGCATTCAAGACATACTAAATGGACTTCATGCCATCGAACATATGGTGGCGAACCATGACATAATAAGGTATGCGTTAAGGGCTTTTCCTAGGATGACTTTGTGGGCATCCATGGTTGATGCTTACAAAGTTTCTAGGGATTTATCTAAAATTAGATTAGATGAGTTATTTTTTGAATTTAAATTACATGAGCAATCTAATTCAGCCCCGGTCGAGAAGGGTATTGCTTTGTATGCAGGTTAAAGAAAATCAAAAAGCAAGCCTCCTCCCGAAGAAGACGAGTCTGAATCGGAAGTAGATGAAGAAATGGAGACCGAACTGGTCAACCTAGTTCAGAAAATGATTAGAAAAGGAAGGAAGGCTACAAAGCAATCAAAGGACAAGAAAACTAAGCAAAACACAAAACCCCCCACAAAACTACAAGTGCTATGAGTGCAATAAGAAGGGTCACTTCAAGTTCGAGTGTTTGAGGCTAAAGAACAAGAAATTGCAAATCGAAGGCACTAAATGCAACTTGGGGGGAATCATCGGAAGAAGAAGAAGACCAAGTCAACAACTTGGCATTCATGGCAAGACCGACCGAGTCTGAGTCCGAGCCCGAAACCGACAACGAATATGAGTCCGAGTCCGATTCTAGATTCGACACCGAGCTCTAATTCAAGACAAGCCACGGATCCGTATCCTGTTCAAAAGAATCAATCAAAGTAAGTCGGTCTTTAATTAACACCTTATATAATGCCATTAAATTTTTAAATAAAAAATTAGCTAAGTCTGAGTCTAAAGTCGAGTCATTTCTTAAGGAGGTTAAACTCCACAAGCATGAGGCTACCCTAACCTCTTCAACTAGTCAAGTTCAAGAGGAAAACTCAACTCAAGTTGAAGAACTTGTGGAAGAGATCTCTCTCTTGAAAGGGCAAGTTCAAGAGCTTAGGAAATCATTGGAAAGGTTCACTTTGGGATCTAAAGGTCTTGACCTACTTCTTGGATCGCAAAAAGTCATGTACAACAAGGTCAGACTCAGGTTTAGAACAACGAATAGATCTTACATGTCAATCGTAAATCATAATAGTAGAAGAATCCAAGCATGGCTCCCTAAGACCATTTTAAAATCACAACTATTGGGTTCCCAAGGATCAAATCCACTATGTGGATAGACCATATCAATTCAATGATCTAGGGGGAACCAATACTAAAATTATGTGCTCAATTACTTGATTAATTTAGTTTTGCATGCTTAGTTAGTTTTGATTTGCTTAATTTAGAACGGTTTGATAGGACTAATGGTTAATTAACCTTGATAACATAGTATCAAGATGCGATGAGATGATAGTACATTAGGGAAACGAAGTCTCATGTATCCGGGTTAGGGAAGGAGTATCTAGCTTGGTGCACTAGGATAAGTGGAACTAGTTGAAGCTGCCTCACCACATCCTAAACTAGTGAGACCAAGACGTAACCCTAAAGTGAATTAAGTGCACAATTTCTTAAGTTGGCTTTATCTAAGGAAGTGATCGTTGTTCCGATCAAAGAAGGCCTATGTGCCTCACCACGACCTGGAAGCCATCTTGTGAAAGATTCATTTAACTAAATTAAGGTTAAATCCAAATCTAACCCAAGGTTAATTAATTTTCAAATCATTAAAATTAACTAAGTAAAATTGAAGTCATCTCACAAAACATATAAGGATAACATGATTGATCATGTAGAAAGGGTGAGATGAATCTTTGGTTAAAAACATCTAGATCAATTTAAAATTCCAATATCCGATCCAACTACTGTATGTGTAGGATCAATGGATGTTGGACAGTGGGTGCTCCCGACATATGACTGGAGACCAACTGAAGTTTATGAAGCTCATATTCAAAAACCTAGGATCAATAGCTTTCGAAAACAATGAAAAACTCAAAATCATCGGATCAAGTGATATTGAGCTAAACTCTAATTTTATAATACGCAAAGTCTTATTAGTAGAAAATTTTGAATTCAAGCTGTTAAGTGTTAGTCAATTGTGTGATACTAGTTATAAAGTTCTATTTTTACCAAAATGAATGTTTAATTAAGAATAATGATTGCTCATAAATCATACTTAGGGGAATTAGGAATAATAATATTTACACATTAAATCTACCCAATGTTGGAGTATTGAGAATACAATCAAAGTCTCACATGGTAAGACATAGAAAAGATCATGTGCTTATAAAATGAAAAAGAAATCTCCATTGGTATGAGGCCTTTTGGGTAAAGTCCAAAAATAAAACCATAAGGGCTTAGACCCAAAGTGGATAATATCATGTCATTGTGGAGATATATGATTCTTATAGGCACTAACAATTGGTATTAGAGCCATGTCCATGTCAAGACATGAACCTCGAACGAAGGAAATTGGGCTTCCATGTCCGGATCAAGAGAACCAGACACTAGGCAGGAAGTCTAGTTGGGTCGGGAGAACCAAACAACTGGCAGGAAGTCCAGTTGGGCTAGAAGGGATGGACAACTGGCAGGAAGTCTTGGTGGGTTGAGGATCGGACATCAAGCAGAGGATGTCCTTCGAGGACGGATAGGCTTGAGGGTGGGTCAATGTGGTCCTTCATTTGAGGGGGGATTGTTGGAGTATTGGGAATACAATCAAAGTCCCACATTGGTAAGACATGGAAAAGATCATGTGCTTATAAGATGAAAAAGATATCTCCATTGGTATGAGGCCTTTTGGGTAAAGTCCAAAAATAAAACCATGAGGGCTTAGGCCCAAAGTGGACAATATCATGCCATTGTGGAAATATATGATTCTTATAGGCACTAACACCCAACTCCTCAACTAAGTGTCTAATGACATAGCAAAAAAAATCTTGGTTGTGGCACAGATGACTGGGCCACTCCCATCTAAAACTTATACTTAAACTAAGTCATAATGGTCTAGTTAGAGGTCTACCCAAACAAGGCAAGTTAGAAAATAAAATTTATGATGCATGTCAACAAGGGAAACAAATCAAAACTTCACATAAAATAACTAATCAAGAAGGAACTAAAAATGTGCTTGAGCTCTTACACTTGGACTTATTTGACTCACATGGAGCCAAGTCACTAAACAAGAGTCAATATTGTTTAGTAATAATAGATGACTACTCTAGGTTTACTTGGGTAAAATTCTTAAAACATAAAAATGAAATTTTAAATCAATTTACTAATTTATGTAAACTAATAGAAAATGAAAAGAACTTAAGGATTAAAAGAATTAGAAGTGATCATGGTGGAGAATTCGAAAATCATAAGTTTACCAAATTTTGTAATCAAAACAGATACCACCACGAATTCTCTTGCCCTAGAACTCCTTAACAAAATGGGTTAGTTGAACAAAAAAATAGAACCCTACAAGAAGTTTCTAGTACCATGCTGAATGAATATAATTTACCCAATAGGTTTTGGGTAGAAGCAGTCAACACTGCCTGCTATGTCCAAAATAGAACTTTAATAATTAAACTATACCAGAAAATTTCTTACGAAATATACTACAAAAAGTTACCCGACATTAAGTACTTTAGAGTCTTTCGATGTAGGGTACACATACTAAATACAAAAGATTACTTAGGAAAATTTACCTCTAAAATAACTACCGACATATTTCTAGGATATTCAACCACTAGTAAAGCCTATGGGGTATATAAAAATGAATCCTTAAAAATTGAAGAAATGAATAATGTAGTATTTAATGAAGAAAAAAAAACTACAAAATCCGAAGTATGTTAGTGAAAGCCCTAGAGCCAATCATGTGATGATTCTTGTATGGACTTATTGTATCATATTCCTATTTATAAAGACATGGTTATTATATTAACTTGTATTGGTGCCAAATAACTAAGTATAATAACATCCTTGAGTAGAAGATTCTTATCTATATCAATCGATTGGTTGAATCAATAATGAGATGATATAGAGAATACTACTCTTAATCATTCCTAGTCAAGTATTAACATTCAGGGACAATGTTAATGCGTAGAGACTAGCATGTAGGTCAACTCGATGACTTGATCTCACAAGTCAAGGATATGAGATATCAAGTTGACACATGGGTATGCATTAGAGAATGTATACTGAATGACCCGCCATGAGAAAGTATCATGGATCATTATATGAGTGTCATATACTTTCTCATGTGACTATTAGTATGACTATTAGTCCTTGAACCTGAAGTCACCATGGTTTCCTACATAAGGAGTTGCATACTTTTGCTTCGTCAAACGTCACCCGTAAATAGGTGGATTATAAAGGCGATTACTGGGTATGTAACAAATTATGCAGAGGGATGTGAGTGATGTAGATGGGATCTATCCCTCCTATATGATGGGAGTGACATCGTTATTCTTGATAGAGTGAGACCACGAAGTGCATGGCCATGCCCAAATGAGTCAATATGAGATATTGAGCTCATTTGATTAGAGTGAGTCTACTTGGAGTTCAAGATATAGATTGTACCAAGATGACACGGTCTATGCCTCAATTGGTCAATCTAGATGTCAGAGATAGAGAGACATTGTAACATATTGTGAGAGTCACAATTAGTAGTCACAAAGGTGATGTTGGATCTCAACATTTTTGTAACTTGGGTAGCAATGATGTGTTGCTAGATACCGCTCATTGCTTATGTTCCTAAATCGGTTTAGGAGCATTGCTAACGTTACAAGAACCTATAGAGTCACACACAAAGGACAATTAGATGGATATTAGGTTCATATGATGAACCATGAGGATTAGGTTCATGGGATGAACCAAATTGGATTAAGAGTAATCCAAATTAGACTAATTGAGTTAGACTCAATTTGATTCAAGTGTTGAATGAGTCTAATTTAGATTTGATTCATTGAGTCAATTTAAATTAATGAATAGAGATTCATTAAATCAAATTGACTTGAATCAAGTGGTTAGATTTGATCAAACATAGGAGATAATAGGTCAAGTTTGACTTGACTTGAGAGGGAAGATGAATGGTCAATTTTGACTTGACCAATTGCCATGTCATTGTGACTTGGCATGGGGGCCGACCAATGATGATGTTCCACATCATCATGGACTTATCATGGGGTGCCACCTCACGAGGGAGACCAAGAGCCATTGACTCTTGGAGTTACATGCATGCATGTAACCCCCTAAAGAAGTGGCCAACCACTTTAGGAGGAATGATGGTGTGAATTTATTTTTAGGTGTAACTTCATCTTCTTCCTCCTCTCTCTCTTGCTCTCCCAATCCTCCATTGCCGAGACTATCAAGGAGTGCTAGCACACTCAAGATTCTCTTTTCTCCACCTATTGCTTGTGTGGATACCAATAGAGGAGTGTACACTTGACACTCTCGAGTTTCGACGATCCGTTTGGACGAGCGGGATAAGCTAAGGGCGTCGCTTCAAGGGTAATGCTCTTCTCGTGTAGATCTAAGGTAGATCTAAAGGTATTAAACACATACATGTAGTTTTGTTATACTTTGCACGGATCCGTGGCCGGGCTTCCAATGTTTCCGCAACGCAAAAAGCGGTTTTTGTGGCTCGGAAAGTCCAACAAAGTAGACATTGAATCAAACAACAGAGACCTAGAAAATGGAGTTAGGCTTAAACCTAACCCACAAAATGAATCAAGCATAAACCCTAATCCGATCCAATCTAGAGTGCAAATTAATCATCCAATTAATCAAGGTTAGGTAATCTAAATTTAGGAGTTTGAACTAGGGCATCCTATAGAAATCTAAGTCAAATCTCACTTATATCTAAAATTGAACCCAAAACCATAGAAAAAGCTCTTCTTAACCCATATTGGATCATTGTCATGCAAGAAGAGTTAGCTCAGTTCACTAGGAGTCAAGTTTGGGAATTAGTACCCCCACCTAAAGGAAAAAACAATCATAGGAATAAGGTGGGCATTTCGAAATAAACTTGATGACAAAGGTGAAGTTATAAGGAATAAAGCTAGATTAGTATCAAAAGGGTTTAGTCAAGTAGAGGGATTGGATTATTATGAAACATATGCAACCGTAGCTAGACTTGAATCAATTAGAATGCTACTAGCCTATGCTGCACATCGAGGATTTAAATTATTTCAAATGGATGTCAAGTCAGTGTTTCTAAATGGATTTATCAAAGAAGGGGTGTATGTTATCCAACCACCAGGATTTGAAAGCTTAGACAAATCTAACCATGTACTTAAACTTAGGAAAGCCTTATATGGATTAAAGCAAGCACCTAGGGCTTGGTATGAGAGACTATCTATTTATCTAAAGTCTAAAGGATTTAATCAAGGATTAATTAACTCAACTTTATTTGTGAAAAATGTAGGAAAAGAAATATTTTTAGCACAAATCTATATAGATGACATAATATTTGGAACAACAAGCACAACACTACTAAATGAATTCATTTCATTAATGGAAAGTGAGTTTGAAATTAGTTTAGTAGGTGAACTCACTTTCTTCTTAGGTTAACAAATAAAACAAACAAGGGAAGGAATCTATAATCATCAACATAAATATGCTAAGGAGATAATTAGTAAATTTGGTATGCAAAATGCTAAAGAAATTAATACACCTATGGAAACTAATGTATACATTGGAGAGGATTTCGAAGTAAAAGCTATAGATTTAAAATAGTATAGGTGTGCAATAGGTAGCCTTCTATACTTAACTGCAAGCCGACCTGATATACTCTTTGTAGTAAGTATGTGTGCAAGATTTCAGTGTTGTGCCAAAGAATCGCACCTAACCTTAGTAAAAAAGAATTTTTAAATACATAAAAGGAACACAAAATGTAGGAATTGTAGAGGAATCATTGATCGCTAGAGGAGGGTGAATAGCAATATGTTTCACTCGATGGAATTCCTTCGTTCTCATTTCTACAATTCGTTAGTAGGCATAGCCGAATATAGAAATACAATATGAAAACAAATACAAACACACAAGCACAATCAAAACATAAGAATATAACGTGGTTCAGAACCTTGAGTGTCATATACTTTCTCATGTGACTATTAGTATAACTATTAGTCCTTGAACCTGAAGTCACCATGGATCCCTACATAAGGAGTTGCATACTTTGGCTTCGTCAAACGTCACCCGTAAATGGGTGGACTATAAAGGCGATTAGTGGATATGTAACAAATTATACGGAGGGATGTGAGTGATATAAATGAGATCTATCCCTCCTATATGATGGGAGTGACATCGTTATTCTTGATAGAGTGAGACCACGAAGTGCATGACCATGCCCAAATGAGTCAATATGAGATATTGAGCTTATTTGATTAGAGTGAGTCTACTTGGAGTTCAAGATATAGATTGTATCGAGGATGACACGGTCTATGCTTAAATTGGTCAATCTAGATGTCAAGGATAGAGGGACATTGTCACATATTGTGAGAGTCATAATTAGTAGTCACTAAGGTGATGTTGGATCTCAACATTCTTGTAACTTGGGTAGCAATGATGTGTTGCTAGATACCGCTCATTGCTTATGTTCCTAAATCGGTTTAGGAGCATTGCCAACGTTACAAGAACCTATAGGATCACACACAAAGTGCAATTAGATGGATATTAGGTTCATATGATGAACCATGAGGATTAGGTTCATGGGATGAACCAAATTGGATTAAGAGTAATCCAAATTAGACTAATTGAGTTAGACTCAATTTGATTCAAGTGTTGAATGAGTCTAATTTAGATTTGATTCATTAAGTCAATTTAAATTAATGAATAGAGATTCATTAAATCAAATTGACTTGAATCAAGTGGTCAGATTTGATCAACCATGGGAGATAATAGGTCAAGTTTGACTTGACTTGAGAGGGAAGATGAATGATCAATTTTGACTTGACCAATTGTCATGTCATGGTGACTTGACATGGGGGAAGGCCAATGATGATGTTCCACATCATCATGGATTTATCATGGGGTGCCACCTCATGAGGGAGACCAAGAGCCATTGACTCTTTGAGTTACATGCATGCATGTAACCCCCCAAAGAAGTGGCCGACCACTTTAGGAGGAATGATGGTGTGAATTTATTTTTGGGTGTAACTTCATCTTCCTCCTCCTCTCTCTCTTGCTCTCCCAATCCTCCATTGCCGAGACTATCAAGGAGTGCTAGCACACTCAAGATTCTCTTTTCTCCACCTATTGCTTGTGTGGATACCAATAGAGGAGTGTACACTTGACACTCTCGAGTTTCGGCGATCCGTTTGGACGAGCGGGATAAGCGAAGGGCGTCGCTTCAAGGGTAATGTTCTTCTCATGTATATCTAAGGTAGATCTAAAGGTATTAAACACATACATGTAGTTTTGTTATACTTCGCACGGATCCATGGCCGGGCTTTCGAGGTTTCCGCAACTCAAAAAGTGGTTTTTGCTGCTCGGAAAGTCCAATAGTGGTATCAGAGCCACACGCGAAGCATGTGTGTGTTTAATTTTTGTAGTTTTTGTATTAGATATAAAAATTACAGATCTTTAACTTTCTGTAAATTTCCTATTTTTATAGAATTTTTGGGTATTTTTCTCGAAGAGTCGAAGCAACAAGTGTTGGGACATTTGTAGGCTTCAACCACCGAGAAAAACTCTCCGGAACGGCGAAATCTCGCTTTTGGTTTTTGAGACAACGACTTAAGTCACTGTAAGATCAAGAAGGTACACTCGCAAAGTGTATTTTGTGAGTAGGGGTGCAGCCCCTATCCTCGAAAGGGATCTTGTCCTGCGATCGCGCCCGGAAACCGCTTAGCGGGACCGTTACGGAGATGTGACTCATAAAATTGAAAACAAATAGGAAAAATTATAGAAATTTCTGTAAAATACATAATTTAGAATTATGTATAATTCTGTGATGGTCTTGGCCCAAGAACCCCAATATTATTGGATGATAAATGTGTTATAATTCATAATACGACCTGCATACCATTTTTGTGGTTGTGCATGTTGTATAGGGTATGCGACCTGCGCGTTGTGCCTCTTCTTTTAAAATTCCAGTTGTAAATAGTTTTAGACTCGAATGTAACTCGAGTTTCATGTTTGTAATGTACAAAATGGAGTGGTGGAAGGTCCACTACTAGACGGAGTTACAAGGAGGGTGCCGACGACACATGACGATCAAAGGAGGCGCTTGGAGAAGCCACTAACCCTAGGTTGACCGTCCAATCTTCTCATTGGCTTGAGAAGATCGTAGTAGGGCCATGTCTACATCACAATTAATTTATATATATATATATATATATATATATATATATATATTTGTTTTTGCTTGTATGTATGTGATGCATGCTAGTGTAGGGTTATAAAGGCCTTGATGTGTATATGATACACATTCATGATTAGATTAGATCCTAATCGAATCAACTATAAAATGTCTACTAAGTCTTGATACCCATCACTACCTCGATCATTTGTAGTTGTTGAATCTACCAAAGCAGAGCAACGCATATTATCTTGGTAGGGTGCGGAGGGACAATCTTGGTCCCGCCTATCACGGCTTGGGTAAGAGTAAGCTCAATTAGATTGAGTAAAAACTAGTTAACTCAATTGGATCGAGTAGAACTATAGGCATATTCCAACCGTTGGAAAGATAGGATAAGATCGCATTTACACTATATCTTGGGCGATTTAGCCAAAGCTAACTCAAGGTCTTTTGTAAATGTGGGTCTTGATCCTATAAACAAGAGTTGCATAGAGATGTAATCGGTAATGTATTACCTACCGATCATACTAAGTCTTGGGCGATCTAGCCAAAGCTAACTCAAGGCCTAGTATGATGTAGATCTTGTCCCATAAGAATTACAGCATGTTTGTATGAATCTAATAATGTAGTTTGACCACATCCATAACTCGATTCTACAAAAGTCCTATAATTCAGTGGGAGCATCATTTGATTAAAGGCATAATTAAATGATAAATAGAATATGATATTAATTTTTGCATTGTGTATGTTGTAGATTACTATGTCGACAAACACGAACACTCTCTCCCTACATTCTGTCCTTGAGAAGGACAAGCTCAATAGAGCAAATTTCCTCGACTGGTACAGGAACCTGAGAATTGTTCTCACCCAAGAAAGGAAACTGTACGTCCTGGAGCAACCCATTCCGGAGGCACCTCCTGCCACTGCCTCGCAAACTGACAAAGATGCTTACAAGAAGCATCAAGATGATGCATTAGATGTATCATGTCTCATGCTCGCGACCATGAACTCTGAGCTTCAGAAGCAACACGAGTTCATGAATGCTTATGATATGGTTGAACATCTTCGTCAACTATATCAAGGACAAACAAGGCAAGAGAGATATGAGATCTCTAAGGCATTGTTTCAATCCAAGATGCAAGATGGGACTCCCGTACATCCATATGTACTCAAGATGATTGGGTACATAGAAAACCTACAGAGATTGGGATTCCCACTTGGCCAAGAGATGGCCACTGACTTGATCTTGCAATCTTTGCCACAAACCTACAATCAATTTGTCATGAATTACAACATGAATGAAATTGATAAGCCATCGCCGAGATGCTCAAAGATGTTGAGAATCACGAGCTCAACCTTAAGAAGGGAAAATCTGACTCCATTTTGATGGTGCAAAAGAAGAAAGGCAAGGGCAAGCCTAAAGATAAGGGAAAGTCCCAAGCCAAGGGCAAAGGCAAATAACTGAAACCCAAAGGAGAGGTGGCCAAAGAAGGGACTTGCTTCAACTGCAAGGAAGCTAGACACTGGAAGCGTAACTGCAAAGAATACCTAGAAGATCTTAAGAAGAAGAGAAGTGAGACTTTTACTTTAGGTATAAATGTTATAGAAGTCAATCTATCTATTTCTTCATCATGGGTATTAGATACCAGATGTGCATCTCACATTTGTACCAATGTGCAGGCGCTGAGAAATAGCAGGGCATTGACAAAGGGCGAGGTGGACCTACGAGTAGGCAATGGAGCAAGAGTTGCTGCTATTGCTGTAGGAACTTATGATCTATCTCCCACCTGGCTAGAACTAGATGAATGTTGTTATGTGCCTGCTTTAACTAAGAACATAATTTCAGTTTCTTGTTTGGACAAGAAAGGATTTACATTTATAATAAAGAACAAATGTTGTTCAGTTTATTTAAATGATATGTTCTATTGTAGTGCACCTCTAATGAACGGACTCTACTTTCTAGACTTAGAGAGCCCCATCTATAACATAAGTACCAAAAGGTTCAAGTCAAATGAGTTGAACCAAACCTATCTATGACATTGTCGCTTATGTCACATAAATGAGAGTCACTTATCCTAGCTCCATAAGGATGGGCTGCTGGACTTATTTGATTTTGAATCATATGAGACATGCGAGTCTTGCCTTTTAGGCAAGATGACCAAGACTCCCTTTAGTGGACACAGTGAGAGAGCAACAGCCTTGTTAGGACTTCTACATAGTGATGTATGCGGTCCTTTCAATGTTACTACTAGAGATGGTTACAGGTACTTCATTACATTTATTGATGACTTCAGTTATGGTTATGTGTATCTGATGACACATAAATCTAAATCCTTTGAAAAGTTCAAAGAATTCAAGAATGAAGTACAAAACCAACTTGGCAAGAGTATTAAGATACTTCGATCAGATCGAGGTGGTGAATACCTTAGCCATGAGTTTTGTGACTATCTAGCTGAGTGTGGGATTCTATCCCAACTCACTCCTCTTGGAACACCACAGTTGAATGGTGTATCCAAAAGGATGAATCGTACCCTATTAGATATGGTACGATCTATGATGAGTCACACAGATCTTCCTATATCCTTTTGGAGATATGCTATAGACACAACAACCTTCACACTTAATCGTGTACCATCCAAGGCTGTGATAAAGACACCATATATGATATTGACAGGGAGAAATCCCAAGATGTCTTTCATGAGGATTTGGGGTTGTGAGGCTTACGTTCGACGTCAAGTCTCAGACAAACTAGGACCCAAATCCGATAAGTGCTATTTTGTTGGATATCCCAAGGAGACGAAGGGATATTACTTCTACATTCCCAGTTAGCACAAAGTGTTTGTGGCAAAGACTGGGGTATTTCTAGAAAGGGATTTTGTTTCTAGAAAAACTAGTGGAAGTACGTTCGATCTTGAAGAAATTCAAGATAAGGACCATAACACTGAGGCCTTGATGGAGGTTGAACAGGAACCACAAAGTGTTGTGGGTGATGAGTTTGTTGCACAAAGAGTTGTGGAACAACCACCTGTTCAGGTAGACCTACCTCTTCACAGGTCTGATAGGGTATGTCGTTAGCATGAGAGATACTCATTTCTCTTGTCTGACCATGATGACGTTATGCTCATTGAGAATGAGCTTACCTCCTATCAGGAAGCTGTGATGAGCCCAGATTCTGAGATATGGCTAGAGGCCATGAGATCCGAGATGGAATCCATGTACACCAACCAAGTATGGACTTTGGTTGATCCACCTGAAGGGGTCAAACCCATTGGGTGTAAGTGGGTTTTTAAGAGAAAGACTGACATGGATGGACTTACGCATACCTATAAGGGCCGATTGGTAGCTAAAGGTTTCAAGAAAATTCATGGTATTGACTATGATAAAACTTTTTCTCTAGTGGCGATGTTTAAGTCCATTCGGATCATGCTTGCTATTGCAGCATACCGCAATTATGAGATATGGCAGATGGATGTCAAAACCACATTTATGAATGGAAACTTGCTCAAGGATGTGTACATGACACAACCTAAGGGTTTTGTAGATCCACAGCATACTGGCAAAGTATGCAAGCTGCAAAGGTCCATTTATAGGCTAAAGAAAGCTTCTCGGAGTTGGATTCTTCGATTCGATGATGCGATCAAACAGTTTAGTTTCATCAAGAATGAAGATGAACCCTGTGTCTACAAGAGGGTTAATGGGAATACAGTTGTCTTCCTTGTATTGTATGTGGATGACATACTACTCATTGGGAATGACATTCCTTCACTACAGTCTGTGAAGACTTGGCTGGGGACGTGCTTCTCAATGAAGGACTTAGGTGAAGCAGCCTATATTCTAGGCATCAAGATCTATAGAGATAGATCTAAGAGATTGCTTGGCCTAAGTTAGAGTATATATATTGACACGGTATTACTAAGGTTTGCCATGCAGAATTCCAAGAAGGGACTTTTGCTAATGTCACATGGTGTGGGTCTTTCGAAGACTCAAAGTCCCTCTTCTAGAGAGGAGAGAGACCGCATGGATAAGATCCCTTATGCATCTGCCATATGATCTATCATGTATGCCATGCTATGTACTCATCCTGATGTCTCATATGCTTTGAGCATGATGAGTAGATACCAGTAAGATCCAGGTGAGAGTCACTGGATAGTAGTCAAGAATATTCTTAAGTACTTGAGAAGGACTAAATAATATTTCTTGATATTTGGAGGCGATGAGGAGCTAGCTGTAAAGGGTTACAGCGATGCCAGCTTCCAAACTGACCAGGATGATTATAGATCACAGTCAGGGTTCATGTTTTGCTTGAATGGTGGCGTTGTGAGCTGGAAGAGTTCGAAGCAGGACACAGTTGTTGATTCTACAACAGAAGCCAAGTATATCATTGCATCAGAGGCAGCAAAGGAGGCAGTTTGGATCCGCAAGTTCATTACTGAGCTTGGGGTGGTTCCGAACATAGCAGATCCTATAGAGCTCTATTGTGACAACAATGGAGCTATTGCACAGGCTAAGGAACCTCGCTCACACCAGTGGACCAAACACATACTACGGCGCTTCAATCTCATTCGAGAGATTATCGATAGAGGATATGTGAAGATTTGTAGAGTACCCATAGAGGCTAACATCGCATATCCCTTGACCAAGGCTTTGGCACAGAAAAAGCACGATGGTCACACTAGGTCATTGGGTATTAGACACTACGGTGATTGACACTAGTGCTAGTGGGAGATTGTTAGTGAAAGCCCTAGAGCCAATCATGTGATGACAATTGTATGGAATTATTGTATCATATTCCTATTTATAAAGACATGGTTATTATATTTACTTGTATTGGTGCCAAATAACGAAGTATAATAACGTCCTTGAGTAGAAGATTCTTATCTATATCAATCGATTGGTTGAATCGATAATGAGATGATATAGAGAACACTACTCTTAATCATTCCTAGTCAAGTATTAACATTCAGGGACAATATTAATGCGTAGAGACTAGCATGTAGGTCAACTCGATGACTTGATCTCAAAAGTCATGGATATGAGATATCAAGTTGACACATGGGTATGCATTGGAGAATGTATACTGAATGACCCGCCATGAGAAAGTATCACGGATCATTATATGAGTGTCATATACTTTCTCATGTGACTATTAGTATGACTATTAGTCCTTGAACCTGAAGTCACCATGGTTCCCTACATAAGGAGTTGCATACCTTGACTTCGTTAAATATCACCCGTAAATGGGTGGACTATAAAGGCGATTACTGGGTATGTAACAAATTATGTGGAGGGATGTGAGTGATGTAGATGGGATCTATCCCTCCTATATGACGGGAGTGACATCGTTATTCTTGATAGAGTGAGACCACGAAGTGCATGGCCATGCCCAAATGAGTCAATATGAGATATTGAGCTCATTTGATTAGAGTGAGTCTACTTGGAGTTCAAGATATATATTGTACTGAGGATGACACGGTCTATGCCTCAATTGGTCAATCTAGATGTCAGGGATAGAGAGACATTGTAACATATTGTGAGAGTCATAATTAGTAGTCACAAAGGTGATGTTGGATCTCAACATTCTTGTAACTTGGGTAGCAATGATGTGTTTCTAGATACCGCTCATTGCTTATGTTCCTAAATCGGTTTAGGAGCATTGCCAATGTTACAAGAACCTATAGGGTCACACACAAAGGGCAATTAGATGGAGATTAGGTTCATATGATGAACCATGAGGATTAGGTTCATGGGATGAACCAAATTGGATTAAGAGTAATCCAAATTAGACTAATTGAGTTAGACTCAATTTGATTCAAGTGTTAAATGACTCTAATTTAGATTTGATTCATTGAGTCAATTTAAATTAATGAATAGAGATTCATTAAATCAAATTGACTTGAATCAAGTGGTTAGATTTGATCAACCATGGGAGATAATAGGTCAAGTTTGACTTGACTTGAGAGGGAATATGAATGGTCAATTTTGACTTGACCAATTGCCATGTCATGGTGACTTGGCATGGGGGCCGGCCAATGATGATGTTCCACATCATCATGGACTTATCATGGGGTGCCACCTCATGAGGGAGACCAAGATCCATTGGCTCTTGGAGCTACATGCATGCATGTAACCCCCCAAAGAAGTGGCCAACCACTTTAGGAGGAATGATGGTGTGAATTTATTTTTGGGTGTAACTTCATCTTCTTCCTCCTCTCTCTCTTTCTCTCCCAATCCTCCATTGCCGAGACTATCAAGGAGTGCTAGCACACTCAAGATTCTCTTTTCTCCACCTATTGCTTGTGTGGATACCAATAGAGGAGTGTACACTTGACACTCTCGAGTTCCGACGATCCGTTTGGACGAGCGGGATAAGCGAAGGGCGTCGCATCAAGGGTAATGCTCTTCTCGTGTAGATCTAAGGTAGATCTAAAGGTATTAAACACATACATGTAGTTTTGTTATACTTCGCACGGATCCATGGTCAGACTTCCGAGGTTTTCGCAATGCAAAAAGCAGTTTTTGCGGCTCGGAAAGTCCAACAATGTAGACATTGAATTAAACAATAGAGACCTAGAAAATGGAGTTAGGCTTAAACCTAACCCACAAAATGAATCAAGCGTAAACCCTAATCCGATTCAATCTAGAGTGCAAATTAATCATCCAATTAATCAAGGTTAGGTAATCTAAATTTAGGAGTTTGAACTAGGGCATCCTATAGAAATCTAAATCAAATATCACTTATATCTAAAATTGAACCCAAAACCATAGAACAAGCTCTTCTTGACCCAGATTGGATCATTGTCATGCAAGAAGAGTTAGCTTAGTTCACTAGGAGTCAAGTTTGGGAATTAGTACCCCCACCTAAAGGAAAAAACAATCATAGGAATAAGGTGGGTATTTCGAAATAAACTTGATGACAAAGGTGAAGTTATAAGGAATTAAGCTAGATTAGTATCAAAAGGATTTAGTCAAGTAGAGGGATTGGATTATGATGAAACATATGCACTCGTAGCTAGACTTGAATCAATTAGAATGCTACTAGCCTATGCTGCACATTGAGGATTTAAATTATTTCAAATGGATGTCAAGTCAGTGTTTCTAAATGGATTTATCAAAGAAGGGGTGTATGTTAGCCAACCACCAGGATTTGAAACCTTAGACCAATCTAACAGTGTACTTAAACTTAGGAAAGCCTTATATGGATTAAAGCAAGCACCTAGGGCTTAGTATGAGAGACTATCTATTTATCTAAAGTCTAAAGGATTTAATCAAGGATTAATTAACTCAACTTTATTTGTGAAAACTGTAGGAAAAGAAATATTTTTAGCACAAATCTATGTAGATGACATAATATTTGGAACAACAAGCACAACACTACTAAATGAATTCATTTCATTAATGGAAAGTGAGTTTGAAATTAGTTTAGTAGGTGAACTCACTTTCTTCTTAGGTTTACAAATAAAACAAACAAGGGAAGGAATCTATATGCATCAACATAAATATGCTAAGGAGATAATTAGTAAATTTGGTATGCAAAATGCTAAAGAAATTAATACACCTATGGAAACTAATGTCTACATTGAAGAGGATTTAGAAGGAAAAGTTATAGATTTAAAATAGTATAGGAGTGCAATAGGTAGCCTTCTATACTTAACTGCAAGCCGACCTGATATAATCTTTGCAGTAAGTATGTGTGCAAGATTTCAGTGTTGTGCCAAAGAATCGCACCTAACCTTAGTAAAAAAGAATTTTTAGATACATTAAAGGAACAAAAAATGTAGGAATTGTAGAGGAATCGTTGATCGCTAGAGGAGGGTGAATAGCAATATGTTTCACTCGATGGAATTCCTTCGTTCTCGTTTCTACAATTCATTAGTAGGCATAGCCGAATATAGAAATACAATATGAAAATAAATACAAACACTCAAGCACAATCAAAACATAAGAATATAACGTGGTTCAGAACCTTGTGTTTGGTTTTGATGTGTGTGGAAAAGGGTTTAAGTTAGGATTGTTATGGATTTGATGTGTGTGTTTAAGTTGTGCAGGACTTAGTAAATCACACATAGTTTACTTGATGAAGCATTGGCGAGTTCACCATCTCATGGCTCGGATCCTTGAGTTGGTGAAGGATGGCTTTGGAGAAGTCGTGAACTTGGTGCATCCGAGGGACCGTCGGACGAGGAGCAAATGGAGTGAAGCCAAAAGAATCAAACTTCATGGAAAGACACGAAGGATGACACTCGAGGAGTTGCGAGCTTAGTGCATCCGAGGGACGTAGCTGACAAAGAGAGGTTTGGTGAGGGACTCCATGGGAGATGTGAGATTGAGCGATTGTAACCCGGGACGGGGTAGCTCAAGTTAAGTGAACTTGGGCGAATGGCTAAGTCAAGTGTCAGAGCTCAAACTTGTGTTTGAGGTTTTACCTGATAAGTAGGACGCTTAAACATGTGTTTGAGGTTTTACCAGACGATTGGATAAGTTGGATGCTCAAACATGTGTTTGAGGTTTTACCCGATGATTAGGAGTGTCGGATACTCAAACATTGTGTTTGAGGTTTTACCTGACGGTCGGATGCTCAAACATCGTGATGTTTGAGGTTTTACCCGACAACAGTCGACTACTAAGTAATGGCAGTCGACTAGTCCGAGTCGACTAGTAGTTAACTGGTGTCAACTAGGGTTTTGTGGTCTAACGATGATTGCCAGGATGGCTGATCGCCAAGGATGGCGATCGCTTTGGGCACAAAATCATTCATAGTTATAGGCAAAGAATGATCGGCTACGATAGGAGCAGCTGATCGCTAAGAGTACTTGCTGAAAATGACGATTTACGGCAAGTCAGAAGTCGTTGGAAGTCATCCGTGAAGGTCGAAGCTTCGCTTCCCACTTCAACTTGTTTGCTTGTGCATGGCGATCCTATCTACGTCCCTGGATTAAAAAAATTAATCCGGACAAAAGCGGATTACCTAAGCAACTGATCCATCATCGTACTATTCAATTAGAGTGGTCACTTAAACAAACTTGTTGTTCAAGCAACCTAAATCTTTTCTTCGATTAGCCACGGAATAGATGATGTACGGATCGCCGATTTTTGTATTTATCATCGGGGTCCAAGTAAATTAAACACATGCATAATTCAAAAGAACTAAATCAAAACAAACAAGATTATACCTCTTGTTTACCTCTTGATCTTCTATTGTATGTCCTATCCTCCTATTGGATGTTGTGTGGGCAACGATCTTCCAAGAGTTGAAGCCTCCTATATTGCGTATCTTCCTTTCCTTGTTCGCTCCGAACAAAAGAAGATAACCAAAACACTTCTTCTCCTATCTAGTGTCGACCACCAAGCAACCTAGCTTGGATGTTGTCACCGGCTAAGGAGAGGAAGAAAGGGAGATGGGCGCCGGCCAAGAGAGAAACTCTTGTTGCCGCTGGCCAAGACTTGAGGGAAGAAGGAGCCGCCCTAGGAGAGAAGGAGAAACTGACCAAGATCTAAGGAGAAGAAGAAACCCTTATCCTTTTCTTGTGTTGTCGTCGACCCTAAGGGAGAAGCCAACCATGTTGCCGTTCAACCCTTGAAACTCCAAACCCTAGCTCTCCAAATAACTCTTGCTGCCCAAGCCTTGAAAAAAAACTCTCCAAAAGTTATTTTCGCCGAAGCCTTGGAAACTAATATATATATTTCATCCAAGCCTCCTTCTAAACGTGTCCGTTGGATCTAGGCTTCTTGAGGGTTTTAATAAGCTACAATATGGACCATGAGGAGGAGTTGGATCTTGGCCACCTAATGGATCCGACCCACATAAAATCTGATCCATTAATGATAATCCATTCCACTATAGGATTATCATTGATCTACCTCACCAACCCCCATAAATAAATATGAGTTCCATATATTAATTGTACAAATATCTCTCCGTGTTTAAGATATCGAATGTCCATTAATTAATTAATTTACTGATAATTAATTAATTAATATCTAACTCCATGAGTAGTACCACTCAACCTCATCATCATGCCAGACCAAGTCCACCTGCAGGTTTTACATGATGATACTTATGAGCTCCTCAAGGGGACATCATCATCATAATACATAGGACACGGTTTCCTCCTATAATCAACGACACACCATGTAAATAATATTATTTCCCAACTTATCGAGCCTATCGATTTAATCCATAAATCTCGCTCATTGGTAAATCAAAGAAATAAATACTAAGTACATGTGCTCGTTATTATATCGGGATTAAGAGCGTGTACATCATAATATCCGAGGTCCGATTCAATTATGTAGTCAGCAATAAATTGAATCACCTCTATGTCGGTCTTGCTCAATACACACAAAGTGTACTAGTATAATTCTATGGTCAAGATAAACCAATACCAAATTACACAACAACCATGCCAATGGTTTGTCCAAAACCATCTTGGTTGTGAGCCTCTACTTATACTCTACAAGGAGTTGATAACATGATCTTCTGTGTGACATCACACACCATGTTATCTACAATGTAAAGTATTAGACAATATGCATAACTATAAATATGAAAACAACGATCATGTTATTCTTATTTCAAAAATAAAGATGTTCATACAAAGGCTAGGCTTTCAGTATACATCCCAACAATCTCTCACTTATACTAAAAGACTATGTCACGCCCCGAGAGCATGCCGTGTTGAAAAGCAAATGGACGGCATCTCCCCTGTACGTGGTAACATTTCGGGTTAATACAAGGCCCGTAGGCCACAACAACAACAACAAATATATATATAATCATAATAACACATCAAAACACAACGGAAACATAATACAACATCACAAACTACACACATGCATACCGGTATGACTAACACCGACTTAGAACACCATAACAAAACCAGAAGAAGAAAGGTACAACCTTTACAGCGTCCAATCACTACAAAACATCACATAAACCAAATAATATCAGAACACCAATGAAAACCCAAAAACCCGGACTCTCGTAGTTGAGATGAGACGATGCCAGCCAGCGGTGCTCCAAGTGCATCACGAAGTCGGCTACCTGTTACCTGGGCGACAGAAAAACCCAGGGTCCGTGGTGGTGACTAAAAATCAGCAGGTAATAGGGAAAACATGTATATATATCAAATATCACATGTTTCAACAACATAATCTAGAGGTACAACAAGTATATCAACATAGTATGTAAATACAAGCA
The DNA here is from genome assembly GCA_025175895.1 of Wurfbainia villosa. Lineage (NCBI taxonomy): Eukaryota > Viridiplantae > Streptophyta > Magnoliopsida > Zingiberales > Zingiberaceae > Wurfbainia > Wurfbainia villosa. The sequence goes on along the minus strand of CM045988.1, from coordinate 13,590,366 downwards.
TATACCGTCTAACCAAATGAACAACGTAAAATGCAGGCATACCTGAAAGTCTACTATGCTACTCTGATCCAACCTGAGCATATATCCAACATATATATAACAGGAAGAGTAATACCAACTCATAATCTACTCATGCTACAGGTCAAGGTATCTAATGGTCTGTCCAACACATATACAAGTATCCGATTTAACCGTATAACAAATGCAAGAAGCATGCATGAATATGATGTCTAACCAAATGCAGCAAGCATAGTACAATCAAATGCAACATCACAATAAGCATATATATATAGACTGCATCAATATATATATTAATCACAACCATCCATATATATATATATACACATGCATATATGTATATATATATGGTAATATACAAAGCACCATAAGATACGACAATGCAGCATGCATGGTCATGCTTACTCACCCCTAATCGCTACCACGACCCCAGTGTGGCCTAGGTGGTACGACATGACAACTGTCCCAACTCAACACCAACCACCACTCTAGAGTGGCTGAGTGGGTAGTATGATCAAGTAGAATATGAGCGTAAAGAGCTCGCTACACAACGGGGCTCCCTGCACCTGGCCACTCCGACTGACACTACCAATGAGTGGTCGAGTGCCACGCACCCAGGACAACTACACACAACTCCAACTACCACCGTCTATAGTGGTAGAGTGCGGCACAATAAATGCTCTGCCCTCACATCAGTTACTCCTCGGGGAGTAACCTGGGAGGCAAGATGACTGACAACTCTTTCAACCCCAAGGGAGCTATGTCGTCAGAATGTATGCAAATGACATGAATATGCTGTCACACTTACAACCATCTACCACAGATTCTCTGTTCAACAAAGAGTCGTAACCATCTGATCAATACACTCTCTATCCTATAGAGAGTCGTACTCAACTGATCATGACTCTCTATCCAATAGAGAATCGTACTCAACTGATCGACGTACTCTTTATCCTGTAGAGAGTCGTACTCGACTGATCATAACAAGCTAGGACCATCGGTCCGTAGCGACACCCCAAGTACCATTCACCTGACCATTTATACAATACATGGTCGGTGGTAAACATGCAACATGAGGGTACTAGAATAACCCTAGGTTCAAGACATTGTCTACCTACAGATGACCTCTTTGCCCAATTTATAATCAGGTTGGTCATCCGGACTTTACTATTTGCACTTAACTAAGCAAATTCTAGGTTACTTACATCACTTATATATATAACTCCTAATAATGATAAAATCAAATATGATAGCAGCAATGGAGTTAACAACCAACAGTAAAGTATCAAGCGCAAGAGTAAATAAGAACAGAGTCAAGGTAACATGATCATATAAGATGATCATGCATCTAAATCTGTATGCATTAAAAACTACCTGACCAGGGTAGAAATTACCCACCTGATACGAAGCTCGAAATAGTCCTCACAGGCATGAACTTGCTTCGTATCCCAAACCTGCACATAATAGCAAACTATGTTTAAGTATAAGTATTCGATAAATACATAACTACTACGTCATTTCTATACTCCCGTCCCTTTATCGAACGTGAGTTAACACTACGAGCACACACCTCTCGTAACCCCAAATCTACATTCATCCTTGGTCGATTCACACCAAACTCAATCCACAACAGACCACCAACATCCATAAGATCAATTAAAGTAATTATATCTAAACAACACTCATAGATGCGCACAGTCATTCACAGCTGTTCACAACCCTTCACGATCCCAAATTCGCAGCCTTTACAGCTCCATGCACAAATTTGCACATCCTATAGAAATCTATTAACTTAATCAACATCTGAAGGACTTACCTCCTAATCCCATAAATTTCTATTTCTTTAATTGAATCAACCGATCAATGCAAAAATCTAAATAACACCTAACTGAGCTCTCAAATTCACTGTCATAGCTCACCTTCCCCACATTTTTCAGCCAAACATCAACACTCACAGAACACACACGATACCCAAATGTGATCAGTTGTGTTTACCTGCTCGTTGCACACACTCATAGCCAGTAGTCCCCCCTACTCACAACCGCTCAGCCACCGATCTGGTAGGCACCATCGACAACAATCGATCAGCTTGACTCAACACAGGATGCAACAGTATAGATGAAGAGAAGAAAAAATAAATCACAGCTTACCAATCGTTGGACTCCACCGGCAGAAACCACAGCCCTAGCAGACTCCATCGACAGCCCAACCCTTCTCCTATCCCCTGTTCGTCGGCACCAAAAGCTTCCCAAACCATGGATCATGCTTAGCGAAAGGAAAATGCACCGTAGCTCTAAATCTAGTCCAAGGTAAGCCAAAAGCAAGTTCTTACCTAATTACTGCAGAAATTGGGGCAACGGTGACAATAACGACGTTATTGTTGATTCCTTGCTCGAGATGAACACTCGCCCGAATCCCCCCCAAATCCATCTATTTGCTGAAAATCCTGCTGCCCTAACCTTGCTCCGGTGAGATTGCAAAGGAAGATTATAATCGGACCCGCCAATCCCAAGCTTCCCTCCACGCGTGCTCGCCGTCGACTCATCAGTGGAGATCGTCGAGGACAGTTTAGTCACCACTGTTTACCGCGATGAAGCAGATGCCGAGAGTAGGTTGATCGCTGTCGCCTTCATTCGAGAAGAGGAGCGATCGGGATCTAGGTGACGAAGAAGAAGAGCGATCGACGAAGGAAAAGAATCGCGCAAGAAAAAGAAAGAGTAATACATCGGAGAAATTAAGGCGATGAGCGGCGCAGAACGACTTTGTTAATGGAGCGGGTCAGATTTGGCAGATAAACGGGTCGGATTTCAGACTCGTTAAGCCTTTTAACTCCTAAGCAAAGAGGGTCTTGGAAATATCCATTTAAGTCCACAAAAATTTCTAAAAATTCCTGGAAAATTCCACAAGGTATTCCCCCAATTACCCAACATTTATTTTATTTTATTTTATTTTATTTTATTGTGGTATTTTACATTCTCCCCCACTTATAAAAAATTTGGTCCCTAAATTTCATACTAACATGCAAAAATTTACTTCAAGCAAGTTTCCGAAAGGACCACATACATTCCTCAAATGAACAGATGAGGGTATCGAGCTCGGATAGTATCTTTCAGCTCCCACATAGCCTCCTCATCGATATAATATTGTCATCCAACCTTTATGAGTCGGATGGTTTTGTTCCGCAACTGACGCTCCTTGCGACCAAGAATCCGCACTGGAATCTTCTCGTAAGTCACATTAGCCTGAGGTAGAATTTCGAAACCTCTTTCATAACATTTTCCTCATTATATAAACAGGAAATGTATTGTGAACACCTGCCAGTGTCGAAGGTAAAGCCAACCGGTAAGCTACACCTCCAATCCACACCAATATCTCAAATGGATCAATATAGTGTGGAGCAAATTTTCCATTCAACCCAAATCGTTTCACCCTTTTCGTGGGTGAAACTCACAGAAATACCTGTTCCCCAACTGGGAACTCCAAAGGCCTTCACCTCCGGTCTGCGTAACTCTTCTGTTGACCCTGTGCCTCTTATAACTATCATCCGATGACGTGCACCAACTCTGCATCATGTTGGATACTCTGTGGCCCCCAATAGTTGTCATTTCCCTGACTTCCTCCCACAACACGGGAGATTTACAGAGTCTAAGTTATGGGGCCTCAGAAGGATTCTTCTGTATGGAGGAGTGATAACTGTCCTCATAGTTAAATTCCACTAAAGGAATGTGCTCCTCCCAACTACTCTCATAATTCATGACACAAGATCTTAATAGATCCTACAGAGTCTGAATGTTACGCTCAGACAGTCCATCAGTCCGCAGATGAAATGTTGCACTAAGCCGAAGCTCTGTGCCCATAGTCTGATGTAGACTCTGCCAAAATCGCAAGGTAAATCGCGGATCTCTATCCGATATGGTACTTAAAATTACCCCACGCAAAGTGATAATCTTTCGGCGATACAACTCTGCCAGACGATCCAATGGGTACGACCCATGAATAGGAACAAAATGAGCTGATTTGGTCAAGCGATCCACAATCACCCAAATCGTATCACGTCCTTTATAGGTTCTAGGCAATCCCGTAATGCAATCAATAGTGATATGCTCCCACTTCCATTCCGGGATTGGAATTGTCTAGAGCAATCCAGCGAGTTTCTGATGTTCATCCTTCACCTACTGGCATACTAAACATCGAGCAGCAAAATCTGCTATAACTCTCTTTATACCATTTCACTAGTATAAATGTTTCAACTCTCGGTACATCTGAGTACCATCAGGGTGAATAGTAAATCTCCAATGATATACTTCCTGTAGCGACTCTTCCTTGACTAGATGCGTGTCCGGAACATACTATCCTTATCAGAGATGGGGAATTCATCTTCTCACAAGAGAAGTCCATCTACCGTCCAAAATCCTCTCCACCACACTATGTAAGTGCATGGAAGACTATAGCGACCAATCTCACTTGTTGCAACCGTTCGCGATCCAGCAACTCTATAGTAGCTAACCGGTAGCTAGTCAAAATCCCATGAGCATTCCTGCTCCATACATCCACAAATCAAGATAATGACCACTAAAGTCATGTCATGTATATGACAGCTTGTCTCGCATTTCCACAACTGACGTAAGCTCGAAATACACCTCATTCAACTGCATCAGGATCGCTCTGTTCCTTGGAACGATGCATCCGTGTACAACCTCCCTTTTATCCACTCCGGAAGGATTAACTAATACTCGTGTAAAAGCTAACCGCCGTCTAGGTCCTGTAAACTGGTTTCATCAGCTTCCGACTAAATGATTTCCCTCATCACCTTTGTCAAACAAGTCCGTGGTATAGTAATGCTAATACATTCTATCCACAACTACAGTAATAACTACATCATACAAGGTAAACCACCATCTACGGTGGTCGAGTGCGCAACTCCAACTACCACAATCAACAGTGGCCAGGTTACGCAACTCCAACAACCACAAACTAATTCAATCGTGTCCAGGATACATGATTCTCAAATCCAGTGGCGACTAAATCGTTAATTAGTCTAACAACTTAATCAAAACTCATTAAAATGCATACTAAGTATGAAATTGTCATCTCTACACACCTGCATCCTATTTACTCTAAGCTGATGATATATCATTCATCACAACGACAATGATAATTGTATGATGCCATGTCACTACAATATCAACACTCTAGTCGTAAACCAACCCTAGAGTATACACAGGTGTTATTGGCTGATCTAAATAGATCATTCATCCTCAACGAAGGATACTTACTTTCAACAACTATCGCATTCCATCATCGATAATCGATCCATAATCTCAAAGGTTCATCTCTCTTTCAACAAAGAGTTCCGGATCTTCTCAAGGAGGAATACTGGGATAGATAAATATCCCCTCCAACATCTCCTATAATCACAACTTACATTCTTCCAATTTCCATAGTGTTTAGTAACACTTACACCAACAAAATTATCCCTCAAAATCACTCCAATCGCCCACTCCACTTACCTATGCAGCGGCAAGCCTAGGAGTTCATCCAAAACTACATCCAACTACTCTCGGATTATTCGCACATCCGAAAGACATATCGTACCATACTTCCAACAATTTGACCATCCGTAAGGATATGTCTACAGTAAAAGTATGTCTATCAAAGTCTAAGGGCATCCCTTGACTTCTTAATTGTTGATCCCCATCTCACCTGACAGTAGAGATACCACCGACCCACAAGTCAATGTAAAGGACCCTTCTAATTCAAACTAAGAATATTCTAGACAAAGATACTTGTAAACTACAAGCATCTCTCAATATGTTAACCTTGAGGGTAAACTAAAGTAATACCCTGAACAATCAATTATCTGTCGATCCGATCCAAAGGCTTCTTGCAAGTCTCGGCCTTTCTCCGAAGAGAAGAAGAACAGATCCAATAGTTCGCGATAAAGTTGTGGCATTTCTACGATGAAGGACCCGAGGATTTTCCCTGATCGTCTCTTCTCATCACTTAATCCTACGAGCTGCAACTGTAGAATACTAAATAGATACGACCATCGTCGTATACTCTCTCCTCTGTACTAAGCAAATCACATCTGGATGTAACTATTGTTGTCTGCTGAATCTTCTAAGATGTCTTCTACTGATGCTGCTTCTGTGCTGATATCTGTTGAAGGGGAGTATCAAGGAACTCCAACCACGCCTGAGGTAGTAGGTTGCTGCTAATGAAATAACCCAATCTTCTATGCTAATCTCTGCTGTTGAGACGATGCATCTTCGTCCTGGAATACCATCGATAGTCTTCAACTGAGTCTTCAAAGTACACCTCCTCCACTGTACTGGTTGTTCACAATAGCAATAGATGAACTGATCCAACGGATAATCTGACTTCACGTGTCTTCGTGATCTGCACTGCACGCACACAATCCCTTCGAAGTCTTTATTCTGATTTTGCTGATATCCATGAGAACATCCTAATGATCTATGGTTGGTCTTCTATAATCGGAAAATAGCTCAAAGCCTATGCCTCCGATCTTGCTCCTTTTTATCAAACAGTCGGAGACTTCTGACTCTATTAAGTTAACCTGCAATATTTGCTTATCGGTCTCCAACTCTTAAACCCTTGTACGGAGTCATTTCTAAACTCCTGACTCAATCCAACGTCTTCCGTCAGGATCCGATAGAAGATCTCATCATTTTAATCCAACAGTAAGCAACAACTGTGGGTGGCTTAAAATATCCATTCATCTTCTTTAGTTATTAGGTGAGCATAACCACTACAAGTCTAACGACCCTGCATGGTAATCCCGTTACCGACGATCACCCTACTTGAAGCTCAAGAATTCCTTACAATGTGTCACTAAAAGTGACATGGGGAAATACTCTCTTTCAACATCACTAAACCATGATCAAGTGATATATTATTTCTCGAAGATCATTTTTTGCATTTATCACCAAATACCGGCTTGATCTCGATAATGGTATGCAAATAACTCTACCTTCTCTGTATAACCCAAGTTAAGTACTCAAAAGTACCTTCAAAGTTATATAACCCAGTATGCACAATTCAGGGATAAAATCCCTATCAAACACCTTAACCTAGCCTTCCGCTATCTACATCAACAATAGTCTACTTGTCCTGTCCATTACCTGACATGTAATGATTTGACTAGTATAATTAGTGAAAATCTCTAAGATTGTAGTCTCTCACAAGAAATGTGATGATTTGACCCCTGTTTTTCGACTCGGTATCAGTCGGCTCTCAAAGGTAAATCACCTTTTCGACACAGGTTCAAGACTCACAGACTTAACAGGTCATTTCCGAGGTCAACTCATACCACGGTTGCGAACCATAACCAACAAACTATAGGTTATTCCCTGTTATATACACTAAAAGCATAGCTAACAAAACTGGGAGTATGAACCCTATCGGCAACTCCGGTTGGTTGCCTCGGTGGACGACCTCTACTACAAGTCTGCACAGGTATAATATATCTAACAATATACACTTGTTAATCAAGTCTAGATAAATATCCAACTAGAAAATAAATAATCAGGAATACTTACTTCGTGCTGCTTGAAGCTTAGGCCGCTGTCACATCTCATCTCAGAAAACCAAAACCGAAACAAATCGACTCCCGAGAATCCAAGACTCGACACAAAAACATTGTATGGCATCGCAGAACCTAGGGCTCTGATACCACTAAAGTTGTCATGCCCCGAGAGCATGTCGTGACGAAAAGCAAATGGACGACATTTCCCCTGTACGTGGCAACATTTCGGGTTAATACAAGGCCCGTAGGCCACAACAACAACAACAAATATATATATAATCATAATAACACATCAAAACATAGCAGAAACATAATACAACATCACAAACCATACACATACATACCGGTATGACTAACACTGACTCAGAACACCATAACAAAACCAGAAGAAGAAAGGTACAACCTTTATAGTGTCCAATCACTACAAAACATCACATAAACCAAATAATATTGGAACACCAATAAAAACCCAAAAACTCGGACTCTCGGAGTTGAGATGAGATGATGCCAACCAGCAGTGCTCCAAGTCCATCACGAAGTCGGCTACCTGTTACCTGGGCGATAGAAAAACCCAGGGTTCGTGGTGGTGAGTAAAACTTAGCAGGTAATAGGAAAAACATGTATATATATCAAATATCACATGTTTCAACAACATAATCTAGAGGTACAACAGGTATATCAACATAGTATGTAAATACAAGCATATACCGTCTAACCAAATGAACAACGTAAAATGCAGACATACTTGAAAGTCTGCTATGCTACTCTGATCCAACCTGAGCTTATATCCAACATATATATAACAGGAAGAGTAATACCAACTCATAATCTACTCATGCTACAGGTCAAGGTATCTAATGGTCTGTCCAACAAATATACAAGTATCCAACGCAACCGTATAACAAATGCAAGAAGCATGCATGAATATGATGTCCAACCAAATGCAGCAAACATAGTACAATCAAATGCAACATCACAATAAGCATATATATATAGACTGCATCTATATATATATTAATCACAACCATCCACATATATATATATATACACATGCATATATGTATATATATATATGGTAATATGCAAAGCGCCATAAGATACGACAATGCAGTATGCATGGTCATGCCTACTCACCCCTACTCGCTACCATGACCTCAATGTGGCCTAGGTGTCACGACATGACAACTGTCCCAAATCAACACCAATCACTGCTCTAGAGTGGCCGAGTGGGCACTATGATCAAGTAGCATATGAGCGTAAAGAGCTCGCTACACAACGGGGGTCCCTGCAACTGGCCACTCCGACTGACACTACCAATGAGTGGTCGAGTGCCACGCACCCAGGACAACTGCACACAACTCCAACTACCACCGTTTATAGTGGTAGAGTGCAGCACAACAAATGCTCTGCCCTCACACCAATTACTCCTCGAGGAGTAACTTGGGAGGCAAGATGACTGACGACTCTCTCAACCCCAAGGGAGACTATGTCGTCAAAATGCATGCAAATGACATGAATATGTTGTCACACGTACAACCATCTACCATAGACTCTCTGTTCAACAAAGAGTCATAACCATCTGATCAATACACTCTCTATCCTGTAGAGAGTCGTACTCAACTGATCGATGGACTCTCTATCCTGTAGAGAGCTATACTCAACTAATCATGACTCTCTATCCAATAGAGAATCGTACTCAACTGATCGACGTACTCTCTATCCTGTAGAGAGTCGTACTCGACTGATCATAACAAGCTAGGACCACCGGTCCGTAGCAACACCCCAAGTACCATTCACCTGACCATTTACACAATACATGGTCGGTGGTAAACATGCAACCTAAGGGTACTAGAATAACCCTAGGTTCAAGACATTGTCTACCTATGAATGACCTCTTTGCCCAATTTACAATCAGGTTGTCATCCGGACTTTACTATTTGCACTTAACTAAGCAAATTCTAGGTTACTTACATCACTTATATATATAACTCCTAATCATGATAAAATCAAACATGATAGCAACAATGGAGTTAACAGTCAAAGGTAAAGTATCAAGCGCAAGAGTAAATGAGAACAAAGTCAAGGTAACATGATCATATAAGATGATCATGCATCTAAATCTGTATGCATTAAAAACTACCTGACCAGGGTAGGAATTACCCACCTGATACGAAGCTCAAAATAGTCCTCACAGCCGTGAACCTGCTTTGTATCCCAAACCTACACATAATAGTAAACTATGTTTAAGTACAAGTATCCGATAAATACATAACTACTACGTCGTTTCTATACTCCCTTCTTTTTATCAAACGTGAGTTAGCACTATGAGCACACACCTCTCGTAACCCCAAATCTGAAGGTAAGAAACTTCACTTCCCACTTCAACTCGGTCGCTTGTTCATGGCGATCCCTTCTACATCCCCGGATAAAAATATTTATCCTTGACTAGAGGGATTACCTGTTGGGTTTCCGGCACCGCGACGAGTGTGTGTTCGATCATGTTTCGTAAACATGTGCACAGCGGAAGCAATAAAAATAATAAATCTATATTTATTACAACACACACATCACACGCATGCATAGTACAACATGTGTAGACATAACCGTAAATTTAAATTTTGCAATAAAAGGAAATTTAACTACGTTATACCTTTCGTATCACGTGTAGCGGAAACGACATCAACCGGAACGATCCTCGCTAGAATCGTCTCTATCCGTATCAACGCCGAGTATCCTCGGGATGACTTCACTAAGTCACGAGCTTCATCTTCGTACGGGTTACTAGCCTCGTGTTGAAGACGACATGATCGAGAGATGATCACGATCCGAATCCAAATTCGGATCCAAAACCGAGTCCTCAAAACTCGCTTCTCCGGAGAGGTATTCGTCAACCGTTTGACGAATCCTTCGTCCTCCACCTCAGAGGATTACCGGAGATCGAATCCCCGGTAAGTTAGGCGCTGTCGGAGCTCTGACGGTCGTCCAAACGATGCTCCGATGAGAGAAGAACAAGCTGTCCAGAAAAACTGGACAGCTTTGGTGGAGGAGTAGGCGCCGGCAATGAGTTGGACGGCGGCACAAGGGGCTGGGCGGCAATCCTAGGGTTGGCGCCGAAAATCCAAGGAGAGGATGGAGAGGTGGGAGGCAACCACAAGCTAGGGTTTTGGATTAGGGCTTAACTATCCCTTAAGCCCTCTTTTATAGAGAACTAATTCTCTTAATGGTTATTGGATCATAACCATGAGGTCCGTTAACCCGCTCCATTAATATAAGTTAAAATAAACCAAACTATGATGGTTTATTTTAAGTTAAAACGAACCGAACCAACTTTTGGTTCATTCGTTTAAAATAAACCAAACCCTTTGGTTTATTCTCCTCCATTGGATTAGAACCAAACCATTTTGGTTCATCCATTATGTCTTCATCAGACACGGCCCATCCACGCTTCCATTACGACTGAAACGATTTCATGCTCGCTTCTTGTTTGGTCCAACCAAACCTAGTTTCTCTCAGCCTGAGAATCCCATTCTCAAGCTCATTTTAAATCCTTCGGATTACGCTCGTTGTGCGTGTGACCAAATAGGTTCTCGGTTTATGTTGGTCGTCTATAATTAACCATTAATTATAGAACGATCATGAGTGGCACCTAGTAGTACATCATGATCCCCAATTAATCGAAAAGATCAATGGTTGATCCAGAACTATTTCTGAAACCCTTCAGCAGCTCAAATGAATCGTGCCCCATTCCCTTCACTCATCTTATACCCACTTGGTTCAGGACATGGTCTATAGTGTTAGTCCCCACTAGGCTGACTACGTCGCACCTAGCCCAAGTATCATTTTCTCGTCCTACGGATTCTCGTTACTCCACATGTATCGAAGAGTACCTTACTCTAAACATGTAATGCTTTGGCCAAAGACTTTAGTAACAATCCGACGAGAGGCCATGGGTATACATCTCCTCGCAAGGAGTGGTGAATCCTTTATAGTCTATTCAAACACCTTCGATCATTTCAACTTATACCCAATCATCCCGGGTCCACATCTCCTTAGAGATGTTTGCTTAAGATGTCAAAGCATAAGTCTCCATGATCAAGATGACTTGAATACCGCAAGTCAAAGGAACATCGCACTTAAGCTACAGTAAGAACTTCATTGACATATCTATATATGCAGAGACCCATATGAAGTCTTACGGCTGGTCACTCCAATGAACTAGTTACCATAACTAGCATCCACGATCAACTCCGGACATCACAATGTCTCCATCCAGTGAGAATCAGCTGCTTGGATACACCAAGGAGTATACCTCGTGCTAGTCTCGACAGAATTGATGGTGTCCAAATCCATCAATTCATCGACTAGGGATAATTCTGATACATCACAATTACACATGTAGAGATACTCACAAGTTGTGATCCAATCACAAATTCTCTCATGCTGTGAATCGTATCATGGACATTCAGTAAATGAGTTTAAGATCTAATCAAATACATGAAGACATGTATACTCAAATAGTGAATCTTCATTTATCATATAAATGGTTCATACATAAGGCGATTGCCTTAGGACATCTCTCATATATTACTAACAGACTCCCACTTGGCCTAATGCCAATCGCTATGGTATCCAATACCATAAGCTCTAACATGACCCTCAAACTTATTTTGAGGTAATGCTTTAGTCAAAGGATCCGCTAAGTTCCTTTCAGTGGGAATTTTCTCGATTTGTATTTCGTCCCTACTGATGATCTCTCTGATAAGATGATAGCGGCGAAGCACATGTTTGGATCGTTGATGAGACCTTGGCTCTTTTGCCTGTGCAATTGCTCCATTGTTGTCGCAGTAGACCGGTATTGCTTCAACAATGGCTGGAATCACACCAAGTTCATAAATGAACTTCTTGATCCAAACCGCTTCCTTTGCTGCTTCCGAAGCTGCAATGTATTCTGCCTCAGTGGTAGAATCCGCTACAGTGTCTTGTTTGGAACTTTTCCAACTCACTGCGCCCCCATTCAAGGTGAACACGTATCCAGATTGAGATCTGGAATCATCCTTGTCTGTCTGGAAGCTGGCATCCGTATACCCGCGTATCACCATGTCCCCTTCTCCATATATTAGGAACACATCCTTAGTTCTTCTTAAGTACTTAAGGATCGTCTTAACAGCCACCCAATGATCCATTCCTGGATCAGACTGGTATCTGCTCGTGACACTCAGAGCATACGATACATCGGGCCTCGTACATAACATAGCATACATGATAGATCCTATTGCGGATGCATAGAGAATCTTACTCATGCAAATCCTCTCGTCTTATGTGTGCGGACACAGACTTCGAAAGGTGTACCCCATGCCTGATGGGTAGGAAACCTTTCTTGGATTCCGACATGCTAAACCTCTTTAGCACTCGGTCTATATATGTAGACTGCGAAAGACCAAGCAACCATTTCGATCTATCTCTATAGATCTTAATCCCAAGGATGTAGGTTGCTTCTCCCAGGTCTTTCATGGAGAATGTCTTGGATAACCAAACCTTAACTGACTGTAAGATTGAAACATCGTTTCCTATAAGTAATATGTCATCGACATACAATACTAGGAACACGACTGCACTCCCACTAACCTTCTTGTACACACAAGGTTCGTCTGGATTTTGTGAGAAATCAAACTTTTTGATTGTCTCATCAAAACGGATATTCCAGCTCCTGGATGCTTGCTTCAATCCATAAATGGACCGTCGCAATTTGTATACCTTGGTTTTATCAACCGATGTGAAACCCTCAGGCTATATCATATACACATCCTCGAGCAGGTTTCCATTAAGGAAAGCTGTTTTCACATCCATCTGCCATATCTCATAATCATAATGAGCCACTATGGCCAGGAGCATCCGAATGGATATAAGCATAGCTACAGGCGAATAGGTTTCGTCATAATCAACACCTTTCTTTTGACGATATCCTTTCACCACCAATCTAGCCTTATAGGTAATCACATTACCATCCATGTCGATTTTCTTCTTGAAAACCCACTTGCACCCTATAGGCTTTATGTCTTCAGGTGGGTCAACCAAGTTCTAAACTTGGTTTTCATACATGGAATCCATTTCCGACTTCATGGCACCAAGCCACTTATCCCTTTCTGAACTTGTCAGCACTTCTTCATAACTGGTAGGCTCCTCATCAACAATGAGTAACACGTCGTTCGATTCACTTACGAGAAATCCATATCTCTCAGGAATATTGCGTGTTCTACCAGATCTACGAAGATGTGGTGTTACAATAGGTCCAGCCAATTGCTCATCACTATGAGTTGTCGGCTGTTGTGCTTCACCAGGTATCTCATCAATGTCTATTTGAGTCTCTCGAGCCTCCTCAAGCTCGACGACACTCCCACTGTTTTCTTGCAAGAGAAACTCTTTCTCTAGAAACACAGCATGCCTTGAAACAAACACCTTTTGTTTCACAGGATGATAGAATTGGTAACCCCTTGTTTCCTTAGGGTATCCAATAAATAGACATTTATCAGACTTAGCATCCAATTTGTCGGATGCAGTCCGCTTCACATAAGCAGGACAACCCCATATCTTCAAGTAAGATACATGAGGTTTCTTACTATTCCATATCTCATATGGAGTAGTAGAGACTACCTTGGTTGACATTCTGTTTAACAAGTAAACAGCTGTCCGAAGTGCATAGCCCCAAAAGGACTTGGGAAGATTCGCATGATTCATCATTGACCTGACCATGTCCAACAAGGTCCGGTTACGCCTCTCAGATACACCATTATGTTGTGGTGTATATGGCGGAGTCCATTGAGACAATATGCCATTGTCTCTTAGATAATCAAGAAATTCTTGACTTAAGTATTCACCACCTCGATCCGATCGAAGTATTTTAATACTCTTGTCATGTTGTTTCTCTACTTCATTTTTGAATTCTTTGAACCTTTCAAAGGCTTCAGACTTGTGTTTCATCAAGAACACATACCCAAACCGTGAGTTATCATCGGTGAAGGTAATGAAGTAGCTATAGCCTCCTAAAGCTTGAGTTGACATAGGTCCACATACATCAGTATGTACTAGACCTAGTAACTCTCCCACTCGTTCACCTTTTCCAGTAAAAGGTAACTTAGTCATCTTGCCTTTTAAGCATGATTCACATGTATCGTATGAATCCAATTCAAACGATTCCAGAATTCCACATCTGTGTAATTCGGACATGCATTTCTTTCTTACATGGCCAAGATGAAAATGCCACATGTAGGAGTCTAATTGATTATCTTTTCGAGCACGCATGTTGCTCGCTTCGATATTGAAAATGTCACTGGATACGTCCAACGTATAAATGCCATTACTCAAAGTTCCAGTTCCATAAAGTACGCCATTCAAAGTTATATAACAACAATTGTTACTAAACGTCAAATGGAAACCATTTCTATTTAAACAAGAAATAGAAACAATGTTCTTTATTAGAGAAGGAACATAATAGCAATTGTCCAGTTCCAAGACTAGTCCACTAGGGAGTTTCAGCAAATAAGTTCCGATGGCGACCACAGCAACCTTTGCTCCATTGCTAACTCACAAATTTGACTCCTCTCTAACAAATCTTCTTCTATTCCTTAGCCCCTGTATGTCATTACATATATGTGAGCCACACCCAGTATCCAATACCCAAGTGTCAAAGAAAATAGAATGACAATCAATAATGAAGATACCTGAAGAGGATGGGGCATCGGATGCCTTCTTCTTCTTCATGGACTCAAGATAAATCTTGCAGTTTCTTCGCCAGTGGCCTTCCTTGCCACAATGATGGCAAGTGCCCTTTTGCGCTGGTTCTGCCTTCTTCGCCTTTTTGTTCTTCCCTTTCTTCTGTTCTTTTGCCTTCCTCTTAGAACCTTTCTTTGAGGAATCAACTAACAGAACCGCCTTCTCCTCATGCTTCACAGAAGGCTCCACAGTCTTCAGCATATTGAGGAGCTCGGGAATAGTGGATTCCAATTTGTTCATCCGATAGTTCATCACAAATTGTGAGAAACTCTTGGGCAAACAATGCAGAATTAAGTCAATACTTAACTCATGATCCATCACAAACCCGAGGGTGGCTAGCCGCTCGATGTACCCGTTCATCTTTAGCACAAACCGCATTTCTGAGAACCTTCTTGCATCTTCGTGGTGAAGAGGAGCCTAGAGACCTCGAACCTTTCGGATCTCGCTTGCTCATCGAACAACTCATGAAGATGAAAGACCATAGTATTAGCATCCATATGCTCATGCTGCTTTTGCAGCTCAGGTACCATCGCCGCTAACATGATGCAACTCGCCAGCTCAGAATCTGCCACATGCTTCTGATAGACCAACATTTGGTCTGAAGTTGCATCGTCCTTAGGATGGTTGGGAAGAGGCTCTTCAAGGACATATGCAAGCTTTTCCGCCTTGAGAACAATTCTCAGGTTTCTAATCCAGTCCAGGAAGTTAGGCCCAGTCAGTTTGTTCGAATCCAAAATAGTGCGCAAATTCAAAGACGTCATGATCAATTTATTGACCTAGAAATACAAAACGAGCATATATGAGAAAATGATTTTAAAATGCATCAATATACATTTATAAATCCCATTCATTTTTCGAATTTCAAAAACCCCAAAATCACTTCGGGAGATCGTAGGTCCATCTCCGAATGGGCTGATATCCATCATAGTTATGAACAACCTTTGAGAGAGTCCAACAAGCCATTCATAACTACGACGGTAGGTATCAACTATACCGATTGCATATCACGTATATGCAACTATCACAATGTGCTATCAACTAATTAAATGTTCACACATACATCGGGTTGTTAACACATTAACAAGTATGCATCATATGCATAGCACCCAACTTCACCTCCCTTTACATCGACCTTGGAGAGAGTCCAACAAGCCGATGCTCCAGGTTAAGGCCAACCCATTAATCGAGAAATAGTTTTAATATGGTTAGAGCGCATTCAACCAATTAGCCCAGCTTGGAGAGAGTCCAACAACCAAAGCTAACGATTGACCTCTGACTCTTACCATATTAGTATTAAACTATTCCATGGTTTGAACATGTTCGGGTTCGAGTCGGGCTTGGAGGGAGTCCAACAACCTAAACAAGAAACGGAACTCTGGTTATGACCATATTAATGGAAGGTGTAGGCTTTAATATTGTTTAAAGGTTTTTATGTCTCATCCTCTTTGCATGCAAATAACTATTATCTACATGACATGACATACATGACATACATCTACATGTCACGACACGCATGACATAATGATATGCATCTAATGCAATTACATGACATACAATTATGTCATGTACATAATTTCCTTATTTGTCATAACTATTTATGGAAATAAAATATGTTTAAGATTTGATTCTCCAAATCAAATCATGATTAAATCAGGAAACAAATTTCCAAATCTAATCACATATTTTATTTATGGAAATAGTTGATTAAGGAAAATCAAATTTAGGAAACCAATTTCCTAAATCATCAAAACTACTTATGGAAATAAAATATTTTAAGATTTGATTTCTCAAATCAAATCATGATTAAATTAGGAAACAAATTTCCAGAATCTAATCAAATATTTTATTTATGGAAAATATCAATTTCCATAAATACTTCCAACTTTCCAAAAGTGGAAGATTTCCATAAATACTTCTAGACTTTTCAAAATTGAAAAATTTCCATAAATACTTCTAAATTCCCAAAATTAGAAAATTTCCAGAAATAACATTATGACTATCGCAAAACCATTTTACGATTATGTCGAAACACAACCTGGGCTCTGATACCACTGTTGGGTTTCCGGCACCGCGACGAGTGTGTGTTCGATCATGTTTCGTAAACATGTGCACAGCGGAAGCAATAAAAATAATAAATCTATATTTATTACAACACACACATCACACGCATGCATAGTACAACATGTGTAGATATAACCGTAAATTTAAATTTTGCAATAAAAGGAAATTTAACTACGTTATACCTTTCGTATCACGTGTAGCGGGAACGACATCAACCGGAACGATCCTCGCTAGAATCGTCTCTATCCGTATCCACGCCGAGTATCCTCGGGATGACTTCGCTAAGTCACGAGCTTCGTCTTCGTACGGGTTACTAGCCTTGTATTGAAGACGACGTGATTGAGAGATGATCACGATCCGAATCCAAATTCGGATCCAAAACCGAGTACTCAAAACTCGCTTCTCCGGAGAGGTATTCGTCAACCGTTTGACGAATCCTTCGTCCTCCACCTCAGAGGATTACCGACTGTCGGGAGCTCAACCGCATCGCCCAAACGACGCCCGACGAGAAGAGAACAAGCTGTCCAAAAAACTGACAGCTTTGGTGGAGGAGTAGGCGCCGCCAACCAAGGGAAGCCAAGTGCTCACCTTATCGCCGCCTAGGAAGATCACCGAGGGTCGCCGGAGGATCACCGCTGAAGGTTGACGCCGCAAGGAGTTGGACGGCACACAAGTGGGCGGCAATCCTAGGTTGGCGCCAAAATCCAAGGAGAGGATGGAGAGGTGGGCGGCAACCACAAGCTAGGGTTTTGGATTAGGGCTTAACTATCCCTTAAGCCCTCTTTTATAGAGAACTAATTCTCTTAATGGTTATTGGATCATAACCATGAGGCCCATTAACCCGCTCCATTAATATAAGTTAAAATAAACCAAACCATGATGGTTTATTTTAAGTTAAAACTAACCGAACCAACTTTTAGTTCATTCGTTTAAAATAAACCAAACCCTTTGGTTTATTCTCCTCCATTGGATTAGAACCAAACCATTTTGGTTCATCCATTATGTCTTCATCAGACACGGCCCATCCACACTTCTATTGCGACTGAAACGATTTCATGCTCGCTTCTTGTTTGGTCATACCAAACCTAGTTTCTCTCGGTCTTAGAATCCCATTCTCAAGCTCGTTTTAAATCCTTCAGATTACGCTCATTGTGCGTGTGACCAAATAGGTTCTCGGTTTATGTTGGCCATCTATGATTAACCATTAATTATAGAACGATCATCAGTGGCACCTAGTAGTACATCATGATCCCCAATTAACCAAAAAGATCAACGGTTGATCCAGAACTATTTCTGAAACCCTTCAGCAGCTCGAATGATTCGTGCCCCATTCCCTTCACTCATCTTATACCCACTTGGTTTAGGACATGGTCTATTGTGTCAGTCCCCACTAGGCTGACTACGTCACACCTAGCCCAAGTATCATTTCCTCGTCCTACGGATTCTAGTTACTCCACATGTATCGAAGAGTACCTTACTCTAAACATGTAATGCTTTGGCCAAAGACTTTAGTAACAATCCGACGAGGCCATGGGTATACATCTCCTCGCAAGGAGTGGTGAATCCTTTATAGGCTATTCAAACACCTTCGATCACTTCGACTTATACCCAATCATCCCGGGTCCACATCTCCTTAGAGATGTTTGCTTAAGATGTCAAAGCATAAGTCTCCATGATCAAGATGACTTGAATACCGCAAGTCAAAGGACCATCGCACTTAAGCTACAGTAAGAACTTCATTGACATATCTATATATGCAGAGAACCATATGAAGTCTTACGGCTGGTCACTCCAATGAACTAGTTACCATAACTAGCATCCACGATCAACTCCGGACATCACAATGTCTCCAGCCAGTGAGAATCAGCTGCTTGGATACACCAAGGAGTATACCTCGTGCTAGTCTCGACAGAATTGATGGTGTCCAAATCCATCAATTCATCGACTAGGGATAATTCCGATACATCACAATTACACATATAGAGATACTCACAAGTTGTGATCCAATCACAAATTCTCTCATGCTGTGAATCGTATCGTGGACATTCAGTAAATGAGTTTAAGATCCAATCAAATACATGAAGACATGTATACTCAAATAGTGAATCTTCATTTATCATATAAATGGTTCATACATAAGGCGATTGCCTTAGGACATCTCTAATATATTACTAACATTACCCAAGCTACCGTTTCATCATCGTGCTATTCGATTAGAGTAGTCACTTGAACAAACTTGTTGTTCAAGCAACCAACCTCTATTATACGATTAGCCAAGGAATAGACGATGTACGGATCGCCGGCTTTTGTGTTTGTATTCGGGGTCCAAGTAAACTTAACCACAAAACAAAACATACAACATGTGTACAATTGAAAAACAATTATAGATATGATACAAAAGAATATAAACAAACATTATACCTTTTGATCTTCTATTCTATGTCCTTCCTCTTTTTGGACGTCGTGTGTGCGACGATCTTCCAAAAGTAGAAGCCTCCTAGATCACAATCTTCCTTTCCTTGCTCGCTCTGAACAAGAGAAAGTATAGAAACAAAACTCTTCTTTTTCTAGGACCAACCAACAAGCTTCCAACTTGAAGCTTGCCGCCGGCCAAAAGAGAGGAGAAGGTGGACGCCGGCCAAGGGATCCAAGGAATCACCCTAACCCTTGTTTCCACCAGCCAAGGAGAAAAGGATGAGGAGGTTGGACGCCGACCAAGGAAAAGGAGAAGCAAGTTGGGCGCCGGCCAAGAAGAAAGAAAGGAAAAACTTTCCTAAAGAGTGGCCACCCAAACCTCCAAGCCCTTGCCGCCCAAAAACCCTAATCCCCTTTGCCTCCAATTCCCCTTGCCACCCACCCTAATCCCTCCTTTTATAGAGTTAGGCTTAAGCTTTGTTTTAATCTCCACCATCGATTCTAGGGATTTAATCTCAACCGTCGGATTTAGAGATTTAATCTCAACCGTCAGATTTAGAGATTTAATCTCTACCGTTGGATCTAGAGTTTTGTTTTCCATCATTGGATCTAGGCTCCATGAGGTTTTAATAGGCTACAATAGGGACCAGGAGGAGGAGTTGGATCTTGGCCACCCAATGAATCAAGCCCACATAAAGTTCGATCCATTAATGATAATTCATTCCACTAGAGGATTATCATTGATCTACCTCACCAACCCCCATAAGTTAATATGGGCTCCATATATTATTTGTACATTTATCACCCCGTGTTTAAGATCTCGAATGTCCGCCGATTAATTAATTTACTGACAATTAATTAATCAACATCTAACTCCATGAGTAGTACCACTCAACCTTATCATCATGCTGGACCAAGTCCACCTGCAGGGTTTACATAATGAACCTTATGAGCTCCTCAAGGGGACATCATCATCCTAATATATAGGACACGGTTTCCTCCTATAATCAACGACACACCATATAAGTAATATCATTTCCCAACTTACCGAGCCTATCGATTTAATCTATAAATCTCGCCCATTGGTAAATCAAAGAAATGAGTACTAAGTATATGTGTCCGTTATTATATCGGGATTAAGAGCATGTACAATATAATATCTGAGGTCCGATTCGATTATGTAGTCAACAATAAATCGAATCACCTCTAAGTCGGTCCTGCTCAATACACACAAAGTGTACTAGTGTAATTCTATGGTCAAGACAAACCAATACCAAATCACACTACAACCATTCCAATGGTTTGTCCATAACCATCTCGGTTGTGAGCCTTTACTTATACTTTACAATGAACCGATAACATGATCTCCTGTGTGACACTACACACCATGTTATCTACAATGTAATGTATCAGACAAATATGCATAACCATAAATATGCAAACAATGATCATGTGATTCTTATTTCAAAAATAAAGATGTTCATACAAAAGATAGATTTTTCAGTATACATCCCAACAAAATCTACATTCATCCTTGGTCGATTCACACCAAACTCAATCCACAATAGACCACCAACATCCACAAGATCAATTAAAGTAATTAGATCTAAACAACACTCATAGACGCGCACAGTCGTTCCCAGCTGTTCACAGTCCTTCACGATCCCAAATTCGTAGCCTTTACAACTCCATGCACAAATTTGCACATCCTATAGAAATCTATTAACTTAATCAACATCTGAAGGACTTACCTCCTAATCCCATAAATTTATGTTTCTTTAATCGAATCAACCGATCAATGCAGAAATCTAAATAACACCTAACTAAGCTCTCAAATTCACTGTCACAGCTCACCTTCCCCACTTTTTTCAGCCAATCATCAACACTCACAGAACACACACGATTCCCAAATGTGATCAGTTGTGTTTACCTGCTCGTTGAACACACTCACAACCAGCAGTACCCCCCTGTTCACAGTCGCTCAGCCACCCATCCGGTAGGCACCATCGACAACAATCAATCAGCCCGACTCAACACAGGATGCAACAGTATAGATGAAGAGAAGAAAAAATAAATCACAGCTTACCAATCATTGGACTCCACCGGCAGAAACCACAGCCCTAGCAGACTCCATCGGTAGCCCAACCCTTCTCCTATCCCCTGTTCGTCGGCACCAAATGCTGCCCAAACCATGGATCATGCTTAGCGAAAGGAAAATGCACCGTAGCCCTAAATCTAGTCCAAGGTAAGCCAAAAGCAAGTTCTTACCTAATTACTGCAGCAATTGGGGCAATGGTGACAGTAACGACGTTGCTGCTGATTCCTTGCTTGAGATGAACACTCACCCGAATCCCCCCTAAATCCATCTGTTCGCCGGAAATCCTGCTGCCCTAGCCTTGCTCTGGCGAGATCGCAAAGGCAGATTACAACCGGACCTGCCGATCCCGAGTTTCCCTCCACGTGTGCTCATTGTCGACTCATCAACGGAGATCATCGAGGATAGTTCGGTCGCCACCGTTTGCCGTGAGGAAGCAGATGCCGAGAGTAGGTTGATCACTACCGCCTTCATTCGAGATGAGGAGCGATCAGGATCTAGGTGACGAAGAAGAAGAGCGATTGGCGAAGGAAAAGAATCGCGTAAGAAAAAGAAAGAGAAATGCATCAGGGAAATTAAAGCGATAAGCGGCGCAGAACGGCTTTGTTAATGGAGCGGGTCGGATTTGGCAGATAAACGGGTTGGATTTCAGACCCGTTAAGCCTTTTAACTCCTAAGCAAAGAGGGTCTTGGAAATCTCCATTTAAGTCCAGGAAAATTTCTAAAAATTCCTGGAAAATTCCACAGGGTATTCTCCCAATTACCCAACATTTATTTTATTATTTTATTTTTTTTTTGTGGTATTTTATAGACTATGCTTCCATCAAACTGCCATACATCTGATTCCCATTCCCTCAACATGCCTATCAAAAGCTCTCACTAGAAGGGCCTTAGTGAAAGGATCTGCCAGGTTATCCTCTGATGCAATCTTGGCGACAACAACTTCTCCTCACTTTACGATCTCTCGTATCAGGTTGTACTTGCGCTCTATGTGTTTACTTGCCTTATGGGCTCGTGGTTCCTTCGAGTTTGCAACTGCACCACTATTATCACAATAAATTATGATAGTTCTGGGCAAACCAGGAATCACATCCAAGTCCATCAAGAAGTTCCTAAGCCATATAGCTTCTTTGGCTGCCTCAGAGGTTGTCACATACTCAACTTCCATGGTCGAGTCTGCCACACATTTCTTCTTGACACTCCTCCATACAATGGCTCCACCTCCCAAAGTAAACACAAAACCTGAGGTAGACATACTGTTATCCCTATCTGATTGGAAGTCAAAATCTGTGTAACCCACAGGGAGTAATTGGTCTGTCTGGTATACCAGTATATAATCCCTAGTCCTTCTCAGGTACTTCAATTTATGCTTTATCGCAGTCCAATGTCTCTGTCCTAGATGTTAGGGCAATCTCTTGCCATGATAAGGTTTTGATGTGTGTGGCAAAGGGTTTAAGTTAGGATGATATTGTTATTTGATATGTGCATTGGAGTCTTGCAGGACTTAGTAATTCGCACATGGAGCCTTGGCGGGTTCACCCTCACAACCTCGGTCCTTGAGTCAGTAAAGGATGACTTTGCGGAAGTCGTGCGCTTGGAGCAACCAAGGGACCGCCGGACGAGATGACTTGAAGTGAAGCCAAGGAAGCAGACTTCGGAGGCAAGAGACGCGAAGGAGCATTGCAGAGCCGTGCGCCTGATGCTGCCGAGGGACGTGGCCGCGAACGAAGAGAGCTTCGGCGAGGGACTTCGAGTGAGATGAGAGAATGAGTGAAATGTAAGTAGCTCATTAGGTGAACTTGGCCGAATGGCTGAGTGTCGGAGACTTGACCGCAAAGGTTAAGGTTTACCCGACCGTCGGAAGCTCAAACTTATGTTAAGTTTGAGTTTCACACGACACTAGTCGACTGCCATGGAATGGAAGTCGGAGTGAGTGTGTTCGGTATCCGATCGATGGGTTTATGCTGATCGCGCCATGGAATCGATCGCCCGAAGGATGTCGCGAGCAGACCGCCGTAGCCGATCGGCGGTCGATACGGAGGCGTGATCGGTGGTGAGGTCCATCAGTCGACTGCCAAGTGTTCCGTTGGACTACAACGGTCAGGATCCGACGTGTTCGGAGGTCGTTGGAGTGGCGGCAGTCGACTGCCAAGGGTAGCAGTCGACTGGTGGCGGCCAACGGGAAGAAATCAGCCCTCTCTATAAAAAGAGAGGGTGTGGAGCTTTGGGAGGTTAATGCTCAAGTTCTAAACGACCATCCAAGTACTCCACAAGATTCAAACTCCTTCTCTTAGCTTTCTTTCACATCTATTGTAAAAGAAGGAGTGTGCTTGATTTGTAAAGGTTACCTTCACCTAGCTTGGTGCAAAGGAGAGACCAATAGTGATTGGCTTTGAAGGAGTGATTCACCTCGGACGAATCAGGATCGTGGATTAGCGGTGTAGCCGTGAACCACGTTACATCTTCTTTGTTAGCGTTTGTATTTTCGTTTATTGCTTTGTCTTTATTGTTTATGCTTCTGCTTGCGCTAACGATTGTGTAGACGAGCAAACGAACGAGAGAATTCCAACATCCATCGTAAGAGGGCTATTCACCCCCCTCTAGCCGGCCAATCGATCTCAACAAGTGGTATCGAGTTAAGGAAAGCTTGTCGAGGACTAACCGCCACAACAAGCAACTTTCAAAATGGCCGCTCCAACATCCATCCTCGGTTTGAAGGAGAATTCGCTTGGTGGAAGAAGCGAATGGAGGTATTTTTCGAAACGGATTTTGATATTATGATTACAATGGAATCCGGTTTCGTTTTGCCTAGGGATGAAGAGGGGAAGCCAATAGAGAAATCTAGGTGGACCAAAAGGCAAAGGGAAGAGCACCTTGCAAATTCAAAAGCCAAGCATCATCTCTTCAATGTGCTCCCCCAACAAGAAATCAACCGAATAGAGAATGCCTGCCAAGGAGATGTGGGAGAAGCTAATTGAGCTTCATGAAGGCACATCCGAGGCAAAGCTAGCAAGGAGAGATCTCCTCCGCTCCCAACTATCCAACATTAAATTAGAAAAGGGAGAAAAGGTAACTTCTTTGCATTCTAGATTCAAAGAAATTTTAATTGGACTAACAAGTGTAGGAGAAAGGCTCTCCAATCGCGATATGATAATGAAGGCCATAGATGCTTTCCCCTGATCATCCAAGTGGAGTTCAATGGTGGACTCATTTTACATTTCAAAGAATCTAGAGGTAAGTACTCTAGATGAATTTTTCTCCACTATGGAATTACATGAATCTAGGCTTGAAGGAATACAAGAAGAGCCAAAAATACAACCCTCAAGAGGAGTAGCATTGTTGGCAAACAAGGGGAAGAAGAAGATGGAGATCCCCTCTTCCTCCGATGATGAAGCATCCTCATCCTCCTCCATGGATAGCACTGAAGAAGCATATATGGTAAGGAGGGTAAGACGTGCATTAAAAGGTTTTAGATTTAACAAATCAAATGATAGGAATAGGAGACCAAGAGGAAAGATCATATGCTACAATTGCCAAGGAGAGGGCCACATAAGGGACAATTGTCCCCTCCTAAACAAGAGCAAGGAAGAGAAGAAAAAGAAATAAGAAAAGAAGAAGAAAAAGGGGAGCAAGAAAAAGAAGGAAGAGGAGAAGAAGACAAAAGAAAAGGGGAAGACCAAAGCTCTAAAGGCAAGGACTTGGGATGACCCATCCTCATCCTCCTCATCATCATCGGATGAAGAGAATGCCTTTGTCACCAATTTGGCCTTGATGGCCTTTGATGACTTGGATTGCTCTTCCTTCGAAAATGAAGGATCAAGCTCAAGAGGAGAGAGCTCAAGTGAAGGGGGAGCTTCTACATCCTCCTCATCCGAAGAAGAAGAAGAGGATATGGAAACTATGGTAACGAATGCCTCTCCTAAGAAAATAGTTTCCATAATTTCTAGTTTACATAAGGACTTATTTGGAATGAAAAAGAAGAATAAGAGCATGCTAGATCAAATTAAGGATCTAGAAAATAAACTAGAAAAAGCATGCTTAAATGAAAATGAAAATATTTCTTCTAGCTTAAATGATGCTTGCTCACATGAATATATGCCATTTAATCTTAGTGATGCATGCATGGATGAAAATAGGGCTTTAAGGGAAAAGGTAGACTATTTGACAAAAGCCCTAGAAAAGTTTACTATTGGCTCCAACACCTTGAACATGATAATTGGAAGCCAAAGGACAAGTTTCAACAAGAAGGGCCTAGGTTATAAAGAAAAGAAAAATGAAAAGGCCTATAAATGCCTAATAGCTAGGGGACAAGATAAGAAGAAAGTAATAGCTAGGAAATGGATTTCCAAGGAGTATCTTGTGAACCCCATAGGAAAGAGTTTGTATTGGGTTCCAAAATCCATCCTTAAGGGTTAGAAAACCCCTAGGGTAGTCAACCATATGCAATTGACCTATATCATATTTTGGTTGACTTAGGATGGCAGGACAACATTTTTAACTAGTGTTAGGTGATGATAACGTGCCTATAAATAGTTAATAATGCTTAAATCATGATAATTAATGTAATTGCTATGTATGTTTGCAATCATGATTTATGATTTTGAAATTTGGCACGTCATCATGAGAAATAGGGTTAAATCATGCTTCAGGTGATAATTTGTTTATTATCATGACATAATACCTAATGCATGATAACAATTCAATGAATACATGTGTTTCATGATCATAATGTAGAATTAATTGATATATGCCTTTATGATCATGAGGATTGTTAGGTTGATAATTAACCTTGATAGAATTGTATGAATATAATTGTTAAGTATATACAAATACCCCCTAGGATGCATCTCACACTCACCATAGGCTACTTTGATTGAAAACTTAGCATGGGTGAGATGTTAGGATAATACAAATGTCCACTAATGCCTATGGCATTTAGATGGTCATTTAAGGTATCAAAATAGCAATAATAGACCAATCATGGGGAAGGATTATGTTTAATTCATAGACATATTGCCCAAAGATCATGGTTGGATATTTCATATGTTTTCAAAACAATTTCTTATCCTAAAATCTATGTATTCATGTTTTGAAACAATTGGATGCAAAGCTAGGTAGTTAACTTGATACTAGAATGATAAAAAACCTAGTGGTTTTTAAAGCTTTTGGATTTTTGGCAAAAACAAGAAAATATAATGAATTTTCATGAAAAACTATTTTTCATTAATAGATATACTTAAAAGAAATACGTTTCTCAAATTTCATGATTTTTCGAATTTTTTGGAATTTTTAATGCATTTCTGAAATTCCCTAAAATCAATTTGAATCCATTGTGCTGATCGCCATACTGATCAATGATCACCTGAAAACAGCCCAATATTTTCTAATTTCAGATTTTAATCATGTTTTTGGTGTTCTCTTTCTATTAGACCTGATGCCATGAGTTTATATATTAGGTTTAATCTTTTTGATGGTGTCAAAGGGGGAGAAATGTATGTTTAAGTAATGGGGAATATATTTTGGGGGAGAAATGATTATGCTTATGATAGGGGGAGAAAATTTTTATGGGGAGTTTCATGGATTAAGGGGGAGTTGCATGTTGCTATATCATGTTTATGTTTACATGCCTTCTTACCTTAGAATTTTCATCAAATGTTTTTACCTAACTTAAACGGATTGCCACACATCAAAAAGTGGGAGATTGTTTCGGAAATCTCTTGCCATTATAATGTTTTGATGTGTGTGGCAAAGTGTTTAAGTTAGTATGATATTGTTATTTGATATGTTCGTTGGAGTCTTGCTGGACTTATTAATTCGCACTTAGAGCCTTGGCTGGTTCACCCTCACAACCTCGTTCCTTGAGTCGGTGAAGGAATACTTTGCGAAGCCGTGCGCTTGGAGCATCAAGGGACCCGACGAGATGACTTGAAGTGAAGCCAAGGAAGCGCACTTCGGAGGCAAGAGACGCGGAGCATGCAGAGCGCAGCCGCGCTGATGTCGCTAAGGACGTGGCCGCGAACGAAGAGAGCTTCGGCGAGGGACTTTGAGTGAGATGAGAGAATGAGTGAAATGTAAGTAGCTCATTAGGTGAACTTGGCCTAATAGCTGAGTGTCGGAGACTTGACCGCAAAGGTTAAGGTTTACCCGATCACGGAAGCTCAAACTTATGTTAAGTTTGAGTTTCACGGCACACCGACCGCCATGGAATGGCGATCGATCCGAAGTCGAGTGTGTTCGATCGTATCCGACCGATGGGTTTATGCGCCCAGCATGATGATCGCAGATGGATATCGATCGCCAGAGGATGTCGCGAGAGATCGCTCGTAGCCGATCGGGCGGCCGATTACGGAGGCAACAATGATCGACGGTGAGGTCCATCACCACCGCCAAGTGTTCCGTTGGACTACATGGTCGGGATCCGGCGTGGGAGGTCGTGAGTGGTGGCGATGGTAAGAATGATCGTGGAGGCCAACGGAAGAAATCAGCCTCTCTATAAAGAGAGGGTGTGGAGCTGGGAGGTTAATGCTGAGTTCTAAACGACCATCCAAGTGCTCCACAAGATTCAAACTCCTTCTCTTAGCTTTCTTTCACATCTATTGTAAGAAGAGTGATCTTGATTTGTAAAGGTTACCTCCACCTAGCTTGGTGCAAAGGAGAGACCAATAGTGATTGGCTTTGAAGGAGTGATTCACCTCGGACGAATCGGGATCGTGGATTAGCTGCTGTAGCCGTGAACCACGCTTTCTTTGTTAGCGTTGTATTATTTTATCGCTTATCGCTTGTCTTTATTTTATGCTTCGCTTGCGCTATAACGATAGTATAGCGAGCAAAAAGAGAGAATTCCGACATCCATCATAAGAGGGCTATTCGCCCTCTAGGACCGCTTGATCCTCAACACTAGATTACTCGATATTTGCTAACCATGCCCACGACAAAGCGGATATATCCGATCGATATAACATAGCATACATGAGGCTTCCATCACAAGCATAAGGAACCGCTTTCATCTCCTCTATCTCCTTTGATGTTCTAGCACATATCTCTTTAGATAAAGGTACTCCATGCCTAAAAGGTAGAAAACCTTTCTTAGAGTTCTGCATGCTAAAATGAGCCAAAATAGTGTCTATGAATGAAGCTTGAGATAAGCACAATATCTTTTTCTTGCAATCTCTTATAACTTTGATCCCAAGAATGTGTCCCACTTCTCCCAAGTCTTTCATATCAAATTGTTTGGACAACCATACCTAACATCTGATAACACTTTGACATTGTTGTCAATTAGCAAAATGTCATCTACGATAGTACAAGAAATATCACTATGTTTGTCACATCTCTTGTATACACAAGACTCATCCGGACTTTGAATAAAACCATAAGACTGGAATATCTCATCAAAGAGGATATTCCAAGATCTTGAAGATATCTTCAATCCATAAATGGAACGATTAATCTTAAACAAAAGATGGTCTTAGACCTTTGAATTGAATCCTCTGTTGCTCTATATAGATGTTTTCCTCAAGACTTCCATTAAGGAAAGCTATCTTGACATCCATTTGTCACACCTCATAATCCATATGAGCAAATAGATAAGAGAATCCGGATAGATTTAAGCATGGCTATCGGAGAAAAGGCTCCTCATAATCGATATCCTCTTTGAGTATACCCTTGCAACAAGCCTTGCTTTGAAGGTCTCAACCTTCCGTCTATTCTTCTTTTCTTTGTAGATCCACTTGCATCCAATGGTTTTACACCATTGGGTGGTTCTACTAGCTTCAGACTTGATTTGAATCCATAGATTCTATCTCGTAATTCATTGCTCTTGCCAAGATACCACATCTTTATCTTGGATTGCCTCATATATGTCCAGGATTAGGTTCATGTTAGCGAGTGACCAAATCAAGATTCTCCCAAGAACATAAATCTATCTTGTCTAACAACCCTCCCACTCGATGAGGTATCACATGTGTATCCTCTATGACACACGTGCAGTGCTTCACTATGGTATATCCTCTTGTACCGGTGGTACTGAAGTAGTGACTTCCCCTCTCAATTCCTCTAGAATAATTTTGCTCATGGGCTTGTGGTTCATCACATAGTCTTCCTCTAAAAATTTGGCATTCGTGCTAACGATCACCTCTCGATCTCTAGGACTATAGAACAAACCATCTTTCTCCTCTAGGATAGCCTATGAACAAGCATAGTATGAGGATCCAACTTACAAAAGATCTCGCCTTCAAAGACATGTCTTTGGACTTCTCGAAAATCGAATATGTAGACTAGGCTTTTTACCCACAATGGAGTAGAAGCCACGATTTAGATGGTACCAAGTTCGTGAATATACCATGCCGTATCAGAACATACCCCAGAATAAAAGGTAACTGTAATTAATAACTCATCATCGATTTAACCATCTCCATAAGAGTCCTATTCTTCGCTCGCTACACCATTATGCTGGTGTTCCAAGTGATAATTGGGATTAAATCAGGGATCTCGATAAGTAATTCCTAAACTCTCCCAAGAGGTACTCACCACCACGATCATATCATAGTGTCTTAATACTTTTACCTTGATGTTTCTCCACATCAGCCTTGAATTCTTTGAACCTGCTAAAGCATTACTTCATTGACATCAAGTAAATATATCCATATCTTGAATAATGGTCTATAAAAGAGATAAAATATTCAAAACCACCTCTAGCCTGGATAGACATAGGACCATACAAATCAGAATGAACCAATTCCAACACATCTTTGGCTGTATACCCCTTGGCCTCAAAAGGCATCTTGGTCATTTTACCTTCTAAGCAAGATTCGCATGTTGGGAAATCTTCCACCACTAATGAAACCAAAGGTCCATCAACTATCTGTAGTAATATATGAGAGATGTGTTTGTTGGTGGACACCTAAGTCGAACCTAAGTTTTGATTATAGCAAACGATACAAAGTTAAGCTTATGTTGTTATCTCACGAGCTGAATCAAGTGTGCAGAAGACTGCTATAGCTGGAGCTGAAGGCTAGCGACACCCGGAGGAAGCCGCGGTGGTCGGGCGACACTCGTGTGACTTCGGAGGGAGCCGATGGAATCGAGTGGAAGGCCGGAAGCAAAAGCAACACGTAAGCATCGAGGTAAGCTCGTGTGTGAGCGTAAGTGAGGTCGATCCTCTTTACGGGATGATCTTAGATCCGACCAAGACATCTCAGGTGGTCTAGGTCGAGATCGGACGGTCGACCGTCGAATTATGTTTTTGTCGAGCTAACTTGACTTGCAAAGAAGCATCACGCCGGCTTGGAGGACTCGATCGCCGTATCACGATCGTCAAGGTCATCAATCGATCGAGCGCCGCCATCGATCGATGGTCAATGATCAGCTTCGAGGAGTCAAGGCTTATCACTCCACCTCAAAGCGGTTTGGTGTCCATTTGTGATTGGTTGAAGACCCACTCGAAAAGGGGCTCAAAAGCTATAAAAGCAGGGCCAAACCTAGGGTTTTAACAATTCTAAGCTTCCAAAAAGTCTCCAAAGCTACCGACAACAACGTGCTTCTTCTTCTCCGACGCCTAGGTTTCATTTCCTTTATTTTTGTACGTCGGTTTTAATTTTAGTGTCGTTGCTCATTTACATTCTTGAAGCTATTTTTCTATCGTACGCGAGGAGAGGGAGTGTCCTCTCTACCTCAAGTTTTTTGTATCGATTAACTCCTACCTCCAACGAGGAGGAGTTTGTTTAGTGATTTGCCCTCGGCGTGGTCAAGGACCACTAGGGCCTTGAGTAGCCTTGCCACGAACCAAGTAAATATCTTGTTTCTATTGTCTCCTTTACTTTTTGTTTTGCTTATCTTTCCGCTTATATTTGTCTTGAAACGAATGAAAAAGTTTTTTCGCTATTCACCCCCTCTAGCGAACCGCATTGATCCAACAATTGGTATCAGGTCGGGCGCTTAGATTTGGTGAAACCACCAATCTAACTTTTTCACAGATTTGTTTTTCGCTCGCTTAAATTTTTCTCCGCTTGATCCAAGACAAGTCTTGGTACTCTTCGTTGATTTTGTTTTGCAAGTATTCGCTTTTGGAGTAGACGGTCAAAGCGGGCATAACTTCGTAAGTTGACCACGACACGGTCTACCTACCAAATCGAAGCTCTGAGAGATCTACACTTCTTACGGGGTTTACCCGTAATAAGCTTTTTCATCCTCAAAAAATGACGTTTAGTAGCCTTTGGGACATCAAGTTGTGAGTACTTACTTTTATTTAGTTTCTTATTTCTTTGCTTAACTTTCTATTTTTCGCTTTATTTCTTTTATTTCCTGCACTACTAATCCAAGACACAAGTCTTGGTACTTTGTGTTTTTGTTGTTGCTAGTTTTCATTTTAGTCTCCTTGTCTTTTTGTTCTAATGGCCCATCTCGAGGGTTTTAGCACCGTCGACCTCCGCTTTTACAACGGAGATGATTTCAAGTATTGGAAGGTCGGATGGAATGCTTTCTCAAAACCCAAATTGAGATGTGGATCATAATTCAAACGGGTTTCACACTTCCGACCAATGAAGTGGGTGACTCCTTGGATTATGATCAATGGAACAAACGAGTCGGAAGTCAAGCCGACGCCAAGGCAAACACAAATCCTCCAATGTGGCCTATCCAAGGAGGAGCTAAATCGCGCCGCCCTTCATAAGCGCAAAGGATCTTTGGACAAAACTAATCGAGTTATACGAAGGATCAGATCAAGCTAAGGTTTGCAAACGTGATTTGTTATTCAATAAATTGTACACACTAAAAATGCAGGAACACGAACGCCTGTGTCCAAGACATAGTCAACAACCTACACGCAATCGGGCAAAAGGTCGAAAATCGCGACCTTATAAGGGATGTCCTAAACTCTTTTCCGAGGACTACCTTATGGGCATCCATGGTCGATGCCTATAAGGTCTCCAAGGACCTTTCTAAAATTAGGTTAGATGAACTCTTTTCGGATTTTGAACTTCATGACTTCCAACTCTAACCCGAGAGGGGTATAGCCTTGTTTGCAGTTCAAAGAAGAAGAAAATCGCAAGCAAGCCACCACCAACCGAGGAGGAAGACGAGTCCGAAGAAGAAGTTGACCGGAGTTGATCAACTAATGAACCTAGCTCGAAGGATAGCCAAGGGACGAGCGAACCACGACTGACACCCAACCAAGGTAAGTCTAAAAGTTCTAACATTAGGTGTTATGAGTGTAACAGTTTGGACACATCAAGTGCCCCAAGCTCAACCACCAAGCACCTAAGCACAAGAAGGCCCTCAACGCGACATGGGAAGAAGCCATCCGAAGAAGGCAAGACCACGCCTTCATGGCGGTCGATTGAGTGGACATGGAGACCGAACTGAACTTGAGTCGTAACTCGAGGATGACTCGGACTACGGTTACCTTCAAGCCAAGCCACGGATACGCATCCGGTTCAAAAGATACCCTTAAAGTAAGTCGAAATTTATTTAATACTTTACAAAATACGGTTAGGTTTTTGTCTAGGAAATTAGTTAAATACGAGTCCAAGCTCGAGACCCTAGTTGAGGAAGTTAAACTCCTCAAACAGGTCTCCCTAACCTCTTCGACTAGTCGAGTTCAAGAGAAGGACTCAACTCGGGTTGAAAAACTCAAGTTGAGAACTCTCTGAAAAGAAAAGTCAAGTCAAGATCTTAGGAACACGTTGGAAAGGTTCACGGGATCCAAAGGACTTGACCTCCTACTTGGATCTCAAAGGGCCGTGTACAACAAGGTGGACTAGGGTTTAACTCAAACGCGACTAATAGGTCGATATGTCGATCGTAAGTAGACATAAAAATGTGTCCAAGCATGGGTCCCTAAGACCACTTTGATTTCAACTCTAGGATCTAACTGCATCTGGGTTCCCATGGACCAAATCCACTATGTGGATAGACCAAACCGATTCAACGGTCTAGGGAGCCAGACAAAAATATGTTTGTGCTTTAACTTAGAAATTGCATGTTTTAACTTAGAAAGTTTGTGCTTTAACTTAGAAATTGCATGTTTTAACTTAGAAAGTTTGTAAAACTTGTGAACTCTCTTAGAACACGATATAACCAACTAAAATTCTTCGAAAAGATTGAGCCTCGGGGAGCCTCTTTTCAAATAACCAACTAAAATCCTTTGAAAAGATTGAGCCTCGGGGAGCCTCTTTTCAAAGATAACCAGTTAGACTAGGAAATGATCTTAGGTGAGTCAAGTCATCATTTTCTTGAACATGGTTTTGTCTAAGGAAGTGGTCGATGATCCGATAAAAGAAGGTCCCTGTGCCTCGCCACGACCTGGAAGCCATGATCTTGAAAAGGTAAACTTGACAAGCCTAGGGTTAAATCCAAATCTAACATAAAATTACTTGAACCTAAATCCACTTAATCAACTTAATTGGAAATCATCTCACAAAAAAAAACACATAAGTATAACATGCTTGATCACATAGACTCAGGTGAGATGACCTAGGTTTAACAACTTACAACCAATTTAAATTAAAAAAAAAATATCTAACATCCAATCCAACCACCTTGTGTGTAGGATCAATGGATGTTGGACAGTGGTTTCTCCCGACACATGACCGGGGATCAACTCAAGTTTTCAAAGCTTCGATTCAAACGACAAGGATCGGTAGCCTTCGGAAATAATGACAAGCTCAAAATCATCGGATCAGGTGATATTGAGCTCAATTCAAATTTTGTTATTCAAAATGTTTTACTAGTAGAAAATTTTCAATATAATTTACTTAGTGTAAGTCAATTGTGTGATAATAACTATAAGGTCATATTTCTAGAAAATGAATGCATAATTAATACCAACGAAACTGCTAAAACAATTCTTAAAGGAACTAGAAATAACAACATTTATACGATCAACTTAACTAACTCCTCAACTAAATGTCTTATGACACGGCAAGAGGAATCATGGTTGTGGCCCCGACGCCTCGGTCACTCCCACCCACGACTCATCCCCACGATGAGTCAGAGTGATTTAGTCAGAGGTTTGCCTAACCTCAACCACTTGGCTCATAAAATATGTAATGCTTGTCAACAAGGTACACACTATAGGGCACAACATCAACCACCTCATCAAGAACGAACCTCAAGAGTACTTGAGCTCGTGATATGGATCTATTCGATTCACATGGAGCCAAGTCACTCAATAGACGTCAATATTGCTTAGTCATAATTGACTACTCCAGTGTTTACTCGGGTTAGGTTCATCAAACATAAAAATGATACCCTAGATCAATTAATCAATCTATTCAAATTAATCGAGAATCAAAAAGACCTTAAGGTTAAAAAGACTTAGAATCATGGTGGTGAATTCAAAATCAAAGGTTCACCATGGAATCAGAACCTAAACGGATACCACCATGAATTCTCTTGCCCTAGGACCTCAACAAAATGGCCTAGTGGAGCGAAAACCAACTCTACAAGAAGCCGCTTAGGACCATGTTGAACGAATATGACCTACCCGATAGGTTTTGGGTGAAGTTAGCATGATGCTATGTCCAAAATAGGATCCTTATGGTAAAGAGGCACCTTAAGACCTTATACGAGATTTATCACGATAAAATACCCAACATCAAGTACTTTAGGTATTTGGGTGTAAGGTACATATCTTAAACACTAAGGATTACCTAGGAAATTTACATCCAAGACCACAACCGAAATCTTTCTAGGATACTCGACTACAAGTCGAGCTTATAGAGTATATAACCACGACACCCTTAGAGTCGAGGAGACTATCAATGTAGTATTTGATGAAGGACATGAACCTACAAAACCCTTAATGACCCCAAGTGTTGAGCCCACTGATACCAAATTCATCTCCGACCCTGAGATCGAGTCTAATCCACATCAACCAACTTCTCTTGTCGACCAAGTGACAAGTGATCCAAGTCAAACTAGTGTTCAACCAAGTCACCCCATTGATCAAGCATTAGGTGACACAAACCCAACCCAATCTAGGATTCAGACTAACCACCCTATCGATCAAGTGATAGGAGATCCTAATCTAGGAGTTCGAACTAGAGCATCCTATAGGAACCTTAGTCAAATTTCCTTAATTTCAAAGATAGAACCCAAATCAATTGAACAAGCTCTTCGTGATCCCGATTGGATTATTGCAATGCAAGAAGAGCTAGCTCAATTTACTAGGAATGAAGTGTGGGAATTAGTACCACCACCTAAAGACAAAACGATAATTGGAACAAGGTGGGTGTTTCGAAATAAGCTTGATGATAAAGGTGAAGTAGTTAGAAACAAGGCTAGGTTAGTCGCCAAAGGGTTTAGTCAAGTCGAAGGCTTAGATTACGATGAAACCTATGCCCCAGTAGCTAGACTCGAATCCATTCGAATGTTGCTAGCTTATGCCGCACATCGAGGATTTAAGCTATTTCAAATGGATGTTAAGTCGGCATTCCTAAATGGATACATTAAAGAAGAAGTTTATGTTAGCCAACCCCCCTGATTCAAAAATCTAGATAAACCCGACCATGTTCTAAAACTTAAGAAAGCTCTCTATGGACTTAAACAAGCTCCTCGAGCTTGGTACGAGAGACTTTCAATCCATCTTAAGTCAAAAGGGTTTAACCAAGGCTTAGTTGACCCAACTCTCTTCGTAAAAACCTTAGGTAAAGAAATATTCATAGCTCAAATTTACGTAGATGATATAATTTTTGGAACCTCTAACTCAGCCTTACTAAACGAGTTCGTTTCACTCATGGAAAGTAAGTTCGAAATGAACTTGGTAGGCGAGTTAAGTTTCTTTTTAGGTCTACAAATTAAACAAACTAAGGATGGTATATACCTATATCAACAAAAATACACTAAGGAGTTAATTAAAAGATTTGGAATGCAAGACGCTAAGATAATAAACACC
The DNA here is from genome assembly GCA_025175895.1 of Wurfbainia villosa. Taxonomy (NCBI): domain Eukaryota; kingdom Viridiplantae; phylum Streptophyta; class Magnoliopsida; order Zingiberales; family Zingiberaceae; genus Wurfbainia; species Wurfbainia villosa. The sequence goes on along the minus strand of CM045988.1, from coordinate 13,553,568 downwards.
CCAATGGCGATTAATGTTAACATAGGAGAAGACCTAGAAAGTAAGTCCATTGACTTAAAGTACTATAGAGCGCAATAGAAGTCTCCTATACTTAATCATGAGTCGACCCGACATCCTATTCGCAAGAAGTATGTGCGCGTGTCCAAACTCGTGCTAAGGAGTCTCACCTAACCCTAGTTAAGCGTATCCTTAGATATCTTAAGGGTACACTTAACGCTTGGTATTTGGTACCCCTAGATCTACGAGATCGAACTAATCGGCTACTCCAATTCGGATTATGCCGGTAGTAAACTCGATAGAAAGAGCACGAGTGGTTGTTGTCAACTACTTGGCTCAAGTCTAGTGAGTTGGTGCAGTAGGAAGCAACATTGTGTTGCCTTATCTACCACCGAAGCCGAATACGTTGCGATGGGTGAGTGTGTAACTCAGCTTCTTTGGATGAAGCACACTCTCCGAGACTTTAGGTTGGACTTCACCAAAACTAAAATTTTTGTAGACAACATAAGTTCGATAAATCTAACTAAGAACCCTATATGTCATTCAAGGACAAAGCATATAGAGGTAAAACACCATTTCATTCGAGAACATGTAGCCAACGGCTCCATACAACTCGAATATGTTGACTCGAAGTCTAACCTAGCAGACATATTTACTAAACCACTACCCGAAGCCGAATTTAGTCTCTTGAGACGAAAATTAAGTATGTGCGTAATAGAATAGGAACTTGCAAATTATATTTTCTTACTACTATTTCTTACTTTTTCATGGAACTAGCATAGGACATACCTTAGATATCATGATCCTATAGATTTAAGGAGCCAGTACATCTCACAACACATAGGACTAATGTGTTTGTGTACTTAGCCACGTAGATGGGCGTGAGATGTTAGGACCTTACTCCTGGTTCCAGATGTAGAGCTAGTGCATCGCTATGAACCACGGAGTATAATCATACATACTAACAGACTCTGACCAGGACTGGTTGATCCTTCATATCAATCAAGCCAAATATGAGTCGAACATTTCATAGATGAGCTTATTTTCAATATATTATTTTTTAAATAAAAAATGTGGAACATGCTTGGCCTTTAAATTTAGCACTTATTTTGGTTTCCACACACTCCTTACTCTTTTTGATATACGGCAAAAGGGGGAGAAAAAGACCAAAGTTAAGGGGTCAAAATTTTTTTTAACTTAACTCTTACTTCATGTTTAAACCAAAAGTTAACTTTAGGTTTTGAAAACTTATTTAACTTTTAACAAAAGGCCAAGTAAAGAGAATTCTTAACTTATTTATGTCGTTAATGCTTTACTTAAGAGGGAGAAAGGGCTTAACTAAAATGTTGTACTAAAGCTAACTTTAAGTAATGATAATTACTTAAAGCAACCCTCAAGGGGGAGGATTAAGGCCTTTCTTCAAGACTCACCCTCGGTCAAGGGGGAGGTTTCCTCAAGGGCGTGCTTGAAGAAAATCCTTACTACTCCAACTTAATTTTTCTCATGCACATTATTCTTCATGCTTGCTATTTTACTTAACTTTGTATGTGGGTTTGCCATAAATCAAAAAGGGGGAGATTGTTGGTGCAGTGGACACCTAAGTTGAACCTAAGTTTTGATTATAGCAAACGATACAAAGTTAAGCTTATGTTGTTATCTCACGAGCTGAATCGAGTGTGCGAAGATTGCTATAGCCGAGTGAAGGCTAGCTAGCGACACGGAGGAAGCCACGGTGGTCGGGCGACACTCACATGACTTCGGAGGAGCGATGGAATCGAGTGAAAGTAGGAAGCAAAAGCAACACGTAAGCATCGAGGCTCGTGTGTGTGAGCGTAAGTGAGGTCGTATCCTCTTTACGGGGATGATCTTAGCGTAGATCCGACCCAAGACATCTCATAGGTGGTCTAGGTCGAGATCGTCTGATCGAAAGACCGTCGGAATTATGTTTTTGTCGAGCTAACTTTGACTTGCAGCAAGCATCGATCATTGCGCGGAGGACTCGGCTGCAGTGTATCGATCGCTGAAGGTCATCAATCGACCGATCTTTGCCGCCATCGATCGTGATGATGGCCATCGATCGATGGTCAATGATCGATTCGAGGAGTCAAGGCTTATCACTCCACCTCAAAGCGGTTTGGTGTCCATTTGTGATTGGTTGAAGACCCACTCGAAAAGGGGCTCAAAGGCTATAAAAGGAGGGCCAAACCTAGGGTTTTGACAACAATTCTAAGCTTCCAAAAAGTCTCCGCAAAGCTACCGACAACAACGTGCTTCTTCTTCTCCGATGTCTCGGTTTCAGTTCCTTTATTTTTGTACGTCGGGTGTAATTTTAGTGTCGGGGCTCATTTACATTCTTCGAAGCTATTTTCTATCGAGGAGAGGGGAGTGTCCTCTACCTCAAGTTTTTTTTTGTATCGATTAACTCCTACCTCCAACGAGGAGGAGTTTGTTTAGTGATTTGCCCTCCGTGCGTGGTCAAGGACCACTAGGGCCTTGGAGTAGTAGCCTTCGGCTACGAACCAAGTAAATATCTTGTTCGAATCCATTGTGCGGTCATTGCCATCGATAGCGATCATTGCTCACTAACCCAATATTTTCTAATTTCAGATTTTAATCATGTTTTTGGTGTTCTCTTTCTATTAGACCTGATGCCATGAGTTTATATATTAGGTTTAATCTTTTTGATGGTGTCAAAGGGGGAGAAATGTATGTTTAAGTAATGGGGAATATATTTTGGGGGAGAAATGATTATGCTTATGATAGGGGGAGAAAATTTTTATGGGGAGTTTCATGGATTAAGGGGGAGTTGCATGTTGCTATATCATGTTTATGTTTACATGCCTTCTTACCTTAGAATTTTCATCAAATGTTTTTACCTAACTTAAACGGATTGCCACACATAAAAAAGTGGGAGATTGTTAGGGCAATCTCTTGCCATGATAAGGTTTTGATGTGTGTGGCAAAGGGTATAAGTTAGGGTGGTATTGTTAAATGATATGTGCGTAGGAGTCAAGCAGGACTTAGTAATTCGCACATCGAGCCTTGGTGGGTTCACCCTCACAACCTCGGTCCTTGAGTCGGTGAAGGAATACTTTATGAAGCCGGCGCTTGGAGCATCAAGTGACTGGGCGAGATGACTTGAAGTGAAGCCAAGCGGACTTGAGGCAAGAGGCAAAGGCGCGAAGTATTGCGAGCGCGCGATCTTTGCCAAGGGCGTGGCATGACGAAGAGAGCTTCGAGGACTTTGAGTGAGATGAGAGAATGAGTGAAATGTAAGTAGCTCATTAGGTGAACTTGGCCGAATAGCTGAGTGTCGGAGACTTGACCGCAAAGGTTAAGGTTTACCCGACCGTCGGAAGCTCAAACTTATGTTAAGTTTGAGTTTCACGGCACCGATCGGCGCCATGGAATGGCGGTCGCTCTCCAGTGTGTTCTATCCGATCGATGGGTTTATGCCCGAATGATCGCTATGGAATAGCGATCGCCCGAGGATGTCGCGAGCACGAATCGCTCGTAGCCGAGGCGCGATACGGGAGGCAACGATCGGCAGGTGAGGTCCATCATTGCCAAGTGTTCCGTTGGACTACAGCGGTCGGGATCCGGCGTGTCGGTCGTTGGAGTAATGGCGATCATGCCAAGGGTAGTGATCGACCGGTGGAGGCCAACGGAAGAAATCAGCCCTCTCTAAAAGAGAGGGTGTGGAGCTTTGGGAGGTTAATGCTCAAGTTCTAAATGACCATCCAAGTGCTCCACAAGATTCAAACTCCTTCTCTTAGCTTTCTTTCACATCTATTGTAAAAGAAGGAGTGTGCTTGATTTGTAAAGGTTACCTTCACCTAGCTTGGTGCAAAGGAGAGACCAATAGTGATTGGCTTTGAAGGAGTGATTCACCTCGGACGAATCAGGATCGTGGATTAGCGGTGTAGCCGTGAACCACGTTACGTCTTCTTTGTTAGCGTTTGTATTTTCGTTTATCGCTTTGTCTTTATTGTTTATGCTTCCGCTTGCGCTAACGATTGTATAGACGAGCAAACGAACGAGAGAATTCCGACATCCATCATAAGAGGGCTATTCGCCCCCCTCTAGCTGACCGTTTCGATCCTCAACACTAGATTACTCTGATATTTGCTAACCATGCCCACGACAAAGCAGATATCCAGCCTCGTACATAACATAGCATACATGAGGCTTCCTACCGTCGAAGCATAAGGAACCGCTTTCATCTCCTCTATCTCCTTTGATGTTCTAGCACATATCTCTTTAGATAAAGGTACTCCATGCCTAAAAGGTAGAAAACCTTTCTTAGAGTTCTGCATGCTAAAATGAGCCAAAATAGTGTCTATGAATGAAGCTTGAGATAAGCACAATATCTTTTTCTTGCAATCCCTTATAACTTTGATCCCAAGAATGTGTCCCACTTCTCCCAAGTCTTTCATATCAAATTGTTTGGACAACCATACCCTAACATCTGATAACACTTTGACATTGTTGTCAATTAGCAAAATGTCATCTACGTATAGTACAAGAAATATCACTATGTTTCCGTCACATCTCTTGTATACACAAGACTCATCCGGACTTTGAATAAATCCATAAAACTGGATTACCTCATCAAAGAGGATATTCCAAGATCTTGAAGCTTGCTTCAATCAATAAATGGACCGATTAAGCTTGCACACAAGATGCTCTTAGCCCTTTGAATTGAATCCCTCTGGTTGCTCTATATAGATGTTTTCCTCAAGACTTCCATTAAGGAAAGCTATCTTGACATCCATTTGTCACACCTCATAATCCATATGAGCAGCAATAGATAAGAGAATCCGGATAGATTTAAGCATGGCTATCGGAGAAAAGGTCTCCTCATAAGCGATATCCTCGATTTGAGTATACCCTGTTGCAACAAGCCTTGCTTTGAAGGTCTCAACCTTCCCGTCTATTCTTCTCTTTCTTTTGTAGATCCACTTGCATCCAATGGTTTTTACACCATTGGGTGGTTCTACTAGCTTCCAGACTTGATTTGAATCCATAGATTCTATCTCAGAATTCATTGCTCTTTGCCAAGATACCACATCTTTATCTTGGATTGCCTCGTCATATGTCCAGGGATTAGGTTCATGTTCGCCAGGGACCAAATCAGAAGATTCTCCCAAGAACATAAATCTATCAGTTTGTCTAACAACCCTCCCACTACGATGAGGTATCACCTGTGTATCCTCTATGACACACGGTGCAGTCACTTGCGGTATATCCTCTTGTACCGGTGGTACTGAAGTAGTGACTTCCCCTCTCAATTCCTCTAGAATAATTTTGCTCATGGGCTTGTGGTTCATCACATAGTCTTCCTCTAAAAATTTGGCATTCGTGCTAACGATCACCCTCTGATCTCTAGGACTATAGAACAAACCATCTTTCGTTCCTCTAGGATAGCCTATGAACAAGCACACTTCTGTATGAGGATCCAACTTACCAGCATCTGCCTTCAGCACATGTGCTGGACTTCTCGAAATCCGAATATGTCTCAGACTAGGCTTTTGCCCAGTCCACAATTCTGTGGGAGTAGAAGCCACTGATTTAGATGGTACCAAGTTCAGAATATACACTGTCGTATCCAGAACATACCCCCAGAACAAATCTGGTAACTCAGAATAACTCATCATCGATTTAACCATCTCCATAAGAGTCCTATTCCTTCGCTCTGCTACACCATTATGCTGGGGTGTTCCAAGTGCAGACAATTGGGATTAAATCCCAGTCTCTGATAAGTAATTCCTAAACTCTCCCAAGAGGTACTCACCACCACGATCATATCATAGTGTCTTAATACTTTTACCTTGATGTTTCTCCACATCAGCCTTGAATTCTTTGAACCTGCTAAAGCATTCAGACTTGCGGCACATCAAGTAAATATATCCATATCTTGAATAATGGTCTAAAAAGAGATAAAATATTCAAAACCACCTCTAGCCTGGATAGACATAGGACCATACAAATCAGAATGAACCAATTCCAACACATCTTTGGCTGTATACCCCTTGACCTTAAAAGGCCTCTTGGTCATTTTACCTTCTAAGCAAGATTCGCATGTTGGGAAATCTTCCACCACTAATGAACCCAAAGGTCCATCAACTATCTGTTAGTAATATATGAGAGATGTGTTGGTGCAGTGGACACCTAAGTCGAACCTAAGTTTTGATTATAGCAAACGATACAAAGTTAAGCTTATGTTGTTATCTCACGAGCTGAATCAAGTGTGCAGAAGACTGCTATAGCTGGAGCTGAAGGCTAGCGACACCCGGAGGAAGCCGCGGTGGTCGGGCGACACTCGTGTGACTTCGGAGGGAGCCGATGGAATCGAGTGGAAGGCCGGAAGCAAAAGCAACACGTAAGCATCGAGGTAAGCTCGTGTGTGTGAGCGTAAGTGAGGTCGTATCCTCTTTACGGGGATGATCTTAAGCGTAGATCCGACCCAAGACATCTCATAGGTGGTCTAGGTCGAGATCGGACGGTCGAAGACCGTCGGAATTATGTTTTTGTCGAGCTAACTTTGACTTGCAGCAAGCATCGATCATTTGCGGCTTGGAGGACTCCCGTGTATCGATGTCGAAGGTCATCAATCGATCTTTGCCATCGATCCGATGATGGCCATCGATCGTGATGGTCAATGATCAGATTCGAGGAGTCAAGGCTTATCACTCCACCTCAAAGCGGTTTGGTGTCCATTTGTGATTGGTTGAAGACCCACTCGAAAAGGGGCTCAAAAGCTATAAAAGGAGGGCCAAACCTAGGGTTTTGACAACAATTCTAAGCTTCCAAAAAGTCTCCGCAAAGCTCCCGACAACGTGCTTCTTCTTCTCCGACGTCTAGGTTTCATTTCCTTTATTTTTGTCACGTCGGTTTTAATTTTAGTGTCGTTGCTCATTTACATTCTTCAAGCTATTTTTCTATCGTAACTTGAGGAGAGGGAGTGTCCCTCTACCTCAAGTTTTTTTGTCGATTAACTCCTACCTCAACGAGGAGGAGTTTGTTTAGTGATTTGCCCTCCGTGCGTGGTCAAGGACCACTAGGGCCTTGAGTAGTAGCCTTGACTCTGAACCAAGTAAATATCTTGTTTCTATTGTCTCCTTTACTTTTTGTTTTGCTTATCTTTCCGCTGCGTATATTTGTCTTGAAACGAATTGAAAAAGTTTTTCTTTCGCTATTCACCCCCCCCTCTAGCGAACCGCATTGATCCAACAATTGGTATCAGAGCCGGGGGCGCTTAGATTTGGTGAAACCACCAATCTAACTTTTTTTCACAGATTTGTTTTTCGTTCGTTTAAATTTTTCTCCCGCACTACTGATCCAAGACGAAGTCTTGGTACTCTTCGTTTGATTTTGTTTTGCAAGTATTCGCTTTTGGAGTAGCCGACGGTCAAACGGGCATAACTTTTCGTACAAGTTGACCCACGACACGGTCTACCTACCAAATCGAAGCTCTCGCAGAGATCTACACTTCTTACGGGGGTTTACCCCCGTAACAAGCTGTTTTCATCCTCAAAAAATGACGTTTAGTAGCCTTTCGGGGACATCGAAGTTGTGAGTACTTACTTTTTATTTAGTTTCTTATTTCTTTGCTTAACTTTCTATTTTTCGTTTATTTCTTTTTATTTCCTGCACTACTAATCCAAGACACAAGTCTTGGTACTTTCGTGTGTTTTTGTTGTTGCTAGGTTTTCATTTTAGTCTCCTTGTCTTTTTGTTCTAATGGCCCATCTCGAGGGTTTTAGCACCGTCCGACCTCCGTTTTACAACGGAGATGATTTCCGTTACTGGAAAGGTCGGATGGAATGCTTTCTCAAAACCCAAATTGAGATGTGGATCATAATTCAAACGGGTTTCACACTTCCGACCAATGAAGTGGGTGACTCCTTGGATTATGATCAATGGACCGTTGCAACAAAACGACAAGTCGAAGCCGACGCCAAGGCGACACAAATCCTCCAATGTGGCCTATCCAAGGAGGAGCTAAATCGCGTCGGCCCCTTCATAAGCGCAAAGGATCTTTGGACAAAACTAATCGAGTTATACGAAGGATCAGATCAAGCTAAGGTTTGCAAACGTGATTTGTTATTCAATAAATTGTACACACTAAAAATGCAGGAACACGAGTCCGCGATGCAACTCCACGCCCGTGTCGAAGACATAGTCAACAACCTACATGCAATCGGGCAAAAGGTCGAAAATCGCGACCTTATAAGGTATGTCCTAAACTCTTTTCCGAGGACTACCTTATGGGCATCCATGGTCGATGCCTATAAGGTCTCCAAGGACCTTTCTAAAATTAGGTTAGATGAACTCTTTTCGGATTTTGAACTTCATGAGCAGTCTAACTCGGAGCCCGAGAGGGGTATAGCCTTGTTTGCAGGTTCAAAGAAGAAGAAAATCGCAAGCAAGCCACCACCAACCGAGGAGGAAGACGAGTCCGAAGAAGAAGTTGACCCGGAGTTGACTGCCGAACTAATGAACCTAGCTCGAAGGATAGCCAAGGGACGAAAGCGAACCACGACTCGACCCAACCAAGGTAAGTCTAAAAGTTCTAACATTAGGTGTTATGAGTGTAACAGGTTTGGACACATCAAGTCCGAGTGCCCCAAGCTCAACCACCAAGCACCTAAGCACAAGAAGGCCCTCAACGCGACATGGGAAGAAGCGTCATCCAAGAAGACGTAAGACCACGCCTTCATGGCGAAGTCGATTGAGTCGGACACGAGACCGAACTGAACTTGAGTCGAACTGAGGTTGACTCGGACTACGAAGCTACCTTCAAGTCAAGCCACGGATACGCATCCGGTTCAAAAGATACCCTTAAAGTAAGTCGAAATTTATTTAATACTTTACAAAATACGGTTAGGTTTTTGTCTAGGAAATTAGTTAAATCCGAGTCCAAGGTCGAGACCCTAGTTGAGGAAGTTAAACTCCTCAAACACCAGGTCTCCCTAACCTCTTCGACTAGTCGAGTTCAAGAGAAGGACTCAACTCGGGTTGAAAAACTCGGGTTGAGAACTCTCTCTTGAAAAGTCAAGTCAAGATCTTAGGAACACGTTGGAAAGGTTCACGGGATCCAAAGGACTTGACCTCCTACTTGGATCTCAAAGGGCCGTGGTACAACAAGGTCGACTAGGGTTTAACTCAAACGCGACTAATAGGTCGTATATGTCGATCGTAAGTAGACATAAAAATGTGTCCAAGCATGGGTCCCTAAGACCACTTTGATTTCAACTCTAGGATCTAACTCGCATCGGGTTCCTATGACCAAATCCACTATGTGGATAGACCAAACCGATTCAACGGTCTAGGGGGAGCCAGTACAAAATATGTTTGTGCTTTAACTTAGAAATTGCATGTTTTAACTTAGAAAGTTTGTGCTTTAACTTAGAAATTGCATGTTTTAACTTAGAAAGTTTGTGCTTTAAAACTTGTGAACTCTCTTAGAACACGTACATAACCAACTAAAATTCTTCGAAAAGATTGAGCCTCGGGGAGCCTCTTTTCAAATAACCAACTAAAATCCTTTGAAAAGATTGAGCCTCGGGGAGCCTCTTTTCAAAGATAACCAGTTAGACTAGGAAATGATCTTAGGTGAGTCAAGTCATCATTTTCTTGAACATGGTTTTGTCTAAGGAAGTGGTCGATGATCCGATAAAAGAAGGTCCCTGTGCCTCGCCACGACCTGGAAGCCATGATCTTGAAAAGGTAAACTTGACAAGCCTAGGGTTAAATCCAAATCTAACATAAAATTACTTGAACCTAAATCCACTTAATCAACTTAATTGGAAATCATCTCACAAAAAAAAACACATAAGTATAACATGCTTGATCACATAGACTCAGGTGAGATGACCTAGGTTTAACAACTTACAACCAATCTAAATTAAAAAAAAATATCTAACATCCAATCCAACCACCTTGTGTGTAGGATCAATGGATGTTGGACAGTGGTTGCTCCCGACACATGACCGGGGATCAACTCAAGTTTTCAAAGCTTCGATTCAAACGACAAGGATCGGTAGCCTTCGGAAATAACGGCAAGCTCAAAATCATCGGATCAGGTGATATTGAGCTCAATTCAAATTTTGTTATTCAAAATGTTTTACTAGTAGAAAATTTTCAATATAATTTACTTAGTGTAAGCCAATTGTGTGATAATAACTATAAGGTCAAATTTCTAGAAAATGAATGCATAATTAATACCAACGAAACTGCTAAAACAATTCTTAAAGGAACTAGAAATAACAACATTTATATGATCAACTTAACTAACTCCTCAACTAAATGTCTTATGACACGGCAAGAGGAATCATGGTTGTGGCACCGACGACTCGGTCACTCACACCCAAGACTCATCCACAAGATGAGTCAGAGTGATTTAGTCAAAGGTTTGCCTAACCTCAACAACTTGGATAATAAAATATGTAATGCCTGTCAACAAGGTAAACAATATAGGGCACAACATCAACTAACTAATCAAGAACGAACCTCAAGAGTACTTGAGCTCCTGCATATGGATCTATTCGATTCACATGGAGCCAAGTCACTCAATAGAAGTCAATATTGCTTAGTCATAATTGACGACTACTCCAGGTTTACCTGGGTTAGGTTCATCAAACATAAAAATGATACCCTAGATCAATTAATCAATTTATTCAAATTAATCGAGAATCAAAAAGACCTTAAGGTTAAAAGACTTAGAAGCGATCATGGTGGTGAATTCGAAAATCAAAGGTTCACCGACTTCTGTAACCTAAACGGATACCACCATGAATTCTCTTGCCCTAGGACCCCTCAACAAAATGGCCTAGTGGAGCGGAAAAACCGAACTCTACAAGAAGCCGCTAGGACCATGTTGAACGAATACGACCTACCCGATAGGTTTTGGGCAGAAGCCGTTAGCACGGCTTGCTATGTCCAGAATAGGATCCTTATGGTAAAGAGGCACCTTAAGACCTCGTACGAGATTTATCACAATAAAATACCTAACATCAAGTACTTTAGGGTATTTGGGTGTAAGGTACATATCTTAAACACTAAGGATTACCTAGGGAAATTTGCATCCAAAACCACGACCGGAATCTTTCTAGGATACTCGACTACAAGTCGAGCTTATAGAGTATATAACCACGACACCCTTAGAGTCGAGGAGACTATTAATGTAGCGTTCGATGAAGTACCCGAACCTACAAAACCCTTAATGACCCCAAGTGTTGAGCCCACTGATACCAAATTCATCTCCGACCCTGAGATCGAGTCTAATCCACATCAACCAACTTCTCTTGTCGACCAAGTGACAAGTGATCCAAGTCAAACTAGTGTTCAACCAAGTCACCCCATTGATCAAGCATTAGGTGACACAAACCCAACCCAATCTAGGATTCAGACTAACCACCCTATCAATCAAGTGATAGGAGATCCTAATCTAGGAGTTCGAACTAGAGCATCCTATAGGAACCTTAGTCAAATTTCCTTAATTTCAAAGATAGAACCCAAATCAATTGAACAAGCTCTTCTTGATCCCGATTGGATTATTGCAATGCAAGAAGAGCTAGCTCAATTTACTAGGAATGAAGTGTGGGAATTAGTACCACCACCTAAAGACAAAACGATAATTGGAACAAGGTGGGTGTTTCGAAATAAGCTTGATGATAAAGGTGAAGTAGTTAGAAACAAGGCTAGGTTAGTCGCCAAAGGGTTTAGTCAAGTCGAAGGCTTAGATTACGATGAAACCTATGCCCCAGTAGCTAGACTCGAATCCATTCGAATGTTGCTAGCTTATGCCGCACATCGAGGATTTAAGCTATTTCAAATGGATGTTAAGTCGGCATTCCTAAATGGATACATTAAAGAAGAAGTTTATGTTAGCCAACCCCCCCGGATTCGAAAATCTAGATAAACCCGACCATGTTCTAAAACTTAAGAAAGCTCTCTATGGACTTAAACAAGCTCCTCGAGCTTGGTACGAGAGACTTTCAATCCATCTTAAGTCAAAAGGGTTTAACCAAGGCTTAGTTGACCCAACTCTTCAAAAACCTTAGGTAAAGAAATATTTATAGCTCAAATCTACGTAGATGATATAATTTTTGGAACCTCTAACTCAGCCTTACTAAACGAGTTCGTTTCACTCATGGAAAGTGAGTTCGAAATGAACTTGGTAGGTGAGTTAAGTTTCTTTTTAGGTCTACAAATTAAACAAACTAAGGATGGTATATACCTATATCAACAAAAATACACTAAGGAGTTAATTAAAAGATTTGGAATGCAAGACGCTAAGATAATAAACACCCCAATGGCGATTAATGTTAACATAGGAGAAGACCTAGAAAGTAAGTCCATTGACTTAAAGTACTATAGGAGCGCAATAGGAAGTCTCCTATACTTAACTGCGAGTCGACCCGACATCCTATTCGCAGTAAGTATGTGCGCCAGGTTTCAAACCTGTGCTAAGGAGTCTCACCTAACCCTAGTTAAGCGTATCCTTAGATATCTTAAGGGTACACTTAACGTTGGTATTTGGTACCCTAGATCTACGGAGTTCGAACTAATCGGCTACTCCGATTCGGATTATGCCGGTAGTAAACTCGATAGAAAGAGCACGAGTGGTTGTTGTCAACTACTCGGCTAAAGTCTAGTGAGTTGGTGCAGTAGGAAGCAACATTGTGTTGCCTTATCTACCACCGAAGCCGAATACGTTGCGATGGGTGAGTGTGTAACTCAGCTTCTTTGGATGAAGCACACTCTCCGAGACTTTAGGTTGGACTTCACCAAAACTAAAATTTTTGTAGACAACATAAGTTCGATAAATCTAACTAAGAACCCTATATGTCATTCAAGGACAAAGCATATAGAGGTAAAACACCATTTCATTCGAGAACATGTAGCCAACGGCTCCATACAACTCGAATATGTTGACTCGAAGTCTAACCTAGCAGACATATTTACTAAACCACTACCCGAAGCCGAATTTAGTCTCTTGAGACGAAAATTAAGTATGTGCGTAATAGAATAGGAACTTGCAAATTATATTTTCTTACTACTATTTCTTACTTTTTCATGGAACTAGCATAGGACATACCTTAGATATCATGATCCTATAGATTTAAGGAGCCAGTACATCTCACAACACATAGGACTAATGTGTTTGTGTACTTAGCCACGTAGATGGGCGTGAGATGTTAGGACCTTACTCCTGGTTCCAGATGTAGAGCTAGTGCATCGCTATGAACCGAGTATAATCATACATACTAACAGACTCGACTTGGTTGATCCTTCATATCAATCAAGCCAAATATGAGTCGAACATTTCATAGATGAGCTTATTTTCAATATATTATTTTTTAAATAAAAAATGTGGAACATGCTTGGCCTTTAAATTTAGCACTTATTTTGGTTTCCACACACTCCTTACTCTTTTTGATATACGGCAAAAGGGGGAGAAAAAGACCAAAGTTAAGGGGTCAAAATTTTTTTTAACTTAACTCTTACTTCATGTTTAAACCAAAAGTTAACTTTAGGTTTTGAAAACTTATTTAACTTTTAACAAAAGGCCAAGTTAAGAGAATTCTTAACTTATTTATGTCGTTAATGCTTTACTTAAGAGGGAGAAAGGGCTTAACTAAAACGTTGTACTAAAGCTAACTTTAAGTAATGATAATTACTTAAAGCAACCCTCAAGGGGGAGGATTAAGGCCTTTCTTCAAGACTCACCCTCGGTCAAGGGGGAGGTTTCCTCAAGGGGCAGTACTTGAAGAAAATCCTTACTACTCCAACTTAATTTTTTCTCATGCACATTATTCTTCATGCTTGCTATTTTACTTAACTTTGTATGTGGGTTTGCCATAAATCAAAAAGGGGGAGATTGTTGGTGCAGTGGACACCTAAGTCGAACCTAAGTTTTGATTATAGCAAACGATACAAAGTTAAGCTTATGTTGTTATCTCACGAGCTGAATCGAGTGTGCAGAAGATTGCTATAGCTGGAGCTGAAGGCTAGCGACACCCGGAGGAAGCCACGGTGGTCGGGCGACACTCGCATGACTTCGGAGGGAGCCGATGGAATCGAGTGAAAGGCCGGAAGCAAAAGCAACACGTAAGCATCGAGGTAAGCTCGTGTGTGTGAGCGTAAGTGAGGTCGTATCCTCTTTACGGGGATGATCTTAAGCGTAGATCCGACCCAAGACATCTCATAGGTGGTCTAGGTCGAGATCGGACGGTCGAAGACCGTCGGAATTATGTTTTTGTTGAGCTAACTTTGACTTGCAGCATCGATCATTGCTACTTGGAGGACTCGACGCCGTGTATCCCGATCGCAGAAGGTCATCAATCGACTGATGCTGCCATCAGTCGACTGATGATGGCCATCAGTCGACTGATGGTCAATGATCAGATTCGAGGAGTCAAGGCTTATCACTCCACCTCAAAGCGGTTTGGTGTCCATTTGTGATTGGTTGAAGACCCACTCGAAAAGGGGCTCAAAAGCTATAAAAGGAGGGCCAAACCTAGGGTTTTGACAACAATTCTAAGCTTCCAAAAAGTCTCCGCAAAGCTACCGACAACAACGTGCTTCTTCTTCTCCGATGTCTAGGTTTCATTTCCTTTATTTTTGTACGTCGGTTTTAATTTTAGTGTCGTTGCTCATTTACATTCTTCGAAGCTATTTTTCTATCGTAACGAGGAGAGGGGGAGTGTCCCTCTACCTCAAGTTTTTTTTGTATCGATTAACTCCTACCTCCAACGAGGAGGAGTTTGTTTAGTGATTTGCCCTCCGTGCGTGGTCAAGGACCACTAGGGCCTTGGAGTAGTAGCCTTCGGCTACGAACCAAGTAAATATCTTGTTTCGGAATCCATTGTGCCAGTCGACTGCCATACTGATAGCAGTCGACTGCTCACCTGAAAAACAGCCCAATATTTTCTAATTTCAGATTTTAATCATGTTTTTGGTGTTCTCTTTCTATTAGACCTGATGCCATGAGTTTATATATTAGGTTTAATCTTTTTGATGGTGTCAAAGGGGGAGAAATGTATGTTTAAGTAATGGGGAATATATTTTGGGGGAGAAATGATTATGCTTATGATAGGGGGAGAAAATTTTTATGGGGAGTTTCATGGATTAAGGGGGAGTTGCATGTTGCTATATCATGTTTATGTTTACATGCCTTCTTACCTTAGAATTTTCATCAAATGTTTTTACCTAACTTAAACGGATTGCCACACATAAAAAAGGGGGAGATTGTTAGGGCAATCTCTTGCCATGATAAGGTTTTGATGTGTGTGGCAAAGGGTTTAAGTTAGGATGATATTGTTATTTGATATGTGCGTTGGAGTCTTGCAGGACTTAGTAATTCGCACATGGAGCCTTGGCGGGTTCACCCTCACAACCTCGGTCCTTGAGTCGGTGAAGGAATACTTTGCGGAAGCCGTGCGCTTGGAGCATCCAAGGGACCGCTGGACGAGATGACTTGAAGTGAAGCCAAGGAAGCAGACTTCGGAGGCAAGAGACGCGAAGGAGTATTGCAGAGCCGTGCGCCTGATGCTGCCAAGGGACGTGGCCGCGAACGAAGAGAGCTTCGGCGAGGGACTTTGAGTGAGATGAGAGAATGAGTGAAATGTAAGTAGCTCATTAGGTGAACTTGGCCGAATAGCTGAGTGTCGGAGACTTGACCGCAAAGGTTAAGGTTTACCCGACCGTCGGAAGCTCAAACTTATGTTAAGTTTGAGTTTCACCACACCGATCGCCATGGAATGGCGATCATCGAGTGTGTGTTCGATCGTGGTATCCGATCGATGGGTTTATGCCCGTGATCGATCATGGAATGGCGATCGCAGAGGATGTCGCGGGCACAGAATCGCTCGTAGCCGACTGGGCAGTCGACTACGGAGGCAGCAGTCGACTGGTGAGGTCCATCAGTCGACTGCCAAGTGTTCCGTTGGACTACAACGGTCGGGATCCGACGTGTTCGGAGGTCGTTGGAGTGGTGGCAGTCGACTGCCAAGGGTAGCAGTCGACTGGTGGAGGCCAACGGGAAGAAATCAGCCCTCTCTATAAAAAGAGAGGGTGTGGAGCTTTGGGAGGTTAATGCTCAAGTTCTAAACGACCATCCAAGTGCTCCACAAGATTCAAACTCCTTCTCTTAGCTTTCTTTCACATCTATTGTAAAAGAAGGAGTGTGCTTGATTTGTAAAGGTTACCTTCACCTAGCTTGGTGCAAAGGAGAGACCAATAGTGATTGGCTTTGAAGGAGTGATTCACCTCGGACGAATCAGGATCGTGGATTAGCGGTGTAGCCGTGAACCACGTTACGTCTTCTTTGTTAGCGTTTGTATTTTCGTTTATCGCTTTGTCTTTATTGTTTATGCTTCCGCTTGCGCTAACGATTGTATAGACGAGCAAACGAACGAGAGAATTCCGACATCCATCATAAGAGGGCTATTCGCCCCCCTCTAGCTGACCGTTTCGATCCTCAACACTAGATTACTCTGATATTTGCTAACCATGCCCACGACAAAGCAGATATCCACTGCATATAACATAGCATACATGAGGCTTCCTACCGTCGAAGCATAAGGAACCGCTTTCATCTCCTCTATCTCCTTTGATGTTCTAGCACATATCTCTTTAGATAAAGGTACTCCATGCCTAAAAGGTAGAAAACCTTTCTTAGAGTTCTGCATGCTAAAATGAGCCAAAATAGTGTCTATGAATGAAGCTTGAGATAAGCACAATATCTTTTTCTTGCAATCCCTTATAACTTTGATCCCAAGAATGTGTCCCACTTCTCCCAAGTCTTTCATATCAAATTGTTTGGACAACCATACCCTAACATCTGATAACACTTTGACATTGTTGTCAATTAGCAAAATGTCATCTACGTATAGTACAAGAAATATCACTATGTTTCCGTCACATCTCTTGTATACACAAGACTCATCCGGACTTTGAATAAATCCATAAAACTGGATTACCTCATCAAAGAGGATATTCCAAGATCTTGAAGCTTGCTTCAATCAATAAATGGACCGATTAAGCTTGCACACAAGATGCTCTTAGCCCTTTGAATTGAATCCCTCTGGTTGCTCTATATAGATGTTTTCCTCAAGACTTCCATTAAGGAAAGCTATCTTGACATCCATTTGTCACACCTCATAATCCATATGAGCAGCAATAGATAAGAGAATCCGGATAGATTTAAGCATGGCTATCGGAGAAAAGGTCTCCTCATAATCGATATCCTCTTTTTGAGTATACCCTTTTGCAACAAGCCTTGCTTTGAAGGTCTCAACCTTCCCGTCTATTCTTCTCTTTCTTTTGTAGATCCACTTGCATCCAATGGTTTTTACACCATTGGGTGGTTCTACTAGCTTCCAGACTTGATTTGAATCCATAGATTCTATCTCAGAATTCATTGCTCTTTGCCAAGATACCACATCTTTATCTTGGATTGCCTCGTCATATGTCCAGGGATTAGGTTCATGTTCGCCAGGGACCAAATCAGAAGATTCTCCCAAGAACATAAATCTATCAGTTTGTCTAACAACCCTCCCACTACGATGAGGTATCACCTGTGTATCCTCTATGACACACGGTGCAGTCACTTGCGGTATATCCTCTTGTACCGGTGGTACTGAAGTAGTGACTTCCCCTCTCAATTCCTCTAGAATAATTTTGCTCATGGGCTTGTGGTTCATCACATAGTCTTCCTCTAAAAATTTGGCATTCGTGCTAACGATCACCCTCTGATCTCTAGGACTATAGAACAAACCATCTTTCGTTCCTCTAGGATAGCCTATGAACAAGCACACTTCTGTATGAGGATCCAACTTACCAGCATCTGCCTTCAGCACATGTGCTGGACTTCTCGAAATCCGAATATGTCTCAGTCTAGGTTTCATTTCCTTTATTTTTGTACGTCGGTTTTAATTTTAGTGTCGTTGCTCATTTACATTCTTCGAAGCTATTTTTCTATCGTAACGAGGAGAGGGGGAGTGTCCCTCTACCTCAAGTTTTTTTGTATCGATTAACTCCTACCTCCAACGAGGAGGAGTTTGTTTAGTGATTTGCCCTCCGTGCGTGGTCAAGGACCACTAGGGCCTTGGAGTAGTAGCCTTCGGTTACGAACCAAGTAAATATCTTGTTTCTATTGTCTCCTTTACTTTTTGTTTTGCTTATCTTTCCGCTGCGTATATTTGTCTTGAAACAAATTCGAAAAAGTTTTTTCTTTCGCTATTCACCCCCCCCTCTAGCGAACCGCATTGATCCAACAAGATGTACTAAGGCAATCGTCTTATATATGAACCATTTATATGATAAATGAAGATTCACTATTTGAGTATACATATTTTCATGTATTTGATTAGATCTTAAACTCATTTACTGAATGTCCATGATACGATTCACAGCATGAGAGAATTTGTGATTGGATCACAACTAGTGAGTATCTCTACATGTGTAATTGTGATGTATCGAAATTATCCCTAGTCAATGAATTGATGGATTTGGACACCATCAATTCTGTCGAGACTAGCACGAGGTATACTCCTTGGTGTATCAAAGCAGCTGATTCTCACTAGCTAGAGACATTGTGATGTCCGGAGTTAATCGTGGATTCTAGTTATGGTACCTAGTTCATTGGAGTGACCAGCTGTAAGACTTCATATGGTTCTCTACATATATAGATATGTCAATAAAGTTCTTACTGCAGCTTAAGTGCGATGTTCCTTTGACTTGCAGTATTCAAGTCATCTTGATCATGAAGACTTATGCTTTGACATCTTAAGCAAGCATCTCTGAGGAGATGTGGACCCGGGATGATTGGGTATAAGTCGAAGTGATCGAAGGTGTTTGAATAACCTATAAATAATTCACCACTCCTTGCGAGGAGATGTATACCCATGGTCTCTCGTCGGATTGTTACTAAAGTCTTTGGCCAAAGCATTACATGTTTAGAGTAAGGTACTCTTGGATATATGTGCAGTAACTAGAATCCGTAGGACGAGGAAATGATACTTAGGCTAGGTGTGACATAGTCAACCTAGTGGGGACTGACACTATAGACCATGTCCTGAACCAAGTGGGTATAAGATGAGTGAAGGGAATGGGGCACGATTCATTATAGCTGCTGAAGGGTTTTAGAAATAGTTCTGGATCAACCGTTGATCTTTTCGGTTAATTGGGGATCATGATGTACTACTAGGTGCTGTTAGAATGTATACTGAAAGCCTAGCTCTTTTTGTATGAACATTTTATTTTGAAATAAGAATCACATGATCATTGTTTGCATTTTATATATTCATTATATATGTGTGCATATTGTCTAATATTTTACATTGTAGATAACATGGTGCTTGGTGTGGCACAGAAGATCTTGCTTCGTTCCAGTTACGTATTGCTAGAGGCTCACAACCAAGATGGTTTGAGCACAAACCATTGGCATAGTTGTAGTGTAAGCATGTATTGTTTATCTTGAACATAGAGTTACACTAGTACACTTAGGTGTATTGAGCGGGGACCGACATAGAGGTGATTGATTTAGTGTTGACTACATAATTGAATCGGATCTCGGATATTATGTTGTACATGCTCTTAATCCCGATATAATAACGGGCACATGTACTTAGTATTTATTTCTTTGATTTACGAGTGGGTGAGATTTAGATGGATTAAATCAATATGCCCAGTAAGTTGGGAACTAATATTATTTACATGGTGTGCCGTTGATTATAGGAGGAAACCGTGTCCTATATATTAGGTTGATGATGTCCCCTTGAGGAGCTCATAAGGTTCATCATGTAAACCCAGCTGGTTGACTTAGTCAATATGATGATAAGATTGAGTGGTACTACTCGAGGAGTTAGATGTTAATTAATTGATGGTCAGTAAATCAATTAATTGACTGACATTCGATATCTTAAACACGGGGAGATTAATGTACAAATAATATATGGAGCCCATATTAATTTATGGGGGTTGGTGAGGTAGTTCAATGATGATCCTCTAGTGGAATGGAACATCATTGATGGATCAAGTTTGTGTGGTTCCGATCCATCGGGTGGCCAAGACCCAACTCCTCCTTATGGTCCCTATCGTAGCCTAATATAATCCTTGTGAAGTTTAGATCCAAGAATGTAAAACAAAACCTAGAACCAACGGTTGGATTAAATCCATAGATCCGATGGTTAGGATGAAACCCTAGAACCAACGGTTGGATTAAATCCATAGATCCGATGGTTAGGATGAAACCCTAGAACCGACGGTGGAGATTAAATCCCTAGATCCGACGGTTGGGATAAAACCCTAGATCCGACGGTTGGGATGAAATCCTTGATCCGACGGTTTGGATTAAATCCATAGATCCGATGGTTAGGATGAAACCCTAGAATCGACGGTTGGGATTAAATCCCTAGATCCAACGGTTGGGATAAAACCCTAGATCCGACGGTTGGGATGAAATCCTTAATCCAACGGTTGGGATGAAATCCTAGATCCTATGGTTGGGATGAAATCCTAGATCCTACGGTTGGGATGAAATCCTAGATCCGACGGTTGGGATAAAACCCTAGATCCGACGGTGGAGATTAAATCCCTAGAACCGACGGTGGAGATTAAATCCCTAGATCCGACGGTGGAGATTAGAGGAGGCTTAAGCCTAAATTCTAGAATTAGGGTTTGGCTCATCCATGTGTTTGGCGGCAACAAATCTTAAAGGAGATAAGGTTGGTTGGGTGGCAAGAAAATAGGAGTTAGTTCCTATATTTTAGGCTAACCAACTTTCTCCTAAATTCTATAAATAAAGGCTTAGGGTTGGGCAGCAACTAATGATTTTTGGATTAGAGAATTAGGGTTTGGCTCATCCTAGTGTTGGGCGGCAACAAACCCTAGAGGAGCTAGGGTTTTGGGCGGCTAGGAAAGTGGGCGGCAAGGTGATTGTTCTCCCTAGGTTTTTGGCCGGCGCCCCTCTTCTTCTCCTACTCCCTTTGCCGGTTCTCTTCTTCCTCCTCTCTTGCTCCTTGGTGGCCGGCGGCTCTCCAACTATTGGTGGCCGGTGCTTCTCCAAGATCTAGGTGGCCGGCGGCAACTATACAACTAGTTGGTTGGAGCTCATCCAATCGTTTCTTGGCCGGCGGTTGCATCAAACTCTCTTGTTTGGTGGCCGGTTCTAGAAAGGAAAGGTTTTGTTGGTTCTTCTCTTTGTTCGCAGCGGACAAGGAAGAGAAGAATGCGATCTAGAAGGCTTCTACTCGTGGAGGATCTTCGTCCACACGTCGTCCACGAGAAGGATAGGACATACGGTAGAAGATCGTAAGGTATAAAGTTTTATAACTTTAATTTCAGATCTGAGCATGTTCTTATATATGATGATTATGCATGTGTGTGTATGAATATATATTGTATAATCATGGACCCCGAAGACAAACACAAAAACCGGCGATCCGTCCGTCGTCTCTTCCGTGGCTAATCAACTAGAAGAGTAGAGTTGCTTGAACAACTAGTTTGTTTGAGCGACCACTCGAGTTGTTAGCACGACGACGATATGGTGTTACTAAGGAAGCTCATCCTATCCGGATTAATCCTTTCATTAGTGAAAATTTTAATCCGGGGACATGGGAGCCAATGAGCCTGCGAAGCGACCATCCATCAGGTGCCACTCATGATCGTTCTATAATTAATGGTTAATTATATACGACCAACATAAACCAAGAACCTATTTGGTCACACGCACAATGAGCGTAATCCGAAGGATTTAAAACGGGCTTGAGAATGAGATTCTCAGACCGAGAGAAACTAGGTTTGGTTGGACCAAACAAGGAGAGTGCATGAAATCGTTTCAGTCACAATGGAAGCGTGGATGGGCCATGTCTTATGAAGACATGATGGATGAACCAAATTGGTTTGGTTTTAATCCAATGGAGGAGAATAAACCAAAGGGGTTTGGTTTTTTTTAAACGAATGAACCAAAAGTTGGTTCGGTTCATTTTAACTTAAAATAGACCAACATGGTTTGGTTTATTTTAACTTAAATTAATGGAGCGGGTTAACGGGTTTTTGGTTATGATCCGATAACCATTAGGAGAATTTGTTCTCTATAAAATAGGGCTTAAGGGTTTTGTTAAGCCCTAATCCAAGCAATCCCTAGTTGCCGCCCACCCCTCCTCTCCTCTAGTGGTCGGCGCCCAACCTTAGCCGCCACCCAACCTTGTGCCTCCATCCAAACTTGTTGTCGGCGTCCAAGCTTCAGCAGACGATCCTCCGGCGACCCTCCGGTAATCTTCCTTGGGTTCGGCGATAAGTTTTTCTGGATAGCTTGTTTATTTCGTGTCGGAGCATCGTTTGGACGAGGTTTGGAGCTCCGACAGCGGCTTCCTTGCCGGGGATTCGATCTTCGGTAATCCTCATATGTGGAGGACGAAGGATTCGTCAAAAGGTTGATGAATACCTCTCCGGAGAAGCGAGTTTTTGAGGACTCATTTTGGATCCGAATTTTGATTCGGATCGTGATCTTCTCTCGATCACATCATCTTCAACACAAGGCTAGTAACTCCTTCGAAGACGAGGCTCGTGACTTTGTGAAGTCATCCCGAAGATACTCGGCCTGGATACGGATAGAGGCGATTCTAGTGAGGATCGCTCCGGTTGATGCCTTTCCCGCTACACGTGATACGTCAGGTATACGTAGTATAAATTTTCTTTTATTGAAAAATTTGAAATTACGGTTATGTCTACACATATTGTACTATGCATGCATGTGGTGTGTGTGTTGTAATAAATTAGATTTATTATTTTTATTTCTTCCGCTGTGCACATGTTTACGAAACATGTTCGAACACACACTCGCTGTGGTGCCGGAAACCCAACAGTGGTATCAGAGCCTAGGTTGTGTTTCGACATAATCGTAAAATTGTTTTGCGATAGTCATAATGGTATTTATGGAAATTTTTTACTTTTGAAAAGTTAGAAGTATTTATGGAAATTTCTAATTTTGGAAAGTCTAGAAGTATTTATGGAAATCTTCTACTTTTGGAAAATTGGAAGTATTTATGGAAATTGATATTTTCCATAAATAAAATATTTTATTAGATTTGAAAATTTGTTTCCTAATTTAATCATGATTTGATTTGTGAAATCAAATCTTAAAAATATTTTATTTCCATAAGTAGTTTTGATGATTTAGGAAATTTGTTTCCTAAATTGACTTTCCTTAATCAACACTTTCCACCAATAAAATATGCGATTAGATTTGGAAATTTATTTCCTAATTTAATTATGATTTGATTTGGAGAATCAAATCTCAAACATATTTTATTTCCATAAATATTTATGACATATAAGGAAATTTTGTATATGTCATAATTGTATGCCATGTAATTGCATTAGATGCATATCATTATGCCATGTGTGTCGTGACATGTAGATGTATGTCATGCCATGTAGATAATAGTTATTTGCATGCAAAGAGGATGAGACATAAAAACTCTTACTCAATATTAAAGCCTACATCTTCCATTAATATGGTTAGAACCAGAGTTCCGTTTCTTGTTTGGGTTGTTGGACTCTCTCCAAGCCCGACTCGAACCCGAACATGTTCAAACCATGGAATAGTTTAATACTAATATGGTAAGAGTCAGAGGTCAATCCTTAGCTTTGGTTGTTGGACTCTCTCCAAGCCGAGCTAATTAGTTGAATGCGCTCTAACCATATTAAAACTATTTCTCGATTAATGGGCTGGTTTTAACCTGGAGCATCGGCTTGTTGGACTCTCTCCAAGGTCGATGTGAAGGGAGGTGTAGTTGGGTGCTATGCATATGATGCATACTTGTTAATGTTTTAACAACCTGATGTATGTGTGAACATTCAATTAGTTGATAGCACATTGTGATAGTTGCATATATGTGATATGCAATCGATATATTTGATACCTACCATCGTAGTTATGAATGGCTTGTTGGACTCTCTCCAAGGTTGTTCATATCTATGTTGGATATCAGCCCATTCGGAGATGGACCTACGATCTCCCGAAGTGATTTTGGAGTTTTTTGAAATTCGAAAAATGAATGAGATTTATAAATGTATGTTGATGCATTTAAAATCATCTCTCTCATATATGTTGATTTGTATTTCTAAGTTATTTGATTGATCATGATGTCTTTGAATTTGCGTTCCATTTTGGATTCGAATAAATTGGCTGGGCCAAACTTCTTGGACTGACTTAGAAACTTGAGAATTGTTCTCAAGGTGGAAAATCTTGTGTATGTCCTCGAAGAGCCTCTTCCCGTCTGTCCTAGTGATAATGCAACTCTAGACCAATTGTTGGCTTATCAGAAACATGTGAGTGATTCTGAGAAAGTGAGTTGTATCATGCTAGCCATGATGGTACAAGTACGGATGCTCATACCATAGTCTTTCATCTTTATGAGTTGTTTGATGAGTAAGTGAGATTCGAAAGGTTCGAAGTCTCCAAGCTCCTCTTCACCTCTGAGATGCAAGAAGGTTCATCTGTGGTACCGCTCAACATGCTGAAGACTGTGGAGCCTTCTGAGAAGCATGAGCATGGGACGATGCTATTAGTTGATTCCTCGAAGAAAGGTTCTAAGAGAAAGTCAAAGGAACAGTAGAAGGGGAAGAAAAAGGCTAAAAAGGTAGAACCAGCTCAAAAGGGAACTTGCCATCATTATGGTAAGGAGGGCCATTGGCGAAGAAATTGCAAGATTTATCTTGAGTCCGTGAAGAAGAATAAGGCATCGGATGCCCCATCTTCTTCCGATATCTTTGTTATTGATTGTCATTATATTTCCTCAAACACTTGGGTATTGGATACTGGGTGTGGCTCACATATATGTAATGACATACATGGGCTAAGGAAAAGAAGAAGACTTGTCAAGGGAGAGTCAAATTTACGTGTTGGGAATGGAGCAAAGGTTGCTGCACTCGCCATCGGAACGTATATGTTGAAACTCCCTGCAGGACTTGTCTTAGAACTGGACAATTGCTTTTATCTTCCTTCGTTGATAAAGAACATCATTTCTATTTCTTGTTTAAATAGAAATGGGTACCATTTGACTTTTAGTAACAATTGTTGTTACATAACTTTGAATGGAGTTCTTTATGGGACTGGAACTTTAAGCAATGGTATTTATACGTTGGACGTATCCAGTGACATTTTCAATATCGAAGCGAGCAACAAGCGTGCTCGAAAGGATAATCAATTAGACTCCTACATGTGACAATGTCGTCTTGGCCATGCAAGCAAGAAACGCATGTTCGAATTACACCGATGTGGAATTCTGGAATCGTTTGAATTGGATTCATATGATACATGTGAATCATGCTTAAAAGGCAAGATGACTAAGTTACCTTTTATAGGAAAAGGTGAACGAGTGGGAGAGTTTCTAGGTCTAATACATACTGATGTATGTGGACCTATGTCAATTCAAGATTTAGGAGGCTATAGCTACTTCATTACCTTCACCGATGATAACTCACGGTTTGGGTATGTGTTCTTGATGAAACACAAGTCTGAAGCCTTTGAAAGGATCAAAGAATTCAGAAATGAAGTAGAGAAACAACATTATAAGAGTATTAAAATACTTCGATCGGATCGAGGTGGTGAATACTTAAGTCAAGAGTTTCTTGATTATCTAAGAGACAATGGTATATTGTCTCAATGGACTCCGCCATATACACCACAACATAATGGTGTATCTGAGAGGCGTAACCGGACCTTGTTGGACATGGTCAGGTCAATGATGAATCATGCGAATCTTCCCAAGTCCTTTTGGGGCTATGCATTTCAGACAGCTGTTTACTTGTTAAATAGAATGCCAACCAAGGTAGTCTCCACTACTTCATATGAGATATGAAATAGTAAGAAACCTCATGTATCTTACTTGAAGATATGGGGTTGTCCTGCTTATGTGAAGTGGACTGTATCAGATAAATTGGATGCTAAGTCTGATAAATGTCTACTTATTGGATACCCTAAGGAAACAAGGGGTTATCAATTCTATCATCCTGTGGAACAAAAGGTGTTTGTTTCAAGGCATGCTGTGTTTCTAGAGAAAGAGTTTCTCTTGCAAGAAAATAGTGGGAGTGTCGTCGAGCTTGAGGAGGCTCGAGAGACTCAAATAGACATTGATGAGATACCTGGTGAAGCACAACAGCCAATAACTCATAGTGATGAGCCATCGGCTGGACCTATTGTGACAACACATCTTCGTAGATCTGGTAGAACACGCAATATTCCTGAGAGATATGGTTTTCTCATAAGTGAATTGAACGACGTGTTACTCATTGATGATGAGGAGCCTACCAGTTATGAAGAAGTTCTGACAAGTTCAGAAAGGGATAAGTGGCTTGGTGCCATGAAGTCGGAAATGGATTCTATGTATGAAAACCAAGTTTGGAACTTGGTTGACCCACCTGAAAGCATAAAGCCTATAGGGTGCAAGTGAGTTTTCAAGAAGAAAACCGACATGGATGGTAATGTGATTACCTATAAGGCTAGATTGGTG
The DNA here is from genome assembly GCA_025175895.1 of Wurfbainia villosa. Lineage (NCBI taxonomy): Eukaryota > Viridiplantae > Streptophyta > Magnoliopsida > Zingiberales > Zingiberaceae > Wurfbainia > Wurfbainia villosa. Next base: position 13,527,040 of record CM045988.1, on the reverse strand, counting down.
GCGAAAGGATATCGTCAAAAACAAGGTGTTGATTATGACGAAACCTATTCGCCTGTTGCTATGCTTAAATCCATTCGGATACTCATGGCCATAGCGACTCATTATGATTATGAGATATGACAGATGGATGTGAAAACAATTTTCCTTAATGGAAACCTGCTCGAGGACGTGTATATGATACAACCTAAGGGTTTCACATCGATTGATAAAACCAAGGTATGCAAATTGTGACAGTCCATATATGGATTGAAGCAAGCATCCAGAAGCTGAAATATCCGTTTTGATGAGACAATCAAAAGATTTGATTTCTCACAAAATCCAGACGAACCTTTTGTGTACAAGAAGGTTAGTGGGAGTGCAGTTGTGTTCCTAGTATTGTATGTCGATGACATATTACTCATAGGAAACGATGTTTCAGTCTTATAGTCAGTTAAGATTTGGTTGTCCAAGACATTCTCCATGAAAGACCTAGGAGAAGGAACCTACATCCTCGGGATTAAGATCTATAGAGATAGATTGAAACGGTTGCTTGGTCTTTCGCAGTCTACATATATAGACCGAGTGCTAAAGAGGTTTAGCATGACGGAATCCAAGAAAGGTTTCCTTCCCATCAGGCATGGGATACACCTTTCAAAGTCTATGTGTCTACGCACAGAAGACGAGAGGATTTGCATGAGTAAGATTCCCTATGCATCCGCAATAGGATCTATCATATATGCTATGTTATGTACGAGGCTCGATGTATCGTATGCTCTGAGTGTCATGAGAAAATACCAGTCTGATCCAGGAATGGATAATTGGGTGACTGTTAAGACGATCCTTAAGTACTTAAGAAGAACTAAGGATATGTTCCTAATATATGCAGAAGGGTACATGGTGATACGTGGGTATACGGATGCCAGCTCCAGACAGACAAGGATGATTCCATGTCTCAGTCTGGATATGTATTCACCTAGAATGGAGGCGCAATAAGTGGAAAGGTTCCAAGCTTGACACTATAGCGGATTCTGCCACTAAGGCAGAATACATTGCAGCTTTGGAAGCAGCAAAGGAAGCGGTTTGGATCAAGAAGTTCATCTCTGAACTTGATGTGGTCTCATCAATGATCCAAACACGTGCTTCGCCGCTATCATCTGATCAGAGAGATCATTTGTAGGAAGGAAATACAAATCGAGAAAATCTCCACTGAAAGGAACTTAGCAGATCCTTTGGCTAAGGCATTACCTCAAAGTAAGTTTGAGGGTCATGTTAGAGCCTATGGTATTGGATACCGTAGCGATTGACATTAGGCCAAGTGGGAGTTTGTTAGTAATATATGAGAGATGTCCTAAGGCAATCGCCTTATGTATGAATCATTTATATGATAAATGAAGATTCACTATTTGAGTATGTTGGGTTTCCGGCACCGCGGCGTGTGTGTGTTAAATCATGTTTCGTAAACATGAACACAGTGGAAGCAATTAAAAATAATAAATCTACATTTATTACAACACACACAACACACGCATACATTTTACAACAAGTGTAGACATAACCGTAAATTAAAATTTGCAATAAAAGGAAATTTAACTACGTTATACCTTCCGTATGACGTGTAGCGGGAACGGCATCAACCGGAACGATCCTCGTAAGAATCGTCTCTATCCGTATCCACGCCGAGCTCCTCGGGATGACTTCGCTAAGCCACGAGCTTCGTCTTCGTACGGGTTACTAGCCTCATGTTGAAGACAATGTGATCGAGAGATGATCACAATCCGAATCCAAATTCGGATCCAAAACCGAGTCCTCAAAACTCGATTCTCCGGAGAGGTATTCGTCAACTGTTTGACGAATCCTTTGTCCTCCACCTCAGAGGATTATCGGAGATCAAATCTCCGGTAAGTTAGCCGCTGTCGGAGCACTAACCGTCGTCTAAACGACGCTCCGACAACAAAGAAACAAGCTGTCCAGAAAAACTGGACAGCTTTTGGTGGAGGAATAAAGGCCGGCCAAAGGAGATGTGGAGCTCACCTTATCACCGAACCCACAAGAGATCACCGGAGGTGGCAGCAGCTCCATGAAGTTGGCGGCAACACCATGTTGGGCGGCAACAACAAAAGGAGGCTAGGGTTGGGCGGCCAAAACTTGATTAGCTTTAGGGTTAGGGTTTAAGCCCTATTTTATAGAGAACTAATTCTCTTAATGGTTAATGGATCATATCCATAAAGCCCGTTAACCCGCTCCATTAAGATAAGTTAAAATAAACCAAACCATGATGGTTTATTTTAAGTTAAAACGAACCGAACCAACTTTTGGTTCATTCGTTTAAAATAAACCAAACCCTTTGGTTTATTCTCATCCATTGGATTAGAACCAAACCATTTTGGTTCATCCATTACGTCTTCATAAGACGTGGCTCATCCACGCTTCCATTGCGACTGAAACGATTTCATGCTCGCTTTATGTTTGGTCCAACCAAACCTAGTTTCTCTCGGTCTGAGAATCCCATTCTCAAGCTCGTTTTAAATCCTTTAGATTACACTCGTTGTGCGTGTGACCAAATAAGTTCTCGATTTATGTTGGCCGTCTATAATTAACCATTAATTATAGAACGATCATGAGTGGCACCTAGTAGTACATCATGATCCCCAATTAACCGAAAAGATCAACGGTTGATCCAGAACTATTTTGAAACCCTTGATGCTTTCGAATGAATCATGCCCCATTCCTTCACTCATCTTATACCCACTTGGTTTGGGACATGGTCTATAGTGTCGGTCCCACTAGGCGACTCGTCACACCTAGCCAGTATCATTTCCTCGTCCCTCTGATTCTAGTTACTCCACATGTATCGAAGAGTACCTTACTCTAAACATGTAATGCTTTGGCCAAAGACTTTAGTAACAATCCGACGAGAGGCCATGGGTATACATCTCCTCGCAAGGAGTGGTGAATCCTTTAGAGGCTATTCAAACACCTTCGATCACTTCGACTTATACCCAATCATCCCGGGTCCACATCTCCTCGGAGATGTTTGCTTAAGATGTCAAAGCATAAGTCTCCATGATCAAGATGACTTGAATACCGCAAGTCAAAGGAACATCGCACTTAAGCCACAGTAAGAACTTCATTGACATATCTATATATGCAGAGAACCATATGAAGTCTTACGGTGGTCACTCAATGAACTAGTTACCATAACTAGCATCCACGATTAACTCGGACATCACTATGTTTCGGCCCGGTGAGAATCATGCTTGGATACACCAAGGAGTATACCGTGCTAGTCTCAAGCGAATTGATGGTGTCCAAATCCATCAATTCATCGACTAGGATAATTACGATACATCACAATTACACATGTAGAGATACTCACTAGTTGTGATCAATCACAAATTCTCTCATGCTATGAAACATCGTGGACATTCAGTAAATGAGTTTAAGATCCAATCAAATACATTAAACATGTATACTCAAATAGTGAATCTTCATTTATCATATAAATGGTTCATACATAAGGTGATTGCCTTAGGACATCTCTCATATATTACTTACAGAGTATACATGTTTTTATGTATTTGATTAGATCTTAAACTCATTTACTGAATGTCCACGATACGATTCACAACATGAGAGAATTTGTGATTGGATCACAACTAGTGAGAATCTCTACATGTGTAATTGTGATGTATCGAAATTATCCCTAGTCGATGAATTGATGGATTTGGACACCATCAATTCTGTCGAGACTAGCACGAGGTATACTCCTTGGCGTATCCAAGCAGCTGATTCTCACTAGCTGGAGATATTGTGATATCCGAAGTTAATCGTGGATGACAGTTATGGTAACTAGTTCATTGGAGTGATCAGCCGTAAGACTTCATATGGTTCTCTACATATATAGATATGTCAATAAAGTTCTTACTATAGCTTAAGTGCAATGTTCCTTTGACTTGCGGTATTCAAGTCATCTTGATCATGAAGACTTAAGCTTTGACATCTTAAGCAAGCATCTCTGAGGAGATGTGGACCCGGGATGATTGGGTATAAGTCAAAGTGATCGAAGGTGTTTGAATATCCTATAAAGGATTCACCACTCCTTGCGAGGAGATGTATACCCATGGCCTCTCGTCGGATTGTTACTAAAGTCTTTGGCCAAAGCATTACATGTTTAGAGTAAGATACTCTTGGATACATGTGCAGTAACTAGAATCCGTAGGATGAGGAAATGATACTTGGGTTAGGTGTGACATAGTCAACCTAGTAGGGATTGACACTATAGACCACGTCCTGAACCATGTGGGTATAAGATGAGTGAAGGGAATGGGGCACGATTCATTGTAGCTGCTGAAGGGTTTCAGAAATAGTTTTGGATCAACCGTTGATCTTTTCGGTTAATTTGGGATCATGATGTACTACTATGTGTCACTCATGATCGTTCTATAATTAATGGTTAATTATATACGACCAACATAAACCGAGAACCTATTTGGTCACACGCACAACGAGAGTAATTCGAAGGATTTAAAATGGGCTTGAGAATGAGATTCTCAGACCGAGAGAAACTGAGTTTGGTTGGACCAAACAAGGAGCGTGCATGAAATCGTTTCAGTCGCAATGGAAGCGTGGATGGGCCGTGTCTTATTCAGATATGATGGATGAACCAAATTGGTTTGGTTTTAATCCAATGGAGGAGAATAAACCAAAGGGGTTTGGTTTGTTTTAAACGAATAAACCAAAAGTTGGTTCGGTTCATTTTAACTTAAAATAGATCGACATGGTTTGGTTTATTTTAACTTAAATTAATGGAGCGGGTTAACGAGATTTTGGTTATGATCCGATAACCATTAGGAGAATTTGTTCTCTATAAAATAGGGCTTAAGGGTTTTGTTAAGCCCTATTCTAAGCAATCCCTAGTTGCCGCCCACCCCTCCTCTCCTCTAGTGGTCGGCGCCCAATCCTAGCCGCCGCCCATCCTTGTGCCGCCGTGCAAACTTGTTGCCGGCGTCCAAGCTTCAGTCGACGATCCTCCGGCGACCCTCCGGTAATCTTCCTTGGGTCCGGCGATAAGTTTTTTTGGACAGCTTGTTTATTTCGCGTCGGAGCATCATTTGGACGATGTTTGGAGCTCCGACAGCGGCTTCCTTGCTGGGGATTCAATCTCTGGTATTCCTCATAGGTGGAGGACGAAGGATTCGTCAAACAGTTGACGAATACCTCTCCGGAGAAGCAAGTTTTTGAGGACTCGTTTTGGATCTGAATTTTGATTCGGATTGTGATCTTCTCTCGATCACATCGTCTTCAACACGAGGCTAGTAACTCGTTCAAAGACGAGGCTCGTGACTTTGTGAAGTCATCCCAAAGATACTCAGCGTGGATACGGATAGAGGCGATTCTAGCGAGGATCGCTCTGGTTGATGCCTTTCCCGCTACATGTGATACGTCAGGTATACGTAGTATAAATTTTCTTTTATTGTAAAATTTGAAATTGCGGTTATGTCTATACATGTTGTACTATTCATGCGTGTGGTGTGTGTGTTATAATAAATTAGATTTATTATTTTTATTTCTTCCGCTGTGCACATGTTTACGAAACATGTTCGAACACACACTCGCCACGGTGCCAGAAACCCAACTCTATCAACCTTTGAATTCTACTCAAGTTAATATGACCTAACCTTAGATGCCAAAGATATGTTTGGTTCATTTTTGAAGGTTCTTTTCTCTTATTAGATTTAGAAGATGAATTATGTATTTCTATTCGCATTGTGGGAGCTTTTGGTTCAAGAGTGTATAAATTTCCTATCATTGTACCAGAACAGATAATCTCTCTATTCCTTTTTATAACAACTCTGTCATTAAAAGAAATAGAATATCCATACAGAAATAATTTAGAAACTAAAATTAAATTCTTTCTAAATGAAGGTACATAAAGACAATTTCTCAGAACCAAAGTTTTATTCCTATCAAAAGATAAAAAAACATCTCCCACTGCAATAGCTGCCACTTTTGTAGCATTGCCCATGTAGACGGTAATCTCCCCTTCAGCCAATTGTTTGGTTTCCTGGAACCCCTGCAAAGTATTGCAGACATGATCAGTGGCTCTCATATCTATACACCAAGTACCGGTAGATAACACCGCTAAACATGTTTCAACGACTAGACCAAAAGATATACCTTTGTTTTGCTTCCGGTTGGGGCAGTCAGCCTTCCAATGTCTAGTCTGCTTGCAAGTGAAGCACTTGCCTTTCGGCTTCTTCACTCCTCCTTGAGATCCTCCCACCACCTTCGCTGCACCTTGTTTCTTCTTCTTCTTGCCTTTCGGCTCAGAAGTAGAAAACTTTTGGGCAACCAAAGCCTGAGAACTCTGATGGAAAAGTCCCTCTGCCGCCTGGAGTTCTGTCAGAAGCTCCGCCAACGAATACAACCTCTTATTCATGTTGTAGTTCAGGCGAAACTGCTCAAAACTCCTAGGTAGAGATTGGAGAATGATATCAACCTGGGTTTCCCCATCGACCTTAGCTCCAAGGACTTCTAGCTCATTCAAATGAGCCATCATCTTGAGAACATCATCCCTCACGGGTGTTCCCTCAACCATGATGGTCGTCATCAAGATTCTCATGGCTTCCTGCCTAGGAGCCCAATTCTAGTGTTCAAAAAGTTCCTTGAGATTGAGCATCATGTCATAAGCAGTAGGCATGGCTTGATGCTGATGTTGCAATACATTTGACATAGAAGCCAAAATGTAACACCGTGCCATCTCATCAATCTTTATCCACTTCTTATAACTCTTTTTCTCCTTTTCCCCAAAATCATCCGTAGGCTTAGGAGGACACTCTTCAAGAAGTACCTACTTGTACTCCTCAGCAGTCAAGACTATATCCATATTCCTTTTCCAATCCACATAATTAGGTCCAGTAAGTTTGTTTTCCTTTAGTATCACAGCAAGTGGGTTGAAAGTCATTTTTGAAAAACCTAAGAATCACATAGATCGAAACATTAGATTTCAAAATTTTATTGATTCCTCAAACAATAAAATTTTAAAATCAACAAACACCTCAAAACACCGAGAATATCATATTCCATGATAGTGTGGACGTATACGATAGTGTGGTGTAGGGAGGAGCGGACGAGATGGCGATACGACGGGAGGCATATTGGAGAACAAAAGCCATAATAGTTAGAAAATATTTTTTTTCATATTTATTGCTTCTTGATTGATATGCATGTTGTGTGCTAGGAAAATTCCTCAATTTTAAATTGCTAAGTGGTAGAGGGATATTTTTTATAAATTCTCACGACCTCCAATACGATTTGACATGTGATGCAAACAAACATGCACGTCGGCTCTGAGTGCCTTCCTCCCCATCATATGAGTTTGTTTTGCTGATCACATGGTCAAATATGGTTATAGGAAATTATTTAGGACCGCGTGTACTTTCCCATCGGAAGGCACATAATCCGAGATAATTGCCTTGGTATCGAGTAATGGTGAACACTTAGATGCAAATAGAAGTATCCTCCCCATCGGAGTCACTGCTTTTATTTATAGGGCCGAAGAGGAACCAACTATTAATTTTATTTGTCAAAAAGTTAGGTTGATAGGATAATAAAATTAATGGGTAAAACCTCCCCTTACAAATGTAGAATTCGTATACGTCCACACTATCGTGGCATATGATATTCTCGGTGTTTTGAGGTGTTGGTTGAGTTTAAAATTTTATTGTTTGAGGAATCAATAATTTTTTTTTGAAATCTAATGTTTTGATCTATGTGATTCTTAGGTTTTTCAAAAATGACTTTCAACCCGCTTGCTGTGATACTAAAAGAGAATAAACTTACTGGACTTGATTATGTTGGTTGGAAAAGGAATCTTGATATTGTCTTGACTGCTGAGGAGTACAAGTATGTACTCTTCGAAGAGTGTCCTCCTAAGCCTGCGGATGATTCTGAGGAAAAGGAGAAAGAGAGTTATAAAAAGTGGATTAAGGCTGATGAGATAGCGCGGTGTTATATTTTGACTTCTATGTCAAATGTATTGCAACATCAGCATCAAGCCATGCCCACTGCTTATGACATGATGCTCAATCTCAAGGAGCTTTTCGGACACCAGAATCGGGCTTCTAGGCAAGAATCCATGAGGAACTTAATGACGACAACCATGATCGAGGGAACACCCGTGAGGGATCATGTTCTCAAGATGATGGCTCATTTGAATGAGCTGGAAGTCGTTGGAGATGAGATCGATGGGGAAACCCAGGTCAATATCATTCTCTAGTCTCTACCTAAAAGTTTTGAGCAGTTTCGCCTGAACTACAACATGAATAAGAGGTTGTATTCATTGGCGGAGCTTCTGACAGAACTCCAGGCGGCAGAGAGGCTTTTTCATCAAAGTGCTCAGGCTCAGGCCATGGTTGCCCAGAAGGTTTCGACTTCTAAGGCAAAAGGCAAGAAGACGAAGAAACAAGGTGGAGCAAAGGTGGCGGGAGGATCTCAAGGGAGAGTGTAAAAGCCGAAAGGCAAGTGCTTCACTTGCAAGCAGACTGGACATTGGAAGAAGGACTGCCCCAACCAGAAGCAGAACAAAGGTATATCTTTTGGTCTAGTCGTTGAAACATGTTTAGCGGTGTTATCTACTCGCACATGGTGTGTAGATACAGGATCCACTTATCATGTCTAAAATACTTTGCAGGGGTTCCAGGAAACCAGACGACTAACTGAGGGGTAGATTACCATTTACTTGGGCAATGCTACGAAGGTGGCGGCTGTTGCAGTGGGAGATATTTATTTATCTTTTGATAGAAATAAAACTTTGGTTATGAGAAATTGTCTTTATGTACCTTTATTTAGAAAGAATTTAATTTCGATTTCTAAATTGTTTTTGGATGGATATTCTATTTCTTTTAATGACAGAGTTGTTATAAAAAGGAATAGGGAGATTATCTGTTCTGGTGCATTGATAGAGAATTTATATACCCTTGAACCAAAAGCTCCCACGATGCAAATAGAAGTAAATAACTCATCTTCTAAATCTAATAAGAGAAAAGAACCTTCGAAAATGAACCAAATATATCTTTGGCATCTAAGGTTAGGTCATATTAACCTAAGTAGAATTCAAAGGTTGATAGCTGATGGACCTCTGGGTTCATTAGTGGTGGAAGATTTCTCAACCTGCGAATCTTGCTTGGAAGGTAAATTGACCAAGAGGCCTTTTAAGGCCAAGGGGTATAGAGCAAAAGATTTGTTGGAATTGGTTCATTCTGATTTGTGTGGTCTTATGTCTATCCAGGCTAGAGGTGGTTTTGAATATTTCGTCTCTTTTATAAGGATTATTCAAGATATGGACACATTTACTTGATGCACCGCAAGTCTGAATGCTTTGACAGGTTCAAAGAATTCAAGGCTGATGTGGAGAAACATCAAGGTAAAAGTATCAAGATACTACGATCTGATCGTGGTGGTGAGTACCTCTTGGGAGAGTTTAGGAATTACTTATCAGAGACTGGGATTCAATCCCAATTGTCTGCACCTGGCACACCTCAGCAGAATGGTGTAGCGGAGTGAAGGAATATGACTCTTATGGAGATGGTTAGATCGATGATGAGTTATTCTGAGTTGCCAGATTCATTCTAGGGGTATGCTCTGGATACGACAGTGTATATTCTAAACTTGGTACCATCTAAATCAGTGCCTTCTACTTCCACAAAATTGTGGACTGGGCGAAAGCCTAGTCTATGACATATTCGAATTTGGAGGAGTCCAACACATGTGCTAAAGGCAGATGCTGGTAAGTTGGAACCTCGTATAGAAGTGCGCATGTTCGTAGGCTATCCTAGAGGAACGAAAGGTGGTTTGTTCTATAGTCCTAGAGATTAGAGGGTGATCGTTAGCATGAACCTTAGATTTTTAGAGGAAGACTATGTGATGAACCACAAGCTCATGAGTAAGATTGTTCTAAAGGAATTGAGAGGGAAAGTCACTACTTCAGTACCACTGGTACAAGAGGATATACCACAAGTGACTGCACCGCGTGTCACAGAGGATACACAGGTGATACCTCGTCATAGTGGGAGGGTTGTTAGACAAACTAATAGATTTATATTCTTGGGAGAATCTTCTAATTTGTTCCTTGGTGAACATGAACCTGATCCCTGGACATATGACGAGGCAATCCAAGATAAAGATGTGGTATTTTGGCAAAGTGCGATGAATTCTGATATAGAATCTATGGATTCAAATCAGGTCTGAGAGCTAGTAGAACCACCCAATGGTGTAAAAACCATTGGATGCAAGTGGATCTACAAAAGAAAGAGAGGAATAGATGGGATGGTTGAGACCTTCAAAGCAAGGCTTGTTGTGAAAGAGTATACTCAGAAAGAGGGTATCGATTATGAGGGGACCTTTTCGTCGGTGACCATGCTTAAGTCTATCCGGATTCTCTTATGTATTGCTGCTCATATGGATTATGAGGTGTGGCAGATGAATGTCAAGATAGCTTTCCTTAATGGAAGTCTTGAGGAAAACATCTATATGGAGCAACCAGAGCGATTCATTGCAAATGGCAAAAAGCATCTTATGTGCAAGCTTAATCGGTCCATTTATGGATTGAAGCAAGCTTCGAGATCTTGGAACATCCGCTTTGATGAGGTAATCTAGTCTTATGTATTTATTCAAAGTCCGGATGAGTCTTGTGTATACAAGAGATGTGACGGAAATGTAGTGATATTTCTTATACTATACGTAGATGACATTTTGTTAATTGGCAACAATGTCAAGGTGTTATCATACGTAAGGGTATAGTTGTCCAAACAGTTTGATATGAAGGACTTGGGAGAAGTGGACACATCCTTGGGATCAAGGTTATAAGGGATCACAGGAAAAGGATGTTGTGCTTATCTCAAGCTTCATACATAGACACTATTTTGGCTCATTTTAGCATGCAGAACTCCAAGAAAGGTTTTCTACCTTTTAGGCATGGAGTTCCTTTATCTAAAGAGATGTGTCCTAGAACATCAAAGGAGATAGAGGAGATGAAGGCGGTTCCTTTTGCTTCGGCAGTAGGAAGCCTCATGTATGTTATGTTATGTACGAGGCCCGATATCTGTTTTGCCGTGGGCATGGTTAGCAGATATTAAAGTAATCCAGGACAAGGACATTGGACTGCGGTAAAGCATATATTGAAGTACCTAAGAAGGACTAGGGATTATATGCTGGTATACCAGGCAGATCAATTACTCCCTATGGGTTACACAGATTTTGACTTCCAATCAAATAGGGATAGTAGTAAGTCTACCTCGGGTTTTGTATTTACTTTGGGAGGTGGAGCCATTGTATGGAGGAGTGTCAAGCAGAAATGCGTGGCGGACTCCACCATGGAAGCTGAGTATGTGGCAGCCTCTGAGGCAGCCAAAGAAGTTGTATGGCTCAGGAACTTCTTGATGGACTTGGATGTGATTCCTGGTTTACCCAGAACTATCACAATTTATTGTGATAACAGTGGTGCAGTTGCAAACTCGAAGGAACCACGAGCCCATAAGGCAAGTAATTGGGATGTATACTGAAAAGTCTATCTTTTGTATGAACATCTTTATTTTTGAAATAATAATCACATGATCATTATTTGCGTATTTATGGTTATGCATATTGTCTAATACATTACATTGTAGATAACATGGTGTGTAGTGTCACACGGGTGGTCATGTTATCAGTTCCTTGTAAAGTATAAGTAAAGGCTCACAACCGAGATTGTTTTGGACAAACCATTGGTATGGTTGTAGTGTGATTTGGTATTGGTTTGTCTTGACCATAGAATTACACTAGTACACTTTGTGTGCATTGAGTAGGACCGACTTAGAGGTGATTCAATTTATTCCTGACTACATAATTGAATTGAACTTTGGAAATTATGGTGTACATGCTCTTAATCCCGATATAATAACGGGTACATATACTTAGTATTTATTTCTTTGATTTACCAATGGGCGAGATTTATAGATTAAATCGATAGACTCGTTAGGTTTGGAAATGATATTATTTATATGGTGTGCCGTTGATTATAGGAGGAAACCGTATCCTATATATTAGGATGATGATGTCCCCTTGAGGAGCTCATAAGGATCAAATGTAAACCCTGCAGGTGGACTTTGTCCGGCATGATGATGAGGTTGACTGGTACTACTCATGGAGTTAGATGTTGATTAATTAATTATCAGTAAATAAATTAATTAATGGACATTCGAGATCTTAAACACGGGGATATATTTGTATAATTAATATATGGAGCCCATATTTATTTATGGGGGTTGGTGAGGTAGATCAATGATAATCCTCTAGTAGAATGGATTATCATTAATGGATCAGATTTTATGTGGGCCAGATCCATTGGATGACAAAGATCCAACTCCTCCGCATGGTCCCTATTGTAGCATATTAAAACCCTCATGAAGCCTAGATCCAACGGTGAAAATTGAATTCCTAGATCCGACGGTGGAAATTGAATTCCTAGATCCGACGGTGGAGATTGAAAAGAGGCTTAAGCCTAAATCTATAAATAGGAGTCCAAGGCATGGGCGGCAAAGAATCTGAATAAGATTAGGGTTTTGCTTCCAAGGTTTTGGTCGGCTAGGTTTTGGAGTTGGCTAAGGAGAGGCATTGGGTGGCAACCTAGGTTGGATCTCTCTCCATTGGGCGGTACCTCCCTCTATCTCTCTAGGTTGGTCGGTGGCTCCTCCCTATCTCTCTCTTTCGTTGGCCGGCGGCAACAAAAGCCTTAGCTCTCTTGGTCGGCACCCATTCATCTACTTCCTCTCCTTGGCCGGTGGCAACATCAAGCTTGGTGGCTTGGTGGTCGGTGCTAGATAGAAGAAGAAGTATCGACTGCGGCGAGTGTTTGTTCGAATATATTTCGTTAACATGTGCGCAGCGAAATAAATAAAAATCAATAAATCTAATTTATTACATCACACACACCACACGTATGCATAGTACAACATGTGTAGACATAACCGTAGTTTCAAATTTTGCAATAAAAAGAAATTATTCTATGTATACCTGACGTATATCGTGTAGCGGGAAAGACATCAATCGGAGCGACCCTCACTAGAATCGCCTTTATCCATATCCACGCTGAGTATCTTCGGGATGACTTCACAAATTCACGAGCCTTGTCTTCTTATGAGTCACTAGCCTCGTGTCGAAGACGATGTGATCGAGAGAAGATCACAATCCGAATCAAAATTTAAATTCAAAGCCCAGTCCCCAAAACTCGCTTATCTGGAGAGGTATTCGTCAACCATTTGACGAATCCTTCGTCCTCCACCTATTAGGATTACCGGAGATCGAATCCCCGGCAAGATAGCCACTGTCGGAGCTCCAAACGTCGTCCAAATGATGCTCCGACAAGAAGGAAACAAGCTGTGCAGAAAATTGGATAGCTTTGGTGGAGAACTTGCGCCGACCAAATAAGGAAAGCTAGATGCTCACCTTGTCGCCGGGGCCAAGGAAGATCACCGGAGCTCCTCCGGCAGTAGCTAGATGTCGGCAAGTGGGGAGGACGTCAGCTGCTAGACGCTGGCAGGAGAGGCTTGGGTGGTGGTGGGTGGCAGCAAGGTGTTGGGCGCCGACTACACAAAGAGAAGAGGGAGAGGGGGCGACAAGATTAGGGTTTGGGCTTTCTCAAAACTATTAAGCCCTATTTTATAGAGAACAAATTCTCCTAATGGTTATTGGTTCATAACCAAAAAACCCGTTAACCCGCTCCATTAATTTAAGTTAAAATAAACCAAACCGTTTTGGTCTATTTTAAGTTAAAACTAACCGAATCAACTTTGGTGCATTCGTTTAAAACAAACCAAACCCTTTTGGTTTATTCTTCACCATTAGATTAGAACCGAACCAATTTGATTCATCCATTATGCCATCGTAAGATAGGCCCATCCATGCTTCCATTGCGACTGAAACGATTTCATGCTCGCTCCTTGTTTGGTCCAACCAAACCTAGTTTCTCTCGGTCTGAGAATCTCATTCTCAAACTCATTTTAAATCCTTCGGATTACGCTCATTTTGCGTGTGACCAAATAGGTTCTCGGTTTATGTTGGTTGTCTATAATTAACCATTAATTATAGAACAATCATGAGTGACACCTAGTAGTACATCATGATCCCCAATTAACTGAAAAGATCAATGGTTGATCTAGAACTATTTCTGAAACCCTTCAGCAGCTATAATGAATCGTGCCCCATTCCTTTCACTCATCTTATACCCACTTGGTTTAGGACATGGTCTATAGTGTCAGTCCCCACTAGGTTGACTACGTCACACCTAGCCCAAGTATCATTTCCTCATCCTACGGATTCTAGTTACTGCTCATGTATCCAAGAGTATCTTACTCTAAACATGTAATGCTTTGGACAAAGACTTTAGTAACAATTCGACGAGAGGCCATGGGTATACATCCCTCGCAAGGAGTGGTGAATCCTTTATAGGATATTCAAACACCTTCGATCACTTCGACTTATACCCAATCATCCCGGGTCCACATCTCCTCAGAGTTGCTTGCTTAAGATGTCAAAGCATAAGTCTTCATGATCAAGATGACTTGAATACTGCAAGTCAAAGGAACATCACACTTAAGCTGCAGTAAGAACTTCATTGACATATCAATATATGCAGAGAACCATATGAAGTCTTACAGCTGGTCACTCCAATGAACTAGTTACCATAACTAGCATCCACGATTAACTCCGGACATCACAATATCTCCAGCCAGTGAGAATCAACTGTTTGGATACACCAAGGAGTATACCTCGTGCTAGTCTCGACGGAATTGATGGTGTCCAAATCCATCAATTCATCGACTAGGGATAATTCCGATACACTACTTCGTTCAGTTACATGCTTTGCTTTGGCTCCCTATAATCATTGGGTGATTGGCCGGCACTTTGGAGCCAATAGGTAACGAAGTTCCTTTCTGTTAGATCTAATCAAATACATGAAAACATGTATACTCAAATAGTGAATCTTCATTTATCATATAAATGGTTCAAACATAAGGTGATTGCCTTAGGACATCTCTCATATATTACTAACAAACTCCCACTTGGCCTAATGCCAATCCCTATGGTATCCAATACCATAAGCTCTAACATCCCTCAAACTTACTTTGAGGTAATGCCTTAGTCAAAGGATCTGCTAAGTTCCTTTCAATGGGGTTTTTCTCGATTTGTATTTCCTTCCTACTAATGATCTCTCTGATCAAATGATAGCGGCAAAGCACATGTTTGGATCGTTGATGAGACCTTGGCTCTTTCGCCTGTGCAATTGCTCCATTGTTATTGCAGTAGACCGGTATTGCTTCAACAATGGCTGGAACCACACCAAGTTCATAAATGAACTTCTTGATCCAAACTGCTTCCTTTACTACTTCCGAAGATGCAATGTATTCTGCCTCAGTGGTAGAATCCACTACAGTGTCTTGTTTGGAACTTTTCCAACTCACTGCGCCCCCATTCAAGGTAAACACGTACCCAGACTGAGACCTGGAATCATCCTTATCTATCTAGAAGATGGCATCCGTATACTCGCGTATCACTATGTCCCCTTCTCCATATATTAGGAACACATCCTTAGTTCTTCTTAAGTACTTAAGGATCGTCTTAACAACCACCCAATGATCCATTCCTGGATCAGGCTGGTATCTTCTCATGACACTCAGAGCATACGATACATCGGGTCTCGTACATAACATAGCATACATGATAGAACCTATTGCGGATGCATAGGGAATCTTACTCATGAAAATCCTCTCGTCTTCTGTGCGCGGACACATAGACTTCAAAAGGTGTATCCCATGCCTGATGGGTAGGAAACCTTTCTTAGATTCTGACATGCTAAACCTCTTTAACACTCAGTCTATATATGTAGACTGCGAAAGATTAAACAACCATTTCAATCTATCTCTATAGATCTTAATCCTGAAGATGTAGGTTGCTTCTCCCAGGTCTTTCATGGAGAATGTCTTGGACAACCAAATCTTAATTGGCTGTAAGACCGAAACATCATTTCCTATAAGTAATATGTCATCGACATACAATACTATGAACACGACTGCACTCCCACTAACCTTCTTGTACACACAAGGTTCGTCTGGATTTTGTGAGAAATCAAACTTTTTGATTGTCTCATCAAAATGGATATTCCAGCTCCTGGATGCTTACTTCAATCCATATATAGACCATCGCAATTTGCATACCTTGGTTTTATCAACTGATGTGAAACCCTTAGGATGTATCATATACACATCCTCGAGCAGGTTTCCATTAAGGAAAGCTATTTTCACATCAATCTGTCATATCTCATAATCATAATGAGCCACTATGGCCAAGAGCATCTGAATGGATTTAAGCATAACAACAGGCAAATAGGTTTCGTCATAATCAACACCTTGCTTTTAACGATATCCTTTCGCCACCAATCTAGCCTTATAGGTAATCGCATTACCATCCATGTCGGTTTTCTTCTTGAAAACCCACTTGCACCCTATAGGCTTTATGCCTTCAGGTGGGTCAACCAAGTTCCAAACTTGGTTTTCTTACATGGAATTTATTTCCGACTTCATGGCTTCAAGCCACTTATCCCTTTCTGAATTTGTCAAAACTTCTTCATAATTGGTAGGCTCCTTATCATCAATGAGTAACACGTCATTCGATTCACTTCGAGCACAAGTCTTCAAATTGATTATCCTTTCAACTTGTGGCAGCCTCCACCATGGAAGCTAAGTATGTGGTAGCCTCTGAGGCAGCTAAAGAAGTTGTATGGCTCAGGAACTTCTTGATGGACTTGGATGTGATTCCTGGTTTACCCAGAACTATCACAATTTATTGTGATAACAGTGGTGCAGTTGCAAACTCGAAGGAACCACGAGCCCATAAGGCAAGTATATTGGGATGTATACTGAAAAGTCTATCTTTTGTATGAACATCTTTATTTTTGAAATAAGAATCAAATGATCATTGTTTGCATATTTATGGTTATGCATATTGTCTAATACATTATATTTTACATAACATGGTGTGCAATGTCACACAGGAGATCATGTTATCAGTTCCTTGTAAAGTATAAGAAAAGGCTCACAACCTAGATGGTTATGGACAAACTATTGGAATGGTTGTAGTGTGATTTGGTATTGGTTTGTCTTGACCATTGAATTACACTAGTATACTTTGTGTGTATTGATCAGGATCGACTTAGAGGTGATTCGATTTATTGCTGACTACATAATTGAATCGGACCTCATATATTATGTTGTACATGATCTTAATTCCGATATAATAATGGGCACATATATTTAGTATTCATTTCTTTGATTTACCAATGGGTGAGATTTATAGAGTAAATTGATATGCTCGGTAAGTTGGAAAATGATATTATTTATATGGTGTGTCATTAATTATAGGAGGAAACCATGTCCTATATATTAGGATGATGATGTCCTCTTGAGGAGCTCATAAGGTTCATCATGTAAACCTTGCAAGTGGACTTGGTCCGGCATGATGATAAGGTTGAGTGTGACTACTCATGGAGTTAGATGTTGATTAATTAATTGTCAGTAAATTAATTAATCGACGGACATTCGAGATCTTAAACACGGGGAGATATATGTACAAATAATATATGGAGCCCATATTAACTTATGGGGGTTGGTGAGGTAGATCAATGATAATTCTCTAGTGGAATGGATTATCATTAATGGATCAGACTTTATGTGGGTTTGATCCGTTGGGTGGCCAAGATCCAACTCCTCCTCATGGTCCCTATTGTAGCCTATTAAAACACTCATGGAGCCTAGATCCGATGAGGGAAAATGAAACTCTAGATCCGACGGTGGATATTAAATCTCTAGATCCAACGGTGGAGATTAAATCCCAAGATCCGACGGTTGAGATTAAATCCCTAGATCCGATGGTAGAGATTAAAAGGAGGCTTAAGCCTAGCTCTATAAAAGGAGGCCAAGGCTTGGGCGTGGAATACAACTTGGGAGAATAGGGTTTTTTGTTTCCCTTGGCTTGGGCGGCAAGAAACCTTGGAGAGTTAGGGTTTATGTTGAAAGGGTGGGCAGAAACATTGGTCTCCCTCTCCTTTAGGGCCAACGGAAACTCAAGAGAAGGACTAGGGTTTTCTCTTCTCTTTTCCTCTTGGTCGGCTTCTCTTTTCCCTAGGCCAGCTCCTTCTTCTTCCATTGGAGCTCTTGGCCGACACTCCTCTTCCTCTCCTTGGCTGGCGGCAACATCAAGCTTGGAGCTTGGTGGCCGGTTCTAGATAGGAGAAAGAGTTTCATTTCATTCTTCCCTTTGTTCGGAGCGAGCAAGGAAGGGAAGAATGTGTTCTACGAGGCTTTGACTTTTGGAAGATCATCGCCCATACGACGTCCAAAAGGAGGAAGGACATACAATAGAAGATCAAGAGGTATAACAAGAGCTATAATTTTTGTTTATAAATCTTTTCTTATTCTATGCATGTTATATATTTTGTATGTGGAAAAATTTACTTGGACCCCGAATACATAAAAACCTACGATCCGTACATCGTCTATTCTGCGGCTATTCGTAGAATAGAGGTAGGTTGCTTGAACAACAAGTTTGTTCAAGCGACCACTCTAATCGAATAGCACGACGATGGAACGGTAGCTTGGGTAATCCCTAATTGTCATGGATTAATTTTTTTTAATCCAAGGATGAAGACGGGATCGCCATGAACAAGCAACCGACTTGAAGTGGGAAGTGAACTTTCCTACCTTCAAGTGGTATCAGAGCCATGATTTTCGATTTTGTGTGTTTTGGATTTGGTTAATTTTTATGCACTTATCATATATTGTATGTGTCGGATAATAGTAGGATGTGCGTAGGCTAACTTTTTGGTTGTAGACATAAGATCCAACTATTATGGCCATATATGTGTAATATTATTTGAATCCTCGGGGTTGACGAGGCTAGTATTTAATTTTTGTAATTAAGTACGATATTGTTTAGCCACTCCTTTTATTTTAGTTTACTTTCGATCTAGATTTCATGTACACTCCTTCGTGGAGTATAGGATCGATGGATGTAAATTAAAATAGTTTTTTCTCGACTCAGATCTCTGGATGGCTTGTACATGGCGTAGGGAGGAGCGGACGAGATGGCGATACAACGGGAGGCATATTGGAGAACAAAAGCCATAATAGTTGGAAATTATTTTTTTCATATTTATTGCTTCTTGTTTGATATGCATGTCATAGGCTAGGAAAATTTCTCAATTTTAAATTACTATGTGGGAGAGGGATATTTTTTGAAATTCCCACGGCCTCCATTACGATTTGACATGTGATGCAAACAAACTTGCGCGTCGGCTCTGAGTGCCTTCCTCCATATCGGATGAGTTTGTTTGCGGATCACAGGGTCGAATATGGTTATAGGAAATTACTAAGGAGCGTGTGTACTTCCCCATCGGAAGACACATAACCCGAGATAATTACCTTGGTACAAGTAATGGTGAACACTTAGATGCAAATAGGAGTATCCTCCCCATTGGAGTCACTGCTTTTATTTGTAGGGCCGAAGAGGAACCAACTATTAATTTTATTTGTCAAAAAGTTAGGTTGACAAGATAGTAAAATTAATGGGTAAAACCTCCTCTTACAAATGAAGAATTCGTATACGTCCACACTATAGTGGCATACGATATTCTCGGTGTTTTGAGGTGTTGGTTGATTTTAAAATTTTATTGTTTGAGGAATCAATAATTTTTTGAAATCTAATGTTTTGATCATGTGATTCTTAGGTTTTCCAAAATGACTTTCAACCCGCTTGTTGTGATACTGAAAGAAAATAAACTTACTTGACCCAATTATGTTGATTGGAAGAGGAATCTTGACATTGTCTTGACTGCTGAGGAGTACAAATATGTACTCTTCCAAGAGTGTCCTCCTAAGTCTGTGGATGATTCTAGGGAAAAGAAGAAGGAGAGTTATAAGAAGTGGATTAAGGTTGATGAGATGACGTGATGTTACATTTTGGCATCAATGTCAAATGTACTGCAACATCAGCATCAAGCCATGCTCATTACTTATGACATGATGCTCAATCTCAAAGAGCTTTTCAGACACCAGAATCGGGCTGCTAGGCAGGAAGCCATGAGGAACTTGATGACGACCACCATGATCGAGGGAACACCCGTGAGGGATCATTTTCTCAAGATGATGGCTCATTTGAATGAGCTGGAAGTCCTCGGAGCTGAGATCGATGGGGAAACCCAGGTCGATATCATTCTTCAGTCTATACCTTGGAGTTTTGAGCAGTTTCGCCTGAACTACAACATGAATAAAAGGTTGTATTCATTGGCATAACTTCTAACAGAACTCAAGGAGGCAGAGGGGCTATTTCGTCAGAGTTCTCAGGCGCAGGCCATGGTTGCTCAAAAGGTTTCTAGTTCTAAGCCAAAAGGCAAGAAAAAGAAAAAACAAGCTAGGGAAAAGGTGGCAGGAGGATCTCAAGGAGGAGTGAAGAAGACGAAAGGCAAGTGCTTCACTTGTAAGCAGACTAGACACTGGAAGAAGGACTGCCCCAACCGGAAGCAGAACAAAGGTATATCTTTTGGTCTAGTCGTTGAAACATGTTTAGCGGTGTTATCTACCGACACCTGGTGTGTAGATATAGGAGCCACTGATCATGTCTGCAATACTTTGCAGGGGTTCTAAGAAACCAGACGACTAGCTGAAGGGGAGATTACCGTCTACTTGGGTGATGCTACGAAGGTAGCGACTATTGCAGTGGGAGATGTTTATTTGTCTTTTGTGTGGAATAAAGTTTTGGTTCTTAAAAATTGCCTTTATGTACCTTTATTTAGAAAGAATTTGATTTCGGTTTCTAAATTATTTATGGATGGATATTCTATTTCCTTTAATGATAGAGTTGTTATAAAAAGGAATAGGGAGATTATCTGTTCTGGTGCATTGATAGGAAATTTATATACACTTGAACCAAAAGCTCCCATGATGCAAATAGAAGTGAATAACTTATCTTCTAATTCCCAAAAGAGAAAAGAACCTTCGAAGATGAACCAAACATATCTTTGGCATCTAAGGCTAGGTTATATTAACCTAAGCAGAATTCAAAGGTTGATAGCTGATGGACCTCTGGGTTTATTAGTGGTGGAAGATTTCCCAACCTGCGAATCTTGCTTGAAAAGGAAAATGACCAAGAGGCCTTTTAAGGCCAAGGGGTATAGAGCCAAAGATGTGTTGGAATTGGTTCATTCTGATTTGTGTGGTCCTATGTCTATCCAGGCAAGAGGTGGTTTTGAATATTTCGTCTCTTTCATAGACGATTATTCAAGATATGGATACATTTACTTGATGCGCCGCAAGTCTAAATGCTTTGACAAGTTCAAAGAATTCAAGACTGATATGGAGAAACATCAAGGTAAAAGTATCAAGACACTACGATCTGATTGTGGTGGTGAGTACCTCTTGGGAGAGTTTAGGAATTACTTATCAGAGGCTGGAATTCAATCCCAATTGTCTGCACTTGGCACACCCTAGCAGAATGGTGTAGCAAAGCGAAGGAATAGGACTCTTATGGAGATGGTTAGATCGATGATGAGTTATTCTGAGTTGCCAAATTCGTTCTAGGGATATGCTCTAAATACGACAGTGGATATTCTGAACTTGGTACCATCTAAATCAGTGCCTTCTACTCCCACAAAATTGTGGACTGGGCGAAAGTCTAGTCTGAGACATATTCGGATTTGGGGAAGTCTAACACATGTGCTGAAGGCAGATGTTGGTAAGTTTGAACCTCGTACAGAAGTGAGTATGTTCATTGGCTATCCTAGAGGAACGAAAGGTGATCGTTAGCACGAACACCAAATTTCTAGAGGAAGACTATGTGATGAACCACAAACCCATGAGTAAGATTATTTTGGAGGAATTAAGAGGGGAAGTCACTGCTTCAATACCACCGGTACAAGAGGATATACCACAAGTCACTGCACCACGTGTCACAGAGGATACACAGGTAATACTTCATCGTAGTGGGAGGGTTGTTAGACAGCCTGATAGATTCATGTTCTTGAGAGAATCTTCTGATTTGGTCCCTGGCGAACATGAACCTGATCCCTGGACATATGACGAGGCGATCCAAGATAAAGATGCGGTATCTTGGCAAAGTGCGATGAATTCTGAGATAGAATCTATGGATTCAAATCAGGTCTGGGAGCTAGTAGAACCACCCAATGGTGTAAATGCCATTGGATGCAAGTGGATCTACAAAAGAAAGAGAGGAATAGACGGGAAAGTAGAGACCTTCAAAGCTAGGCTTGTTGTGAAGGGGTGTACTCAGAAAGAGGGTATCGATTATGAGGATACCTTTTCGCCGGTAGCCATGCTTAAGTCTATCCGGATTCTCTTGTGTATTGCTGCTCATATGGATTATGAGGTATGACAGATTGATGTCAAGACAACTTTCCTTAATGAAAGTCTTGAGGAGAACATCTATATGAAGCAACCAGAGGGATTCATTGAAAAGGGCAAAGAATATCTTGTGTGCAAGCCTAATCGATCGATTTATGGATTGAAGCAAGATTCGAGGTCTTGAAACATTCGCTTTGATGAGGTAATCTAGTCTTATGGATTTATTCAAAGTCCGGATGAGTCTTGTGTATACAAGAGATGTGACGGAAATGTAGTGGTATTTCTTGTACTATACGTAGATGATATTTTGTTAATTGGAAACAATGTCAAGGTGTTATCAGACATAAGGGTATGGTTGTCCAAATAGTTTGATATGAAGGACTTGGGAGAAGTGGGACACATCCTTGGGATCAAGGTTATAAGGGATTGCAGGAAAAGGATGTTGTGTTTATCTCAAGCTTCATACATAGACACCATTATGGATCGGTTTAGCATGCAAAACTCCAAGAAAGGTTTTCTACCTTTCAGGCATGGAGTTCCTTTATCTAAGGAGATGTGTCCTAGAACATCTAAGGAGATAGAGGAGATGAAGGTGGTTCCTTATGCTTCGGTAGTAGGAAGCCTCATGTATGTCATGCTATGTACGAGATCAGATATTTGCTTTGCCATTGGCATGGTTAGCAGATATCAGAGTAATCTAGGACAGGGACATTGGACTGTGGTAAAGCATATATTGAAGTACCTGAGAAGGACTAGGGATTATATGCTAGTTTACTAGGCAGATCAATTACTCCCTGTGAGTTACACAGATTCTGACTTCTAATCAGATAGGGATAACAGTAAGTCTACCTCAGGTTTTATGTTTACTTTAGGAGGTGGAGCCATTGTATGGAGGAGTGTCAAGCAGAAATGCACGACGGACTCTACCATGGAAGCTGAGTATGTGGCAACCTCTGAGGCGGCCAAAGAAGCTGTGTGGCTCAGGAACTTCCTGATGGACTTGGATGTGATTCCTAGTTTGCCCAGAACTATCACAATTTATTGTGATAATAGTGGTGTAGTTGCAAACTCGAAGGAACCACGAGCCCATAAGGCAAGTAAACATATAGAGCGCAACTACCACCTGATACGAGAAATCATAAAACGAGGAGAAGTTGTTGTGGCCAAGATTGCATCAGAGGATAACCTGGTAGATCCTTTCACTAAGGCCCTTCCGGCGAGAGCTTTTGATAGGCATGTGGAGGGAATGGGAATCAGATATATAGCAGTATGATGACAGCATAGTCTTTTAATATTAGTGGGAGATTGTTGGGATATATACTGAAAAGTCTATCTTTTGTATGAACATCTTTATTTTTGAAATAAGAATCACATGATCATTGTTTGCATATTTATGGTTATGCATATTTTCTAATACATTATATTGTAGATAACATGGCGTGTAGTGTCACACGGGAGATCATGTTATTAGTTCCTTGTAAAGTATAAGTAAAGGCTCACAACCGAGATGGTTATGGACAAACCATTAGAATGGTTGTAGTGTGATTTGGTATTGGTTTGTCTTGACCATTGAATTACACTAGTATACTTTATGTGTATTGAGCAGGACCGACTTAGAGGTGATTTGATTTATTGCTGACTACATAATTGAATCGGACCTCAGATATTATGTTGTACATGCTCTTAATCTCGATATAATAACGGACACATATACTTAGTATTCATTTCTTTGATTTACCAATGGGCAAAATTTATAGAGTAAATCGATAGGCTCGGTAAGTTGGGAAATGATATTATTTATATGGTATGTCGTTGATTATAGGAGGAAACAGTGTCCTATATATTAGGATGATGATGCCCCCTTGAGGAGCTCATAAGGTTCATCATGTAAACCCTGCAGGTGGACTTGGTCCGGTATGATGATAAGATTGAGTGGTACTACTCATGGAGTTAGATGTTGATTAATTAATTATCAGTACATTAATTAATCGACGGACATTCAAGATCTTAAACACGGGAAGATATATGTAAAAATAATATATGGAACCCATATTAACTTATGGGGGTTGGTGAGGTAGATCAATGATAATCCTCTAATGGAATGGATTATCATTAATGGATCGGACTTTATGTGGGCTTGATCCATTGGGTGACCAAGATCCAACTCCTTCTCATGGTCCCTATTGTAGCCTATTAAAACTCTCATGGAGCCTAGATCCGATGATGGAAAATGAAACTCTAGATCCGACGGTGGAGATTAAATCTCTAGATCCAACGGTGGAGATTAAATCCCAAGATCCGACGGTTGAGATTAAATCCCTAGATCCGGCGGTGAAGATTAAAAGGAGGCTTAAGCCTAGCTCTATAAAAGGAGGCCAAGGCTTGGGCGTGGAATACAACTTGGGAGATTAGGGTTTTTTGTTTTCCTTTGCTTGGGCGGCAAGAAACCTTGGAGAGCTAGGGTTTAGGTTGAAGGGGTGGGCGGCAACATTGGTCTTCCTCTCCTATAGGGCCGGCGGCAACTCAAGAGAAGGACTAGGGTTTTCTCTTCTCCTTTCCTCTTGGTCGGCTTCTCTTTTCCCTAGAGCAGATCCTTCTTCTTCCATTGGAGCACTTGGCCGGCGGCAACACTTCATTCAAGGTTGGCCGGTGCTCCTCTTCCTCTCCTTGGCTGGTGGCAACATCAAGCTTGGAGCTTGGTGGCCAGTTCTAGATAGGAGAGAGAGTTTCATTTCATTCTTCCCTTTGTTCGGAGTGAGCAAGGAAGGGAAGAACGTGTTCTAGGAGGCTTTGACTTTTGGAAGATCGTCGCCCACCCGACGTCCAAAAGGAGGAAGGACATACAATAGAAGATCAAGAGGTATAACAAGAGCTATAATTTTTGTTTATGAATCTTTTCTTATTCTATGCATGTTATATATTTTGTATGTGGCTAAATTTACTTGGACCCCGAATATAAACACAAAAACCGGCGATCCGTACATCGTCTATTCTGCGGCTATTCGTAGAATAGAGGTAGGTTGCTTGAACAACAAGTTTGTTCAAGCGACCACTCTAATCGAATAGCACAACGATGGAATGGTAGCTTGGGTAATCCCTAATTGTCATGGATTAATTTTTTTTTTAATTCGGGGATGAAGACGGGATCGCCATGAACAAGCAACCGACTTGAAGTGGGAAGCGAAGTTTCCTACCTTCATCCACCAGCTGTCCGGTTTGCCTGACCCAGCTGGACTTTTTGTCAATTGTCCGGTCTCCTGACCCAACCAGTCTTCATGTCAGATGTCCAGTCCATGCGACCCATCTGGACTTCATGCTTGGTGTCCGATCTTCCTGATATGTCAAGATTCATGCCTAGTCTCTGGTCAACAAGACCTACTAGGACTTCCTGTTAAGTCTTCACACTTAACACTTATATTAGATCACATGTGAGTCCTAACTGTTAATTGTAGTTCATACATCAAAACTAAGGAGTGATGCTTACTGCATCAACAGTTTGTTCAAGAAACCACTCGAATCGAATATCATGATGATGGATCGGTTACTTGGGTAATCCTTCTTCATCAAGGATTAATTTTTTAATTCTGGGACGTAGATAGGATCGCCTTACACGAGCTACCAAAGCGGGAAGCAATTCCCTTCAAGTATATGAAATCTAGATCGAAAGTAAACTAAAATAAAAGTGTGGCTAAACAATGTCGTACTTAATTACAAAAATTAAATACTAGCCTCGTCAATCCCGAGGATTCAAATAATATTACAATTACACACATCCAATCACATGCACACACATATGGCCATAATAATTGGATCTTATGCCTGCAACCAAAAAGTTAGCCTACGCACATCCTACTATTATCTGACACACATAATATATGATAAGTGCATAAAAGTAACCGAATCCTAAACACACAAAACCAAAAATCGTGGCTCTGATACAACTTGAAGGTTGAAACTTCGCTTCCCACTTCAACTTGGTTACTTGTGCATGGCGATCCTATCTACGTCCCCTGATTAAAAAAATTAATCTGGACGAAAATGGATTACCCAAGCAACCGATCCATCATCGTACTATTCGATTAGAGTGGTCGCTTGAACAAACTTGTTGTTCAAGCAACCTAACTCTTTTCCTCGATTAGCCGCGGAATAGATGATGTACGGATCGTTGATTTTTATGTTTATCATCGGGGTCCAAGTAAATTAACCACATGCATAATACAAAAGAACTAAATCAAAACAAACAAGATTATACCTCTTGTTTACCTCTTGATCTTCTATTGTATGTCCTATCCTCCTCTTGGACGTTGTGTGGGCAACGATCCTCCAAGAGTTGAAGCCTCCTAGATCGTGTATCTTCCTTTCCTTGTTCGCTCTGAACAAAAGAAGATAACCAACACACTTCTTCTCCTATCTAGTGCTGACCACCAAGCAACCTAGCTTTGATGTTGCAGCCGACCAAGGAGAGGAAGAAAGGGAGATGGGCACCAACCAAGAGAGAAATTGTAAAATATCAGGAAAAAAATATTGATATCACATTTTCCTTTTTCATCATTAAGGAGTTACAGATGTGATGTAGGTAGATCTATAAATGTTTAGCAGGGTGTAGATGTTGGAGTACAGATGATAACCTGATTATAAATTGTGTAAAGGTTCATCCATGGGTAGGTAATGCCCTAAAGGTAGGATTTATTCCAATACCCATATGTTGCATACTTATTACCAACCATGTGTTGTGTAATGGTTAGGTGAAGGGTGATTAGTGTGTCGCTACAGACCGGTGGTCCCAGCTTGATATGATTAGTCGAGTATGACTCTCTGTAGGATAGAGAGTGTGTCGATCAGTTGAGTACGACTCTCTATTGGATAGAGAGTTATGATCAGTTGAGTACGACTCTCTATTGAATAGAGAGTTATGATCAGTTGAGTACGGTTCTCTATAGGATAGAGTCCGTCGATCAGTTGAGTATGACTCTCTACAGGATAGAGAGTATTTTGATTAGATTGGTATGACTCTCTGTTGAACGGAGAGTCTGTGGTAGATGTCAGTACGTGTGACAGTACATTCATGTCATTTGCATGCATTCTGACGACATAGTCTCCCTTGGGGTTGAGAGAGTCGTCAGTCATCCTGCCTCCCAGGTTACTCCCCGAGGAGTAACTGGTGTGAGGGCAAAGCATTTATTGTGCCACACTCTACCACTATAGACAGTGGTAGTTGGAGTTGCGTGCAGTTGTCCTGGGTGCGTGGCACTCGACCACTCATAGGTAGTGTCAGTCGGAGTGGCCAACAGCAGGGACCCCCGTTGTTTAGCGAGCTCTTTACGCTCATATGCTACTTGATCATACTGCCCACTAGGCCACTCTAGAGCGGTGGTTGGTGTTGAGTTGGGACAGTTATCATGTCGTGCCATCTAGACCACACTGGGGTCGTGGTAGCGAGTATGGGTGCGCAGGCATGAGCATGCATGCTGCATTGTCGTATCTTATGGCGCTTTGCATATTACCATATATATACATACATATATATATATATATATATATATATATATATATATGCAGTCTATATATATATCCTTATTGTGATGTTGCATTTGATTGTACTATGCTTGCTACATTTAGTTGTACATCATATTCATTCATGCTTTGTGTATCTGTTATACGGTTGTGTCGGACACTTGTATAATTGTAGGACAGACCATTAGATACCTTGACCTGTATCATGAGTATATTGTCAGTTAGTCTTACTCTTCCTGTTATATATGTTGGATATATTCTTAGGTTGGATCAGAGTAGCATAGCAGACTTTCAGGTATGTCTGTATTATACATTGCTTATTTGGCTAGACGGTATATGCATGTATTTATATACTGTACTGGTATACCTGTTGTACCTTTAGGTTATGCTGTTGAATTACATGTGATATTTGATATATACATGTTTTTCCTATTACCTACTGAGTTATACTCACCACCACGGACCCTGGGTTTTTCTATCGCCCAGGTAACAGGTAGAAGTCTTTGTGACACTTGGTGTACCGCTGGCTGACATCTCATCTCATCTCCGAGACTCTGGCGGTCGTTTTGGGCCTTCCGTATGGGTGTATTGTATTTGGAGTATTTCGTGATATACTATATTGTGGACTTGTGGATTCAGATTTTGTCAAGGTTCCGTTATGTTGTGATGTGTTAGTCATACCGGTATGCATGTGTGTAGTTTGAGATGTTGTATTATGTTTCCGCTGTGTTTTGTGTATTTGTTGTATTTACATATATATATGTTGTTGTTTTTGTGGCCTACGGGCCTTGTATTAATCCGAAATGTTACCACGTACAGGGGAGATGTTGTCCGTTTGCTTTTCGGCATGACATGATCTCGAAGCATGACAACTTTAGTGGTATCAAAATCCTATGTTCTGCGATGCCATACAATGTTGTTTTGTGTTGAGTCTTGGATTCTCGGGAGTCGATTTGTTTCGGTTTTGGTTTTCTGAGATGAGATGGACAGTGGCCTGAGCTCCAAGAAGCACGAGGTAAGAATCACTGATAACTTATACTTAGTTATATGTTTATCTAAACTTGCTCAAAAGGTGTATACAGTTAGAGTTATGACACCTGTGCAGACTTGTAGTAGAAATCGCCCACCGTGGCGACCAACTAGAGTTGTCGTTAGGGTTTATACTCTCGGTTTTGTTGGTTATGTATTTAATGTTTAAACAGGGAATAACCTGTAGTGTGTTTGTTATTATTCATAACCGTGGTATGAGTTGACCATGGGAATGACCTGTTGAGTCTATGAGTCTTGAACCTGTGTCGAAAAGGTGATTTACCTTTGAGAGCCGACTGTTATCGAGTCGAAAAATAGGGGTCAAGTCGTCACATTTCTTGTGGAAATCAGAGACTACAATCTTAGAGATTTTCACTAATTATGCTAGTCAGATCATTACCTGATGGGTAATGGACAAGACAAGTAGACTATTATTGATGCAGATAGAGGAAGGCTAGTTTACGGTGTTTCATAGGGATTTTGGTCCCTGAGTTTGTTCGTACTGAGTTGTATAACTTTGAGGGTACTTTTGAGTACTTAACTCGTGTTATACATAGGAAGTAGAGTTATTTTCATACCATTATCGAGATCAAGCTGATATTTGGTGATAAATGCAGAAAATAATCTTCGGAAAATAATATATCACTTGATCATGGTTCAGTGATGTTGAAAGAGAGTATTTCCCCGTGTCACTTTTAGTGACAAATTATAAGGAATTCTTGAGCTTCAAGTAGGGTGTCGTCGATAACAAGAATATCATGCAGAGCCATTAGACTTACAGAGTTTATGCTTACCTAATAGCTCAAGAATGTGAATGGATGTTTTAAGCCACCCATGGCTGTTGGCTTACTGTTGGATTTAGATGATTGGATCTTCTATCAGATCCTACCGAAAGATGTTGGATTGAGTCAGGAGTTTAGAAATAACTCCGTACAAATGTTTAAGAGTTGGAGACCGATAAGCAGATAGTGCAGGTCAACTTATTAGAGTCAGAAGTCTCCGATTGTTGGATAAAAGGAGCAAGATTGGAGTCATAGGCTTTGAGCTATTTTTTGATTATAGAAGACCAACCACAGATCATCAGGATGTTCTCGTGGATATCAGCAAAATCAGAACAAAGACTTCGAAGGGATTATGTACCTGCAGTGCAGATCACGAAGACACGTAAAGATAGATTATCCATTTGATCAGTTCATCTGTTGCTATTGTGAGCACCCAGTACAGTGGAGGAGGTGTACTTTGAAGACTCAGTTGAAGACTATCGATGGTATTCCGGGAGGAAGATGCATCGTCTCGACAGCAGAGATCAACACAGAAGATTGGGTTATTTCATCAGCAGCAACCTACTACCTTAAGCGTGGTTGGAGTTCCTTGATACTACCCTTCAGCAGAGATCAACACATAAGCAGCATTAGCAGAAGACATCGCAGAAGACTCATGCAGACAACAATAGTTACCCCCAGATGTGATTTGCTTTGTATAGAGGAGAGAGCATACGACGATGGTCGTATCTATTCGGTATTCTACAGTTGTAGCTTGTAGGATTAAGTAATAGGATCGGATGATCTAGGAAAAATCCTCGGATCATTCATCGCAGAAATGTGACCGCTTTGTTGCGAACTCTTGGATCTGATCTGGTTCTCTTCGGAGAAAGGTCGAGACCTATGGGAAGCCTTTGGATCGGATCAGCAGATAATTGATCGTTAAGGGTATTACTTTAGTTTACCCTCTGGGTTAATATATTGGGAGATACTTGTAGTTTACAGGTATCTTTGTCTAGAACATTCTCAATTGGATTAGAAGGGTTCCTATACATCGACTTGTGGGTCGGTGGTATCTCTACCGTCAGGTGAGATGTGGACCAACAATTAAGAAGTTAAGGGATGCCCTTAGACTTGGATAGATCTATCTTTACTGTAGACATATCCTTACGGATGGTCAAATTGTTGATATTATGGTATGATATGTCTCTCGGAGGTGCTAATAATCTGAGAGTATTCGGATGTATTTTTGGATGAACTCCAAGGCTTGCCGTTGCATAGGCAAGTGGAGTAGTTGATCGAAATGATTGCAGAAATAGTTCCGATATCAAAGATCCCATACCGAGTGATAATTTGATTGGTATAAGTGTTACTAAACACTATGGAAATGGGAAGAACATAAGTTGCAATTATAGGAGAAGTTGGAAGGGATGTTTATCTATCCCAGTATTCCTCCTTGAGAAGATTCGGAACTCTTTGTTAAAAGAGGGATGGACCTTTAAGATTATGCAGATGATGGAATGCGATAGTTGTTAAAAGTAAATATCCTTCGTTGAGGATAGATGATCTATTTAGCTCAGCAAAGGACACCTGTGTATACTCTAGGGTTGATTTACGACTGGAGTATTGATATTGTAGTGATATGATGTCATACAATTATCATGGTTGTTGTGATGATTGATATATCATCAGTGAAGAGTAAAGAGGATGCAGGTGTGTAAAGACAATAATTTCATACTTAGTATGAATTTTATGAGTTGTGATTAAGTTGTTAGACTAATTAACGATTTAGTCGCCATTGGATTTGAGAATAGTGTATCCTGGACACGATTGGATCAGTTTGTGGTTGTTGGAGTTGCATAACCTGGCCACTGTTGATTGTGGTAGTTGGAGTTGCGCACTCGAACACCGTAGATGGTGGTTTGCCTTGTATGATTTAGTTATTATTGTAGATGTGGATAGAATGCTTTAGCATTACTATACCACGGACTTGCTTGACAAAGGTGATGATGGAAATCATTTTGTCGGAAGTTGGTGAAACCAGTTTACAAGACCTAGACGGCGGTTAACTTTTACACGAGTATTAGTTAATCCTTCCAGAGTGGATTTGGAATGGTTGAGGGACTTCTCTTTTGAGAAGATAATTCCCCATCTCTGATAAGGATAGTGTGTTCCGGACACGCATCCAGTTAAGAAAAAGTTGCTATAGGAGGCACATCATTTGGTATTTGCTATGCATCCGGGTGGTACTCGGATGTACCAAGATTTGAAACGTTTATACTGGTAGAACGGTATAAAGAGAGATATAGCAGATTTTGCTGCTCAATGTTTAGTATGCCAGTAGGTGAAGGCTGAAGATCAGAAACTCGCTGGATTGCTCTAGGAAATTTCGATTCCGGAAAGGTAGTGGGAGCATATCACTATTGGTGTTGTTACGGGATTGCCTAGAACCCGTGAAGGACATGATGCGATTTGGGTGATAGTGGATCGACTACCCAAATCAGCTCACTTTCTGCCTATTCTTGGAACGAACTCGTTGGATCGTCTGGCAGAGTTGTACTGCTGAAAGATTATCAGACTGCATTGAGTACTTTTGAGTACCTATATCTGATAGCGACCCACGGTTTACCTCGTGATTTTGGCAGAGTCTGCATCAGACTATGGGCACAGAGCTTCGGCTTAGTGCAACATTTCATCTGCGGACTGATGGACTGTCTGAGCATAACATTCAGACTCTGGAGGATCTATTATCATCTGTGTCATGGATTATGGAGGTAGAGGGGAGGATCACATTCTTGTATTGGAATTTGCCTACAGTGATAGTTATCACTTCTCCATTCATATGACTCCTTCTGAGGTCCTATACGATAGACCCTGTAGATCTCCCTTGTTGTGGGAGGAAGTTGGGGAATGACAGATATTTAGGGCCATAGAGTATCAAACATGATGCGGAGTTAGTGTGCGCCATCGTATGCTGGTTATTAGAGGCATAGGATCGACAGAAGAGATTCGCAAACTAGAGGCAAAGGCCTTTAGAGTTCTCAATTAGGGAACAGATATTTCTGCGTGTTTCACCTACAAAAAGGGTGAAACGATTTGGTCTAAAAGGAAAGTTATCTCTACACTACATTGGTCCAGTTAAGATATTAGCGTGGATTGGAGGTGTAGCTTACCTGTTGGCCTTATCTCCGACACTGGCGAGTGCTCACAATGTATTTCCTGTTTCTATACTGAGGAAATACGTGCCATGTTCAGATCATGTTCTGAAGGAGGTTCCGAGTCCACTCTAGGCGAATGCGACTTATGAGGAGATTCCAGTATGGATTCTTGGTCGCAAGGAGCGTCAGTTGAGGAACAAAACCATCCGACTTGTAAGGGTTGGATGACAGCATCATATCGATGAGCAGGCTATGTGGGAGCTGGAAGATACTATCCGAGCTTGATAGCCTCATCTGTTCACTTAAAGAATGTATGTGGTCCTTTCGGAAACTTGCTTGAAGTAATTTTTGCTTGTTAGTACGAAATTTGGGGACCAAATTTTTATTAGTGGGGGAGAATGTAAAATACCGGGAAAAAAATGTTGATATCACATTTTCCTTTTTCATGATTAAGGAGTTACAGATGTGATGTAGGTAGATCTATAAATGTTTAGCAGGGTGTAGATATTGGAGTACGGATGATAACCTGATTGTAAATTGGGTAA
This sequence comes from Wurfbainia villosa, assembly GCA_025175895.1. NCBI lineage: Eukaryota > Viridiplantae > Streptophyta > Magnoliopsida > Zingiberales > Zingiberaceae > Wurfbainia > Wurfbainia villosa. The sequence continues at coordinate 13,493,609 of CM045988.1, read as the reverse complement.
AGGTTCATCCGTGGGTAGGTAATGCCCTAAAGGTAAGTGTCTGATGAAGTGGGACCCTACATCGATGCTATTCCTTTCTTGTAGCATATCCCATAAGCAAAGCAACTCACTGGCTCTCACTACACCGTCACTCTCCCCACGACCAAATATAGTGCTGGCCATGACACGACGAAGGTATCGAAAGACGGGGTTTTGGAGGTGCGACGCTTTGGCCCTAGAAGAGTCATAAACGTTCTCCCCTATCAACTCAGTCCAAATCAAACGAGAGTTGTACCCATTAGGGATTCTTATCTCCCCCCCCCCCCCCCCCACACTTGGCAAGCCAAAGCATGAGTTCCATTGGTGAAGGGTCCACTCATGCTCAATATTAAAAAGTCTAAAAGTTATCCTACCCTCCTCGCTCTCTCTACCCATTAAAACTTCTGCCTCTAAAGAACTTAAAAATTCCAAAACTATCCTAGGGTAGGTTAGGTGTTTTATTCCCATAATCTCTTCCCTCCCCATTTTTGCAAATAGGGTTTTCATATCACCTAACAACCCTAAAGATGCTAGCAAATCCTCATCTAAGTACCTAGTAGCAGTAAGTTTACGAGTAGAGAGCATATTGTACCTATCTCTATGTTCATTATTGTGAAAAAGTAGAGGGGGGAGCGCGTTATCCTCTTCCGGAGCTTGAGGAGCGTCGACTCTTCTTGTTCGTCGCTCCGAGGCACCGGATCGGGATGCTACGGTCTTGGCCCTCCTCATCCTTGCTCCTTTTGGCTTCTAAAGAGGTTGAAAATGCTTCTAGAGGAAGGGGAAAGCGAAATCACATGGCTAGGGCAAGAACTTTTGAAGCACACGACGCAAATGAGGTGAAAACACATGGCTCACCCCTTTTAACCTCGCACGCCACTGCCGTGTGAAAACACATGGCCAAGCCATGTGCGCCTCTGGTCAAGCGGGCACGGTCGTGGGAAAACACACGGCCAGGCCGTGTGTCCCCATTTTTCGCCCCTTTTATACACCATGGCCCGAATTTGTTCATACATTTTGTCGTGTAGACTAATATGGGTTTCATTTTCGCCTAGCAAAGTTCTTTTCTACTCCTAACTCTAAATGTTATGGAAATCCAAACTAAAATCTAACACATGTATGCAATGCAATAGAAAAAGGGAAATCTACAACTAAACTTGGGTTGCCTCTCAAGAAGCGCTTTGTTTAAGTTCATTTAGCTCAACCGCACTCTTCTATCAACTCGACTCCGGTGGTTCAGTGAACCTCCATTCATCCGTCTCTAGATCTACGTCTGGAGGTTCTGGCTTCAATGTGCTAATCATGAAGCTGTCAAAGTAGGAAGCTCTGTGCTCCGAAAGGCTGAAAAGAATGATCTCCCTGTCTACCTCCAAAGAGATCCAGTGTGCCTTCACATCTATGCATGCCCCTGCGGTTGCTAGAAAAGGCCTTCCTAGAATGATGGGATTCTAGGGATTCGGTCATGTGTCCAGTATGATGAAGTCCGTGGGTATCACGAAATCTTCAATCATCACAGGAACGTGTGGTAGCAGGCCAACGGGCTCCTTTACTGAGTCATCCCCCATACGAATACCGAGATTCGCTGGCTGGAGCTCGCTCAGTCCCATCTTCAGATAATATGCGTAGGGCATCACACTGACTCATGACCCCAAATCGCATAGCGCTTCATCGAAACTCTCCCCATAAATCGAGCAGGGGATAATGAATTCACCAGGGTCCTCAAGCTGTACTGGAATATTCTCTTCGATCTCAGCTTGGTCAGGTAGGGTGGAAATCATGGTTGCACACCCCTTGGCGAATTGGCTACTCGGTCCCACTACTTCCTCTTTTCCTTGGCTCGTCAGAGAGTTCTTCAAAGGTTGTGACACGGATTGGGCTATTTGGGCCACTTGCGTCTCCAACATTCGGGTATGACTTGCAAGGCCGTCAATGGTAGCCTTCAAGTCTCTCAGTGCTTCTTCACACTTTTTGTCATGCCCCCGCAGAGTCCCCGCCAGACGAAAATCCGACAGCATCTCGCCTGTACGGGTGACAATATGGAACTTGCATACAAGGCCTACATGACCACTATACATTGGTCAACACGACCGGAATAAAAACTACACACACAGATAATAAATTGGCCGCATGCCATCAATCCAGGTAAATAGAAACAGTCTACTATATCTAGACTTACCCCTTCTTCCATCTGAGCAGGAATATACAACGAAACCAATCGAATAGTCCATAAGGACACAACAAATATCTCCAAACCTCCACAAGTACATAACCAAAACAAACACAAATCCTACACACTTCATCTAGTTAAAAACCAAAACCATAAGACCAATAAAACCTACCCATTTCGACGAGGGGGGATTGGCAGCTGGACTCTCCTAGCAGTTTCATCCTGAAATAAATATAAAACCACAGGGTAAGTTCAAAGAACTCAACGGATATAGTCGATATGCAAAGTAAGATATAGCTAACTATAACAATCATGCTAGTACAGTCTCATATATAGGGTATGCAAGAAAGAAATACAAAAGGACTGTACTTACCTGAATCTCCTATCCTGATATAGGAGCATGTGCCATACTATATGAAATAAAGTCGCCGAACCATATACAAATATGTATCCTGTATGCATGACAATCATATGCAACATCCAAGGCAGCAATAAAAATACAGCAAACACAATACAAATGCTATCCATGCAAAATGCATGCCGTGCAAATGACATGGTCACCCCTGATGCCAGTCAGCCGCCTAACACACGATGGTGAAGCCGAGTGGGTAGGGCTATGATAAAACGCTAACATAACATATATGGATCATTTCACAATCTACATAATCAAACATGTTATCATGACATAAATCTTCTTTTATAACATGCATCACATATCATAGACCTAATTAGCATGTTAACCTATCATATCTTCTTTATAACGTGCATCACATATCATAATCTAATTAGCATGTTAACATATCATAACTTCTTTCAGAACATGCATCACATATCATAATCATAATTAGCATGTTACCATATCGTATCCCATTTATAACATGCATAACATAAAGATTAGAGAATGTAACTTATTATTAACACGATCCATTCATGAGTTCTAACATATCAAACTTTCATAAGTAAGGTGAACAATAACATAACTAAGCAACATCCAACATGGTACTAATAAATCACAAGTCATAAAAGCGGAAGCAAATGACTTAAGTTGTTCATTGAGCATATAAATAAAAGCAGAGAGTAATAGGGTCTTTTTCCACCATGCCAATATCACACACACTTTGCCCCTCCTGCTACTTCCTCTAGTTCATGTTTCCTTTATCTGCAATATATGGACAACATAAACTATAAGCATATAGCTTAGTAAGATTCTTGCCTACTCACAAAAGCCACAAATTATATCAAATAATTAGAAAACATGAGCATACTAGCCTAAATAACTTATGTACTGCATAACAACACTAAACATCAACATACTAACGTAATGAAACATAAGCATGGCATAAAATTTACATAAGCATGCTAAACATAATTAAAACTAAGCATGGCATAATTTAAACATAAGCATTCATGACATCATCAATCCTAAACATTTGTTGTAAAATATATACCTGTTCCTTGTTGTTTACCCGGTGGAATTTTGACTTGCGTCGAAGGAGTGATCACAGCCGGAAGACTCCTCTGTTTCCACAAACCAAATCCGCCGAATGCCTCTACACTTCTCACCCTCTTCGCCGAGCAGCCGAACCCTCGCAGCAGCCCCCTTGGACGCACACTCCTTCCCTTTTAAGGGAAGGAGACGCACGCACGGCTTCAAGCCATGCGTGCTCGAGGCGGTTCCACGAACTGCCTCTGTGCAGTTCGTGGAACTGCCACGAACTCCATCATCTCCCACTCGTCCAAGGTATGTCACATAGACAAAATGATCACACAGACCATTTTAGAAGAGGTGTTTAGTCACATAGACTAAATCGAAGCAACATCTATTGTCCCAAAAGACTAATAGAACAGAGATTAATAGTCACAAAGACTAAATGAAACATCAAATCAGAAAATGGTTCATGCGACAGCAAGCACATTGAGCGTTCAAATGCTAAGAAAGTTGTTACACCTTACATAGCTGCTCATAGAGTGATACATGCTAAGAGAAGTTGTTACGCCTAACTTAGCCACTCTTCATATGATACATAATCATTCTCCCGATGACATAGAGTCATCTCCAGATGGTACAAAACCATTTATCTTATGGCACACAGCCATTTCCCAAGTGACACAGTCATTTTCTAGATGATACAAAATCATTTTTCTGGTGGTACATAACCGTTTACCTGAAACATTCATGTCTTGCTTTTTACCCAGATTAAATAATTTTATTTACATCAATATGAACATCTCTAATCCCTTATATTGACCATCAAATCAAGAGCATGTCTCATATTTCAAATATTCACAAACATTTCTGTACACAACAGAAAAGAGTCCACTAGTGAATAATACCCATTAGATGTAAACTTATTTAATCTTCCTTTTTAGTGTGAATCTATTCATTTTAATCAATCGCTTTCCTAGACATGTTCCATAGACCGAATCATCCATAGTCAATAGGTTTACATGCTAAAGTAGCAGACCCTGATCAAAACTTCAAGTAGACACCTAAATAGTCACAAAGGGAAAATATTGAGATCAACATATAATCTCAAAGGGCTCACATAGTAGAGAAGCAGGGATCCATTCTCCTACTACCCTTATATGTCGTCTTAGCACATGTGATATGATTCACATGCTACGATGTCTTCCTCTTTACCAATAAAGAGCGCATATTTCCCTCAAATTAACATCGTACAGTTTTCGATCTAGATATTCCCAATGTCTAATCCAAAATTCAACACATGAATCCTTATCTGGCTCACAACAGGTATAGTAAATGGTGGGTTCATTTACTTCGATCATTTACCACAAAATGATCTTATCTTGATACAAATATCAAGACGACCCTAACTTATAGGAATGTAACAAATTTTACAGCTTCCAAAGCTAACAACCACATAGGCTGACCTATAAGCATCGGTCTTACCTCTATTCATACACAACAAATAGAGATGATTGTCCATGTGAGAGGACCAATCACTACCTGCCAAAATGCTTATCGAGATCTTATCACTAGAATGTAACATAACATACACTGAATAAATTATGGCTGGCATTTCAAACAATCAAATCATAATATTCAATTGTCATTACAAGACTGTTACATTCTACGAAGTCCCATAGACTTTACATGCTCATTAAATGACTCTCTAGTCATTGGCTTAGTAAAAGGATCTGCAAGCATAGCTCATGTAGGGATATACTCAAGAATCACCTTCTTTTTAGCAACAATATCCTTGATAAAGTTGTATTTTATAGCTATATGCTTGCCCTTGCTGTGATATTTAGGATCCTTGGAAAAAGCTATCGCAGCTTGACTGTCACAATAGACAGTCACTGGACTCCCACTGTTCTCAGCAATCTTCAAATGCTTTACGAACCTCCTCAACCAGACTGCTTCTTGCACAGCTGCTGAACATGCCACATATTCAGCTTCCATTGTAGATAAGGCCACACAGGCCTGTTTCTTGCTGTTCCAAGAGATGGTGCCACCATTCAACAAGAACGCATAGCCTGATGTTGATTTTCTATCATCCAGGTCCCCAACCCAATCTGCATCTGAATAGCCCCTAAGGCTCATATCTGATCCTTGATAACAGAGACAATAATCTGTCGTCGCCTTCAGATATCTGAAATATCTTTTCACTGCCTTCCAGTGTCTCGATCCTGGGTTTGACTGGAACCGGCTGACTAAGCCCACTGCATAGCTGATATCGGGACGAGTACACAATATAGTATACATTAAACTACCTATGGCACTTGCATATGGTTTTTTATTCATGTCGGCTATTTCGGCTGGAGTTTTGGGACTCATACTTTTGCTCAAAACAGTACCTCTCGCAATAGGTGTCTGTTCACTGTTGCAGTCAGACATGTTGAAATGTTGTAACATCTTAGTAATATAAGACTCTTATGACAAACCCAAAAGTCTCTTTGATCGGATGATCTCCCTAAGATGTATTCACTTCTCCCATATCTATTTGTCAAATTCATTTTTGACTTCTTTAAAACCTATGCAACATATAATGATAAAATGACATACTTTCATAAAATCACTTTGTTAAATCTTATGTTCCATTGTCTTGACGCTTGCTTCAGCCCATATATAGATTTCTGCAATCTACATACTTTATCCTCTTGGCCTAAAGCAACGAAACCTTCTGGCTGAACCATATAGATTTCCTCGTCAAGCTCACCGTTAAGGAAAGCGGTTTTGACATCCATCTGATGTAATTCCAAGTCATAATGCGCCACAAAGGCCAAAATAACTCGGATTGACACAAACTTCACTACGGGAGAAAATGTCTCTTCAAAGTCAACACCCTCTCTTTGGGTAAATCCTTTTGCAACCAAACGAGCCTTGTATCGGTTAATCGATCCATCAGATTTCCTCTTTATTTTGAGAATCCACTTATTCCCAATAGCCCTTCGGCCAGGAGGAAGATCGACTAACTCCCAAACTTGATTCCGAATCATTGACTCCATTTCTTCTTCCATTGCACTTTTCCACTTATCTTTAACTCTACATCCCAACGCATCCTCAACTGATTGAGGTTCATCTTCGTCAACTGGGAGTGTCATCATTGCCTCATTCTCAATATCAAACCTCCTTTTAGGTATGATCTTACGAACACTTTTCCGTAAGTTGGGCTGTTGAGAAGTCACCCCGTGATCAGGCTCATTACTCCCACTCGGTTGACTAGGTTCAGGTATCCCACTGGACATCTGTCTTGTTGATAACAACTCATCCTCCTCATAAAGAGGAACTGTCTTATCAACTTCACCCTTTGTTGGGAACTCAGTTTCTAGAAAAGTGACATCTCTAGACTCAATCTCAGAGATTGTTCCATCTTGTTGCTCACCTATAAAAACATAACCTTTTGAGGTCTCAGAATATCTTATAAAGATACATTTCTTACCTCTAGGTCCGAGTTTTCCATATTTGTGAGAACTATCATGAACGTAGGCAGCTGACCCCCAGGGTCTCAGATTGCTCAAATCTGGTTTTCTGCCCGTCCAACGTTCATATGGGGTTGATGGAACTGACTTTGAAGGCACTTTGTTAAGTATATATGCCGCAGCTAGTAATGCATCTCCCCAATAGGAGACCGGCAAATTAGCCTGCGCCATCATAGACCTAACCATTTCAAGAAGAGTCCTATTTCTTCTTTCAGCAACCCCATTTTGCTGTGGAGTTCCTGGGATCGTTAGCTGTCTAATAATCCCCTTATCATTACATGTCGTCTTGAACAAATCAGACAGATATTCACCCCCACGGTCAGTGCGTAAGGCCTTAACCTTACGTTCCGTTTGATTCTCAACTTCGTTCAAATAACGAATGAAATAATCCAACGCTTCAGATTTTTGAGAAATCAAATACACATGACCATACCTAGTGAAATCATCAATAAATGTAATGAAGTAGGAAGCTCCATGCCTAGCCTTCACACTCATCGGACCACAAATATCCGAATGAATCAATTGCAATGGCAAGTCTGCTCTTATAGCCTTTCCAAATGGTTTCCTAGTTGCTTTTCCAGCAAGACAATGCTCACATATGGACAAGCTAATCTTAGCACGAGAGCCCATCAAACCCTCTCTAGCTAATCGATTCATGCGATCTTGTCCTATATGTCCCAATCTAGCATGCCAAACCTCATCAGATATATCCGCATTACTAGTAAGAGCAATGTTTGAAAAACAACTATGAATCGCACAATTCACATCAGGCACCACATCTAGTACCATAAAACCATTAGATAAATAACCATATCCGATTGACACAGAGTCAATCTTAAGTTCTACACAACGACTGAAAAAACTTACAGAGTACCCCAAATCAAGAAGACAAGTAACAGATACAAGATTCCTTCGAATCTCTGGAGCATACAAGACATCATGTAGAAACAAAGTACTTCCACCACGAAGGTTAAGTTTACAAGTGTCGACTCCCTTGACTTCGACTCTTGCATTGTTTCCTACATAGATCCATTTGTTGCCAGCAGGTACCCGGCGGTACTCCACATATGTAACCCGCTCTCGAGCTACATGGTTGGTTGCTCCCGAATCTATAATCCACAAAGGATAAGAATCAGCCATCAACACAGTACTAGCAACAAAATGCTCAGAAGACAGATTAGAAGTTACCTTCTTTGGCTCAGTACACTCCCGAGCAAAGTGGCCCTTCTTGCCACAATTAAAGCAAGATAACTTGCTTTTAGGTTTCTTCCCTGTCTTCTTCTTCTTGATTTGATCCTTCCCAGCAGCAGTAGCAACGTTTTTATTCTTTCCCTTTCCCTTCTTGTACCATTTCTTCTTGGATCCAGATGATCCAGCAGAGCCTGCAGCCAAATAGGCTTGGCCAGAAATCCTCGCGGATTCTACTCTCTCAGCCTCCAGCTCAACATGCCGTGAGACATCAGCGAAAGTCTTAATACTCTCACTGTGAGTTAAGGTCTGCTTCATGGTCTCCCAAGAATCGGGAAGAGAACGAATAACCGCTTGAACCTGTAGTTCATCGGTTAATTCATGACCGGTAGTTTTCAGCTCCCGAATCATGTTAGACATCTCCCTGAGATGTTGAACCATCGTTGCATTCGGGCGCTTCTTATAGCATCGAACTGATCACACCGCCAAGCTTACCTACTTATTCCATCTCTCTCTAAGGGCTACCCAGACTGCATGAGCTAAAGGATATGGCTCATACTCAAACACTAGGTCATCCACCATTGAACTTATCAATATGCCCTTAGCAGTGGAATCCTTCCTTTTCCATACCTTATAGGCATCAAGGTCACGTCTGTACTGTGCTGCATTACTCTCAACAGGTTCCATCATAACCTGATTAACAGCCTCTAGAACTTCTTGTTCCTCAAGAACATACTGAATCTTGAGGTGCCATATTTTATAGTTATCCCCATTCAGTTTTTCACCTTTGTTCAGTTCAGCTATGATGTTCTTAGTTGCCATAACCTAACATAAATAAACACATTATTTAGTTACTCAGTGTATGCTTTTATGTATGTAATCTCAAAAATAAACTCAAGATAAATCTGATCTGGTTTACAAAATCAAGTGACAACTGCGTTGTCACTCATCATTTGTATGTGCCAATCAGACTTATATTGATATATTTTATTACATACATCCCACTTAATGATATTAATCATTATTACAGCATGATATTACACATTAAATGAACATATCATTATTTACTCATTTGAACTAATCAATGACATATTCAATAATCATGCATCATGTAGAGTTAACAACATTAAATGAACTAATCATTTTAAATGAACACATCATTAAAATAAACATACTGTACAATGTCAACAAATAACAAAGTCTACTAAGAATGTAACAGATTACATTCTTCCTACTCATAAACTAAAACAACTCCTAATAGACTAGATAAACGATTACTGCTCCCACTAGGACAAGCCCTAGCACAGCAGTAATCATGACATGTCCCCTCCATCTGGACTCAACTACAGTACTCTCTGCTGGGACACTCACAGGCAACACATGCTGCCCTGATACAGAGTCCTTTAAAGACCTCACTAATCGAGAACCAAAATCCTCCACAGGGTCTTCTTCAGGATCCTCTTCACAGTCAGCATAGTTAATCAGCTCTGTGCACAACCGGGTATATGAAATTCGTCCTTCATGTAACCCCCAAAATTGTCGTGTCGCGTCAGCAAGATTATCGAGCAATGAACGAATCAACGCCCAAATCAGGTTGTCTAATCGAAACTCCTGCATCTCGAGCTTCGAGCGATCATCGACTTCCCAATGTGTCCAAGGACTCCATGGTAAGGGTCATAGTCCAAATCTTCGATAGCCTCCCTATACCGATTGCGCAACACATCGCGCCGGGTCATAGTGGTATACATCCGCGCCATCTGTAAAATTGAAATAAATCATGTCAGTACATAACCGACAAAACCAGTACAAATACCGGTATATTCCAATTAATCAAGGCACAGAACAAATACACATATATCAAGAAGAACTAAACTCCTTGAATTTTAGGCTATAATTAATTGACCCATTGATCAATCAATTTTGACCCATAGACAGTCATAAACTAGTTCTATCCTTCCGTTATCCACGTCAGATTCTAATTGTTCCAAAACAATCCATCTAACCATAGTTATGAGATTAGTCAACCAAAGTCAACTTTACACAATTCTTGTGTAAATTTAATTGGACACTTAGCCTTTTGTTGGAATCAAATTAATTGAACCCATGTCCAATTAAAATTTGATTCAAAGCCCATTTAATTCGGCCCAATTAAACCAAACTAAATCTAAAGCCCAATTAATTCGGCCCAATTAAACCAAACTAAATCTAAAGCCCAATTAATTCGGCCAAATTAAACCAAACTAAATTCAAAGCCCATTTAATTCGGCCCAATTGAAGCCCAACTAAATAATCTGTACGAAACAGATTAATAAAAAACCTTTTTTTTTTGTTTCAGCAATAAAAAAATCTGTACAAAACAGATAAAAGAAAATATTTCCTTATTTAATAAATAAGAAAAATTTCCCGTCCGCGCGCCCTAATCCCGGGCGCAACCAACCCGAGCTTTTTCGCGTCGGCTGTCGCCTCACGCGCAATGCCCGCCGCCTGCCGCAGTGGCCGCTGCTAGAGGCAGACGCCCACGCCTCCGCGCCGGGCGCGCCATCTCCTCGCGCCGCGGCAACAGCAACATCGCGCCTAATTCGGCTGCGGTGACATCGCGCTTCCGGGCGTCGTGAGGCGCTTGCACCTCGCCGCTCATGTGCGTCGGCGAGTCGCCTCCGATCGGGCCACCGCCTCGCTCTTTCGTGTTTGCCGATGCGTCGCCGCGCGTCGCCAAGAGGCAACTCAATCGTCGGCGTCCTCCTCGTCTCCAGCGGCGGCTGGCCGCGTCGGCAAATGCCTCCTTCGACGAAGCGTTGGTGAGGCACCGCCTCTGAAGGAGGCAGATGTCGGACTTGTTCTCGACTTTCCCGAACAGAATTTTTCGGTTGTGGCGAAAAAAATGAACAGGTAAAATGTATGCTCTGATACCATTGTTGTAAAATATATACCTGTTCCTTGTTGTTTACCCGGTGGAATTTCGACTTGCGTCGAAGGAGTGATCACAGCCGGAAGACTCCTCTGTTTCCACAAACCAAATCCGCCGAATGCCTCTACACTTCTCACCCTCTTCGCCGAGCAACCGAACCCTCGCAATAGCCCCCTTGGACGCACGCTCCTTCCCTTTTAAGGGAAGGAGTTCGAGGCTGCCTTCGAATCGCTCGCAGGCAGTTCGTGGAACTGCTACAAACTCCATCAACATTCATAAAGGACATAATCGTAAGCATTCTTTAAACTTGAACATAAGCATTCATAGTTTCATACTAGTCCTTTCTTTTCAAAACATATACATATAGATACTTCAACATAATCATAACATGAAGGGGGGGCCCCAGGCTAAGTACCACATAAAGCGCGTTCCCTAATAGGCTGGGGTAGCTAGCCACCAGACCTACTAGAGCAAGACCTCTTACGTCTTACCAGGGCAAGACCTCTTACGTCTTCTTATGTCCCTTAGATTTGATTAACGACCACCTAACGGGTCGGGTACTTAACCTCTTACAAAGTAAAATACTTAATTTTCTTTCTTTTCTTTCTTATCATATCATAAAGAATGCTCTTAATCCCCTAACAAAAAAAGGGAAGCATCTCCGTCTTATCTTATCATAAAGAGAGCTCTTAATCCCAACATAAAAAGGGGAAGCATCTTCTTAGACATTTCATAGCATATATGCATTCATAACATAAGAATACCCTAAAGGGGTCTTAAAGCATAAACATGTTCATCACATAGGCATATTTCATGGCATATTAAATCATAAATATTGTCATCACATAGGCATAATTCATGACAGATTAAATCATAAACATGTTCATCACATAGGCATATTTCATGGCATATTAAATCATAATCATGTTCATCACATAGGCATAATTCATGGCATATTAAATCATAAACATGTTCATCACATAGGCATAATTCATGACATATTAAATCATAAACATGTTCATCACATAGGCATAATTCATGGCATATTAAATCATAAACATGTTCATCACATAGGCATATTTCATGCCATATTAAATCATAAACATGTTCATCACATAGGCATAATTCATGGAATATTAAATCATAAACATGTTCATCACATAGGCATATTTCATGGCATAATAAATCATAAACATGTTCATCACCTCGGCATACATACAATCATGCAACATATCATGAATTCTAAGGGAATTCTTGTACACCAATTTGAGCACATAATCTTAACCCTAGCTTAGGTACCCTAAGTGGCCGAAATCACTAGGGAGGGGTTCATACACATTTTTTTTGTCACATAAAATTCATACATACAGGCATACAACATATCATAATTTCATAAGGAGTGTTTTCATGCAACCCTCACCCTAAAACCCTAGTTGGCTGAAACATTAGGGGCACCAAAATTTTATTTTTGTCACATAAAATTCATACATGAAGGCATACAACATATCATAATTTCATAAGGAGTGTTTTCATGCAACCCTAGCCCTAAAACCCTAGTTGGCCGAAACATTAGGGGCACCAAAATCTTATTTTTGTCACATAAAATTCATACATGAAGGCATACACCATATCATAATTTCATAAGGGGTGTTTTCATGCAACCCTAGCCCTAAAACCCTAGTTGGACGAAACATTAGGGGCACCAAAATCTTATTTTTGTCACATAAAATTCATACATGAAGGCATACAACATATCATAATTTCATAAGGGGTGTTTTCATGCAACCCTAGCCCTAAAACCCTAGTTGGCCGAAACTTGCATGGTATAAAGCATCACATTTCTTTCATATATCATGTCCTACAAGAGCAAATATACTGCAGGTGAGGGAATTTTACCACTTATAATTTGGTTACCCCTTAATAAGAGAGAGACCTTGATTGGAGAGGAGACTAAAATAATAATCTTGCCCTAGAACCCTTCTTGGTGCTCTTGACCCTTAGATGGAGATTAGCCCCTTAGATGAACCCTTCTCTTTGCTTAACTCACTAGGGTGGAACCCTAGTTGGCTTTGGCCGAAACTCAAAGAAGGAGCCTTATGGTTTCAGTGGAAGGAGGAAGAAGGAAGAAGAAGGGGTCAAGTGGAACCTTCCCTCTTCTTTATAAAGGGAGGAAGAGAAGTGTCTCTTCTCTTTTCATGCCTCTTCATTTACCCTCCTCACACTCATCTAACATTTCTCCTCTTTCTCCAACAGTAAGCTACTGCTGAGCACTTGGTCATCACATGCATGGTAAAAGTTAACTCTCACCAAGAGGTTTAAGGTTCAAACCTCACCTCTCCACTTTTATTCTTTTATCATCATTTTCCAGGATTCCATATATAATCTACTAGACATGAAATTAAATTCTATACAAAAATTTTGGAGAAAAATTTTGGGGTGTTACAATCTCGCATCTTATGAAAAGTTCATCCCAACTTAAAACAGCTCGATACTTTTGTCGTGATCTCGCCTTCTCGCTCCCACGTGAAACTCTTCAAAACCTTGACTTCGCCATAGGACCTTCACTAAGGGTACCTCTTTGCTCCTTAGCTTCTTGACCTCTCGACCGTTATCCAACAGTCGGCTTTCATAACTTAGGTCCCCTTGAATTTGTACTGCCATTGGTTCGATCACCTGGTCTGCATTGGGAACGCATCTCTTGAGAATTGATACATGGAAGACATTGTGGATAGTCGACATCTCCTGAGGTAGCTCCAACTCATAGGCCACCTTGCCGATTCTTTTCAGGATCTGATACGGTCCTACATAACGCGGACTCAGCTTTCCCTTTCTTCCAAATCTCATTACTCCTTTCATAGGGGCGACCTTGAGGAACACAAAATCCCCAACTTCGAATTCCAATGGTCGGCGTCTCTTATCCGCATAACTCTTTTGCCGGCTCTGAGCAGTCTCTATCCTCTGACGGATAGTCTGTATAGCTCGGGTGGTATCGTCAATAATATCGGTCTGAAGACCCATTTCCCTCCTTTCACCTGTTGGAATGTATACTGAAAGCCTAGCTCTTTTTGTATGAACATTTTATTTTGAAATAAGAATCACATGATCATTGTTTGCATTTTATATATTCATTATATATGTGTGCATATTGTCTAATATTTTACATTGTAGATAACATGGTGCTTGGTGTGACACAGAAGATCATGTTATCAGTACCTTGTAAAATATAAGTAGAGGCTCACAACCAAGATGGTTTTGGACAGACCATTGGCATGGTTGTAGTGTAGCTTGGTATTGTTTTGTCTTGAACATAGAGTTACACTAGTACACTTAGGTGTATTGAGTAGGACCGACATAGAGGAGATTCAATTTAGTACTGACTACATAATTGAATCTGACCTCGGATATTATGTTGTGCATGCTCTTAATCCCGATATAATAACGGGCACATGTACTTAGTATTTATTTCTTTGATTTACCAGAGGGTGAGATTTAGATGGATTAAATCAATATGCCCGGTAAGTTGGAAAATAATATTATTTACATGGTGTGCCATTGATTATAAGAGGAAACCGTGTCCTATATATTAGGTTGATGATGTCCCCTTGAGGAGCTCATAAGGTTCATCATGTAAACCCAGCTGGTTGACTTAGTCAACATGATGATAAGGTTGAGTGGTACTACTCGAGGAATTAGATGTTAATTAATTGATGGTCAATAAATCAATTAATTGACGGACATTCGATATCTTAAACACGGGGAGATTAATGTACAAATAATATATGGAGCCCATATTGATTTATGGGGGTTGGTGAGGTAGTTCAATGATGATCCTCTAGTGGAATGGAACATCATTGATGGATCAAGTTTGTGTGGTTCCGATCCATCGGGTGGCCAAGACCCAACTCCTCCTTATGGTCCCTATCGTAGCCTAATATAATCCTTATGAAGTCTAGATCCAAGAATGTAAAACAAAACCTAGAACCAATGGTTGGGATTAAATCCCTAGATCTGATGGTTGGATGAAACCCTAGAACCAACGGTTGGGATTAAATCCCTAGATCCGATGGTTAGGATGAAATCCTAGAATCGACGGTTGGGATTAGATCCCTAGATCCGATGGTTGGGATAAAACCCTAGATCCGACGGTTGGGATGGAACCTTAGATCCGACGGTTGGGATGAAATCCTAGATCCGACGGTTGGGATTAAACCCTAGATCCGACGGTTGGGATAAAACCCTAGATCCGACGGTGGAGATTAAATCCCTAGATCCGACGGTGGAGATTAAAGGAGGCTTAAGCCTAATTCTATAAATAAGGGGCTTAGGCTTGGGCGGCAAGAACAAGATTGAAGAATTAGGGTTTGGTTCATCCACAAGTGGGCGGCTAGGGTTCATTGGGCGGCTAGGGTTTTGGAGCAAAGCTTGGGCGGCAAGCTTCTTCCTTCAAGTTGATTGCCGGCGCCCATCCTCCTCTATCATTCCTTGGCCGGCGCCCATCATAGAGCCCTCTACCTTCTTCTTTGGCCAGCGGTTCTCCTCCCATTGGTGGCCGGTTCTCTTCCTCCTCCCCATTCTCCAAAGTGGCCCGCGGCAACACTTCTTGAAGTTGGCTGGCGAATCATCCAATTGTTCCTTGACCGGCGGTTGCACCAAGTTCCATAATTTGGTGGCCGATTCTAGATAGGAAGGTATTTGTTGTTTCTTCTCTTTGTTCGCAGCGGACAAGGTAGAGAAGAAAGCGATCTAGAAGGCTTCTACTCGTGGAGGATCTTCGTCCACACGTCGTCCACGAGAAGGATAGGACATACGGTAGAAGATCGTGAGGTATAAAGTTATTTTAACTTTATGTACAGATCTGAGCATGTTCTTATTTGTTTTGATTATGCATGTGTGTGTATGAATATATATTGTATAATCATGGACCCCGAAGACGAATACAAAAACCGGCGATCCATCCGTTGTCTCTTCCACGACTAACCAACTAGAAGAGTTGTGTTGCTTGAACAACTAGTTTGTTCAAGCGACCACTCAAGTTGTTAGCACGACGACGAATAGGTTGTGCTAAGGAAGCTCATCCCATCCGGATTAATTCTTTCATTAGTGAAAATTTTAATCCGGGGACATGGGAGCCAATGAGCCTCCGAAGCATCAACCAACAACTGTATCGTGAGCCACGGTTTCCGCTTTGTGTGAGTTTACGTATTGCTAATTTTTATGCATTTTTCATATATTATATGTGCCGGATAATAGTAGGATATGCGTAGTTTAACTCTTTGGTTGCGGAGATAAGATCCTAATTATTATGGCCATGTGTGTGTATGTGAATGGATGTGTGTAAAAATTTATTATTTGAATCCTCGGGGTTGACGAGGCTAGATTAGTATTTAATTTTTGTAATTAAATACGGCATTGTTTAGCCGATCATTTTAGTTTACTTTCGATCTAGATTATTTGTACACTCCTTCGTGGAGTATAGGATCGATGGATGTAAATAAAATGATTTATCTCGCTCGAACTCTTGGTGACTTGACGGGAAAAGATGGAGCGGACGAGGTGGTGACACGACGGATGCATATTGGAGGACAATGCCGTAATAGTTGAAAAAATTCTGTTTTTCCATATTTATTGCTTATTTGTTTTATATGCATGTTGTGTATGATTTAAAATTCCTCATTTGCAATTTACTAAGTGGGAGAGGGACATTTTAATTAATTCCCGCGGCCTCCATTACAATTTGACGTGTGATGCAACAAACTTGTGTGTCGGCTCTGAGTGCCTTCCTCCCTGAGGACGGGTTTGTTTGCGGATCACTAGGTCAAATAATGGTTATAGGAAATTATCTAGGAGCATGTGTACTTCCACAGAGGTAAGGCACATAATCCAAAATAATTCCCTTAGTATCGTGTAATGGTGCACACTTAGATACAAATAAAAGTATCCTCCCCATAGGAGTCACTGCTTTTATTTGTAGGGCCAAAGAGGAACCAACTATTAATTTTATTTGTCAAAAAGTAAGGTTGACAAGATAATAAAATTAATGGGTAAAACCTCCTCTTACAAATGTAGAATTCGTATACGTCCACACAGAGTGGCATGCGACATTCTCGGTGATTTGAGGTGTTGGTTGATTTCGAGATTTTATTGTTTTTGAGGAATCAATAATTTTTTGAAATCTAATATTTTGATCATTGTGATTTTTAGGATTTTCAAATGGCTTTCAACCCACTTGCTGTGATTTTAAAAGAAAACAAACTTACTGGTCCAAACTACATTGATTGGAAAAGAAACCTAGATATTGTCTTAACTGCGGAGGAGTACAAATTTGTACTCTTCGAGGTCTGTCCTCCTAAGCCCACCGATGACTCTGATGAAAAGGAGAAAGAACGTTATAAGAAATGGGTCAAGGCAGATGAGATGGCGCGGTGTTACATTTTGGCATCTATGTCAAATGTGCTGCAACATCAGCATCAGGCCATAGCCACAGCTTATGACATGATGTTCAATCTCAAGGAACTTTTCGGACATCAGAGTAGGGCGGCTAGGCAGGAGACTATGAGAAACTTGATGACGACCTCCATGATCGAGGGAATACCCGTTAGGGATCATGTTCTCAAGATGATGGCTCATCTTAATGAGATGGAAGTCCTAGGTGCTGAGATCGATGGGGAAACCCAGGTCGATATCATTCTCCGCCGCTAGGAGTTTTGGCAGTTCCACCTCAACTACAACATGAACAAGAGGTGGATCTTGGCTGATAGAACTCCAGGCGGCAGAGGGGCTTTTTCGTCAGAGTTCTCAAGCCATGGTCGCTCAGAAGGTTTCTTCCTCTAAACCGAAAGGTAAGAAGAAGAAGAAGCAAGGTGGAGCGAAGAAAGTGGCAGGAGTGATGAAGCCGAAAGGCAAGTGCTTCACTTGCAAGCAGATCGACATTGGAAGGCTGATCGTCCCTCGCCGAAAGAACAAAGGTATATCTTCTTGTTTAGTTGTTGAAACATGTTTAGCGGTGTTATCTACCAGTGCCTGGTGTGTAGATACAGGAGCCACTGATCATGTCTGCAATACTTTGCAGGGGTTCCAGGAAACCTGATGACTAGCTGAGGGAGAGATTACCGTCTTCATGGGCAATGCTTCAAAGGTGGCGGCTATTGCAGTGGGAGACGTTTATTTATCTTTTGATAGGAATATAGTTTTGGTTTTGAGAAATTGTCTTTATGTACCTACTTTTAAAAAGAATTTAATTTCAGTTTCTAAATTGTTTCTGGATGGCTATTCTGTTTCTTTTAATGACAAAGTGGTTATAAAAAGGAATAGGGAGATTATCTGTTCTGGTACATTGGTTGGCAATTTATATACTCTTGAACCAAAAACTCCCACGATGCATATAGAAATCAATAACTCATCTTCTAAGACTAATAAGAGAAAAGAACCTTCGCAAATGAACCAAACAAATCTTTGGCATCTAAGGCTTGGTCATATTAACCTTAGCAGAATTCAAAGGTTGATAGCTGATGGACCTTTAGGTTCATTAGTGGTGGAGGATCTCCCAACCTGCGAATCTTGCTTGGAAGGTAAAATGACCAAGAGGCCTTTTAAGGCCAAGGGGTATAGAGCCAAAGATGTGTTGGAAATGGTTCATTTTGATTTGTGCGGTCCTATGTCTATCCAGGCAAGAGGTGGCTTTGAATACTTCGTCTCATTTATAGACGATTATTCAAGGTATGGATACATTTACTTGATGCGCCGCAAGTCTGAATGCTTTGACAAGTTCAAAGAATTCAAGGCTGATGTGGAGAACCATCAAGGTAAAAGTATCAAGACATTACGATCTGATCGTGGTGGCGAGTACCTCTTGGGAGAGTTTAGGAGTTACTTATCAGAGGCTGGGATTCAATCCCAATTGTCCGCACCTGGCACACCCCAGCAGAATGGTGTGGCGGAGCGAAGGAATAGGACTCTTATGGAGATGGTCAGATCGATGATGAGTTATTCTGAGTTACCTGATTCGTTCTGGGGGTTTGCTCTGGAAACAGCAGCACACATTCTGAACTTGGTTCCATCTAAGTCAGTACCCTCTACTCCCACAGGGTTGTGGACTGGGCGAAAGCCTAGTCTAAGACATATTCGGATTTGGGGTAGTCCAGCACATGTGCTGAAGGGAGATGCTGGTAAGTTGGAATCTCGTACAGAAGTGCGCTTGTTTGTTGGCTACCCTAAGGGAACGAAGGGTGGTTTATTCTATAGTCCTAGAGATCAGAAGGTGATCGTGAGTACGAATGCCAGATTTCTAGAGGAGGACTATGTGATGAACCACAAGCCCACGAGTAGGATTGTTCTTGAGGAGATGACAGGGGAAGTCCCGACTTCAGTACCACCGATACAAGAGGAGACACCACAAGTCACTGCACCGCGTGTCACAGAGCATACACAGGAGGCACCTCGTCGTAGTGGGAGGGTTATTAGACAACCCGACAGATTCATGTTTTTGGGAGAGTCTTCGGACTTAGTCCCTAGTGAACATGAACCTGATCCCAGGACATATGACGAGGCAATCCAAGATAGAGATGCAGTATCTTGGCAAAGAGCAATGAATTCAGAGATAGAATCTATGGATTCTAATCAGGTCTGGGAGCTAGTAGAGCCACCCGATGGTGTAAAAACCATTGGATGCAAGTGGATCTACAAGAGAAAGAGAGGAGTAGACGGGAAGGTTGAAACCTTCAAAGCTAGGCTTATTGCGAAAGGGTATACTCAGAAAGAGGGTATCGATTATGAGGAGACCTTTTCGCCGGTAGCTATGCTTAAGTCTATCCGGATTCTCTTATCTATAGCTGCTCATATGGATTATAAGATTTGGCAGATGGATGTCAAGACAGCTTTCCTTATCGGAAGTCTTGAGGAGAACAT
Organism: Wurfbainia villosa; assembly: GCA_025175895.1. Classification (NCBI taxonomy): domain Eukaryota; kingdom Viridiplantae; phylum Streptophyta; class Magnoliopsida; order Zingiberales; family Zingiberaceae; genus Wurfbainia; species Wurfbainia villosa. Next base: position 13,473,483 of record CM045988.1, on the reverse strand, counting down.
CTATATGCGCCAACCAGAGGGATTCATTTCTAAAGGCAAAGAGCATCTTGTATGCAAGCTTAATCGGTCCATTTATGGATTGAAGCAAGCTTCTAGATCTTGGAACATCCGCTTTGATGAGGTAATCCAGTCATATGGATTTATTCAAAGTCCGGATGAGCCTTGTGTATACAAGAGATGTGACGGAAACGTAGTGGTGTTTCTTGTACTATACATAGATGACATTTTGTTAGTTGGCAACAATATCAAAGTGTTATCAGATGTAAGGGTATGGTTATCCAAACAGTTTGATATAAAGGACTTGGGAGAAGTGGGACACGTCCTTGGGATTAAAGTTATAAGAGATCGCAAGAAAAGGATGTTGTGCTTGTCTCAAGCTTCATACATTGACACTATCCTTGCTCGTTTTAGCATGCAGAACTCCAAGAAAGGTTTTCTACCTTTTAGGCATGGAGTTCCTTTATCTAAAGAGATGTGTCCCAGAACATCAAAGGAGATAGAGGACATGAAGGCGGTTCCTTATGCTTCGGCAGTAGGAAGCCTTATGTATGCTATGATATGTACGAGACCGGATATCTGCTTTGCCGTGGGCATGGTTAGCAGATATCAGAGTAATCCTAGACAAGGACATTGGACTGAGGTAAAGAATATATTGAAGTACCTGAGAAGGACTAGGGATTATATGCTAGTTTACCGGGCAGATCAATTAGTCCCTGTGGGTTACACGGATTCAGATTTCCAATCAGATAGGGACAAGAGTAAGTCTACCTCGGGGTTTGTGTTTACTTTTGAAGGTGGAGCCATAGCATGGAGGAGTGTCAAGCAGAAATGCGTGGCGGACTCTACCATGGAAGCTGAGTATGTGGCAGCCTCTGAGGCAGCCAAGGAAGCTGTATGGCTCAGGAACTTCTTGATGGACTTGGATGTGATTCCTGGTTTGCCCAGAACTATCACAATTTATTGTGATAATAGTGGTGCAGTTGCAAACTCGAAGGAACCACGAGCCCATAAGGTGAGTAAACACATAGAGCGCAAGTACCACCTCATACGAGAGATCGTAAAGCGAGGAGAAGTTGCTGTCGCCAAGATTGCATCAGAGGATAACCTGGCGGATCCATTCACTAAGGCCCTTCCAGCGAAAGCGTTTGATAGGCATGTGGAGGACATGGGGATCAGATGTATGGCAGAGTGATGACGGCATAGTCTTTTAGTATAAGTGGGAGATTGTTGGAATGTATACTGAAAGCCTAGCTCTTTTTGTATGAACATTTTATTTTGAAATAAGAATCACATGATCATTGTTTGCATTTTATATATTCATTATATATGTGTGCATATTGTCTAATATTTTACATTGTAGATAACATGGTGCTTGGTGTGGCACAGAAGATCATGTTATCAGTACCTTATAAAATATAAGTAGAGGCTCACAACCAAGATGGTTTTGGATAGACCATTGGCATGGTTGTAGTGTAGCTTGGTATTATTTTGTCTTGAACATAGAGTTACACTAGTACACTTAGGTGTATTGAGTAGGACCGACATAGAGGAGATTCAATTTAGTACTGACTACATAATTGAATCTGATCTCGGATATTATGTTGTGCATGCTCTTAATCCCGATATAATAACGGGCACATGTACTTAGTATTTATTTCTTTGATTTACCAGAGGGTGAGATTTAGATGGATTAAATCAATATGCCCGGTAAGTTGGGAAATAATATTATTTACATGGTGTGCCGTTGATTATAAGAGGAAACCGTGTCCTATATATTAGGTTGATGATGTCCCCTTGAGGAGCTCATAAGGTTCATCATGTAAACCCAGCTGGTTGACTTAGTCAACATGATGATAAGGTTGAGTGGTACTACTCGAGGAATTAGATGTTAATTAATTGATGGTCAATAAATCAATTAATTGACGGACATTCGATATCTTAAATACGGGGAGATTAATATACAAATAATATATGGAGCCCATATTGATTTATGGGGGTTGGTGAGGTAGTTCAATGATGATCCTCTAGTGGAATGGAACATCATTGATGGATCAAGTTTGTGTGGTTCCGATCCATCGGGTGGCCAAGACCCAACTCCTCCTTATGGTCCCTATCGTAGCCTAATATAATCCTTATGAAGTCTAGATCCAAGAATGTAAAACAAAACCTAGAACCAACGGTTGGGATTAAATCCCTAGATCCGATGGTTAGGATGAAATCCTAGAATCGACGGTTGGGATTAAATCCCTAGATCCGACGGTTGGGATAAAACCCTAGATCCGACGGTTGGGATGGAACCTTAGATCCGACGGTTGGGATGAAATCCTAGATCCGACGGTTGGGATTAAACCCTAGATCCGACGGTTGGGATAAAACCCTAGATCCGACGGTGGAGATTAAATCCCTAGATCCGACGGTGGAGATTAAAGGAGGCTTAAGCCTAATTCTATAAATAAGGGGCTTAGGCTTGGGCGGCAAGAACAAGATTGAAGAATTAGGGTTTGGTTCATCCACAAGTGGGCGGCTAGGGTTCATTGGGCGGCTAGGGTTTTGGAGCAAAGCTTGGGCGGCAAGCTTCTTCCTTCAAGTTGATTGCCGGCGCCCATCCTCCTCTATCATTCCTTGGCCGGCGCCCATCATAGAGCCCTCTACCTTCTTCCTTGGCCAACGGTTCTCCTCCCATTGGTGGCCGGTTCTCTTCCTCCTCCCCATTCTCCAAAGTGGCCGACAGCAACACTTCTTGAAGTTGGCCGGCGAATCATCCAATTGTTCCTTGACCGGCGGTTGCACCAAGTTCCATAATTTGGTGGCCGGTTCTAGATAGGAAGGTATTTGTTGTTTCTTCTCTTTGTTCGCAGCGGACAAGGTAGAGAAGAAAGCAATCTAGAAGGCTTCTACTCGTGGAGGATCTTCGTCCACACATCGTCCACGAGAAGGATAGGACATACGGTAGAAGATCGTGAGGTATAAAGTTATTTTAACTTTATGTACAGATCTGAGCATGTTCTTATTTGTTTTGATTATGCATGTGTGTGTATGAATATATATTGTATAATCATGGACCCCGAAGACGAATACAAAAACCGGCGATCCATCCGTCGTCTCTTCCGCGGCTAACCAACTAGAAGAGTTGTGTTGCTTGAACAACTAGTTTGTTCAAGCGACCACTCAAGTTGTTAGCACGACGACGAATAGGTTGTGCTAAGGAAGCTCATCCCATCCGGATTAATTCTTTCATTAGTGAAAATTTTAATCCGGGGACATGGGAGCCAATGAGCCTCCGAAGCATCAACCAACATCACCACCCTCGTACCAACAGATAGGAGACCTGCATCTTCTCCCGTATAGAGCTTCATATGGTGCCATTCCAATAGTAGCCTGGTAATTGTTGTTGTAAGCAAATTCTACCAAGCACAAATATCGACACCAACTCCCCTTAAAGTCCAAAGCACAAGCCCGCAACATATATTCTAGCACCTGGTTCACTCTTTCTGTCTGACCGTCGGTCTGAGGATGAAACGCAGTGCTGAATCTCAACTTAGTGCCAAGAGCCTTCTGAACACATTCCCAGAAATGGGAGGTAAAATGACCATCACGATCAAAAATAATAGCCTTAGGCACTCCATGTAATCTGATAATTTCCTGGCCATATAATTGAGCTAGCTGCTCAACCGGATAGGTCATCTTAATTGCCAGGAAATGAGCAGACTTTGTCAACCGGTCTACGATTACCCATATAGCATCATAACCATTTGTTGTTCTGGGTAATCCCAAGATGAAATCCATAGAAATTTCTTCCCATTTCCACTATGGAATCTGTATCGGCTGCAGTAATCCTCCCGGTTTATGGTGTTCTGCCTTAACCCTCTGGTAGGTCAGACAAGTGCTGACGTACTGAGCCACATCCCTTTGCATGCCGGACCACCAAAATTTATCTCTTAAGTCCTGATATATTTTTGTAGATCCAGGATGCATGGTATAAGGTGTTCCATGGGATTCCTCGAGTATCTTCTTCCGTAATTCTGGATCGTCCGGAATACATAGTCGGTCCCGGAGGTATAATAATCCGCTGTCGAAAATGCGGAATCCATTATCCCTTCCTTCCAGGACTTCTTGTTTGATCTTCTGGATGTCTGGATCACCATCTTGCTTTCCCAATATATCGTCGAACAATGTCGGCGCTATCGTCATGGTGGAAAGTTGTCCAGAAATAATCTCTATTCTGTAATTCATTATTTCCCTTTTCAGGGGTTGAGATAGCATTGATAAGGACATCAAAGCGGCACAGGACTTTCTGCTAAGTGCATCTGCCACTTTGTTGGCCTTTCCTGGATGATAGAATATCTCACAATCATAATCTTTGACTAGCTCGAGCCATCTGCGTTGTCTCGTATTTAGGTCTTTCTGAGTGAAGAAATATCTCACACTCTGGTGGTCTGTATAAATCCTGCACCGAGCTCCGTATAAGTAGTGTCTCCATATTTTCAGAGTGAATACCACGGCTGCTAGTTCTAAGTCATGGGTAGGATAATTTATTTCGTGCTCCTTGAGCTGTCTAGAGGCGTAAGCGATAACCTTGCCATTTTGCATAAGTACATCTCTGAGCCCCAGTTTAGAAGCGTCACTATACATATCGAAGCTTTCATTATCTTCAGGGAGAGTCAGAATGGGAGCGTTGGTCAGTCTCTTCTTCGGGCCCAGTAAACTCCTCTCACGATCCTCTCACCCATTTGTATTGCTTGTCTTTTCTGGTGAGGGCTGTCATAGGGGCTGCAATTCTAGAGAAGTCCTCTACAAACTTTCTGTAATAGCCTGCTAGCCCGAGAAAACTTCTGATTTCACTCGCATTCCTTGGCCTATTCCAGTTCCTCACAGCTTCAATCTTTATTGGGTCTACCATGATTCCTTCTTTAGAGATGACATGACCCAAGAATGACACTTGATCGAGCCAGAACTCACATTTGGAGAACTTCGCATATAGTTGCTCTTTCGAAGAATCAGTAATCTTGTCTTGGATGTTCGATGCTCTTCTCGGTCTCTCGAGTAGATAAAAATATCGTCGATGAAAACGATTACAAATTTGTCGAGGAAGGCCGAGAATACTCGATTCATCAGGTCCATGAACATCGCAGGAGCATTGGTTACTCCGAAGGGCATAACTACGAACTCATAATGTCCGTATCTCGTCCGGAAGGCCGTCTTCGGAATATCGCCTGGCTTTACTTTTACTTGATGATAGCCAGACCTGAGATCGATCTTTGAAAAGACAGTAGCTCCCTTCAGTTGGTCGAACAGGTCGTCGATCCTGGGAAGGGGGTACCTGACATTGTTCCTGTATGATTTAGATGTCGAACTCTAGTAAATCACTTTACTATTACGTTCTTACCTATTCTTGATGGTCACGTTGTTCAGTGCCCGGTAGTCTATACACATTCGCATAGACCCATCTTTTTTCTTTATGAACAACACTGGAGCTCCCCATGGTGAGTGACTAGGGCGGATAAATCCCTGGTCAAGTAACTCTTGTAGCTGTTTCTGAAGCTCTTTCAACTCAGTCGGTGCCATACGGTAAGGTGCCTTGGAGATCGGGTTAGTTCCGGGAATCAATTCGATCTCGAACTCAATTTCTCTATCAGGTGGTAATCCAGGTAGGTCATCAGGGAATACCTCCGGATGGTCGCATACCACTCTGACATCTTCTAGCTTCTGGTTCTTTGCTGATACGGTATCAACCACGTGTGCTAGAAATCTGGTGCATCCATTTTCTAACATTTTTCGGGCTTTCAGCGCTGATAAGAATTTCCTTGTTCCTTTCTTTGGCTCCCCGATAAACTCAAATGAAACCTCTGCTTCGGATCGGAAGATCACCTTCCATTTACGGCACTCAATTGAAGCGCTGTACTTGTGCAGAAAATCCATGCCCAATATAACATCATAGTCCCGCATATCCAGAACTATCAGGTCACAATAGAGCTCCTTGTCTGCGAGTCTAATTGGTGCGGCGCGCAGAATATGGGTGGATGGCATCACTTCTCCCGAAGGTAACGTTGTTAAGAATTTATAGTCCAAAACTTGGGGATGCCTATCTATCTTTCTTGTGAAAGGCGTAGAGATGAACGAATGGGTTGCCCCAGTGTCAAACAATACAGTAGCATACTGACTGAAAATAAATATCTGACCTGTGACAACCGTCGAGGCACTCGCTACATCTTCTCTGGTGAGGGAGAACACCCTGGCATTTGTCACAACGGGTGGGGCTTCCAGTCTCCCTTGGCTTATCTGAGGACCCTCTATCGTAGCCTGCATCTGGTGAAGCTGTGGAGGAGCACCCTGGTACTGGACATACTGCTGAGGAGGTGCCTGAACTCGGGTAGGGCAGTTCCAGGCTATGTGCCCCTCCAGTCCACAACTGTAACACTTCCTCGTGCCCTGACGACATTCCCCCGGATGCTTCTTCCCACATGTAGGACAGTCAGGATACATAGTTTGGTTGTTTCCTGGGCCCCCTTTTGGGCCATTCCACTGTTTCTTCTTGCCACTGCGGTCCCTCTTCCAGCTAGTATTCTGAGATTTCTGACCTCGGTCCTTGCCTTGTCAGGTCGATGTTGTTCAGGTAGTGCTCGGTGATCAGGGCGCTACTGAACAACTCTTCGGCGGTCTGGGGTCGATTGACTCCGCCGGCCACATTCAGGGCTATCTCCGGTCGTAACATTTTCAGCATGAGTCTGATCCTCTCCCTTTCTATACCGACTAATTCTGGGCAGAGAGGTGCCAGTCGATTGAACCTTTTCATAGCTTCACTGACTGATAGATCGCCTTGTCGGAACTCGAGGAACTCATCGTAGTGCTTATTTGTGATCTGTCTCTGAAAGAACTCCTCGAAGAACTCAGATTCAAAGTCTCTCCACCTCATTTGATTTACTTGTCTCTTTGCTTTGACTCTCTCCCACCACATCCTTGCATCTCCAGAAAGACAGAATGAGGCACATTTTATCTTTTCGTGCTCGGGCCAATTCATCAGCTCCACGATGCTCTCAATGCTTTTGAACGTGCTTGGGCATCCCATGGTTCGCAGCACGAGAAATTTTTGGTTTGACCTACGCCTTTGAATCGGATAAGCCGGGTCGGACCGGTGGCGATTGACTAGTGGTGCTTGCACCATAGTGGTTGTGTTTGGCGTCACGCTCGCATCTCCGTGTGGTGGTAGGGTTCCTTGTTGATTCATGAGAGCATTGATAACTGTTCTGCGACATGACTGTAGAGCTCGTAACCACATGCATCAACCGTGGGGTGCTGATTCATTCCCTCTATTACTACGTCTCCCAGCCATGTTATCTAAGTGATAAATAAATAATTAAGGTATTATTATAATTTCTACTCATATACATGCATCTAAACATTCCTTATCATAAACAAGGTAAGGTATCCTTTCTAGTTGTATTTCTAGGTTAGAAACATGTTTCCATCATATAAAGCATGGTAAGGTATCATTACTATCTAAGTCACAAGTATGATTCCATTCTACTAAAACATGATGAGGTATTATTTCTATCTAGATAGAAGACATTCTTCATTATAAAAGAAATTTAGGTATGCATAAAGTTACTTACTTAGAAACAACAGGATGGAGGCTTGATATGTGATAGTAGAAAGGTGAACCCGCTCTGATACCAACCTATAACGCCCGCCCTTATCTGATCTCAGGGCGGCACTACTTTTTTTTTTTTATAACATAACATATATGGATCATTTCACAATCTACATAATCAAACATGTTATCATGACATAAATCTTCTTTTATAACATGCATCACATATCATAGACCTAATTAGCATGTTAACCTATCATATCTTCTTTATAACGTGCATCACATATCATAATCATAATTAGCATGTTAACATATCATAACTTCTTTCAGAACATGCATCACATATCATAATCATAATTAGCATGTTACCATATCGTATCCCATTTATAACATGCATAACATAAAGATTAGAGAATGTAACTTATTATTAACACGATCCATTCATGAGTTCTAACATATCAAACTTTCATAAGTAAGGTGAACAATAACATAACTAAGCAACATCCAACATGGTACTAATAAATCACAAGTCATAAAAGCGGAAGCAAATGTCTTAAGTTGTTCATTGAGCATATAAATAAAAGCAGAGAGTAATAGGGTCTTTTTCCACCATGCCACTATCACACACACTTTGCCCCTCCTGCTACTTCCTCTAGTTCATGTTTCCTTTATCTGCAGTATATGGACAACATAAACTATAAGCATATAGCTTAGTAAGATTCTTGTCTACTCACAAAAGCCACAAATTACATCAAATAATTAGAAAACACGAGCATACTAGCCTAAATAACTTAAGTACTGCATAACAACATTAAACATCAACATACTAACGTAATGAAACATAAGCATGGCATAAAATTTACATAAGCATGCTAAACATAATTAAAACTATGCATTGCATAATTTAAACATAAGCATTCATGACATCATCAATCCTAAACATGCATAAAGGACATAATCGTAAGCATTCTTTAAATTTGAACATAAGCATTCATGACATCATCAATCCTAAACATGCATAAAGGACATAATCGTAAGCATTCTTTAAATTTGAACATAAGCATTCATAGTTTCATACAAGTCCTTTCTTTTAAAAACATATACATATAGATACTTCAACATAATCATAACATGAAGGGGGGGCCCCAGGCTAAGTACCACATAAAGCGCGTTCCCTAATAGGCTGGGGTAGATAGCCACCAGACCTACTAGAGCAAGACCTCTTACGTCTTACCAGGGCAAGACCTCTTACATCTTCTTATGTCCCTTGGATTTGATTAACGACCACCTAACGGGTCGGGTACTTAACCTCTTACAAAGTAAAATACTTAATTTTCTTTCTTTTCTTTCTTATCATATCATAAAGAATGCTCTTAATCCTCTAACATAAAAAGGGAAGCATCTCCGTCTTATCTTATCATAAAGAGAGCTCTTAATCCCAACATAAAAAGGGGAAGCATCTTCTTAGACATTTCATAGCATATATGCATTCATAACATAAGAATACCCTAAAGGGGTCTTAAAGCATAAACATGTTCATCACATAGGCATATTTTATGGCATATTAAATCATAAACATGTTCATCACATAGGCATAATTCATGGCATATTAAATCATAAACATGTTCATCACATAGGCATATGTCATGGCATATTAAATCATAAACATGTTCATCACATAGGCATAATTCATGGCATATTAAATCATAAACATGTTCATCACATAGGCATAATTCATGGCATATTAAATCATAAACATGTTCATCACATAGGCATATTTCATGGTATATTAAATCATAAACATGTTCATCACATAGACATAATTCATGGCATATTAAATCATAAACATGTTCATCACATAGGCATAATTCATGGCATATTAAATCATAAACATGTTCATCACATAGGCATATTTCATGGCATAATAAATCATAAACATGTTCATCACCTCGGCATACATACAATCATGCAACATATCATGAATTCTAAGGGAATTCTTGTACACCAATTTGAGCACATAATCTTAACCCTAGCTTAGGTACCCTAAGTGGCCGAAATCACTAGGGAGGGGTTCATACACATTTTTTTTGTCACATAAAATTCATACATGAAGGCATACAACATATCATAATTTCATAAGGAGTGTTTTCATGCAACCCTAGCCCTAAAACCCTAGTTGGCCGAAACATAAGGGGCACCAAAATTTTATTTTTGTCACATAAAATTCATACATGAAGGCATACAACATATCATAATTTTATAAGGAGTGTTTTCATGCAACCCTAGCCCTAAAACCCTAGTTGGCCGAAACATTAGCGGCACCAAAATCTTATTTTTGTCACATAAAATTCATACATGAAGGCATACACCATATCATAATTTCATAAGGGGTGTTTTCATGCAACCCTAGCCCTAAAACCCTAGTTGGCCGAAACATTAGGGGCACCAAAATCTTATTTTTGTCACATAAAATTCATACATGAAGGCATACAATATATCATAATTTCATAAGGGGTGTTTTCATGCAACCCTAGCCCTAAAACCCTAGTTGGCCGAAACTTGCATGGGATAAAGCATCACATTTCTTTCATATATCATGTCCTACAAGAGCAAATATACTGCAGGTGAGGGAATCTTACCACTTATAATTTGGTTACCCCTTAATAAGAGAGAGACCTTGATTGGAGAGGAGATTAAAATAATAATCTTGCCCTAGAACCCTTCTTGGTGCTCTTGACCCTTAGATAGAGATTAGCCCCTTAGATGAACCCTTCTCTTTGCTTAACTCACTAGGGTGGAACCCTAGTTGGCTTTGGCCGAAACTCAAAGAAGGAGCCTTAGGGTTTCGGTGGAAGGAGGAAGAAGGAAGAAGAAGTGGTCAAGTGGAACCTTCTCTCTTCTTTATAAAGGGAGGAAGAGAAGTGTCTCTTCTCTTTTCATGCCTCTTCATTTACCCTCCTCACACTCATCTAACATTTCTCCTCTTTCTCCAACAGTAAGCTACTGCTGAGCACTTGGTCATCACATGCATGGTAAAAGTTAACTCTCACCAAGAGGTTTAAGGTTCAAACCTCACCTCTCCACTTTTATTCTTTTATCATCATTTTCCAGGATTCCATATATAATCTACTAGACATGAAATTAAATTCTATACAAAAAATTTGGAGAAAAATTTTGGGGTGTTACAACTGTGCACTCTGCCATCACTGCTCCTGAGTGACCGAGTGGACAGGATGCTGTCGGAGTACACTTATCCTCCTGCCCCAAACAGAGTGGGGGAGCTAAGTTCTCATCTCCCGGTGTCATAGACCATAGGAGGGATCCCTTCCCGCTACCACGCTGCCTCATCGCTACCCATGAGCAGACCAGCGGAGCCTGACAGAGCAATTGCACACACCCTCCTGATGTACCACTAACCCATGAGTGGAAGCGTGTGCAGGCCATGTAACTGGCTGCGGGCTCAACTATAAAGGAACTCCGTCAAGCCAACATGCAATCATGCAAGATGCTGCATGATACTAAAGCATGTAAATCCAACTAAAATGCATAATCGAATAATATGCACAACCACATAGATTCATAGCTATCAACTAGGTCTCGGCCAAGATAAGAATAAAAATTGGCGCATACCTATTCCTGATGACACACGGCAGTGAACCCACCTCCTAATCTCCTCGGTTCGTCGAAAAAATCCAACGCTAGTCACTACCCTAATCCACAGATCGATGTGTTACACGGCGAAAAATCACAGCTGAGAATAGGTCTTCCCAAGGTCAAGGAAGAGCAGTGTTTACCTACCTCCGACGATGCTCGGCCAAAAGGCAGAGTAGGAGGCGTCGGCTGTGGACGGCGAGCGCACGACACGTCGGACGGTGGTGCTCGCGGACACAACGACGAAGGCGTGCGTCGGCGCTTGCGAAGAAAGAGGGGTGCATCGAGGAGGCTGTCGGTCGTCGTCTAGGGCAGAGGAGGTCGGCGCGATCGTGTTGCCGCGACTGTGGTCGGTGAGCCCGTAGAGGATCATCGGGGTGACGACGGAAAGGCGCTGCGGCCGCACTTGCGGAGGGATGACCGACTGAAAGACTCGGGTGACTGCAGATGCGAGGAAGAGACGTCGACGGAGAGGCGGTCACGGAGGGAAGAAGAAAAGAGGCTTGCGGCGGCTCAGAGGCGAGGGGCCCGCAGCCTAGGCACTAGAAAAGCGACGGTCAGAGGCGAGGAGGACGGCGCCGGCTGCTGCAGAGAAATCGGTGACCACAAGGCTCAGAAAGAAGGGCGTCGGCTGCTGTGGAGGAAGAGGGATGAAGATGTTCGCGAGGGAGAAACCGCAAGTCACGAGAGGGAAAGGTGTTGGGTTGCGACGGGGAAAAGAAAAAAAATAGAAATAGAAAAAAAATAAACTTAGGTTTTCTATTTAAAACCTTAGGTTAATAAAATTTATTAACCCCCTCAATCCAGATAAACCAAACAGGCCTTGTAAAAGCTTGTTGACTCTTTCCATATATAGTATCATAAGATCTCCGTTTAAATCCAGAAAATTTCTGAAAAATTCCTAAAAATCCCGAAAAATTTCCAGGAATATTTTTTCTAAATTTTGGGCCATAAATTTATATTTTAAAGTTTTCCGTATTTAACATTCTCCCCCACTAATTAAAATTTGGTCCCTAAATTTCCTACTCAGATGCATAATGAGTAAGAGATACCACAAGTACTGAAAATATATCTCACGTACCTTAAGTAAAAAGGTGGGGGTATTAAGCTTGAATCTTTTCCTCAAGCTCCCAAGTAGCCTCCTCATTAGTGTGGTGACTCCACCCGATCTTGACAAGTCGCATAATCTTGTTTCGCAACTGTCGTTCCTTGTGATCCAAAATCCGTACCGGAACCTCTGCGTAAGTAGCATCAGGTTAAATGGAACCTGACACATCTGATAGAATATGTGTAGAGTCTAGCACATACTTCCTTAGCATGGACAGATGAAACACATCATGGATACCGGCCAAAGACGGTGGTAGCGCTAGTCGGTAAGCGACTACTCTGATCCTCTCAAAAATCTCGAAAGGCCCAATGTACCTTGGAGCTAACTTACCACTGAGGTCAAATCTCTTCACCCTGTTCATGGGTGAGACTCACAGGAATACCTGGTCACCAATAGAGAACTCCAGAGGTCTCTATCTCCGATCGGCATAACTCTTCTGACGATCGTGCGCCTCTGTCATCCTTCGTCTAATAGTACGGACCAACTCTGCCTCATGCTGAGCTGTCTAGGGTCCTAACAACTGGCCTTCCCAACCTCCTCCTAGAGGGTGGGTGTACAACACTGTCTAGCATACAATGCTTCAAACGGTGCCATTTGGATAGCCGAATGATGGCTGTTACTGTAGGTGAATTCCACTAATGGCAAGTGGTCCTCCTAATTTCCCCCGAAATCCATAACACAGGACCTCAGCAAGTCCTCTAATGTTTGAATGGTCCACTCAGACTGTCCATCTGTCTGTGGATGGAATGTAGTACAAAAATGAAACTGCATGCCTAAGGCCTGCTGCAGACTCCGCCAAAACCGGGACGTGCACCGAGGATCTCTATTTGATATAATGCTCAAAGGAACACCATGCAATCTGATGATATCTCGACAATATAGGTCTATCACACGTCCAAAGAGTTGTTCTTCCGAATCGCTAAGAAGTGCGCAAATTTGGTTAGTCGATCAACGACTACCCAAATTGCATCATGGCCTTGATGTGTCCTAGGCAAACCCACCACAAAATCCATAATAATATGCTTCCACTTCCATTTCGGAATTGAAATTTCCTGAAACATCTCTTCTTTAAACTAATGCAACTCCGGAAACCACTATCCTCCTCGGAGTCAGAGATTGGAAATTATCTTTTACAAGAGAAGTCCATCTACAGTCCAAAATCCACTCCACCACACACTCTGTGAGTGCATGGAAGGCTATCGCTACCAAACTTCCTTGTTACAACCGTTCGTGTTCCAGCTACTCTATAGTAGCTATCCAGTAGCTAGCCAAAATCCCATGAGCATTACTGCTCCTCACCTCGATAATACAACATAATCACTACGAAGTCCACGTCATATATATGACTTATCTCGCAGTTTTTAACTGTCGTAAGTTTAGGATACGTCTTATTCTATAGCATCAGAATCGCTCCGGTCCTCGAAATGATGCATCCATGTACACTACCCTTCCTTCCACACCAACATGATTAACTAACACTGATGCAAAAGCCAACCATCGTCTGAGCCCTGAAACTAGTTTCACAAGCTTCATACCAAGTAAATTCCTTCACCTTCCTGGTCCAACCAGTCAGCGATGTAATACCGCTAGAGCATCCTATCCATATCTATGGTAATAATCAAATCAATACCAGAAAAAAAAAACCACCATCTACGGTGGCCGAGTGCGCAACTCCAACTACCACCATCAACAGTGGCCAAGTTACGCAACTCCAACGACCACAACTGATCCAATCATGTCCAGAACACACGACTTCCCAAATCCCTAGACGACTAAGTCGTCAATAAATCTAATAAGATAATCATAAGCTCATACAATTCATACCACGTATGAAATTGTCGTCGCTATACACTTGTATTCTCTTTACTCTAGACTGATGATATAACAATCATCACAACGACAATGATAATTGTATGACACTATGTCACTACAATATCAACAAGCCAGTCATAAATCAATCCTAGAGTATACACAGGTGTTCTATAGCTGATCTAAATAGATCCTCTATCCACAATGAAGAATATTCATTTCCTTCTACAACTACCGTATTCTATTATCAATAATCGATGCATAACCTCAAAGGTCCATCTCTCTTTTAACAAAGAGTTCCGGATCTTCTCTGGAAGAAATTCTGGGACAAATAAATATCCCATCCAACACCTCCTATAATAAGGTAAAACGATCTTTCTTGTCTTGACCAGTGTAGGTATACACGCCTTATCCATAACCAAATCACTAATAGTAGGGACTGATATTCTCTGAGGGTTTACTCTTTGTCCTTCAAATTGGTGGCTAGTAGGCCAAATCCCTAGCTTCCTAATTCGACATCAGTCGGTACCTCTAAAGAGTCCGTACCTATGAAATCATCGTTAGGTTCCGCAAGGTCACTACATCCTCGACCTCGTCCCCGACCATGAGTAGGGGCAATTTCACTAAGTCAATACTCTTCCTAACCACTAAAGTACAGTAACCACTAAAGACAACACTTTTCCTATAGCTCAGAGAAATCCTTCAGCTTGCCTGGTCCCAAAACACGAGAACTCCCAAAAATCCAAGGAAAACAAAATCCTCGAAACATAAAACCCACAAACCAAAACCACAAACCAATAAAATTGTCACGTCCTGGGGGCATATCCGTCATCCAAATGACAAAGGAGCCCCTAAGTGACAATATTTCGAAATCCATGGACCAGATTTGGTAAAAACCTCAAAATAATAATAGAAATACAAATATTTTATTAACTGCATGCATGCACGACTAAACATATATCAATTAAAGTAAAATAATTTTATGACACCAAATTAAACTGCGACAAAATCCAAAGTGCATAACAAAATGCAATACCGATAAAGTAAATAAAGCGGCATCCCGACGATGCAGGGAGACAAGCACGGCAAGGAACTCTCTGAGCGACACAAAAGTAGGTCAACAGGATACATCCTCCATCAGTTAACCTAGAGGATAAGTGAGGAGGGGATAAGTACAACCACTTAGTGGATGGATAGATAATAGTGCATACTTATAATGCACATAATGGAAGTTAAAGGAAACAACTAGAGTAACCCAACCCTCAGAGTACCAATATCAGTCTGCAACTAACCTGATCAGTAGTATACTAAATATACCTGCAACATACATAACCACTGCAACAAGCAGTGCACATCCAGATACCACGACAAAGCCTCGTGGCTCTTGAGGTAATACAAAGGGAACTATCTATGAGCTACCACAAACGGAACTCGTGAGTCGACAATCAATAGCACTGTCTACGTGCAACTACATGCTACCACGAATGGGACTCGTGGATAGACAGGCAGTATATAGATATCTAGTTATCGACTGCACGCACTAGCATACTACCACTAATAGGTCGCGTGGGCAGTCGATTATCCTAGGTTGTTAAGCCTAGAGTTATCCAATACATCCAGCATAGAATGACTATCAACATCGACAAAGATCATCGATCCACCATTAAACCCATTGAGGCGGTCAAGCGAGGGTTTCAACACCTCTAATATGAAATGTTTACCAAAGTCGGTAAAAATCATCGACTTATAAATAAATAAGTCGAGATGGTTAAGTCTAGGGTTCCAACCCTTCTAACATGATCGATTATCAAAGTCGATAAAAATCATAAGTTCAGTCCACTCATAAACACGTCGAGACGATTAATCATAGGGTTTCGTCCCACCTAACAGGAAACACCTATCAAGGCCAATAAAGACAACCCTCTGCTAACAAGCACGGCAAGAGGGTCAAGCCTAAATTATATCATCCTACCAGTTCAATCATGCATGCCCCAACTTGCTACCACAAACATATCTCGTGGGTACTTAAGACGTAAAGTAGCTATCTAGCTACAGACGTCCTACGAATCCGATTATCACCAACTCCGAACGAATAACGCAAGAATATAACCTTACAGTAGATCATCTCAACCATGATTGGGAGGCATGATTGACCACAAATATACAAAGCACCTACTTATAGAGAGACTCTACTGCAGACTCTCTCTCAACCAAGAATGGAAGATATAGTAAGGATTAATCGCATCCTTACCATACGAACTCTACTAGTCCGATCACCATATCACTGAAATAGTAAATGGATAATCATATATCATTAAGCATATCCGGGTTATTACACCTAGGGTTCCAACACCTAGGGTTCTACTAATGTTGTTTCATTCCTGAGATCCGCTCCTATAGAATAACCTCATATAAGTTATTCTATCTCTACTGGTCTAAATCATGGTATCCATCGAAAAAAAACACATAAACATATAATCACATAACACGCTGTCTAATAAACGACAGCATAGTCATACTAACGGGGATCAATGACTGAAATTAATTAGGGTATAACTAAAGGGTCATGCTAGAACAAAGTCAAGGCAATACTAAATAAAGAATCAGATGCCTATATATACCCTAATACTAGTCCAAATAGCAAGAGGTAAACATCTACCAATAATATCTAAACATTTATATCACAATGATAACTAGCTACGTATAGCAGTAATAACAATTAATAACCATATACTAACGATAAACCAGCAACCTAAAAATCTAACAGTCTAACAGATAAGGTTAAAACAATACTAGACAAAACATGATACCACCGCATAACCAATATAACCAATATAAATATGCACAAAATCTAGAAAAAAAAATTTCTAGAATTTATTCACCTGTTAGCTGTCTGGAGATGTCTTGTTGCCGCCAAATCCCCCATATTGACCTCGTCAATAATACCTCAAATTTCCGAAACATAAAAATCATCGGAAATCTATACCAATCCAAAAATACCCCAGTTAACCTGCCAAACGTGGAAAACTCCTAAAACCCAAAGACCCTAAGAACTCGAAACCTACGCTCTGATACCAATAAATTATCACGTCCCGGGGGAGTCCCCGCCAGACGAAAATCCGACAACATCTCCCCTATACGGGTGACAATATGGAACTTGCATACAAGGCCTACACAACCACTATACATCGGTCAACACGACTGGAACAAAAACTACACACGCAGATAATAAATTGGCCTCAGGCCATCAATTTAGGTAAATAGCAACAGTCTACTATATCTAGACTTACCGCTTCTGCCATCTGAGCAGGAATATACAACCAAACCAATCAAATAGTCCATAAGGACACAACAAATATCTCCAAACCTCCACAAGTACATAACCAAAACAAACACAAATCCTACACACTTCATCTAGTTAAAAACCAAAACCATAAGACCAATAAAACCAATCCATTTCGACGAGAGGGGATTGGCAGTTGGACTCTCCTGGCAGTTTCATCCTGAAATAAATATAAAATCACGGGGTAAGTTCAAAGAACTCAGCGGATATAGTCGATATGCAAAGTAAGATATAGCTAACTATAACAATCATGCTAGTACAGTCTCATATATAGGGTATGCAAGAAAGAAATACAAAAGGATTGTACTTACCTAAATCTCCTATCCTGATATAGGAGCATGTGCCATACTAGATGAAATAAAGTCGCCGAACCATATAAAAATATGTATCCTATATGCATGGCAATCATATGCAACATCCAAGGCAGCAATAAAAATACAGTAAACACAATACAAATGCTATCCATGCAAAATGCATGTCGTGCAAATGACATGGTCACCCCTGATGCCAGTCAACCGCCTAACACGCGATGGTGAAGCCGAGTGGGTAGGGCTATTACAACTGTGCACTTTGCCATCACTACTCCTGAGTGACTGAGTGGACAGGATACTGTCGGAGTACACCTATCCTCCTGCCCCAAACAGAGTGGGGGAGCTAAGCTCTCATCTCCCGGTGTCATAGACCAGAGGAGGGATCCCTGCCCGCTACCATGCTGCCTCATCGCTACCCATGAGCGGACCAGCAGAGCCTGACAGAGCAACTGCACACACCCTCCTAATGTACCACTAACCCATGAGTGGCAGCATGTGCAGGCCATGTAACTGGCTGCGGGCTCAACTATAAAGGAACCCCGTCCAGCCAGCATGCAATCATGCAAGATGGTGCATGATACTAAAGCATGTAAATCCAACTAAAATGCATAAACAAATAATATGCACAACCACAGAGATTCATAGCTATCAACTAGGTCTCGCCGAAGATAAGAAGAAAAATTGGCGCATACCTATTCCTGATGACACACGGCAGTGAACCCACCTCCTAATCTCCTCGGTTCGTCGGAAAAATCCAACGCCAGTCACTACCCTAATCCACAGATCGATGTGTTACACGGCGAAAAATCACAGCTGAGAATAGGTCTTCCCAAGGTCAAGGAAGAGCAATGTTTACCTACCTCCGGCGATGCTCGGCCAGAAGGGCAGAGGAGGAGGCGTCGGCTGTGGACGGTGAGCGCACGACGTGTCGGACGGCGGTGCTCGCGGACACAATGGCGAAGGTGTGCACCGGCGCTTGCAGAGAAAGAGGGGTGCGTTGAGGAGGTCGTTGGTCATCGTCTAGTGAAGAGAAGGTCAACGCAATCCTGTTGCCGCAGTTGTGGTCGGCGAGCCCGCAGAGGACCGCGTGCGGCGGCGAAAGCTGCGGCGTACTTCGGAGGGCGACCGCCGAAAGACCGAGGCGGCTGCGTGAGGAAGAGATCTTGCCGTGAGAGGCGGCCCGAAGGAGGAAGAAAAGAGGCTCACCAGGCTCGAGGCGAGGAGGCACAGGCATCGGGCATCGGCGCGGTCGAGGCGAGGAGGACAGCGTTAGCTCTTGTCGAAATCGGCGCCAAGGCTCGGGAAGAAGAGGCGTCCATTCTTTGTGGAGGAAGAGGAAGAAGATGTTGCGAGAGAAAGCCTTAAGTTCTGCGAGAGGGAAAGGCGTTGGGCTACGGCGGGGAAAAGAAAAAAAAAAGAAATAGAAAAAAATAAACTTAGGTTTTCTATTTAAAACCTTAGGTTAATAAAATTTATTAACCCCCTCAATCCAGATAAACCAAACAAGCCTTGTAAAAGCCTGTTGACTCTTTCCATATATAATATCATAAGATCTCCGTTTAAATCCTGAAAAATTCTGAAAATTTCCTAAAAATCCCGAAAAATTTCCAGGAATATTTTTCCTAAATTTTGTGCCATAAATTTATATTTTAAATTTTTTCGTATTTAACACTTTTGATGCTGGCGACGGAATTCTTCATTGGCCTTAGTTTGGGTATCGATGAAATCCTCCATCATCTGTTCCAGTCTGGACTTCTATGGTCGCTGCCCATTGCCCTGCTGTTGCCCATACCCTCCGAATGGTTGGGGGTTTCCCGAGTTATTTTTGTAGGAGAAATTTGGGTGACTCCTCCATCCGGGATTGTAGGTATTAAAGTACGGGTTGTGGGGCCTTTGATCATAGTCCCCAATCGCGTCACAATGCTCAATCTGCTCATCTGCGATCCCCTGCCCTACAAAGTGGTCCTCACGATACACTATCACCCCCTCTCCAAAGTCAATGACCGCGCATGCAGACGAAGGATTCAAAGAGTCAAACCGTCTGCTTAGTGCGTACATCCTTGCTGAAAGATGGTCCATGGAGTTGACAGTATAACGTCCCGCTGCAGGCGTGGGTTGACCACATTCGGAGGCCCATTGATGGTGGTTTTGTGTCACCTCTTCAATAAGATCCTCTGCCTCCTCGATGGTATTGTTCATTAAGGCTTTTCCTACGACAAAATCTAAGGACATCTTTGTGGCGTAAGCGATCCCACTATAGAAAATGTTGATCACCAGCCACCTCTCTAGTCCGTGGTCTAGGCATTGATAAAGTAGGCCCTTGTAGCGATCCCATGCTTCGAACAGGGACTCCCTCTTCTTCTGGCGAAAGCTCGTGATAAGATGGCGCATGTGAGCAGTCTTACTTGATGGGAAGTATTTATTTAGAAACTGCTGCTCACACTGCTCCCATGTGGTGATGTTGCCAGAGGATAAGAAGTGAAGCCAAGCCTTAGCCTTATCTCGCAGTGAAAATGGAAACAGGCTCAGGCGAATCACGTAAGAAGGGGCTCCGTTCAGTTTCATGGTTGAGCAGATTTCAAGAAAAGCCTCAAGATGACGGTTCGGGTCTTCAATTGCAGCTCCCCCGAATTGGCTCTGCTGGACCATATGTATAAGTGTCGGCTTCAGCTCAAAGTTATTTGCTGAAATCGATGGTCTAGCTATGCTCGGCCTGAATCCTCTAGCGCTAGGAGCTGCGTAGTCCCGCAGAGGTCGGCTTCCCATGTTCACCTCGGAAGCAACTTGATCTTCCATCTTTCGTTGTACTGCTCTCCGACGGTGAAAGGTTCGCTCTATCTCTAAATCAATCGGAATTAGACCTTCGGACCCTAGCCTTCTAAGCATACGACGAACCAACACACAAAAGTAAGAGTGCTAACCTAACACTAAAGCAGAAAATAATTCTAATAAATAAAAACCTAAGATTGCAATAAGTAAACAGGAAACTACTACTGAAAAATAAAAACTAAATCTAAATATGGAAAATAAAACTAAAGAAAATAAAATAAACTAAAGGAAAAATAAAGCAGGAAATTAATCTAATCCTAAGTCCGATCCAATTTCCCACCGTTCGATTAGATATCGAATCGACAGTCCCTGGCAACGATGCCAAAAACTTGATGCGCACGGTCGCGACCTTAAATCTTGCGATGGAGACCGTCGAGGACTCAAAGTACGTGCTCGCGCTCAATGCCTGCAAGTGCACGGATGTCGTCAAGTAATAATAGATTATCGATCCCACAGGGACTGGGATTCGAGTACTAAAACAATAAGTGGTTGCAATCGTTCAGACGGAATCTCAGAGAGAGTCGGTTGGTGAGGATTATTGGAGGACCCTACTCAGTGCGGTGTCACACAGAGGAGGAAAAGAGTGTGCCGGGGTCTAAAAAGGCGATTCTAGGACTTCAGTTTCACTTGTGTATCATATAACAATGTTGTCAATTGGCGTCGTCTAAATGTCTACCTACGGTTTTGAGGAAGGGACATCATACACTCTCCCGCAGAGTCGTCGCATTCACCTGGAGCTATCCTCACCCAAAAGGACGGGATAGAGGGTACGAGGATGCCAAATCAATCCTTGCGGTGGACCGTTTCCGATTCCTCTCTCCTTCTCCCGCGATTCACGGGAGGTCAGGTTTACCCCTAGGTTCCTTGATCAAACCTCCTAAATATAGATTTTGAGGGTTGTCACCACCTCGTATCGCCTACGCATAGTGGAAAGAAAGCCAAATTCTCGAAGATATAATAGAGAGCAACATCCAATTGTCAAATCAAACTTTTGGCCAGAATTTAATATGAACCAACATTGTCTATGAACACAAGCTACTCGCTAATCCTAGAATCAAAAGTACTACTCCATAAATATGAAGGAAGAATCACAAAATATGTTTAAGTTCAAATATAATAGAGATGAAGCACAGAAATAGAGATATACAATGCATTGTGATTTTCTCTCCAGCATTGTATTGCAAGTTGTGGACCTCCGGTGGCGTTCCTCCTCCCCACTGTAAGTTATCGAAGCCTTTTAGGGCTTCGGCATGCCATCCTAGCCATCGTGCCTCCCTATAGGGTTTGGGCAGAGCCATCCTTATATAGACGTCGCCTCGGATCGCTACGAAATTGGGAAAAAACCCTAGTCGCGCAACTCCATCGGGTCGCCACACGACCATGTGTTTCTACACGGCCAGGCCGTGTGCGGCCCTAGTGTGTTGATCTTCACCCATCGGACAAGGCCGTGTGAATCCACACGCCCTGGCCATGTCCCACTCTGCGTCTAGCATGAAATGTCCTTCTTTTGCTCCAAAAATGCATCTTTTCCGCCCGAAAAGCCAACCTGCATACAAAAGAACAACGAGAAGACCTCTGAACTAGAAAATAGGAAATGCATGCAAAAACAAAGTAACATATGCATGAAACTATCATGAAATGTAATAAGATGTGAGCGAAAACTACTCCTAAAACCCTATATATTTTGCTCACATCACCTGCCTCCCAGGTTACTCCCCAAGGAGTAACTGGTGTGAGGGAAGAGCATTTGTTGTGCCACACTCTACCACTATAGATGGTAGTAGTTGGAGTTGCGTGCAGTTGTCCTGGGTGCGTGGCACTCGACCACTCATAGGTAGTGTTAGTCGGAGTGGCCAGCAGCAGGGACCCCCATTGTGTAGCGAATTCTTTACGCTCATATGCTACTTGATCATACTATCCACTCGACCACTCTAGAGCGGTGGTTGGTGTTGAGTTAGGACAGTTGTCATGTCGTGCCACCTAGGCCACACTGGGGTCGTGGTAGCGAGTAGGGGTGCGCAGACATGACCATGAATACTGCATTGTCGTATCTTATGGCACTTTGCATATTACCATATATATACATATATGCAGTTATATATATATATGGATGGTTGTGACTAATATATATATAGATGCACTCTATATATATATGCTTATTGTGATGTTGCATTTGATTGTACTATGCTTGCTGCATTTGGTTGTACATCATATTCATGCATGCTTCGTGTATCTGTTATACGGTTGTGTCGGATACTTGTATAATTGTTGGACAGACCATTAGATACCTTGACATGTATCATGAGTATATTGTAAGTTAGTATTACTCTTCTTGTTATATATGTTGGATATATTCTCAGGTTGGATCAGAGTAGCGTAGCAGACTTTCAGGTATGTCTGTATTATACGTTGCTTATTTAGTTAGACGGTATATGTTGGTGCAGTAGGCACCTAAGCCGAACCTGAGTTTTGATTATAGCAAACGATACAAAGTTAAGCTCATGTCGTTATCTCACGAGTTGAATCGAGTGTGGAGAAGATTGCTATAGCTGGAGCTGAAGGCTAGCGACACCCGGAGGAAGTCGCGGTGGTCGGGCGACACTCGAGTGACTTTGGAGGGAGCCGAAGGAATCGAGTGGAAGGCCGGAAGCAAAAGCAACACGTAAGTATCGAGGTAAGCTCGTGTGTGCGAGCGTAAGTGAGGTCGTATCCGCTTTACGGGGATGACCTTAAGAGTAGATCCGACCAAAGACATCCTATAGATGGTCTAGGTCAAGATCGGACGGTCGGAGGCCATCAAAATAATGTTTTTGTTAAGCTAACTTTGCCTTGCAGCTAGCATCACCGATCGCTTTAGAGGACTCGACCGCACACAATCACGATCATTGGAGGTTAGCACTGATCGATGTCGCCATCACCGATCGATGATGACCATCACCGATCGATGGTCAAAGGATCAGCTTCGAGGAGTCAAGGTTTGTCACCAAATTTCAAGGGGAGTGGTGCTCAAATATGATTGGCTAGGGTTCCTCTCGAAAAGGGGCTCAAAGGCTATAAAAGGAGGTCCTAACCTAGGGTTTCATCAACAATTCTAAGCTTCCAAAAGCCTCCGCAAAGCTACAACTCTCCGACAATGAAGTTCTTCTTCTCCGACGCTAGGTTTAATTTTCTTTTAGTTTTTTGTACGTCGGTTTTAGATTTATTCGTTGTTCATTTACTTTTTCGAAGCTCTCTTTCTATCATAACGAGGAGAGGGGGAGTGTCCCTCTACCTCAAGTTTTTGTTCTTGTATCGATTAACTCCTACCTCCAACGAGGAGGAGTTCATTTAGTGTTTTGCCCTCCTTGCGTGGTCAAGGACCACTAGGGCCTTGGAGTAGTAACTGAAGGCTATGAACCAAGTAAAAAGAATTGTCTCTTTTATTTATTATTTATATTTCCGCTGCAAATTATCTACTCGAGTTTTAACGAACGATTTTGCAAAAAGCTTTTGTTTCGCTATTCACCCCCCCTCTAGCGAACCGCCTCGATCCAACAGTATATGCATGTATTTATATACTATGTTGGTATACCTATTGTACCTTTAGGTTATGCTGTTGAATTACATGTGATATTTGATATATACATGTTTTTCCTATTACCTGCTGAGTTATACTCACCACCACGGACCCTGGGTTTTTCTGTTGCCCAGGTAATAGGTAGAAGTCTTAGTGACGACTTGGAGCACCGCTGGCTGACATCTCATCTCATCTTCGAGACTCTGGTAGTCGTTTTGAGCCTTCCATATGGGTGTATTGTATTTGGAGTTTTTCGTGATGTACTATGTTGTGGACTTGTGGATTCGGATTTTGTCAAGGTTTCGTTATGTTGTGATGTGTTAGTCATACCGGTATGCATGTGTGTAGTTTGAGATGTTGTATTATGTTTCTGCTGTGTTTTGTGTATTTGTTGTATTTACATATATATGTGTTGTTGTTGTTGTGGCCTACGGGCCTTGTATTAACTCGAAATGTTACCACATATAGGGGAGATGTTATCCGTTTGCTTTTCGGCATGGCATGCTCTCGGGGCATGACAAAAACTCTTGTTGCCGCCGGCCAAGACTTGAGGGAAGAAGGAGCCTCCCTAGGAGAGGAGAAGGAGAAGCCGGCCAAGATCAAAGGAGAAGAAGAAACCTTTATCCTCTTCTTGTGTTGCCACCGGCCCTAAGGGAGAAGCCAACCATGTTGTCGCCCAACCCTTGAAACTCCAAACCCTAGCTCTCCAAATAACTCTTGCCTCCCAAGCCTTGAAAAAAAACTCTCCAATAGTTATTTTCGCCCAAGCCTTGGAAACTAATATATAGATTTCATCCAAGCCTCCTTCTAATCGTGTCCATTGTATCTAGGCTTCTTGAGGGTGTTAATAGGCTACAATAGGGACAATGAGGAGGAGTTGGATCTTGGCCACCTAATGGATCTGACCTACATAAAATCCGATCCATTAATGATAATCCATTCCACTAGAGGATTATCATTGATCTATCTCACCAACCCCCATAAATAAATATGACCTCCATATATTAATTGTACAAATATCTCTCCGTGTTTAAGATATCGAATGTCCATTAATTAATTAATTTATTGACAATTAATTAATTAACATCTAACTCCATGAGTAGTATCACTCAACCTCATCATCATGCCGAATTAAGTCCACTTGCAGGATTTACATGATGATCCTTATGAGCTCCTCAAGGGGACATCATCAACCTAATACATAGGACATGGTTTCCTCCTATAATCAACGACACACCATGTAAATAATATTATTTCCCAACTTACCGAGCCTATCGATTTAATCCATAAATCTCGCCCATTAATAAATCAAAGAAAAAAATACTAAGTACATTTGCCCGTTATTAAATCGGGATTAAGAGCATGTACACTATAATATCCGAGGTCCAATTCAATTATGTAGTCAGCAATAAATTGAATCACCTCTATGTTGGTCCTGCTCAATACACACAAAGTGTACTAGTGTAATTCTATGGTTAAGATAAATCAATACCAAATTACACTACAACCATACCAATGGTTTGTCCAAAACCATCTTGGTTGTGAGCCTCTACTTATACTCTACAAGGAACTGATAACATGATCTTCTGTGTGACACCACACACCATGTTATCTACAATGTAAAGTATTAGACAATATGCATAATTATAAATATGCAAACAATGATCATGTGATTCTTATTTCAAAAATAAATATGTTCATACAAAGGTTAGGCTTTCAGTATACATCCCAACAGTCCGATAGTGCGGCAGTCGACTGATGGCATGCAGCAGTCGACTGCTGCATGCCCAACAGGAAGAAACCCTTCTTCCCTATAAAAAGAAGGGTTGGATGCCTTGGGGAGGTTAATGCTTCCACTCCTAAGTGCTCCCCAAGTGCCCTAAACGTTCCAAACCTCCTCTTCCTTGTTCTCATCTCAATCATATTGTAAGAGGGAGGCTTTTGTGTAAGAAGGTTTCTTCTCCACCTTGATTGAGCAAAGGAGGATATTAGTGGATTGATTTGAGGGAGTGATTCGCCGAACGAATCGTCCGTGGACTAGCGGCAAGGGTCGTGAACCATGTTTCATCTTCTTTGTTAGCATTGCCTTCTTCTTTACTTTTTCTTTAGTTTTAATTGTCTTTGTTTTAGTATTTCCACTGTGCTAACCTATATTATAGACGATTAAGATGATAGAATTCCATCTAGCACATCGTAGGCTATTCAACCCCTTCTAGCCGGGCCACGATCCTCCAACAAGTAGTATCAGAGCAAGGAGGTTATCATCGGACTCACCGCCATGACAACAACGAAATGGCCGGCATGAACATCCATCCGCCTAAATTTGAAGGGGACTTCGCTTGGTGGAAAAAGTGAATGGAGGTATTTTTCGATACCGACTTTGAAATTATGTTGATTATGTAAAATGGTTTCAAAATGCATAGAGATGAAGAAGGGAGGCCATTAGAGAAAATAAGTTGGTCAAAGAAGCAAAGAGAGGAGCACCTAGCAATTCGAAAGACAAGCATCATCTTTTCAATGTGCTACCTCAACAAGAGATCAACTGGATTGGCGAATGCTCGAGTGCCAAAGAGATGTGGGAGAAGCTAGTGGAGCTTCATGAAGGCACCTTCGAAGCCAAACTCGCAAGAAGGGACCTTCTCCGATAACAATTGAAAAACTTCAAGCTAGATAAGGGAGAAAAGGTATTATCTTTGCATTCTAGATTGAAGGAGATAATTAATGGGTTGTCTGGTGTAGGGGAGAAGCTCTCCAATAGAGATATGATCATGAAGGCAATTGATGCATTCCCCCAGTCATCGAAATGAAGCTCTATGGTGGACTCATTCTATATCTCAATGAATCTAGAAGTAAGTACTCTAGAAGAATTCTTTTCCACTATGGAGCTTCATGAAACTAGACTTGAAGGAGTAATAGAAGAGCCAAGAAACAAATCAAGGGGAGTAGCACTTGTAGCCAACAAGGGAAAGAAGAAGGAGACTCCACCCCCTTCATCGGATGACAACTCATCTTCCTCCATGAACACCGATGAAGAGGCGTATATGGTAAGAAAGGTAAGGTGTGCTTTAAAGAGTTTTAAATTTAATAAATCTCATGATAAGAGAAGAGGACTAGGAAGGTCATTTGCTATAATTGCCAAGAAGAAGGACACATGAGGGATGAGTGTCCCCTATTAAACAAGAGAAAAGAAGAAAAGAAGAAAAATGAAAAGAAGAAAGAAAGGAAGAAGAAAGAAGAGAAGATGTCAAAGGAGAAGGAAGGGAAGTCAAAAACCTGAAACTTGAAAGCCACATGGGACGATCCATCCTCATCGAAAGAAGAAGAAGTCTTCACACATCTTGCACTTATGGGGATTGAAGATGTAGCCTCCACCTCATCTGAAAGAGAAGAAGCAAGAACAAGTGAGGAGGAGATCTCAAGTGTAGGGGGAGCATCATCTTCATCAGAATCGGAAGGAGATTGGGTAAGTGAGGTAAGAAATCTCCCTCCTCAAAAGGTTATTTCTAGGATTTCTAGTTTAACTAGGGATTTATTTAGAACTAAAAAGGAAAACAAATGCATGCTAAATGAAATTAAAACTCTAGAAGAAAAATTGAAAAATGCATGTTCACATGATGATCCTATTTCTTCTGATACTAATGATGCATGCTTATAAGAAAATAAGGTTTTAAGGGTTAAGATAGAATACCTCACTAAGGCCCTTGAAAAATTTACCATTGGCTCAAACACCTTGAATATGATCATAGGGAGCCAAAGGACAAGCTTTAACAAAAAGGGCCTAGGATACAAAGGATCCAAAAATGAAAAGTCATATCATTGTCTAATTGCTAAAGGGCAATCAAAAAACACAATGGTAGCTAGGAAATGGATCCCTAAGGAGTACTTGGTGAACCCTATTGGAAAGAACTTATATCGGGTTCCCAAGTCAATCCTCAAGGGTTAGAGAAACTTAGGATAGTCAACCATAAGTGGACTTATTTTATATCATGATAAATGGTTGACTTATGATAATGTTGGGTGTTATTGGGGTGATACTTGATCATGATGTGTAGTAATTTTGCATGATACTTAACCTTGGGTAGTATTTCATGAAAATTTGTGGTTAAGTATAAATACCTTAGTTACATCTCATAACCCACTATAGGCTAACTTGATTGAAAATATAGCAATGGGTGAGATGTTAGGTTGATACAAGTGATTCACTAATGCTTATGGCATTTTGATGAATCATTATATGTGTCATGATAGAGTAATCATAGACCAACTATGGGGAAAGCATATGTTTAATTCATGGACATATTTCCCATAGATCATAGTTGGATATTTTTTATGATTTAAAACCATTTCATGTTTCAAAGACTGAGAGTTCATGTTTTGAAATGTTGTAAGGCAAAACTAGGTTTCAAAGTTGATACATAATTGAGCACTTTTACAACTTTTGAATTTTTGCCTAATTTTTTAAAATTGAATTTATTTTCATGAAAAATCATTTTTCATTGATATAGGGACTCATTAGAAATGTTTTCCCAAAATTTCGTGATTTTTCAAATTTTCTTAATTTTTTAATGCATTCCTGAAGTTGGCTTCAGAAATTAGAATTCGGAACTTTCAGCTACCAGTTGACTGATGAAGAATGTCAGTCGACTGCTATGTGCAAAAATTGGGTTTTGTGTTTTAAAATCTGATTTTATGGTTTTTTTTATTCCCTTAGATTTTGATGTCATGTTGTATAACATATGTATGATGTTTTTGATGGTGTCAAAGGGGGAGAAATGTTGAAGTTTAAGTTAATCATGCTAGGGGGAATTAGCATGTGTTAAGGGGGAGTTGCATGTATTAAGGGGGAGTTTTGATACTCTGTTATGATTTACATTCTTACTTTTCTTGTGTATTTTGTTAATGTTTTACCTAACTTAAACATGTTACCACGCATCAAAAAGGGGGAGATTGTTAAGGCAATCAACCCAAGTATGTGTTTGGTTTTGATGTGTGTGGCAAAGGGTTTAAGTTAGGGTTGTTATGGATTTGATGTGTGTGTTTAAGTTGTGTAGGACTTAGTAAATCACACATGGTTTACTTAGTGAAGCATTGGTGAGTTCACCATCTCATGGCTTGGGTCCTTGAGTCAGTGAAGGATGGCATTGGAGAAGCCATAAGCTTGGTGCATCTAAGGGACCGCTGGATGAGGAGAAAATGGAGTGAAGCTAAAGGAAGTAGAATTCAAGGCAAGACACAAAGGATGACACTGGAGGAGCCCGGGCTTAGTGCATTAGAGGGACGTAGCTAGACGAAGAGAGCTTCGATGAGGGACTCCATGGGCGATGAGACATTAAGTGATTGTAACCCGAGATGAGATAGCTCAAGTTAGGTGAACTTGGCCAAATGGCTAAGTCAAGTGTCGGACGCTCAAACTTGTGTTTGAGGTTTTACCCGACAAGTTGGACCATAAACATGTGTTTGAGGTTTTACCCGACGATTGGATAAGTCAAATGCTCAAACATGTGTTTGAGGTTTTACCCGACGATTGGGAGTGTCGCATGCTCAATTGTGTTTGAGATTTTACCCGATGGTTGGATGCTCAAACATCTTGATGTTTGAGGTTTTACCCAACAACAGTCGACTAACAAGTAATGACAGTCGACTAGTAGTTGACCGGTGTCAACTAGGGTTTTGTGGCCCAACAATCAACTGTCAAGGGATGGCAGTCGACTGCTCCACCATTAGTCGACTGCTATGGGCACAGAATCGCTCATAGCCAACAGATCAGTCGGCTACGCGGCAGCAGTCGACTGCTGATAATAACAGTTGACTACTAAGGGTACCGTTGGATAGTGACAATGGCAAGTCAGAAGTCGTTGGAAGTCGATCGTTTGAGCGGCAGTCGACTGATGGCATGCAGCAGTCAACTGCTGCATGCCTAATAGGAAGAAACCCTTCTTCCCTATAAAAAGAAGGGTTTGGTTCCTTGGGGAGGTTAATGCTTCCACTCCTAAGTGCTCCCCAAGTGCCCTAAACGTTCCAAACCTCCTCTTCCTTGTTCTCATCTCAATCATATTGTAAGAGAGAGGATTTTGTGTAAGAAGGTTTCTTCTCCACCTTGGTTGAGCAAAGGAGGATATTAGTGGATTGATTTAAGGGAGTGATTCACCGAACTAATCGTCTGTAGACTAGCGGCAAAGGTCATGAACCACATTACATCTTCTTTGTTAGCATTGCCTTCTTCTTTACTTTTTCTTTAGTTTTAATTGTCTTTGTTTTAGTATTTCCGCTGCGCTAACCTATATTGTAGATGATTAAGACGACAAAATTCCATCAAGCACATCGTAGGCTATTCAACCCCCCTTCTGGCCAGGCCACAATCCTCCAACAGAAGAACCCAGGTGAAGACCGGAAGCTAAGCGACAAGTCACAAAGGACAAGAGGTAAGCACGAGTGTGAGTAATGGTGAGGTCGGGTCCTCTATACGATGACGACTTTAGGCGACGATCCGACTAAGACTTTCAGTGGAAGGTCTAGGTTGAGATCGGACAGTAAATAGCCATCATTTCTACCATTACTTATGTTTTTGTGCTAACTCTTTGTTGTAGTTGAGAAACCGGTCCAACAGTCGACTGATACCATTGGTAGTCGACTGATCCTATCATCAGTCGACTGTTGAGGGTGATCAGTCGACTGCTATTCAAACTGGTCAGCTCGATGAAAGTCAAGATAAGCTTCTCTTATCTTAGGGAGATAAGGAGCTTTGACTCAGATCTGGATCTCAACGAGCTTGGATTTGGAGGGCTATAAAAGAAGGGGGTTTCACCCTTTGGGATCCTCTCAATTGCTCTCCAAGTGCTCCCATAACGCCGCGCCGTCAACGACCACTCTACGCCATCAAAACGCTGCCACAATGCCGACGATGCACCAAGAATTGAAGTTCCTTTTTCGTCAGTATCTTTTAGTTGTTACTTCATTCTCTCTATATTGTATTCGAGCGTTTCATCTTTGAGTTTTTCGTTGTAAAGAGGAAAGGTGTGATTGTGCCTCTGCTTCGAGCTTTTTGTTTATTGTATTCGTTGTCTCCTACCTTCAACAAGGAGGAGATCTATAGTGAATTGCCCTTCGTACAAGGTCCAGGATCGCAGGGCTTTGGAGTAGCAACCATTAGGTTATGAACCAAGTAAAAACAAAGTGTCCTTTACTTTTATTCCATTGTGTTACTTTAGTTTTATCAAAACGAAAAGAAGTTTTCAAGCTCGCTATTCACCCCCCCCCCTCTAGCTTGCTTTCGATCCAACAAATACTACTCAAGTCAAACTTGAGTCTAGTCAATCGTGACCTGGGTCTATTGCACCAACAATATTCTCCTTTTTGATGCTTGACAATACCTTTAAGTTAGGCTAACAAAAACCTAAACTTAAACACTTCCAATGCCAAAGCATAGTGAAGGTTTACCTAACTTAAACCTCGCTTCTCCTCCTTTGGCATACATCAAAAAGAATCTCCAAGGGTATTAATGTCTTATATACCAATGAGATCTTACAATCTCCCCATTTGGTACCAAAAACATCTAGGATGTCTTCACTCTTCCTAGTGATAAGACTCATATCACTAAATGAGAGGCAATCCTTAGTTCTCCAATTCTCCACCTTTTGGTGAGCACAAAGAGGGTTTCCAAAACCCTTCAAGTCTCCCCCTTTGAGGAATACACATCCTTCATCCCATGATAGATAACCTCCCCCTAAAGGCTTGCTCCCCCTTGACCATTGCACCAACAATGTCCTTGGAGAGTCCCTAAGCCTATAGGAACACTAAACCATCAAAAATAAGGGCAAAAGTTCAAACTTAAACTTTCACTCACCTTAAAATTTGATACATCACCCAAAATAACTCTCCTGATCTATATCCAATGGATTTTCACCCTTCTAATGCTTTCCAAAGTATATCCTAGGGTTTGGAGTAGTTAAGGTAGCCTAAAATGGCTGAGACATGAGATAAACAACCTTATTTACTCGAAATCAACCTTGGCAGTTAACTTAGTCAACAATCAGTTGACTACCCTCAATGCCAGTCAACTACCAAAGTTAGTAGTCGACTGGTTTCTGTAATTGCATAAATCTAGAAATCAAAAAATGAATTTCAAAAATTCATAAGTAAATATACATAATTTGAAACATAATGAAACTTCATATGTATAAAACTTATGTCAGATACAATGGGTGAAAAATATTTGAAAAATAAAATACCCATTAAATAGTGAGATTGATACAATGTTAAAAACAAAGATAACTTCAATGTTTAGAGCTTACTTTGTATCAACTTCATCAATGGTGACTTCTATCAAAAGATAGACTACACCATGGTTTTTCAAAGTGATTTTGAAATGATTTTAAAACTTTATATTGGATCATGATCTATCGACTCAATACACCTGACTTGCACATTAGCTTTCCCTATGATCCATCAATATTATTTAATGAGTTCTAAGTTCAATATAATGTACTAAGTAAGCACATGAACTTAACTCATTTTCTATCATCTCACATATGTCTAGGGTGTATCAGTACACATACATGTCAATTTAATGTGAGATATGAGTTTTTATTCTTCTTAATCTAAGGTCTCATGTATTTTTCTAGATAACTCTATTTGATTCCTTTATACATGGAACTTCAAATCATGTCATAGTCCTTAAATCAATTTTAATTAACCTAAATGCATGAGTGATGATTATGGCATATAATGATAGCATAATTAAAACATGTGCAAATAATCATGATGTCATGGTATAAAAGCTAGACTAAAACATACATAACATAAAAATAATAGACCTAAGCATTATCATGATATTTTAAATAATAAAATGAAATATGATGTCATGACATGGTATATGACATACATAAGCATGACAATTTTATAATATCAAGGTATAAAAATACCTAAAGTTTAAACCTAATTGTCATTTCCTAGGATTAAACCCAAATTTGTCATAATGGATCAATCTCCCAAGTGTGCCAAAAATCCAAAATGACACACTATGACCTCTAAACCTAATTGTGCCAATTTTGATTGACTTTTCAAACTTCTTGAATTTTATTGGCACATCCTAACATCCTTTAGGATATTAAATTAAAACTTATTTCCAAAGTATCCCATACCTTTGGAAATGACCTAAAGTATCAACTCTACCATGGTTAGGTTAATTACCCATCCACTTAGGGTTGACACGCCCTAACCCATTTAGCATGAAGGGATTACGCTCCTTGAAACTCAATACCTATTGGAGCTCCTTAGGTTAACTAGGTACTCACTAGGGATATCCTCCCTTAGTACCTTCCTAATGACTCTTTTTGGCTTGGAAGCGTTGGTAAATTGGGTCTTGCCTATGTCAACTCTAGGGATAACTTCCCTTGTGACCTTCTTAGTGGCTTTTCTAGGTTTCATGGAAACCTTGGCCACTAGGCACACACCATCGTTAACCTTAGGGATGACTTTCCAAGTAACCTTGGTTTTCCTAGACCTAGATTTAGTTCCATAGTCAAATGGAACATTGTGGTAGGTCTCCTTGGGCTTAGTTTGTGACCCAAACCTTTCTTGCCCCTAGACAGTTCTTGTCTCCTAGGCCCTAATTTTTTATCATTTGACCCTTGAATTTGATTTTGCATCTTCCTAAGGGGTCTTGCCTATGTCAACTCTAATTGCCCAATTTTTGATCTTTCATCAATTCTTTAGGCATAGTTCTTTCTCTTAGGCATATGTCTACACTTTTTAGGGTTAATGCCTAAATAGTTTTCTACCTTTCTAATTGCTTCCTAGGGTTATTTTTTCTAGATTTGTCCTTATCCCTAATATTGCATGATTTAGCACCTAAACAGTAAGCTCTATTCCGGAAATGCTGCTTATGATTATGCACAATTACTATTGAATTAAAAGCATGCTTTTTAACATAAAGATTTGAAAGTGCATTACTAAAATATACCTTAGGGTTTGCTTTAGAAGCTCCCCCTACGTGTGTAGCTCCTCCCTTGCCCTTGCTAGGTTGTCTTCCCTTAGGACATTGGCTCATATAGTGCCCCTTTTGATGGCATTTGAAGAAAATGATGTGCTCCTTGCTTTTAATTGTTGAGGCACCGACATCCTTAGGTTTTTCATGAACTTTTGGCGTCGGTTGAGTCTTCTTGACTCTTTTTGGACACTTGCTCTTGTAGTGTCCTTGCTCCCTACACTCAAAGCATACAATATGATTTTTATTTTTAATTTCCATGCTTGAGTTACCTAGGTCAGTGGTAGGAGTCGGAGTTGGTTCTTCATCCCTCCCGGATGTCGATGGTTCTTCTTCTTGCTCCAACATGGAAGACCTAACCTCCTCCCCCTCAATCCTAGAGGTGGAAGCTTCCTCCAATTCTTCCACTTCTTCTACCGATCCGGATGTTGAGCATCTCTGAATTTTCGAATCCACAAGCTCTTTGGATGAAGATGCACATTCTTCTTGAGCTTGAATGGATGAACACTCCTCATCATTGAATTCTTCTTTATTGTCTTAGACTGAGTGAGGCTTCTCATGGAATCTTGCCAACTTGCTCCAAAGCACCTTAGCATCCATGTAATCCCCTAGCTTGCACAAAATATCATTAGGTATTAGATTTTCTAAAAATTTTGTCACCTTAACCTCAGTCTTGAATTTTTGGCATTGCTCTTGGGTCCACTTCTTCCATTTTTGAACATTTCCCTTCTTATCCTTAGGGGTTCTAAACCTTCCACCAAGATGAACCAATCTTCGATATTCATCATGAGGAAAGTTTCTATACTCTCCTTCCATTTGTCAAAGATCCCAATTCCATCAAATTCATATGTCGGTGTAGTGTTGATGTCACGAGCTAGTCTAAGACTTGACTCATTGATAGACGGTGATTGTGTTGTGGTACCGTCATAAAATTATTTACCGAACCCCCTAACTAAACTAATGCAGTATAGGACTGACTCGGATCGTCTCCCAATGAACCTAATGGCTGGACGTTTATTTTTAAATAGAAGTAAACACTGGGGGTTTTCTGAATCTATTAAAATGCAAAATTAAAAAGCAAACCTGAGAATTAACTCTGTAAGAAGTAAATCTAACTACCAATTATTAATTTCCAGGAAGCTAACCTAATGTGCAAAAGTAAGTAATCATGCACCGCACTGTCACTATACGGTACAATGTGAAGGGTTTCAAAAATAGTTCTAGATCAACCGTTGATCTTTTCGGTTAATTGGCGATCATGATGTACTACTAGGTGCCACTCATGATCGTTCTATAATTAATGGTTAATTATAGACGACCAACATAAACCGAGAACCTATTTGGTCATACGCACAACGAGCGTAATCCGAAGGATTTAAAACGAGCTTGAGAATGAGATTCTCAGACCGAGAGAAACTAAGTTTGGTTGGACCAAATAAGAAGAGAGCATGAAATCATTTCAGTCGCAATGGATGCGAGGATGGGTCGTGTCTTATGAAGACATAATGGATGAACCAAAATGGTTTGGTTCTAATCCAATGGAGGAGAATAAACCAAAGGGTTTGGTTTATTTTAAACGAATGAACCAAAGTTGGTTCGGTTCGTTTTAACTTAAAATAAACCATCATGGTTTGGTTTATTTTAACTTATATTAATGGAGCGGGTTAACGGGCCTTATGGTTATGATCCAATAACCATTAAGAGAATTAGTTCTCTATAAAAGAGGGCTTAAGGGTTTGTTAAGCCCTAATCCAAAAAGGCCCTTGACCTAATTATTGCCGCCCCCCTCCTCTCCTTGGAGAAGTCGGCGCCAACTTCCATTGCCACCACCCACCCCCTTGTGCCGCCGTCCAAATTGTTGTCGGCATCCAAGCTTCGGCCGGTGATCCTCCGGCAACTCTCCGGTGATCTCCTTTGGGTTCGGCATCAAGGTGAGCTTCATCCTACCCTTTTTGGCCGGCCCTTACTCCTCCACCAAAGCTGTCCAATTTTCTGGATAGCTTGTTTCCCTCTCGTCGGAGCGTCGTTTGGACGACGTTTGGAGCTCCGACTGTGGTAGCCTTGCCAGGGATTCAATCTCCGGTAATCCTCATAGGTGGAGGACGAAGGATTCATCAAACGGTTGACAAATACCTCTCCGAAGAAGCGAGTTTTGAGGACTCGGTTTTGGATCCGAATTTGGATTCGGATAGTGATCTTCTCTCGATCACATCGTCTTCAACACGAGGCTAGTAACCCGTACGAAGACGAGGCTCGTGACTTGGTGAAGTCATCCCGAAGATACTCGGCGTGGATACAGATAGAGACGATTCTAGCGAGGATCGTTCCGGTTGATGTTTATCCCGCTACACGTGATACGAAAGGTATACGTAGTTAAATTTCCTTTTATTGCAAAATTTAAATTTATGGTTATGTCTACACATGTTGTACTATGCATGTGTGTGATGTGTGTGTTGTAATAAATGTAGATTTATTATTTTCATTTCTTCCACTGTGCACATGTTTACGAAACATGTTCGAACACATACTCGCCGCGGTGCCGGAAACCCAACAGTGGTATCAGAGCCCAGGTTGTGTTTCGACATAATCGTAAAATTGTTTTGCTATAGTCATAATGATATTTCTGGAAATTTTCTACTTTTGGAAAGTTAGAAGTATTTATGGAAAATTTTCAATTTTGGAAAGTCTAGAAGTATTTATGGAAATCTTCCACTTTTGGAAAGTTAAAAGTATTTATGGAAATTGATATTTTCCATAAATAAAATATTTGATTAGATTTTGGAAATTTGTTTCCTAATTTAATCATGATTTGATTTGGGAAATCAAATCTTAAAAATATTTTATTTCCATAAGTAGTTTTGATGATTTAGGAAATTGATTTCCTAAATTGACTTTCCTTAATCAACTATTTTCACAAATAAAATATGTGATTAGA
This sequence comes from Wurfbainia villosa, assembly GCA_025175895.1. NCBI lineage: Eukaryota > Viridiplantae > Streptophyta > Magnoliopsida > Zingiberales > Zingiberaceae > Wurfbainia > Wurfbainia villosa. Next base: position 13,436,368 of record CM045988.1, on the reverse strand, counting down.
TTTGGAAATTTATTTCCTAATTTAATCATGATTTGATTTGGATAATCAAATCTTAAACATATTTTATTTCCATAAATATTTATGACATATAAGGAAATATTGTACATGACATAATTGTATGGCATGTAATTGCATTAGATGCATATCATTATGTCATGCGTATTGTGACATGTAGATGTATGTCATGCCATGTAGATAATAGTTATTTGCATGCAAAGAGGATGAGACATAAAAACCCTAACTCAATATTAAATCCTACACCTTCCATTAATATGGTTAGAACCAGAGTTCCGTTTCTTGTTCGGGTTGTTGGACTCTCTCCAAGCCCGGCTCGAACCCGAACATGTTCAAACCATGGAATAGTTTAATACTAATATGGTAAGAGTCAGAGGTCAATCGTTAGCTTTGGTTGTTGGACTCTCTCCAAGCCGGGCTAATTGGTTGAATGCACTCTAACCATATTAAAACTATTTCTCGATTAATGGGTTGGTTTTAACCTGGAGCATCGGCTTGTTGGACTCTCTCCAAGGTCGATGTAGAGGGAGGTGAAGTTGGGTGCTATGCATATGATGCATACTTGTTAATGTGTTAACAACCCGATGTATGTGTGAACATTCAATTAGTTGATAGCACATTGTGATAGTTGCATATACGTGATATGCAATCGGTATATTTGATACCTACCATCGTAGTTATGAATGGCTTATTGGACTCTCTCCAAGGTTGTTCATATCTATGATGGATATCAGCCCATTCGGAGATGGACCTACGATCTCCCGAAGTGATTTTGGGGTTTTTTAAATTCGAAAAATGAATGGGATTTATGAATGTATATTGATGCATTTTTAAATCATCTTTCTCATATATGCTCGTTTTGTATTTCTAAGATCGATCATGATGTCTTTGAATTTGCGTTCCATTTTGGATTCGAATAAATTGACTGGGTCGAACTTCTTGGACTGGCTTAGAAACTTGAGAATTGTTCTCAAGGTTGAAAAGCTTGCAAATGTCCTCGAAGCGCCTCTTCCCGCCCATCCTAGTGACAATGCAACTCTGGATCAATTGTTGGCCTATCAGAAACATGTGAGTGATTCTGAACAAATGAGTTGCATCATGCTAGCCATGATGGAACCCAAGCTACGAAAGCAGCATGAGCATATGGATCCTCATATCGTAGTCCTTCATCTTTATGAGTTGTTTGATAAGCAAGTGAGATTCGAAAGGTTCGAAGTCTCCAAGCTTCTCTTCACCTCTGAGATGCAAGAAGGTTCATCTGTGAAACTGCTCAACATGCTGAAGACTGTGGAGCCTTCTGAGAAGCATGAGCAGGGGACGGTGTTGTTAGTTGATTCCTCGAAGAAAGGTTCTAAGAGGGAGTCAAAGGAACAACAGAAGGGGAAGAAGAAAAAGGCTAAAAAGGCAGAATCAGCTCAAAAGGGCACTTGCCATCATTATGGCAAGTAGGGCCATTGGCGAAGAAATTGTAAGATTTATCTTGAGTCCGTGAAGAAGAATAAGGCATAAGATGCTCCATCTTTTTCATATATCTTCGTTATTGATCGTCATTCTATTTCCTCAGACACTTGGGTATTGGATAATGGGTGTGGCTCACATATATGTAATGACATAGATAGGCTAAGGAATAGAAGAAGACTCGTCAAGGGAGAGTCAAATTTACATGTTGGGAATGGAGCAAAGGTTGTTGCACTCGCCATCGGAACGTATTTGTTGAAACTCCCTGCAGGACTTGTCTTAGAACTGGACAATTGCTTTTATGTTCCTTCGTTGATAAAGAACATCATTTCTATTTCTTGTTTAAATAGAAATGGGTACCATTTAACTTTTAGTAACAATTGTTGTTACATAACTTTGAATGGAGTTCTTTGTGGGACTGGAACTTTAAGCAATGACATTTATACATTGGACGTATCCAGTGACATTTTCAATATAAAAGCGAGCAACAAGCGTGCTTGGAAGGATAATCAATTAGACTCCTACATGTGGCATTGTCGTCTTGGCCATGTAAGCAAGAAACGCATGTCCGAATTACACCGATGTGGAATTCTGGAATCGTTTGAATTGGATTCATACGATACATGTGAATCATGCTTAAAAGGCAAGATGACTAAGTTACCTTTTTCAGGAAAAGGTGAACGAGTGGGGGAGTTACTAGGTCTGATACATACTGATGTATGTGGACCTATGTCAACTCAAGCTTTAGGAGGCTATAACTACTTCATTACCTTCACCGATGATCACTCACGGTTTGGGTATTGTTGGTGCAGTAGGCACCTAAGTCGAACCTGAGTTTTGATTATAGAAAACGATACAAAGTTAAGCTCATGTCGTTATCTCATGAGTTGAATCGAGTGTGCAGAAGATTGATATAGCTGGAGCTAAAGGCTAGTGACACCCGGAGGAAGCCGCGGTGGTCGGGCGACACCGGGAGGACTTCGGAGGGAGCCGAAGGAATCAGGTGGAGACCGAAAGCAAGGCTTCAAAGGTAAATGTTGAGGTAAGCTCGTGTGAGTGAGCGTAAGTAAGGTCGAGTCATCCATACGGGGACATCCTTCGGCGACGATCCGACCAAGACTTCCCATGGAAGGTCTATGTTGAGATCGGATGGCAAGTGGCCGTCGAATTCACTTATATTTCGAGCTAACTCTTTATTACAGTCGAAAAGTCTAAAAATCAGTTCAACCAGCCAAAAATCAGTTCAACTGCTATGCCATCAGTTCAACTGGCCAAGGATCAGTTCAACTGCTGAGCCATCAGTTCAACCAGCCAAGAAATCAGTTCAACCGATGGTCAAAAATCAGCCTCGAGGAGTCAAGCTTTATCACCATTTTTCAAGGAGTTTTGTGCCCAATTCCTATTGGTTGAAGACCCATTCGATGAGGGGCTTAAAGGCTATAAAAGGAGGTCCTAACCTAGGGTTTCATCATCAATTCTAAGTGCTCAAAAGCCTCCACAACACTGCGACTCTCCGATAACTCTACGACAACGAAGTGCTGCCAACAACCCTAGTTTAAGTCCTATCTTCGAGTTGTTGGTATAATCTTGTTTTGTCATTTCTTTTAATCTTGCAATTCGTTTGTTAATCAAGGCTTTCTACCATTGCATTTCATTTTAATAGAAGAGAGGGTTTGTCTCTCCATCTTGTGCTTCGAAGGTTTTTGTAATCGTAAAACTCCTACCTCCAACGAGGAGGAGTGTTTTAGTGAATTGCCCTCCGTACACGGTCTAGGACCGTTAGGGCCTTGGAGTAGTAGCCGAAGGCTATGAACCAAGTAAAAAAACTATTTGTCTCATTTAGTTTTTATTTACATTTCCGCTGCGTTTAATTGTCTACCGAACGATTTAAAAGAAAAAGTTTTTATCGCTATTCACCCCCCCCCTCTAGCGATCCGCTTCTATCCAACAATTGGTATCAGAGCCGGGGGTTGCTAAGATTTGGTGAAACCACCAATCTAGCCATTTTACAGATTTTTTTCTTTTTAATTCTGTTTATTTCAGATTTATTTCGCTTTGTTATTTTTTCTCCCGCACTACTAATCCAAGACGCGAGTCTTGGTACTTTTTTTTGTGTTTTTGTCGTTGCTAGTTTCTTCGTCTTCGTCTCCTTGTTTCTTTTGTTCTAATGGCCCATCTTGAGGGTTTTAGCACCGTCCGACCTCCGTTTTACAACGGAGATGACTTCCGTTATTGGAAGGGTCGGATGGAATGCTTTCTCAAAACCCAAATCGAGATGTGGATCATAATCCAAACGGGTTTCACACTTCCGACTAATGAAGTGGGTGACTCCTTGGATTATGATCAATGGACCATTGCGACAAAATGACAAGTTGAAGCCGACGCCAAGGCAACACAAATCCTCCAATGCGGCTTATCCAAGGAAGAGCTAAATCGCGTCGGCCCCTTCATAAGCGCAAAGGACCTTTGGACAAAACTAGTGGAGCTACACGAAGGGACCGATGAAGCCAAGGTATGTAAGCGTGATCTTCTATTCAATAAACTATATAACCTAAAAATGCAGGAACACGAGTCCGCGACGCAACTTCACGCCCGAGTCCAGGACATAGTCAACAACCTACACGTAATCAGGCAAAAGGTCGAAAACCGCGATCTTATAAGGTATGTTCTAAACTCCTTTCCAAGGACTACCTTGTGGGCATCCATGGTCGATGCCTACAAGGTCTCCAAGGATCTTTCTAAACTTAGATTAGATGAACTTTTTTCTGATTTTGAACTTTATGAGCAGTCTAATTCGGAACCCGAGAAAGGTATAGCTTTATTTGCAGGTTCAAAGAAGAAAACCGCTAGCAAGCCACCTCCGAAGGAAGAAGATGATGAGTCGGATTCGGAGGTCGACTCGGAAATGGAAGCCGAACTAGTCAACCTAGTTCGGAGGATAGTCAAGGGCCGAAAATGAGCCGTCACTCGACCCAACGAAGGTAAGCCTAAAAGTTCAAACATAAGATGTTATGAATGCAATAGGTTTGGACACATTAAGTCCGAATGCCCAAAACTCAAGAGCAAGGCACTAAAATACAAAAAGGCACTCAACGCTACTTGGGAAGAAGCTTCCGAGGAAGAAGACAACGATCGAGTCCTTATGGATAAACCGGTGGAATCGGAGACGGAGTCGAAATCGGAACTTGAATCGAAAACCGAAGATGAGTCAGACTGCGAAGCACTATTCAAGACAAGCCACGGATACGCATCCGGTTCAAAAGATAAACTCAAGGTAAGTCGCTCTCTTATTACCACACTTTATAGTGCAATTAAGTTTTTAAATAGAAAGTTAGCTAAGTCCGAGTCCAAGGTCGAGACCCTGGTTGAGGAAGTTAAACTCCTTAAACACGAGGTCTCCCTAACCTCTTCGACTAGTCGAGTTCAAGAGGACTCAACTCGGGTTGAAAAACTCGAAGTTGAGAACTCACTCTTGAAAAGTCAAGTCGAAGATCTTAGGAATACGTTGGAAAGGTTTACTTTGGGATCCAAAGGACTTGACCTCCTACTTGGATCGCAAAGGGCCGTGTACAACAAGGTCGGGCTAGGGTTTAGCTCAAACACGACCAATAAGTCGTATATGTCAATCGTAAGTAGACATAAAAAACATGTCCAAGCATGGGTCCCTAAGACCACCTTAATTTCAAACTTAGGATCAAACCAGTACTGGGTTCCCAAGGACCAAATCCACTATGTGGAGAGACCGAATCGATTCAACGGTCCAGGGGGAGCTAGTACAAAATTTGTTTGTGTTTTAGCTTAGAAATTGCATGCTTAGGTTTTCATTTTTCTTTTTAGAATGGTTAGATAGGACTATAACTCATCAATACTTGATAACATAGTACCAGGATGCGGCGAGATGATAGTACGCTAGGAAAGCGGAGTCTTGTGTATTCGGGCTAGATAAGGCGTATCTAGTTCGGTGCACTTGACCGAGCGGAACTAGCTGAAGCTACCTCGCCGTATCCTAGACTAGTTAGACCAGGAAGTGGTCTTAGGTGAGTCAAGTCTCTATTTTCTTGAAAATGGCTTTGTCTAAGGAAGTGGTCGTTGTTCCGATCAAAGAAGGCCTCTGTGCCTCGCCACGACCTGGAAGCCATGATCTTGAAAAGGTGACTTGATGAGCCTAAGGTCAAATCCGAATCTAACGCAAGGTTGACAAGTGTTTAAGTCATTAAATTTAATTCAACTAAAATTGAAAGTCATATCACAAGAACATATAGGATTAACATGTTTGATCATGTAGACATGGGTGAGATGATTTAGGTTAATAATTTTCAACCAATTTTTAATAAATCCAATATCCGATCCAACTACCTTGCGTGTAGGATCAATGGATGTTGGACAGTGGTTGCTCCCGACACATGACCGGGGATCAACTCATGTTTTCGAAGCTTCGATTCAAACGACAAGAATCGGTAGCCTTCGGAAATAACGGCAAGCTCAAAATCATCGGATTAGGTGATATTGAGCTTAACTCAAATTTTGTCATTCAAAACGGTTTATTAGTAGAAAATTTTCAATATAATATTCTCAGTGTAAGCCAATTGTGTGATAATAACTATAAGGTCATATTTCTAGAAAACGAATGCATAATTAATACAAACGAAACCTCTAAAACAATTCTTAAGGGAACTAGAAATAACAACATTTACACTATTAACTTAACTAACTCCTCAACTAAGTGTCTTATGACACGGCAAGAGGAATCATGGTTGTGGCACCGACGACTCGGTCACTCACACCCAAGACTCATCCACAAGATGAGTCAGAGTGACTTAGTTAGAGGTTTGCCTAACCTCAATAACTTGGATAATAAAATATGTAATGCTTGTCAACAAGGTAAACAATCTAGGACACAACATCAACTAACTAATCAAGAACGAACCAAAAGTGTGCTTGAGCTCCTACACATGGATCTATTTGATTCACACGGAGCTAAGTCACTTAACGGAAGTAAATTCTGCTTAGTCATAATTGATGACTATTCTAGATTTACTTGGGTTAGGTTCATCAAAAACAAAAGTGATACCCTAGATCAATTAATTAATCTATTTAAATTAATAGAAAATCAACAAAGCATTAAAATCAAAAGACTTAGGACTGATCATGGTGGTGAATTCGAAAACCATAGGTTTACAGAATTTTGTAACCTAAATGGATACAACCATGAGTTCTCTTGCCCTAGAACTCCACAACAAAATGGCCTAGTAGAATGCAAAAATAGAACCCTACAAGAAGCCGCTAGGACAATGCTTAATGAGTATAACCTACCCGATAGGTTTTGGGCCGAAGCTGTGAATACGGCATGCTATGTCCAAAATAGAATCCTTATGGTAAAGAGGCACCTTAAGACCTCATACGAGATTTATCACGATAAAATACCTAACATCAAGTACTTTAGGGTATTTGGGTGTAAGGTACATATCCTAAACACTAAGGATTACCTAGGGAAATTTACATCCCAACCACGACCGGAATCTTTCTAGGATACTCGACTACAAGCAGAGCTTATAGAGTATATAACCACGACACCCTTAGAGTCGAGGAGACTATCAATGTAGTATTTGATGAAGGACACGAACCTACAAAACCCCCGGCAACCCCAATTAGCGAACTGACTCATACTAGACCTAACTCTGATCCGGAGATCAGGTCTAGTGTTAATCCTAACCTAAGTCAACCAAGTCACTCTATCGACCAAGTGATAGATGACTCCAACCAAACTAGAACTCAAACGAGTCATCCTATGGATCAAGTTGTAGACTCAAACCCAAATCCAACTAGGACTCAAACGAATCATCCTATTGACCAAGTGATAGGTGATCCAAGTCTAGGAGTATGAACTAGAGCCTCATACAGAAACCTTAGTCAAATATCCTTGATTTCTAAAATTGAACCCAAAACTATTGACCAAGCTCTTCTTGATCCCGATTGGATTATTGCAATGCAAGAAGAGTTGACTCAATTCACTAGGAACGAAGTATGAGAATTAATACCACCACCTAAAGATAAAACAATCATTGGAACAAGGTGGGTGTTTAGAAATAAAATTGATGATAGAGGTGAAGTAGTTAGAAATAAAGCTAGACTAGTTGCTAAAGGGTTTAGTCAAGTCAAAGGTTTAGATTATGACGAGACCAATGCCTCAGTAGCTAGATTAGAGTCCATTCGAATGCTATTAGTATATGCAGCACATCGAGGATTTAAGTTGTTTCAAATGGATGTGAAATCTGTATTCTTAAATGGATACATTAAAGAAGAAGTTTATGTTAGTCAACCCCCCAGTTTCGAAAGTTTAGACAAACCCGATCATGTCCTTAGGTTAAAGTGTAGGGATCTCGTATGCCAAATAGCATATGCGCAACGGAAAAATAGGATCCCTTCCAAGTGATCCTTGCGAAAGAAAACCTCGTACAAAAATAAATTTCTCAAAACCTATCTTATAAGAGAATATTACCTTTGTTGCGTGCCCTTTGTAATCCCGCTTCTCCTTGGGTTTGTTGAATCTTTTAGCACGTTCAAATGTCCGTGCCTCTATATGTATCCACACGAGCAAGCTCTTGTCTCACAAAAGAAACTAGAAGAGCTCTCCTTTACTTCTTGCTAGAGAAGTCCCTAAAGGAGAGGAAAGTAGGGAAAAAGAGAAAGGAAGAAGAAGACTACTCTTCTTGCTACACTCACAAAAGCCACACAACCAAATGCTCTCACCACCAAGCTCTCTCCAAGCCTCAAGCTTCAACCCTTCCACCAAGCTTGGCCGGCCACCCCATGGGGTGTTTTATAGGATTGAAAAACCTTTCACCTCCTATCACATTCAATGCAATCAATTGCATTGAAATATAATCAAACAAGGAGTTACACTCCTTGTTTGGCCGGCCACATGTGGGGGAAATCCAAAGGTCAAAACCCTTTGTCTCCTTCCACCTCATCAAGCTTAGGTGGCATGCTTATGTGGCATGCTTATGTGGCATTCATGGATGTTGAATTAATCTTATTAATTCAATAAGCTTATGTTATCATATTGAATTAATCTCATTAAATCAATAAGGTAACATATTGAGTTAATCTTATTAAATCAATTAAGCTTAGCATATTGAATTAATCTCATTAAATAGATAAGCTAAAATTCTCATTAAGCTTAAAGTCCAAAAACCATTTTGTACTTAAGCTTATTCCCAAATTATTCTAGTCAAACTAGAATGCACTAATTCTTCTAATCATCATGCTCTTTGTGTGTGACCCTATAGGCTCTCATAACGTTGGCAGTGGATCTAAACTCTTTTAGATACACAAGCAATGAGCGGCATCTAGCAATACATCATTGCTACCCAAGTTACGAAATAAGTCAAGATCCGACTAACCTTTCCGTGACTACTATAATGTATGACCGTGTCCTTCTATCCTTGATATCAGATTGACCAATGAGGCATAGACCGTGTCATCCTCGATCAATCTATGTGTTTCTTGATCCCTGAGTAAACTAACTCAAACAAATGAGCTCAATATCTCATATTGACTCATTCGAGCATGGCCATGCGTTTTAGTAGTTCTACTCAATCAAGGGGCCCACCGATATCACTCTCGTCATATGAGAGGGATAGATCCCATCTACATCACTCACATCCCTCCGCATAATTTGTTATATACCCAGTAATCGCCTTTATGGTCCACCCTGTTACGGGTGACGTTTGACGATACCAAAGTACATAATTCCTTATGTAGGGAACCGTAGTGACTTTAGGTTCGAGGACTATTCATACCAATAGTCACATGAGAAAGTTTATGACACTCATATAACGATCCATGAAACTTTCTCATGGCGGGTCAGTTCAGTATATATTCTCCAATATATACCCATGTGTCAACTTGATATCATATATCCATGACTTGTGAGATCAAGTCATCAATCGACCTACATGCTAGTCTTTATATATTAATATTGCCCTTGCATATTAATACTTGACTAGGAACATTTAGGAAAGTGTTCTCTACAGCCTCTCATAATCAATTCTGCCAATTGATGTGCTATAGATAAGAACCTACTTTTCTAGGGTATTATTATATATTTAATTTAGCTGGCACAAGCAAGACGTAAATATATAATAATCAATCCTTTGCCTTTATAGAATATGATACAAAATGTTCCCTATTCAACCATCACATGATTGGTTCTAGGGCTATAACTAACATAAAGAAAGCTCTTTATGGACTTAAACAAGCTCCTCGAGCTTGGTACAAGAGACTTTCGATTTATCTTAAGTCCAAAGGCTTTAACCAAGGTGTAGTCGACCCAACCCTTTTCGTAAAAACCTTAGGTAAAGACATATTCATAGCCCAAATCTACGTAGATGATATTATTTTCGGAACCACCAACTCAATCCTACTAAATGAGTTCATTTCACTTATGGAAAGTGAATTTGAAATGAATTTAGTAGGTGAGTTAAGTTTCTTTTTAGGTCTACAAATTAAACAAACTAAAGATGGAATATACCTACATCAACGCAAATATACTAGGGAATTAATTAAACGCTTTGGAATGCAAGATGCTAAAATTATTAATACCCCAATGGCAACTAATGTGAATATAGAAGAAGATGTAATCGGAAATTCAATTGATTTAAAATACTATAGGAGCATAATAGGGAGTCTCCTTTACCTAACTGCAAGCCGACCTGATATCTTATTTGCAGTAAGTATGTGCGCAAGGTTTCAAACATGTGCCAAGGAGTCTCACCTAACTCTAGTCAAGCGTATCCTTAGATATCTAAAGGGTACACTTAATGTCGGTATTTGGTATCCTAGATCTACCGAGTTCGAACTAACCGGCTACTCCGATTCGGACTATGCCGGTAGTAAGCTCGATAGAAAGAGTACGAGTGGTTGTTGTCAACTTCTCGGTGTTGGTGCAGTAGGCACCTAAGTCAAACCTGAGTTTTGATTATAGCAAACGATACAAAGTTAAGCTCATGTTGTTATCTCACGAGCTGAACCGAGTGTGCAGAAAATTGCTATAGCTGGAGTTGAAGGCTAGCGACACCCGGAGAAAGCCGCGGTGGTCGGGCAACACTCAAGTGACTTCGGAGGGAGCCGAAGGAATTGAGTGGAAGGCCGGAAGTAAAAGCAACACGTAAGTATCGAGGTAAGCTCGTGTGTGCGAGTGTAAGTAAGGTTGTATCCTCGTTACGGGGAAAGACTTAAGCGTAGATCCGACCCAAGACATCTCATAGGTGGTCTAGGTCGAGATCGGACGGTCGACGACCGTCGAAATAATGTTTTCTTTAAGCTAACATTGCCTTGCAGCCAGCATCAATCGACTGCCAACCTGAAGGACTCGATAGTCCATCACGGTGACTACGGCTAGCACTCGATCGATGCGCCAAAGAATGATCGTGATGGCCATCACGATCACTGGTCAAAGGATCAGCCTCGAGGAGTCAAGGTTTATCACCAAATTTCAAGGGGAATGGTGCTCAAATATGATTGGCTAGGGTTCCTCTCGAAAAGGGGCTCAAAGGCTATAAAAGGAGGTCCTAACCTAGGGTTTTCACAAGAATTCTAAGTGCTAATTTACTACGACAACGAAGTGCTACCAACAACCCTAGCTTAAGGTCTTTCTTTTTAGTTGTTGGTATAATCCTTGTTATTGTTTTCAATATTGCAACTCTTTTACTTGAGGTTTTTCTATCGTTGCATTTTACTTTAATAGAAGAGAGGGTTTGTCTCTCTATCATTTTGCTTCAAAGTTATTTTTGTAATCGTCAAACTCCTACCTCCAACGAGGAGGAGTGTTTTAGTGAATTGCCCTCCGTACAGGGTCTAGGACCGTTAGGGCCTTGGAGTAGTAGCCGAAGGCTACGAACCAAGTAAAAAAACAAACTTGTCTCTTTTTGTTTCATTTACATTTCCACTGCGTATATTTGTCTTGAAACGAATTCGAAAGAAAAAGGCTTTTCGCTATTCACCCCCCCCCCTCTAGCGAACCGCATCGATCCAACAATTGGTATCAGAGCCGGGGGTTGCTAAGATTTGGTGAAACCACCAATCTAGCCATTTTTACAGATTTACTTTTTTTGTTTCTTTTAATTCTATTTTTTTTTCTTTTTTTTTGGATTTATTTCGCTTTGTTAAGTATTCTCCCGCACTACTAATCCAAGACGCAAGTCTTGACACTTGTTTTTGTGTTTTTGTCGTTGCTAGTTTCTTCGTCGTCGTCTCCTTGTGTCTTTTGTTCTAATGACCCATCTCGAGGGTTTTAGCACCGTCCGACCTCCGTTTTACAATGGAGATGACTTCCATTATTGGAAGGGTCGGATGGAATGCTTCCTAAAAACCCAAATAGAGATGTGGATTGTGATCCAAATCGGGTTCACCCTTCCTACTAATGAAGAAGGTGAATCCTTGGATTACAATCAATGGACCATTGCGACAAAACGACAAGTCGAAGCCGATGCCAAGGCAACACAAATCCTCCAATGCGGCCTATCCAAAGAGGAGCTAAATCGCGTCGGCCCCTTCATAAGCGCAAAAGATCTTTGGACAAAACTAGTGGAGCTACACGAAGGGACCGATGAAGCCAAGGTATGTAAGCGCGACCTCTTGTTCAATAAATTATATAATCTAAAAATGCAGGAACACGAGTCCGCGATGCAACTCCACGCCCATATCCAAGACATAGTCAACAACCTACACGCAATCGAGCAAAAGGTCGAAAACCGTGACCTTATAAGGTATGTTCTAAACTCTTTTCCGAGGACTACCTTGTGGGCATCCATGGTCGATGCTTACAAGGTCTCCAAGGACCTCTCTAAACTTAGATTAGATGAACTCTTTTCTGATTTTGAATTACATGAGCAGTCCAACTCGGAACCCGAGAGGGGTATAGCCTTGTTTGCAGGTTCAAAGAAGAAGAAAATCGCAAGCAAGCCACCACCAACCGAGGAGGAAGACGAGTCCGAAGAAGAAGTTGACCCGACTGATCACGAGCTAATGAACCTAGCTCAAAGGATAGCCAAGGGACGGAAGCGAACCACAACTCGACCCAACCAAGGTAAACCTAAAAGTTCTAATATTAGGTGTTATGAGTGTAACAGGTTTGGACATATCAAGTCCGAGTGCCCCAAGCTCAACCACAAAGCACCTAAGCACAAGAAGGCCCTCAACGCGACATGGGAAGAAGCGTCATCCGAAGAAGACGAAGACCACGTCTTCATGGCGAAATCAATTGAGTCAGACATGGAGACCGAACCTAAACTTGAGTCAGAACCTGAGGATGACTCGGACTATGAAGCTACATTCAAGTCAAGCCACGGATACGCATCCGGTTCAAAAGATACCCTTAAAGTAAGTCAAACTTTATTTAATACTTTACAAAATATTAGGGTTCTTGTCTAGGAAATTAGTTAAATGAGTCCAAGGTCGAGACTCAGTTGAGGAGGTCAATCTCCTCAAACACAAGGTCTCCCTAACCTCTTCGACTAGTCGAGTTCAAGAGAAGGACTCAACTCGGGTTGAAAAACTCGAAGTTGAGAACTCACTCTTGAAAAGTCAAGTCGAAGATCTTAGGAACACGTTGGAAAAGTTCACTTCGGGATCCAAAGGACTTGACCTCCTACTTGGATCTCAAAGGGCCGTGTACAACAAGGCTGGACTAGGGTTTAACTCAAACACGACTAATAGGTCGTATATGTCGATTGTAAGTCGACATAGGAAACATGTCCAAGCATGGGTCCCTAAGAACCTTTTGATTTCAACTCTAGGATCCAACCCGTACTGGATTCCCAAGGACCAAATCCACTATGTGGATAGACCGAACCGATTCAACGGTCTAGGGGGAGCCAGTACAAAACATGTTTGTGCTTTAACTTAGAAATTGCATGTTTTAACTTAGAAAGTTTGTGCTTTAACTTAGAAATTGCATGCTTTAACTTAGAAAGTTTGTGCTTTAAAACTTGTGAACTCACTTAAAACATGAACATAACCAACTAAAATTCTTCGAAAAGATTGAGCCTCGGGGAGCCTCTTTTCAAAAACATAACCAACTAAAATTCTTCGAAAAGATTGAGCCTCGGGGAGCCTCTTTTCAAAAATAACCAGTTAGACTAGGAAATAATCTTAGGTGAGTCAAGTCATCATTTTCTTGAAAATGGCTTTGTCTAAGGAAGTGGTCGATGATCCGATAAAAGAAGGCCCCTGTGCCTCGCCACGACCTGGAAGCCATGATCTTGAAAAGGTAAACTTGACAAGCCTAGGGTCAAATCCAAATCTAACATAAAATTACTTGAACCTAAATGCACTTAATCAACTTAATTGGAAGTCATCTCACAAAAACACATAAGTATAACATGCTTGATCATATAGACACATGGTGAGATGACCTAGGTTTAACAACTCACAACCATTTTTTAAAAATCTAACATCCAATCCAACCACCTTGTGTGTAGGATCAATGGATGTTGGACAATGCGCTGCTCGACACATGACGGGATCAACTCAAATTCACAAAGCTTCGATTCAAACGACAAGGATCGGTAGCCTTTGGGAATAACCAAGCTCAAAATCATCGGATCGTGATATCGAGCTTAACTCGAATTTTGTTATCAAAATGTATTACTTGTAGAGAATTTTGAATATAACCTGCTTAGCGTAAGTCAATTATGTGACAATAACTATAAGGTCGTATTTTTAGAAAATGAATGTGTAATTAAAACAAATAAAACAGCTAAAACAATACTCAAAGGAACTAGGACAAATAACATTTATACAATTAACTTAATCAAATCCTCAGCCAAATGTCTTATGACACAGGAAGAGGAATCATGGTTGTGGCACCGACGACTCGTCCACAAGATGAGTCAGAGTGGCTTAGTCAGAGGCTTACCCAACCTCAACAATTTGGTTAATAAAATCTGTAATGCTTGTCAACAAGGAAAATAACCTAGGACACAACACAAGTTAACTAACCAAGAACGAACCTCAAGTGTACTTGAGCTCCTGCATATGGATCTATTCGATTCACATGGAGCCAAGTCACTCAATAGAAGCCAATATTGCTTAGTCATAATTGACGACTACTCCAGGTTTACCTGGGTTAGGTTCATCAAACATAAAAATGATACCCTAGATCAATTAATCAATCTATTCAAATTAATCGAGAATCAAAAAAACCTTAAGGTTAAAAGACTTAGAAGCGATCATGGTGGTGAATTCGAAAATCAAAGGTTCACCGACTTCTGTAACCTAAACGGATACCACCATGAATTCTCTTGCCCTAGGACCCCTCAACAAAATGGCCTAGTGGAGCGTAAAAACCAAACTCTACAAGAAGCCGCTAGGACCATGTTGAACGAAGACGACCTACCTGATAGGTTTTGGGCAGAAGCCGTTAGCATGGCTTGCTATGTCCAGAATAGGATCCTTATGGTAAAGAGGCACCTTAAGACCTCCTACGAGATTTATCACAATAAAGTACCCAACATCAAGTACTTTAGGGTATTTGGATGTAAAGTACATATCTTAAACACTAAGAACCACCTAGGGAAATTCAAATCCAAAACCTCCACCGGAATCTTCTTAGGATACTCAACCACGAGTAGGGCCTATAGGGTATATAACCACAATACCCTTAAAGTCGAAGAGACTATTAATGTAGTGTTCGATGAAGTACCCGAACCTACAAAACCCTTAATGACCCCAAGTGTTGAGCCCACTGATACCAAACTCGTCTCCGACCCTGAGATCGAGTCTAATCCACATCAACCAACTTCTCTTGTCGACCAAGTGACAAGTGATCCGAGTCAAACTAGTGTTCAACCAAGTCACCCCATTGATCAAGCATTAGGTGAAACAAACCCAACCTAATCTAGGATTCAGACTAACCACCCTATCGATCAAGTGATAGGAGATCCTAATATAGGAGTTCGAACTAGAGCATCCTATAGGAACCTTAGTCAAATTTCCTTAATTTCAAAGATAGAACCCAAATCAATTGAACAAGCTCTTCTTGATCCCGATTGGATTATTGCAATGCAAGAAGAGCTAGCTCAATTTACTAGGAATGAAGTGTGGGAATTAGTACCACCACCTAAAGACAAAACGATAATTGGAACAAGGTGGGTGTTTCAAAATAAGCTTGATGATAAAGGTGAAGTAGTTAGAAACAAGGCTAGGTTAGTCGCCAAAGGGTTTAGTCAAGTCGAAGGCTTAGATTACGATGAAACCTATGCCCCAGTAGCTAGACTCGAATCCATTCGAATGTTGCTAGCTTATGCCGCACATCGAGAATTTAAGCTATTTCAAATGGATGTTAAGTCGGCATTCCTAAATGGATACATTAAAGAAGAAGTTTATGTTAGCCAACCCCCCGGATTCGAAAATCTAGATAAACCCGATCATGTTCTAAAACTTAAGAAAGCTCTCTATGGACTTAAACAAGCTCCTCGAGCTTGGTACGAGAGACTTTCAATCCATCTTAAGTCAAAAGGGTTTAACCAAGGCTTAGTTGACCCAACTCTCTTCGTAAAAATCTTAGGTAAAGAAATATTCATAGCTCAAATTTACGTAGACCCGACATCCTATTCGCAGTAAGTATGTGCGCCAGGTTTCAAACCTGTGCTAAGGAGTCTCACCTAACCCTAGTTAAGCGTATCCTTAGATATCTAAAGGGTACACTTAATGTCGGTATTTGGTATCCTAGATCTACCGAGTTCGAACTAGCCGGCTACTCCGATTCAGACTATGCCGGTAGTAAGCTCGATAGAAAGAGCACGAGTGGTTGTTGTCAACTTCTCGGCTCGAGTCTAGTGAGTTGGTGCAGTAGGAAGCAACACTGTGTTGCTTTATCTACCACCGAAGCCGAATACATCGCGATGGGTGAGTGTGTCTCGCAGCTTCTTTGGATGAAGCACACTCTCCGCGACTTTAAGTTAGACTTTACGAATACTAAACTTCACGTAGATAACATTAGTTCAATTAATCTTACAAAGAATCCGATATGTCACTCTAGGACCAAACATATAGAGGTCAAACACCATTTCATTCGAGAACATGTGGCCAACGGAGCCATACAACTCGAATACGTCGAATCGAAGTCCAACTTGGCAGACCTATTTACTAAACCCCTACCCGAAGCCGAATTTAGTCTATTAAGATGAAAATTGGGCATGTGCGTAATAGAATAGGTACTTGCAAATTATATGTTCTTACTACTATTTCTTTCTTTTTCATTATTATGGAACTAGCATAGGACATACCTTAGATATCATGCACCTATAGATTTAAGGAGCCAGTACATCTCACAACACATAGGACTAATGTGTTTGTGTACTTAGCCACGTAGATGGGCGTGAGATGTTAGGACCTTACTCCTGGTTCCAGATGTAGAGCTAGTGCATCGCCATGAACCATGGAGTATAATCATACATACTAACCGACTCTGACCAGGACTGGTTGATCTTTCATATCAATCAAGCCAAATATGAGTCGAACATTTTATAGATGAAATTATTTTCAGTATATTATTTTCGAAATAATGTGGAACATGCTTGGACTTTAAAATTAATTCCACACACACCCTTGCTTTTTTCGATATATGGAAAAAGGGGGAGAAAAAGGCCAAAGTTAAGGGATCGGCCAAAGTTAAGGGATCGGCCAAAGTTAAGGGATCAATTTTTTTTGGCCAAGGCTTACTTAACTTTAAGTTAACAAAACAAGTTAAGGGAATTCTTAACTTACAAGTTAAGGGAATTCTTAACTCAAACATATTTAGTTAACTTGTTTTAAGGGAATTCTTAACTTAAACATATTTAGTTAACTTGTTTTTGTTAACAAATAATTTACTTAACTTTAAGTTAACTTGTTAACAAAACGAAAGTAAAGGCCAAGGTTAAGAAATTATTTTCTTAACTTAAAACTTATTTTAAATACTATGGCCAATATTAAGTAATTTCGGTTACTTAATTCTTTTTTAGTAGCAAATATCAAGGGGGAGAGTTAAAACTCTTTCTCAAGTACCCACCCTCGGTCAAGGGGGAGGATTCCTCAAGGGGGAGCACTTGAAAAAGAGTTTTTATATACTCCTACACATTCATGCATATCTCTTGCTCATTTTACTTAATGCACTTAATTTGTTTTTTTTCTTAACTTTGTATGTGGGTTTGCCATAAATCAAAAAGGGGAAGATTGTTGGTGCAGTAGGCACCTAAGTCGAACCTGAGTTTTGATTATAGCAAACGATACAAAGTTAAGCTCATGTTGTTATCTCACGAGCTGAACTGAGTGTGCAGAAAATTGCTATAGCTGGAGCTGAAGGCTAGCGACACCCGGAGGAAGCCGCGGTGGTCGGGCGACACTCAAGTGACTTCGGAGGGAGTCGAAGGAATTGAGTGGAAGGCCGGAAGCAAAAGCAACACGTAAGTATCGAGGTAAGCTCGTGTGTGCGAGTGTAAGTAAGGTTGTATCCTCGTTACGGGGAAAGACTTAAGCGTAGATCCGACCCAAGACATCTCATAGGTGGTCTAGGTCGAGATCGGACGGTCGACGACCATCGAAATAATGTTTTCTTTAAGCTAACATTGCCTTGCAGCCAGCATCAGTCGACTGCCAACCTGAAGGACTCGACTGCCGTCCATCAGTCGGGTGACTACGGCTAGCACTCGACTGATGCTGCCACAATGATCGGTGATGGCCATCACCGATCATTCTTGGTCAAAGGATCAGCCTCGAGGAGTCAAGGTTTATCACCAAATTTCAAGGGAAATGGTGCTCAAATATGATTGGCTAGGGTTTCTCTCGAAAAGGGGCTCAAAGGCTATAAAAGGAGGTCCTAACCTAGGGTTTTCACAAGAATTCTAAGTGCTCAAAAGCTTCCGCAACGCTGCGACTCTCCGACGACTCTACGACAACGAAGTGCTGCCAACAACCCTAGCTTAAGGTCTTTCTTTTTAGTTGTTGGTATAATCCTTGTTATTGTTTTCAATATTGCAACTCTTTTACTCGAGGTTTTTCTATCGTTTCATTTTACTTTAATAGAAGAGAGGGTTTGTCTCTCTATCATTTTGCTTCGAAGTTTTTTTTGTAATCGTCAAACTCCTACCTACAACGAGGAGGAGTGTTTTAGTGAATTGCCCTCCGTACACGGTCTAGGACCGTTAGGGCCTTGGAGTAGTAGCCGAAGGCTACGAACCAAGTAAATAAACAAACTTGTCTCTTTTTGTTTCATTTACATTTCCGCTGCGTATATTTGTCTTGAAATGAATTCGAAAGAAAAAGGCTTTTCGCTATTCACCCCCCCCCTCTAGCGAACCGCATCGATCCAACACTCGGCTCCAGTCTAGTGAGTTGGTGCAGTAGGAAGCAACACTGTGTTGCTTTATCTACCACCGAAGCCGAATACATCGCGATGGGTGAGTGTGTCATGTAGCTTCTTTGGATGAAGCACACTCTCTGCGACTTTAAGTTAGACTTTATGAATACTAAACTTCACGTAGATAACTTTAATTCAATTAATCTTACAAAGAATCCGATATGTCACTCTAGGACCAAACATATAGAGGTCAAACACCATTTCATTCGAGAACATGTGGCCAACGGAGCCATACAACTCGAATACGTCGAATCAAAGTCTAACTTAGCAGACCTATTTACTAAACCCCTACCCGAAGCCGAATTTAGTCTATTAAGATGAAAATTGGGCATGTGCGTAGTAGAATAGGAACTTGCAAATTATATTTTCTTACTACTATTTCTTAACTTTCATTTTTTATGGAACTAGTATAGGACATACCTTAGATATCATGCACCTATAGGTTTAAGGAGCCAATACATCTCACAACACATAGGACTAATGTGTTTGTGTACTTTGTTAGTGCATATAAGATCCACATATCTCCACAATGGTATGATATTGTCCACTTTGGGCCCAAGCCCTCATGGTTTTGTTTTTGGGCTTTACCCAAAAGGCCTCACACCAATGGAGATATCTTTTTTCTTATAAGCACATGATCTTTTCCATGTCTTACCAATGTGGGACTTTGATTGTATTCCCCATACTCCCAACAATCCCCCCCTCAAACGAAGGACCACATTGGGCCCCCCCTCAAGCCTATCCCTCCTCGAAGGATTTTCTCTGCTTGATGTCCGATCTTCAACCCACCAGGACTTCCTGTCAGTTGTTCGGTCCCCCCGACCCAACTAGACTTCCTTCCTGATGTCTGGTTCTCTTGATCCGGACGTGGGAGCTCAACTTCCTTCGTTCGAGGTTCATGGCTTGACATGGACCATGGCTCTGATACCAAATGTTAGTGCATATAAGATCCACATATCTCCACAATGGTATGATATTGTCCACTTTGGGCCCAAGCCCTCATGGTTTTGTTTTTGGGCTTTACCCAAAAGGCCTCACACCAATGGAGATATCTTTTTTCTTATAAGCACATGATCTTTTCCATGTCTTACCAATGTGGGACTTTGATTGTATTCCCCATACTCCCAACATACTTAGCCACGTAGATGGGCGTGAGATGTTAAGACCTTACTCCTGGTTCCAGATGTAGAGCTAGTGCATCGCTATGAACCACGGAATATAATCATACATACTAATCGACTCTGACCAGGACTGGTTGATCTTTCATATCAATCAAGCCAAATATGAGTCGAACATCTTATAGATGAACTTATTTTTAGTATATTATTTTCAAAATAATGTGGAACATGCTTGGACTTTAAATTTAACACTTATTTTTGTTTTCCACACACACACTCACTCTTTTCGATATATGGCAAAAGGGGGAGAAAAAGGCCAAAGTTAAGGGGTCAAATTTTTTTTTGATAACTTAACTCTTACTTTATATTTAAACCAAAAGTTAACTTTAAGTTTTGAAAACTTATTAAAGGCCAAGTTAAGAGAATTCTTAACTTAAACTTATTTGTGGCGTCAACGTTTTACTTATTTTTTATTATGCCCTTAATGTTTTACTTAAGGGGGAGAAAGGGCCAAGTTAAGAAGAACTCTTAACTTAAACGTTTTACTAAGGACAACTTTAAGTAATGTTAATTACTTAAAGAAACCCTCAAAGGGGAGGATTAAGGTCTTTCTTCAAGACTCACCCTCGGTCAAGGGGGAGGTTTCCTCAAGGGGGAGTACTTGAAGAAAATCCTTACTACTCCAACTTAATCTTCTTTATTTCTTGTTTCTAATGCACATTATTCTTCATGCTTGCTATTTACTTAACTTTGTATGTGGGTTTGCCATAAATCAAAAAGGGGGAGATTGTTGGTGCAGTATGCACCTAAGTCGAACCTGAGTTTTGATTATAGCAAACGATACAAAGTTAAGCTCATGTCGTTATCTCACGAGATGAATCGAGTGTGCAGAAGATTGCTATAGCTGGAGCTAAAGGCTAGCGACACCCGGAGGAAGCCGCGGTGGTTGGGCGACACCGGGAGGACTTCGGAGGGAGCCGAAGGAATCAGGTGGAGACCGAAAGCAAGGCTTCAAAGGTAAATGTTGAGGTAAGCTCGTGTGAGTGAGCGTAAGTAAGGTCGAGTCCTCCA